>OX101815.2:57129863-58356113 GCA_944452925.2 Chrysolina oricalcia
CAGCTAATGATGGATTGCCTAAAAGGGAACCAAATTTTTCGCAGATTTCTGAAATTTTTGTTCTTAATATTATGTCACTTGAAGTCAAGCTATTCATAAGAAAATATTTTTAAAAAATTGCTATTTTCAATTTTTTTGAATTATCTCTTGAAACTTCGTTTATGTGTATAAAATTGAATTCTAAGTGACTTTTTAAAATAACTTTTTTTGATATCTTGCCATCTTACCCCTTTTTTTGCCTTTGCATTGCAATTTTTTTCATTTTGCCGCCATTCTAGCGATCACGTGACATGTGTCAAAATCAATTTTTAGGTTATCGGACTTGCACAAACTTTTCCCCAGAATATTTTTTCCAATACTCCAATAATAAAATTTTTTCCCATATGGTACATACTTTTTGGCGGTCACTGTATCTTATACTCAATTTTGACATATTTGTTACATCAGTAGTTTTATCAAAAATGATTGAATAATAACTATAATCAATGATATGTTTTGTAATGACAGATATTATTTCTCCTTCATAATAATGAATCAGTTCATTAGCTGTAGTTTTGCTAATGTATGTTGCATATAATAATAATAATCTTTATTGACCCCAAGAAACATAAATGTTTATAATAGGGACCTAAATCTATAACTAATACAATAAACAACAAAATTTCAAGTTGAAAATGTTTGCATCAGTTTTTTTTTCAAGTATCATTGTAATAAGTACTTCTTTAAATGAAATTTGAAACGATCTTTTTGTTCGATATTTTTTAATTTATTGGGTATATTATTGAATATCAAAATTCCATTATATAAAATTGATTTTTTCCCAATGTTTGTCTTTATTCTATGCGTGATGAGACTATTTGATTGTCTAGTTTGGTGATTGTGTATGGTATCAGTTGAATTAAATTCCAGAGATGAATGTTTCCTATTATTGATGACAGAATGGATGAATATACATATTTTCAATTTGTACAAAGAATTGATATCCAAAAGATTTTTTGGAGCATATAAATGTGATGTAGATTGAAGGAATGGTAACTTAAAAATACATTTGATACTTTTGTTTTGCAAAGATTTGAGTGGACGCAAGATAGTACAATTGGCACTTCCCCATACTGATATTAAATACTGTAATTTTGAATAAATTAAACTGAAGTAAATCATTTTTAGATATTTCAAAGGAATGTAATATCGAATTTTGAACAAAATACCAATTATAGGAGATATTTTTTTTCTAAGATTTTCAATATGGCTTTTCCAAGAAAGGTTTTCATCAATGTATAATCCCAAAAATTTTGTTGTTTCTGAATATTTTATATTTTTTCCGTTGAAAGCTAATGAATTTGCAATATGTCTAGATTTTCTTTTTGACAAAAACATGAAGGAAGATTTATCAATATTCAAAGTCATTTTATGATTGTTCAACCAAATCGAAATTATTTTTAAATCAGCCTGAATATTTTCGATTAATTCATTGTCATTTTTCCCAAAATAAATTAATGATGTGTCATCCGCAAATAATTTGAGCTCGCCATGCAAACTAAGATTGGATATTGAATTGAAATATATAAGAAATAATAAAGGTCCAAGAATTGAACCTTGTGGTACACCACATGTTATATTCCCCATCAAACTTTGTCCATTCCCCATACAAACATATTGTTTTCTCCCAGATAAATAATTTTGGAACCATTCATGTACATGACCTCTAATCCCGATATTGAATAATTTACATAATAAAATTTCGTGATCTACCGTGTCGAATGCTTTTGATAGATCCAGTGACACTAAACAACATTGGAAGTTGTTATCTAGGTTTACTTGAATTTTTGTAATCAAATCCAACATGGCAGACTCAGTGTCACTAGATCTTCGGAAACCATATTGCCCATTATACAAAAAATTTATTTTATCTTCGGTTCATGATTTTCTCAATAATTTTGGATAAAACAGGTAATACTGATATAGGTCGATGGTTACTTAAAATTTCTTTTTTCCCACTTTTAAAAATAGGTGTTACCCTAGCAATTTTCATATTATTGGGAACATAGCCACTGTCAAATGATTTATTGATCAATGCGCTTATGCAAGGGGATAATTCTGATGCAACCATTTTTACAATTTTAACACTAATATTATCGAAACCAGCCGCTTTTTTGTTGTCAAGATTTTTTATAGTTTCCTTTACTTCCTCACAAGTTGTCTCTTCTAAGAACATGGACTCACTCAATGATACATTGTCATAGGTGTTTGATGGTTCAAACAAAATAGCAGATGCTAAATTTGGTCCAACATTCAAAAAGTATTCATTAAATTTCTCACATATTTCCATTGGATCCTGAATATGTTCATTACCTTGTACAATAAATTTTACATTAACTTGCTTATCATTTTTCCTGTTATATAATACCTGATTTATAGTTTTCCACATAGATTTTGGAGTAGCATTCAAAAATTCATTTTTGTAATAGTTATATTTTGCTTCCCTTACAGTTTTTTTTACCAGTTTATTATAATGATTATATTCAGTTTGGAATAATTCCATATCAGGAAACTGTTTTCTTTTAGAAAAATACTTATCTCTGGTGTTGATCAATTTTGAAATATTCGAATTGAACCAAGGTTTAGAATTTTCGTTCATTTTTATGGATATCTGAGAACAATTAGATGTGAAAGCCTTAATGATGTCGTCATAAAGTTCATTTGGATTTTTATAATTGTTCAGATTTGAACTTATTGATTCAAGATTTTTTCGTATGTCTTCAATACAATATTTGTTGATAGTTTTATAAATGAATTTTTTTCTTGCCACAGACTTCTTGTTTTCAATTTCAGTTATTATTATCTTATGATCACTAAGCGGGGAACTAATGAAAGATAGTGATGTTGGCCAATTGGTATTCTTCACGATATGATCAATGAGCGATTTGCATTTGTTTATGTCTCTAGTGGGAATTGTGGTGTTACATAATGTAAAATTATTTGATTCATATATATCATGAAGCTGGCTAGTTTCGTATGAATTTAAGTTTAACATATTTATGTTGACATCACCAAATAAAAATGTGTTCATTTTAACTTCATTAATCTTTTGAAGTTGTTCATCAATAAAATTTAGAAATAGTCTCACATTTTGTTTTGGTGAGCGATACATACCGCAAAGTAATAAATTAAATGATTTCACTTCAACTGCAATATAAGATAATAAATTTTCTTCTTTCATTTTTATTTCAAACTCCAAACCATTTTTTAGGAATATTCCAACACCTCCTCCTCTTGTACTTCTCGTAGCGTAGATTGACTGGAAATTTTGAAAATTGTAGTACATTTCTTCTCCCTTGTTGATCCATGTTTCAGATATAATTATAATATCCGGTTTTATATCTTCAAAAATAACTTCAAGTTGATCAATTTTATTCTTCATAGATCGGGCATTCATATAAAATATTTTAATATTATTCTTTTTATAATTGGACTGATATATACTATAATTCTCTAAAGTATCATATTCGTTCAGATTCATTTCAATTGTAAAAATTAATTTTCATTAAATTTAGTTTCTCAAGAACTTTGTATGTTTCACAGTGGATTTTGTCATCAGCCATGTGATTGGTGGAAAACGTTTTTTTATATTTTTCATTCGAGTACGAACAATTGGAACATTTTTTTTCGTTATCACTTTTGTTACACTTTTCTTGGTCATGATTTTCTCCACAGATAGGGCATGTTTTTTCATTCCTACAATTTTTAGTGGAGTGATTGAATCTGAAACAATTTTTACACTGTGTCAAGGAGTTATTTTCATAAACGAAACAGGACGTCCAGCCAAAATGCAATTTTGATCCAGTCTGTCGAATTTTTTCAAACAATTTTCCATTAACTTCGGCAAATATTGTATAAGTATTTAACGTATTTTAGAAACTCAATTTTGAAAGTATCATCTTCACTGAAGTTATTTTGGTTCCAAAACTGCTTCCCAATTTCATCCTTTGAAAGTTCATGCTCAAGTTTCACACCAACAACTTTTATTTTAGGATTCCTCAAAGTTTTTTCTTCGATTGTGTATTCTTCTTTCATTTTAGTTGAGATTTCTTTTTTCAAAAGCTCAATATCAGATTTATTGTTACATTTTATTTTGATTGTTCCATCTTTCTGGGTATCTACTTTATTTATTTTCACCTTCAGTTTACTTGGATCTATTTTTGATTTCAAATTTGATACAGACTCATGTGTGTCCTGTTTTTTTCTTGGTTTCAAAGATAATGTTGAATCTTGTAATGAAGAATTCTCAGACGATCCAATCTGATTTCTTGATTTCACGGCATCAGAGTAAGACATAATGTTTTCTGCCTGATTAGGTCTAATATTTCCAATGAGGGCAATTTCCTTATGTATCTTAGCAAGGCTTTCCATTATGGTATCTTTCTCCACTATGTTTGAAGTTAAAAGTTTATAGTTATATTCAAGCATATCATTTTCGATCAATAATTGTTTTATATTTTTATCTTTTTCATTAAGAAGTAGTTCATTAGCTTCAACAATTTTCATTAAATATAAATTTTCCTTTTTGAGTCTTTCACATTCAGTTTTCAATTCTGAATTACCACTGGTAATCCTGTTTATACTGCTCATTGACTTATCATAATCAAACTGAGTCAATTCATAATTACTGGTTTGATCATCTTCATCTTTCTCCTCTAATGAGTTTTTCAGCTTATCCCTCCTCGTTTTTCCCATTGAATCCTGGACTATTGTAAAGTACTGTTCTTTTCATAATGTCATTTTGACAATGTCACTTCACTTACTTTGGGTCAATTAACTAAAATTCGATACCTGGAGCCAAGCTTATCTTCGATTATCCGATTAGAGTAACTTAAAATTACAGGAGAACAGCCAAAGCGATTTTATTCGAAGTTTTTCCCACTAAATAATGGACTTCAAGTCTAACGTTTTCTCAGTTGATTAGCCAACTTCAAACTATTGTTTGCATTTGTTTTGTAAGTGTTCTTTGAGGATATTATCTCCAGTATCTATGCGGAATCTGAGGAGAGCTCTAAAGCACCCATCGTTATTTCCCACCAGATTGAATTCCTCACAGTTTTTCTCCATCAGCGGACCATCATCACGATGACCCCTCAAATTTTGTTGTCCATGTAGGATAATAAATAGGTTTCAAAATTGGTAGCAGGCGGGATCGATTCTCTTGTATCTGCCTTTTTCTTTCATGTAACAACTGATTCCTTTTATCAAGTTCTGGGTTTCGATATCATGTATTCAGCTCAAAATGTAAATCGCTCAGGGGGGGGGGGGCGCCCCCTGCGTCCCCCCTAGATCCGCCACTGCACCAGATTCTGGTTCACAACACAGTAAAACCCCCAGATCTCATTGTCCGAATCATGAAATAATATATGAAATCATCTGCGAATGGCAATACGTTTTATATTTATTCATTAATATGTGTTGAGTCAATCATAGTGTTTTAGAGGGTTCTGAGTCAGAATCCGGTGTTTGTGTTATGAATGATTTTTTTGTCTATTCATAATATTCATAAATAGCTACTTCAGAATGATGAAATATTCATAAATTCATTTTCCACAGCTAACTATGACCAATAAAAAAGTAAAAAATTGGTGAAAACCATTCAGGGCTTTTTTTACCACAAGACCAAATTCTGGTTCTTAACAGCCTAAATCCGCCTGATTTTTATGCTTGAATCATTAAAATATACAGGGTGTCATTTGTAGCAACAAACATCATTTGATAAAGAGTTACTACACATTTTGCCATTAACAAATAACATCTTATACAGGCAGTTTTTTTAGCTGATCCCACTATTGCTATCTCGGAAACGGAGAGACCTACAAGGTCGGTTAAATGGGAAAAAGTTTCCTATTTTGGGGAGCAATAATAAGCTTTTTTCAGATCTTAAATATCAATGGTTGTTTTTGAGATATTCGCCAAAAACTAAATTAGTCGAGTTTCGTTTTTTGGCTCTACCGCCTTCATTTCGAATGATATAAGAAAAAGTCAGGGGAACTTTCAATAATGTTTCATATTTTTTTATAATCTGATGTAAACCAATTTCCAATGCGACGTTTCGTTCATTAGATTCATCAACTTTATTTTTGTAAATACGGACCTCTAGTTTTTTTCATCGATTTTTGTAGCCACTTCCATAACAAATTCAGCTATGTATTACAATACATGTGTTTCTCGACGTTTTACTGCGAAAAAACATCATCAATAACTGGTCATACAATTCCCGTCAGTGCAGTCTCAAAAAAAAGTCAGAGGAACTTTCAATACTGTTTCATATTTGTTATAATCTTATATGAACCAATTTCCAATGCAACGTTTCGTTCATTAAATTCCATAGTCGACTTTATTGTTTTAAATATGGGCCTCAAGTTTTTTCATCAATTTTAGTAGCCACTGTTTTAACAAATTCAGCAATTAATTACAATACATGTATTTTTCGACGTTTTTCTCATGATCAGTGTATAGTCGAACAATTCCCGGTCAGATGAGCTACCTCAAAAAATTAAGTACCAATATTTTTTGGGTCTAGAACTCAAAGATATACATAAACTCCAATATCAAAAGCAAATGTAATATACCAAGTAACAAACAGAAGAAAATGTCAAAATACTCCTAACCGTCAACGTCGTTCACGATATCTCATTAAATGTTCGAATTGCCGTCCATCGTTTCTTAAACACATATTCGCTCTTGCTATAGTATGTTTATGGCAATTTTTCAGCATTTGTGGAGTTATAGCCATGCAAGCCCACCTTATTGTTTCTTTCAATTGGTCAATATTGCCAAAAGTTGATCCGAATACCTTGTCTTTAATGAACCCCCACAATGAAAAGTCCAAAAGGGTCAGGTCAGGTGAACGTGGTGGTCATTTGATAGGACCATTGTTTCCTATCCATCGTCCTTGCATAGTCGTATTGAGGAAATCTCTGCAAATATTTCTGCGATGTGGCGATGCGATGTGAAAATATCTTTCGGATGGCTGATGCCACTCAGGGTACAATTCCCCATACATAGCTAGAGATCTAGTAGCATTTCTCAAACATTTCGCATATACGAAAAGCATATCAACTTTCTCGTCATTAGAAATATTCATGGTTTTCACCTCACAAATTCACACGAATCAAATGATTATTTATGTACTTATCAATAGATTTGACACTTTATTATTCTGTTAATTTATGGCTCACTTTGAAAAAGTCAATTCATTTCAGTGCTCTCCGAATTTTTTCTCAAAGATTTCTGTTTGACAGAAAACATCAGAAACAAACATTTATGTTCCATAAAAATTGACTTTTGAACAGTTCTTCCATATTCATACAAACACCCTGGAATGCATAGGCGTTCACGTCCACTTGTCAAGATGTGTGGAGGTGATGTATTTTTGAGTTCTAATATTTTGGTTTCTACCTTTTTCAGACTACACTAACGGAAATTGTTTGACCAAATATTGATGATGTTTTGTCGGAGAAAAACGATGAGGAATGTATTGTAATTAATAGCTGAATTTGTTAAAACAGTGGCTACTAAAATTGATGAAAAAAACTTGAGGCCCATATTTAAAATAATAAAGTGGACTATGGAATTTAATGAATGAAAGGTCGCATTAGAAATTGGTTCATATAAGATTATAACAAATATGAAACAGTATTGAAAGTTTCTCTGACTTTTTTTTGAGACTACACTGACGGGAAATGTATGATTAAATATTAATGTTGTTTTTTCGGAGTAAAACGTCGAGAAACACATGTATTGTAATACATAGCTGAATTTGTTATGAAAGTGGCTACAAAAATCGATGAAAAAACTAGAGGTCCGTATTTACAAAAATAAAGTTGAAAATGGAATCTAATGAACGAAACGTCGCATTGAAAATCGGTTCATATCAGATTATAAAAAATATGAAACAATATTGAAAGTTCCCCTGACTTTTTCTTATATCATTCGAAATGGAGGCGGTAGAGCCAAAAAACGAAACTCGACTACTTTAGTTTTTGGCAAATATCTCAAAAACAACCATTGATATTTAAGATCTGAAAAAAGCTTATTATTGCTCCCCAAAATAGGAAACTTTTTTCCCATTTAACCGACCTTGTAGGTCTCTCCGTTTCCGAGATAGCAATAGTGGGATCAGCTAAAAAAAACGGCCTGTATAATTTCATGAATCGGTAAGAAGATCTGGTAGCTATATGGTATTCTGAACCAAAATCTGGTATTGGCTCGGTGATTAAAAAAAATCCCTAGTATTTTTTCCACAATTATTCAAATTCCAACTGGTCATAGTTAGTCATGAAAAAATTATATTTGCTTATTTTCCACAGCATTGATTTAACATTTATCGCTCCACTGAGAATAGCGAAGATACTTTTTAAATCAACTAAACTCTACGTATGAATGAAAGTTAATAATTTTGCCACCCTGTACATTTTTATGGGTGTTCTGAACCAGAATCTGCTGGTACTTTTGTGCTAAAAAATCCTCAATCGACAACTTCTTAGTGTCATTGTCATCGCATTCTGTAGAAGGATGAGGTTTCTTGCAAAATACACATTTAGGAATCTTGTTTTGATTAACTGAACCAGAAGCAGTAGAAATTGATGGATTTCTTGATGAATTTGAATGCAAATTATTCAAGATCAATTTTAATAGTTCGTATATAGACCTCCACCAATAAATCTTCCCGACCAAAATGGGATTCAAGGCCCTCAATAGCCTTAGAGTAATTATCAGATGTAGTGGGTAACTTTCTACCAGTTGCCTTGCTCTAGAATTTGGAATAGTGGCTTGAAATCGGTACCAGAACTTGTCTTCGTTTTGAATTAAACCATCCTCATGAATTCTACTAAATTCACCCCCAAAATGACAACCAATCTTTTATCTCGCCTCCAAATTCATTCAGTTCTATTTGCGGTAACTTCACTTTACGCCTAGCTTGGCTTGAAGAACTAATTGCTGATTTCAGAGAGATAATCTTTATTCAAGCATATTTCTAATTTTGCCTTAAGCCTACAATACCTGTCACAAATTTCATCCACTCTGGCTACCTCGGAAACAATTGTGAATTATCCTCCAGCATCCTATCCAATTGCTGCTTGGCGAGTTCTGCTATGATTTCCATTTCCTGGTCCATAACTTGTACATTTCCTTGTATATCTATAATGTCATTTTCTGGTTTCTCAATATCACTGTTTCTTCATAAAGTCGCGAGAACGAAGTTATGTGAACACCTAGAGCTTTCAACAATTTCTCCATTGTGTCCTGTCACGGTCGCCAAATATAAAATCGCAGCTTATCACCTACCCGACGAAAGACTACTTTTCGAAATAGAATAAGGTCAATGAAGATAACTATGTTATAAAATTGCGCCAATTCGGTGATAATGAAGACGAAATTCATGCCCGGAGCATCTTTCCATGCATCATGGAATTTTAATTCCAGGATTACCTTCATGGTCTAGAAACTCCTAGGGTCGGCTGGTCCAATCGTTTTCGAGTTTTTCGCACCTTGTCTGACCAAAATAATCGGCCTGTTCATTTTTGGGTACTACGGTTCGACCAGGAACTCAAAGTAGATTTACCATATTGGCGGAGGATGTGTGAAAAACTACAGTATGGTCAAATCCTAAACAGGTGCAGAGAATTTATGAAATAGAGAAAGTTGTTTGTTTGTTTCTGTGAAACATGCCAAACTATCGTCCACAAATCTGTACCAATATGTACAGTTTTTCTATTGTTGTTTTATATTATTTATGAAAATGTCAGCTAATCAAATCATAATCATTATATGAATAAAGTTGGTTGTTGCGCTGAAAGTTATTTTGAAACAATACCAAGTGAATCCAATATCTCTCGTTTTATAACTGAGTTAATATGTTTTTCATCTAATAATTCATCTACCAATAAAATAGTTTCCTTAAGAGGGATATTAGGAAATAAGTTTTTGCGCCAAAAGAGATTAATTTCGCATTATCCGGTAGTTTGATGTCTATTATATTATCAATTATATCATAGGAATTTCCTAAATTGAGTATCGGCCACATCAATAAATAATATTAGTACCCCGCTGCTCCTCTTGGCGACGGCCATATTTTCGTAAATTGAAAACCAAAGTGGGCTTTCCCTCAACTACTACCAAAACGACTCTACAAAAAGCTCGATTTATTCTCATTTCAGGTGTCCGGCATAGCCATATTAGCCATTGGGATATGGATGGAAGTGGAGCTGTACAAGTACATGGAGATGAGCACTGAGTTCAGTGGAACGGCTCCGTACGTTCTCATAGGAACGGGTTCACTGATAATATTGATCGGATCCTTTGCTTGTTGCTGCACCGTCAAAGGACAACCGGTCTTGTTGTATGTGGTGAGTGATTTTTCGATACAGATTTGTTACTTTTCGTTTATTAGTCATGTTATGAGCTTGGATTGAGGAAAGAACAAAACCTATGTTTGCGGAAAAGTAACTCTAACAGAAATTGCAGGAAAACGAGATGGTTCTTCATAGTATTGTTACGTTTTTGGGTTCTTGAATGAGTCATCACTTGTTCTTGAATAACTGCTTTTATTAGCTCAGGCCAAAACCAAAAGCCAGTTTGGCGATGTCAACTTGTAACCATATCACCTATTTAGGTATAGTCTAAGAGCCAAAGAAAAGCCGACCTTCACCCATCTGATAACAGGATGAAACAAATTTTCTATGAAGTTTCTTGAATAATCGAATACTCCTAAAAAAAATTGCTTGCCAATAAAAATTTTGTCATGGTTATGTTTAATTAAAATAATAATAATGGCAAAGGAAAATGTCGGGGTGTGGCGCAGTGGTTAGAGCGTCCGACTTTGGGTCGAAAGGTCCGGAGTTAAATTATTCAAATGTCGTGGCTGGACTAGGTTGAGTCCTGCACGATTCACTGTTGAGTTCCAATTAACAGTGCTGCTCCTAAGGTGGCGCATGGAGTTAGTAACAAGGCCTATCCAGAACACGTGGCTAATGACCATAGCAGTCGATGCCAGAACAGCAAAGAAAAAAAAATGGCAAAGGAAAGTTTATCGGGCTTTGTCTCGAACCAAAAACAAAAGTGGTGTTACTTAGGTAGTTTTATCTCCTGAACACGAATCCGAAAGACAAGCTTTCATATCATTTAAAATTTCATAATGTGACAAAGTGATGGGTTTAATTCTCTTTAAAGTTTATATTCTTGTTTTTAGTACATTTTAATAAAAGCGTTTCTCTACAAAGTTTTTTTAAAGTTTATTTATTTATTTCTTTTTTAGTTTTTTTTGGATATGTTTCTTAGTCTGTTCATTTTGATTGTTGCATGTTTGCTTGCCTGTTAATTTACCGTTGGAAATTTTTCAGAATTTCTACGAGTTCTCCATCTAGCTTTCGAGGGGGGAAGAGGGGTAATTTTTTTTGAAACCGTATTTTTCAATGGTCAAATAATTTTCATTATTTTTACGGATTTTTTTGATGTCTATTTCGCGAGGTTTCCTAATTTTTTTCCATCATTATTTTCCATGTCCGAAACTGTTGAAACATTTTCAAAATTCCTTTGCGTTCTCTCTCTAGCTTTTGAGGGGGGACAGGAGGGATGACATTTTTCCAAACCATAATATTCGGCGGTTAGATATTTTTCACTATTTTTACGGATTTTTCCGATTTTAATTTCGCGAGTTCAACAATTTTTTTCGAGGAAAGGAGGGGTGGTGAGCCCTCCTTACCTAATTTAATCTTCGCTGTAATTTTTTATTTCCAAATCCGTCAAGAAAACTTCCGAAACTCTACCCGTTCTCTATCTAGCTTTCGGGGGGCAGGTTGGGATAATTTCTTTTTTTGAACCTTTTACTGTAATTTTTGACGTCCAAATCAGTCAAGAAAACCGAAACACTACGCGCATCTATTTAGCTTTTGGGGGGCAGGGGGACGATTTCTTTCTCCAAACCGTAATTATCGTCGGTCAGGTATTTTTTACTATTTTTACGGATTTTTCCGATTTTAATTTCGCGAGTTTCCCAACTTTTTTCGAGAAAAGGAGGGGGGCGAGACCCCCTACCCAATTTTTTTTCGCTGTAATTTTTGACGTCCAAATCCACCAAGAAAAACTTCCGAAACCCTACGAGTTATCTATCTAGCTTTAGGGGCAAGGGGGCATTTTCTTTTTTAAAACCATAATATTCGACGGTCAGATATTTTTCACTATTTTTACGGATTTTTCCAATTTTAATTTCGCGAGTTTCCCAACTTTTTTTGAGTAAAGGAGGGAGAGCGAGAGGAAATATGACCTCATCATAACGAGGTTTGTGATTCATGCCGATATGATAGTAATGTGAGGTTGTGTTACCAGGGCTATGCTCAAAGAGAGTAAACTAACAGGAGGGTTTAATAAGCTCTAGCCAATCAGAATCTTGTAGCATCAACGCGTCATAGTGACGTACTTGAGTACATGAGTACAGAGTCAAACTCGAACCAAGGAACAAAATTGTCACCTGTAACTCTCATATACCAAGAGTACGGAGTGCGCTAGTCCGTCACTGTCTATGGAGAATGGCGACCATAACATGTCCATCACAAATGTTCTTTCATCTCTTTCTATCAGTGTCACCAGTGTCTTATTGGGATTAAAGTCTCCTAGTCAGATAATGTTTAATCTCTTTGGGCTATGCCAGGGTTGAACCCTGGGCAATGCGGGCGTTTTTCTTCTACCTTTCAATTTTTCATGAAAAAAACAAATCACCAAATTTCTCAGCAAAATGAAAAATAAAAATCTGATTGACATAAAAAACACCGAACACTGGATATGGTTCATACGAACGGAAGTGATTTAATGATTAAGTAATTTATATGATAGAACTGCATATTTTTTCTTTAACGATTATCAGCCACACTTTTTTTATCAGCTAGTCCAATCAAACAGTGTAACAAAAATCACATTATGATATCAGTTCTTTTATCTGAATATTCATATTCAGTTTATTCATGAAAAGGCGAGAGACGCCATTATCTTACACAATATCGCGATGCGGGAAATATAATATGACTGGGATATTTGCAATTCCGAAGCAGGAAACAACAAATTAATGTTTTTAGCAGTAGACCAAGCGATAATAGCAAAATATCTGCATGATGGATGTTTGTTTTACATCATAACGCGTGCAGTATCTTTCCACACCGATTACTCCGAATAATGGAATAATAATAATGAAAGTAATTCTTGGACTACACGGTTCGTTTTAGTACTCTTTATATTGCCATTTCCGCAATAATGTAATCGGAGTTCATTGTTCTTTTCTATGTCACGAAAGCGGAGAACAGTAATTTGGGAAAGAAAACGATTGCGATGTACCTAGATAACGACTACTCGACAGGTGATAAAAATCACATTGCTCGAAACATAAGTACCTACATCCTTTGAGGTCATCATCGACTAAGAGACCTACTCAGCTAACCCTGTTTTCCGAATCGTTGTTGTGTAAAGTAAAATTTTCATTGCTCCATTGTTCCATACCAAACTAATGTATCAGAGAAGAAAGCGTTTTTTCTTTCTGATTTTGGAGGCACTCACGGTCGATGACTCTCCAAAATAAAAATATTTTATTCCATTATTATCACTCGGTATAAAGAAAATATAAACAATTTGTATGTAACGAAAGAAGATTTCTGTTTTGCGAAAATAGGTATTACGACTGTCAAATAAATTATTAAGGGACAGTTGTATAGGTCCAAAACTACGGATGGACTTACCGATGGTTTAGAATGTGAATGACATTCATTAGATGATGTTTGAATGGTTCACATTCTAACCACCAGTAGAGTCGATCCGAAGTTTGAACTAAACGTATACAACTGGCCCTAAGTATTTTCTAAAATGAATAAACAAATTTGAAATTTCAATACTATAACAATAATTTTTCATTATCATGGAAAACTACAAGAATATGATGCGATTAGCAAATTGACGTTGATTTTAAGAAAATGGTCAAACTCTGGCTAACTAGTAATATGACAACTCTGGAGTGAGAACCCCTTTTCAATAATTTTCCCACCGAGACAAGATATCGGCTGAATAATAGAAATTTGATATTTCATTTGCTTATTTATTCATTGAGTGACTTACCCATATTATTTAACTACCAATATATCATTATTATAGTTATTTTATAAGGTCCATGTGAAGGTTCAGCATCTGCGGATTTTACAAGGTATTCTTTTAACACCATTCATTTCGATTATATGATATGATATGATCTAGACCTTTTGATTAAAATGTATATTTCTTAACGTACTCATATGGTTCCTTGCACCGAAAGAGATTTGTATTTTAAAGACACGTTCCGTATCGTTACCGTAATATATTTTTCAAAAAATTTTCATATCCAGAAAAAAATGTTATCTTGGTAATTTGCATGTATCACCAGGCTGTTACTACCAAGGTGATACTGTCATTCACATGTAAATTTATTTATTGATTTATTCGAAACGGTTTGCATAGCCATCTCTGCCCTATTCATCATTTTCGGGATATTATACAATTTCACAAAAAGATATTTTTTACCTATAATGAATAGTAGTTTTCATATTTCCTAACTTGTTTACTTTGTTTGAGTTTTCCCTCCACGTTGGATTCGCGACTGGCGCCCGCGGCTTATTACTTATAAAATGATACAACTGAAGACAATATTGAGACAATATTTTTATCTTTTGATTTTCATAATAATCGATATTTTTTGAGCTAATAACATAAATAAATTACGACTCACGATCTGACTCCCGCGACTGATGCGAGCATCTTGACCTAGCCTGTGTTACAAAAGATCTAAGTTACCCTCTCAAAACCTTTTTGAAATAAAATGCGGCACAAGGAATCCACTTCAGCACCAAGACTGTTTCTACTTCACATTGACCATTTTTCTATCGTTTACATCGTTTTATGGATTTTGAATTCTCAATAAAATGCCGCGCCGCTTGTTAACTTTGATTCAAATATTCTTTCTAGGGTAATACCTATATGTTTGTATTATTTAAACCCCCTATGGCAAGGGCTGTGTTGTCATTCGTCATTTGAAAAGGTATTGAATTTCAACGCAGCAACTTTGTTTCAATGAATGAAAAGACATTTTTTTCTCGTTCTTTTCAAAGCCTTTTTAAAGACACAACAAAGAGATGTTCCTGAGACATAACAAAATCCCCCTTTCCGTTCTTTTTTTCACAGAGTGTATAAATTGACAATATTCAAAATAGGCAAAGGGAGTGGGCGATAAAAAAAAATTATCGATAAAACTTTTCTTAATAGGAACTCACCCTGTTAACCTCCCCCTCTTAACTTTGGAACAGTTCGACTCACAAACATTGAATTATCTTTTCAACGATGTGGCAAAGCCAGTATAAGAATCATAAATACAAACTCACAGCAAAACTAACTGGTCAGTACTATACATTTGCAGATGACACAGTATTGGTATATAGTGGCAAAAACATTGAAACAATAAAAGAGACAATAAATGATGATCTGAATACCTATACACATTGGCTAAAGAAATACAAACTCAAAATAAATATCAAAAAAACTAAGTACATGCTATTTCACCAAAAAAATATGCAAGTCGAAGAGATAACTATAAACATCAATGGAGAACAGATTAACAAAATTGACACATAAAATACCTAGGGCTTGTAATAGATGATAAATTGAACTGGCAAAAACATATTGACCATCTTATATCAAAAATAGTGCCGATGATTGGTGCCACTCTACAGATGTAGGGAATATCTGAATAACCAAAATTGCTTACTAATCTACAATGCGTATTTCCTTTCAAAACTACGATACCTCATCATAATCTGGGGGATATGCACTGTCACAAAATTTAAACAAACACAAATATTACAAAACAAAATAATTAAAATACTTTACAACTACCAACAGAAATGATCTACGAAGAAACAAAAATAATACCTATAAAGAAAATTCTTGAATTATAACAAGGCAAATATATTTATAAAGTAATAACAAACCAACAAAAAAGCAATACACACTTTAGTTATATTAATAATATTCACAAACATGAAAAAAGACAACTAATTAACAATAACATCTACTTAACAAACATAAGATCACATCTAGCCTTAAATAATCCAGTTAGTAGAAGTATAGAAACATACAACTCTATTCCCATGAATATAAGGAATATTGATAACTACAAAAAATACAACAGACAACTTAAAGCACACATCCTAAAAAAACAATGATTTATCTAAGATTCTATACCTACCACAAACCCACATTAAACGAAAAGAACTCTGATACCAGCAGTTCGCTGAACAAGAGTCTCAATAGCCGTACCTTATATCAAGTATATGTACTATACAAGTTATGTAAACTGAATATTACTGTGATTTCTTTCATTACCCACTAAGGCACTTATTCTGTGATATTGTAAATTTTAACTATAGCTAAATTTATAATAATTAGTAAAACTCAAAAAACTGTAATTTTGGAATTTTTTTAAACATATTCATTGAATAACAGCTATTTACTACTACTAAATAAAATTGAATTGCCAAAATCTACTATAAATCCACACAAATTATAACTACACTCCGTTACCAGCATACTATTGCTGATTAGGAGTCTTTTGTATTTTTTTAAAAAACTATGTATTATGTATTTATATCTGGAAAATATCCAATTTAGTCTGTATGCTTAGACCTAGTCTTAATGTGTTTTTCTTTTATATATCCATTGTACAATTGGTTATGTTTACACATATATTGATATATTTTAATATTTTAATAAATAAATAAAAAAAAATAATAAGAAAAGCAAAACAAAACTATTATGGAAGCCTGATAAATAACAATCGGAACAATACAAAAGAACTATGGGCGGTAGTGCAATACCTCACGAAGACACAAAAGAAAAACAAAGCAATAACACATTTAAAAAATGAAACGGGCGAAAAAATATTTGAACCGAGAAGCATTGCGGATGAGTTCAATAAAACATTCACCAACATGGGAAAGAAATTAGCAAATAACATAAAAACAGACAATAACGTATCTTTTCAAAAATTCCGAACATTGAATTCGTTTGTTATGCTCAACACGGATTATCAGGAAATTAAATCTATTATCGGAGAACTGAAAAATAATAAATCACCTGGTTATGATGGTCTGAAATCAGAAACCCTCAAGTCCATATCAGAATATCTCATCGAACCACTGGTATTCATTATAAATAGATGTATGGCATTGGGATACTGGCCCTCGGATTTCAAGGACACTATCATTATTCCAATATTCAAAAAAGGTGATAGCGATTTGGCTAGTAACTATAGACCTATATCACTTATAACAAACTTTACCAAAATTTTTGAAAAAGTTATCAAAAAAAGACTAGTATCTTTCTTCAAACAATATAAAATTCTTTCTGATAGACAGTTCGGTTTTAAAGAAAATGTGTCGACACAAGATGCAATTCTTCACCTAACTAACAACGTGTACTCTGCCTTGGACAAAAGTATGCCGTGCCTATGTGTGTTTATAGATCTAGCCAAAGCATTTGACACCGTAAGCCATACACTTCTTTTAGAATCTTTGGAAGAAATTGGGATAAGAGGAAAATGTCTAAGTCTCTTTGAAAACTATATTTCAAATAGAAAACAGTATGTCAGAGTAGGAAATGTATATAGCGAAAAACGAACTATCGAGTATGGGATACCTCAAGGCACTGTATTAGGCCCAGTACTCTTCTCGATCTACTTAAATAATTTATTCAATATAAAAAGTAGTGGTGAGATTATAGGATTCGCAGACGCTACAGCTATCTTTTACAAAGCGACTAGCAAGGAGGAATTAGAAGCGAAAGTAAAAACTGATATTTCTCACATTAAAAACTGGTTTGACCAGAAAATTTTAACTTTAAACTTTGATAAAACTGAGTATTTACCATTCAGCTGCAACAAATCTACGTCACCAAACTTCAGTTTCATAGATATACAGGTAGGAGGGTCGGTCTATCGATTACTACCATCAAAAAATGTTCTAGTGGAAAGTCACCTGAAATATGGTATCTTGGCTTGGGGCTCATCACTGAAAACACATATTACCTCTCTAGAAATTCTCCAGAAACGATTTCTCAAAATAATGATGCATAAGAAAAGGGATTACTCGACAGATTTGACCTATATGGAATCGCAAGTACTTGATCTGAGACAAGAATTTTACTTCAAATGTGTACTTACCTATCACAAAAACAGAAAACTGGAAAAGCACAACCATGATCACAACACAAGACAAAACAAATTACATTCCGTCCCTTTCATGACGAAATCGATTGGTCAAAGATCGTTTGAATTTTTGGCCCCGAAATTATACAATACTCTACCCCAAGAGTTGAAGAATTTATCGAGCATGTTATAAAAAAAAAACTGAAAACCTTTATATTAGAGAAACCCAGAAATCTCATTCACGAATTCATAGATATAAAAAGCATCTGAATATCTTACGTGTCCCAAGTTATACTTATAGTACGGCTATACTCACCAGTAAAATTGTGTTATGAAACATATACCCTCTGGTTGTATTTTATTCTCAACCTCCCAAATCCTTCAATGATAATATGATCCAAATTTTGCTAGCAAATTGTTTTTATCTCTTTAGTATTTGTATTTAGATAAGTATTTCTCTTTTTATGCATGTTTTTTATTCTAGGAACAAGTGTTGTCACTTACCGAGTATATTCTATTCACACGTGTTTTTGTATTTAGATTTTTTTATATGTTGTCACTCGTACTTGTAACTGTATTTACTGTATTTATATAGTGAGAGTGTCTTCTTCAATGTGTTTTTATCTATACCATTTTTATTATGTATTATGTGTGTGTGAATAAAATTTATTATTATTATTATTATTATTAATAATTTGACCCTCTATGCCATTTCAAATTTTTAAATTGATTGATTCCGGTTTTACCGGAAGTGACATAAGCTTTCGATGTTTAAATGGGACGCCCTGTATATTTCCAATTCTTCTTTCTCAATATTTCATTCTGAATACAACCATGTATTATTTGCCACTTTTTGTTAGCCCTATTTTTTCTAAATCTATCTTTTAATCTAGAGTGCTATGTGCTATGATGTTAAAATCACTAATTTCAGCCCTAAAATTTTGGGAAAAATACATCTTCAGTTTTCGGCCAAAATGTATGTGCTTTGTGAAATTTAATTTTTAAATTGAAATCACTAATTTTTTTCAAGTGACAATATGGTGTCTCGTAGGGTTAGGAAGAAAGATAATTTTATTACGAATGATTTGATTTTGCACACTAATAGGTTTCAAAGAAACTTCCGGTAAAAACTTGGCAAATTACGTTAGATCTTTCTAGGATAAAGCATCTTTTGGTAATGAAATAAGATTTAAATGCATCGGGTAACCTGTGACCAACACAACTGATAAAACAAAATCATTAAGGCGGTCGACATCTTATTTTACCTGAAAAAGTAAATTAGTTAATTATTGTGTACATTATTGTTTAAAAATAGCTATTTATTATACAAGTTCGTAAAGTAGGACTTTTTTGTATGAGCGTGAATGAGGCGCAGTCGAGTTCAACAAACACGCGAGCACAAAAAAGTCCTTTACGAAAGTGTTTCATCCAAAGTTTTTTCTTCGACAGTTATTATATTGCCAAATTGTTGCAATTATATCATTAATTTGAATGTTTAATGATATGAACTGTCGTCATATTATCAAATAAAGACTTAGAGTTATATTTGACGTATAATACTGTATTTTCCAAAACGTACAGTGTGTAAAAAATTACTTTTTCTACGCCCATGTCTGTAAACGTCAAAAATCGCACTGTCAACATTCCTTGTAAATGACATATAGCAATAACATGCACGTAATGAGATCTCATAACATACACGTGCGTTTTGAGAAGAAAACTTAAACTGCTTGGTTTAATTAAATTACAATCAAATTTTTATTTACGTAAGACTGTATTTGGTCTATTTACACAAATTTAGTCAATTGAAAAACATAAAAACTTTTAGCATCAGCGAGATATACTTAGGATTGAAAGAGTGATGCCCCTAAATGTAGACAGCACGTTATGCAATTTCTTTAAAAATAGAACACGTTTTCTTAAGTTTTCTTAAGAACAAAATATAATTGTATCCGAACATTTCTCAACTTTATCTACGAATATGTCTGATAGTAGTGAAAGTGATGAAATTATGAGCACTCTACCGAAGATTTTAGAAAAAGCTCAAGCTGCCACACATAATTTGTTACCGCTAAATTCCAAAGAAAGGTACGAAATTACCTATCAAAAATTTATGGATTGGCGACACAAGCATAGCGTTAAAATGAATGGGCATAGAAAAAGTATAGTACGTTACACGAGTTGTAAGCCCATTACGCACTCATGAAATTTATTAATTTATAAACTTTTTCATTTCGTGCGTAATGGGTTACTTACAACTCTTGTTACGTAATATACTATTTCGCACAGTTGATGATTTTACGCACAGGTGATTTTGTGCGAAAAAGTATTACTTTACGCACTGTCAGCAGTGCGTAAAAGCTTAGTTTACGCACTGTCGTAGAAAATAGTATATTGTGCAACAAGTGTAGAAAAGTGCTAATTTCTCACGAGTTTGAAAAAGTTGCGGCACGAGCGCAAGCGAGTGCTGCAATTCAAACGAGTGAGAAATTGCATTTCTGCTCGTTTTACACACTATACTTTTTCTACAACACCATTTTTGCTAAAAATAATACTATACTATAAGACGGAATGAAATGTCAGTGACTCATTCTTAGCTTTATGATGCCCAAGAGAAGCAAGGGAAGAGGGAGAGGATTTTAAGCCGCTCTCATTCTTATTTTTTCTGATATTTCTAATATTAATAGTCGATTTTAGCATTGAATATATTGACCAGAGAGTAGAGGCTTTTCTTGATTTGGATAGTTCTTCAAAATATGCCAAAATTATATTTTCAGAAACACTTTTAGTTTTGTATTTTTCCTTCCAATCCATAAACTGTTTGTATGCATTTTCATATTTTCCTCTTGAAGTTGAAGGTAGTAAATTCAATGACAATGAATTAACTTGTTCTCTTAGTTCTGGCGGAGTATTTTCAATTTCAGAACTGTCGCTATCCATTTTAGTTCAATCTCATTAAAAAATGACGGAACAAGAATATTTTACGAATATTTTATGCTTGACGTTTGTTAACATTCAAATGATTCGATAGATGTTGCTCCGTTGCCTAGCAATAGATAGTGTGTATGTGGGTATTTGAGACAGCAGTAGTGATGTCTATGATTTTTGTTCAGAATATTATGAATTTGTACGACAATTTCCCTCATATTTATATAAACCAATAGACTTTGTCTATTCATTCTTGAAGTTGCCTGATCGAATATCCCATCCCTACGAAATTTTCAAAATATACTTTCACCTTGCTGTCACGAAAACTGTATTGCTTAGAAATTAGGTACTGAAAAATTTTGGCACAGAAATGTCACTTTGTGGCACAGAAATGTCACTTTGCGGCACACTAATGTCACTTTGCGGCACACTAATGTCAAATTTCAATTATTGTGAGAAATAATCATGTTTGCGAACGTAAAACTATGCAGAAAAGCATGTTTTGGAGTGTGGTTGTAGAAAAACTTATTTTTAAACAGCTTTTGGATTCATGATTTTGTTTTATCAGTTTTCTGGTTACAGGTTAAATCTCCAAAGATACTTCATTTTGAGAAATATCTAATGTAATGTAATGTAATTGAAAGATTTTTATTGGAAATTTGTTTGAATCCAATTAATCGTAACAAAATTTTTTCCTAACCCAACGAGTCACCATGTTGCCATTAGAAAAAAATTAGTACTCAATAGAAAATTTTACAATTTAATATTACACAGCAGATACATTTTGAACGAAAACAGTAAAGTTGTAATTTTCCCAAAATTTTGAGACTGAAATCAGCGATTTGAAGGTATCCATAGCCCTATAGAAAAATATAGAATAAATTTTGTTAAAAAAAGTGACAAATGACACATGGTTGGATTAAGTATGTTGTATGGAAACAAAAGGAGTAAAAATATACTGGGTGTCCTATTTAAAAACCGAAATATGCCACGTCTGGTCAAACCGGAAGTTGCATGAAGCTGAGTTATAGTCCAAGCAATAGGGAAAAGTGCGTGCAAAAATTAATATCCGAAAAAAAAAAAATATAAGCGTATAGGAAATTGAAATTCAGCATGAGTTTTTATTTCATGCGACTCGATCGTGATTACCGAAAATAACCTAAAAAATTGGCAAAGTTGCGAAAAGCGGTTTTTTGTGGATAACTAAAAAACTACAGCTCCTATCGGGAAAAGTCTAATTAGGTAATTGTAGGTATTGAAAAGATGTATCAATTGAATCACCTATAATTTTTCGATATCATTGATACTTTTCGAGTTATATCGGAAAAACCGTGAAAAATTGGATTTTCTATAACTCGTTACCTGTAAGGTATTCAAACTTGTTACTTACCGTTATGTGTAGCCTATGACAAGCCAAAAAAGTATTTTTTTGAAAAATTCATAAATATTGATTATTTTTCAAAATATATGAAGTTTTCTCAAAAAAGATGCTCTCTCAATATGGCTACTCTTGCTCGGGAATGATGCTACAGTGACGATTCATGGCTTATTTTTTTCTGTAAGAGGTGTTCTTTCATATTATCGAATAAGTATATTAAGTTTTACAATTTTAAGTGTCAAAAAATGATTTAAAAAAAATTGCACAATTTTTTACATGTTTTTTCTAAATACATTACTTAAATTTGTTTTTATATAAATTACTTTCATGAAAATGGAATCCTAGCATGATTTCACGCATTCAAAAAAAAAATTGAAATCCTACGATCACTAGGAGCCGAGATAATTTTTTTATTTCAAAAAATCTGGAAGACGCAATAATCATCGTACAGCAGTCGCCTTCATGGATATTGAGGTTGAATACCTATATTTTCAATAAAAAATACTAAGATATGTCTAGTTCATTTGCAGTATTATTAATTGATGAATAAAGTGAGGCGTGCAGGCGCGGATCGCGATAGCTGTAGCGGGTGGCGGAGTGGGGATAGCACTGAAAACTTATTTTCTGCGGTCAAAGTGGCTTGCGCTTGAAAAATATTGAGTATCTCGGCTTCTGGACAACGTATAAAAATCCCTATGTAGTTGATTTGGGGTAGGTCGTCGAGAAAAACACGAATATCATATTCAAAAAAATATAAAATAACTCTATTATATACAAAACATTTATGAAATTATTACAGAAAAAATATTCATATATTATATTGAAACAGATTCTTTAATTTTCCTTTTTTTAATTGGAGGAATGTCCGCTGCATCAATTGGCTCTTCTTCTTTTTCTTCATCTCCTTCCATATTGTGTGTAAACAGACTATCCATGAAATTGGGCAAGTCTTCATCTATTTCGATGATCGTTCTTTTTTATATATTTCTTATCTCCTATCTCTTCACTTGCTTTTATGTGATTCTATAGCCTTTTCACTGAGGTGAATTTTATCCTGCGTCTCCATTTTTTTATCACATAAAATACATACTTTTTCGTTAGTCTCTGCCATAGTATGTGAATATCTAAAAATAAATAAATAAAAATAATTGAGTAATCTTGAATTTAAAACCGTTATGTTTAAAAAATGAGTACTCACCAAAGGCAATAAAAAACTTGTAACTTGTTGTTCACGTACGTTTTCTTTTGCAATGTACACTAGTACTTGAAATTGAATCAATAACGACTTTTCAATAACACTGTCAGGACGAAAGTGTCTTTAATGTCAACAGAATTTGTATCCCCACTGCGCCACCCGCTGAAATTGCATCGCTCCGCGCCTGCACGCCTCACTTTGTTCATCAATTAATAATACTGCAAATTAACAAGACATATCCTATTTTTTTATTGGTAATATAGGTATTCAACCTCAAGATCCATGAAGGTGACTGCTGTACGATGATTATTGCGTATTCCAGATGTTTTTGAAATAAAAAAATTATCTCTGCTCCTAGTGATCGCAGAAATTCATTTTTTTTAATGCGTTGTATCATGATAAAAATCTAATTTCATGAAAGGCATTTCTATAAAAATAAAATGAAGAAATTGATTTTAAAAAAAAATTAAAAAAATTGTGAAATTTTTCAAAGTAATTTTTGACATTTAATGTAATAAAAATCATTATACTTATTCGATAATATGAAAGTTCCGCTCTTGCAGAAAAAATAAGCCCTGAATCGTAACTGTAGCATCATTCCCCGAGCAAGGGTAGCCATGCATATTCATCTATTTTGAGAAAACTTCATATATTTTGAAAAATAATAAATATTTATCAATTTTTCAAAAAAGTACTCTTTTGGCTTGTCATAGGCTACACATAACGGTAAGTAACAAGTTTGAATACCTTACAGTTAACGAGTTATAGAAAACCCGATTTTTCACGGTTTTTCCGATATAACTCGAAAAGTATCAGTGATATCGGAAAATTATGGGTTATTCAATTGATAGATCTTTTCAATACGTACAATAACCCGATTCGACTCTTTTCGATCGGAGCTGTAGTTTTTTAGTTATCCACAAAAAACCGCTTTTCGCCACTTTGCCAATTTTTTAGGTTATGTTCGGTAATAACGATCGAGTCGCATGAAATAGAAACTCATGCTGAATTTCAATTTCCTATACGCTCATTTTTTATTTTTCAGATATTGATTTTTGCACATTTAACATTGGGTCGCTTCCTCGTTTCTTGGACTATTACGCGTTATGTCGCATACAGATCCTCCAAATTTCATTCCTTTATCTTCAAAAACAAAAAAGTTATAGGTGCGAGCCACTTTCCGCGGACACCCGGTTGAGATATTTTTACAAATGGAATCGGATCATGTTTTCTCAAACCCGGTTTTTTCGTTGTTTTTCCGGGCGTTGATGGAAAACTGAATGATGAAAGTTACTGTCCTGATAGCCTGATGCCTTACATATAAGCACGTAAGAACCCCTACATAACTTGGAGGAGGTAGGGAGAGTCAAACACCCGTAGACTTGAACTTGCAGCATCTAAGGCCTACACAACATCGTAGGGTCCGCTCTAGGGCGGATGAGTGCTGGTTTTGCCCGCCCTCTGGCTTCCCAGAAGGGCAGGACGAAAAACCTATCACCGCATGAAATGCAATATCATTCCCTCCTAACCCCTCTGTGGCTTAGTGATAGTTTTATTGTTATTTTATATATTTAGATGTTGTATGTTTCATATTATTTTATTGTAAATTTAATGAATAAATATTTTTGGATTTTTTGGATTTGGATTGGATCATGTTTTAATCTTATATTTTTTCCACAGTATGGTGCGTTTTTGGCCATAATATTCGTATTGGAGTTTGGCGCAGGGATTTCAATATTTGCCTATCGTTCTAAACTGACTGAAGGTTTTGATAAGGGCCTCACTCAAGCCATGATGAATTATAGAAACGATAGTGCCCATCTTGCGGAGGATTTTGATTTGATGCAGGAAACAGTGAGTATTAAAGCGTTTTCTTCAAAACATGATGAAATTGTTCATTCTAAAACTTAGGAATTCCAAATGGAACACACATAAAAAACACATAAAACAGCACAGTATTGTGCTGTTTTATAAGAAAATTCTTACCCCCCTTCTTCCCCCCAAGCTCTATTACAAAACGGAAAAAAAATATTTTTCGAGTGCCTTTAAATGTATCGTCAAATGTTTAAATGTGCCTGAATAAGGGAAATAGCAGTTTTTTTTATGATTGTCCCCTCACCCCAAAGGGCACGAAACGAAAAAATGTCGGTGGATTTTTCTGAATTTTCAATATAATGCAGTTCAAGTTATTTTGAATAGAAATTAGATGGGTGACAAACCCCAAAAATGAATAGTTTTGATGCTAGGGGGCGTTGAAATCATTCTTTGCTCAAAATAGACTATTCATTATTAAAGGCTGAAACAATATCTCTACGTATTTCAGTTTAGATTATGCTGAACAATTGGGTAATTTTTTATAAAAAAAGTACATAAAACCTCCCCCTAACCCCCAACCACTATTTTAAAACACGAAAAAAATTAATTCTCGACTACTTGTAAACGCTTTATCAAAATAAATGTTTTAATCAGCACAAATTAAGGAAATCGTACAGTTGTTTAATTTCACCATTCCCTGCCTTCAAAAAAGTATTGGTGAATTTCGCTGATTTCTCAGTAGGGCGTAGTTCATGTTATTTGAATATCAATTAATTGGGCGAAAATCTTGAAAATAAATAAAAATTAGACATCAATAATTTGAATTCGAGTTGATGCCTGAATTAATTTTTTTCGTGTTCCAAAATAGAGGTTGGGGGTAAGGGGGAGGTTTTAATTTATTTTATAAAAAATTTCACAATTGTTCAGAATAATCTAAACTAAAATACGTAGAGATATTGTTTCGGCCTATAATAATGGATAGAATCAAAACTGTTCATTTTTTGGGTTTGTCACCCAATTAATTTCTGTTTGAATGTTTTAGACGATGTAGTGACTTGATTCCTTATATTTCGGACGTCCATCATCTTAATGGTTGAAAGATTTCTATCTATTTCAAATTTTTCACAACGTTTCAAGTAATCAATTAATTTCTATTCAAAATAACTTGAACTGCATCATATTAAAAATACAGAAAATTACACCGAATTTTTTTTGTTTTGTGCACTTTGTGGGGAGAGGGGATAATCATACAAATTTTCCCTATTTCCCTCATTTAGGCATATTTAAACAATCGACGATACATTTAAAGGCACTCGAAACATTTTTTTGCATTCCGTAATAGGAGTTGGGGGGAAGAAGGGGGGGCAAGTTTTTTTTTCATAAAACAGCACAATATTGTGCAACAGTAGCAACGAAACAAGTGAAAATATTGTTACGGGATTCAAAAATAAATAGTCTAATCTGCGCAAGGGGAGATTTCAACGCCTCCTAGCAGCAAAACTGTTATTTTTTTTGGATTGGAGCAATAGTAACATTGGACCCAAATTACATAAGGAGTTTGCGGGAACCTTTCAAATGCGGCCGTTTCCATTCGTTTCTGAAAATCAACAAATTTCAAAGCTACTAATATTGGCGCTCTTTGTGTCGTACTCTCCCAAGCCTAATCAACCATAAAGGCCGATTCAGATACATGGGAGCCCAAGCAGGGTTTTTGACCCTGCATGAGAAATGCATGCCTGTCGACGTTCACACCTGTGCCTGTCGGCTTGCGTCAAAAACGCGGGGTGAGCATGCACACGATCTAGTATTTTCCCAGACTCGATGGGTTTTTGATGAAATATCCCTAACTTTTTGTTGTTGGCAATAATGAACTTGGCAAAGTAATGAATATTAAAAAGGTTAATAAGAAATTATTATTTATTTATAAATTATCTTTCTATTGTACAAAATTCCAAAGGCATTTGGAATCCACAACTACCCTTCAAGCCCTACTGAAGCTGCAGGTGAAAATAGTTTTACCAACTTGTTTCGATAAGGAAATGGTTTCATGGCATTAAAAAATTATCAAGGGCTGCATGTCGATGGTCATATACATATTATGGAAGTGGATTGGTTTTGCTATGGGCTTCTACAGAACACACACCATCTAAAATTCTCCATCAATTGCTCCTAGTGCTTCAGGAAATTGCCATTTCTGCATATGGTTATCTATTAGTAATCCACTCTTCTGTTTTATTCGGAACTTGACAATGGAAAAAAGATGGATAATCACTTTTGTTGGATGATATATTACTAATGTGGTTGAGAAATGTATTGAATACTGATATAGGTACTGTTAAACATAATACTTGATTACGTTGCAGTTCGGTTGATACAATGATACTTTTAAGTTTTAATCCTTTTCTGAATTATTTTCAGGATGTTTTCCATTTTTTCATATTTGTATAGAAAAAGATGGAATATCCAGGGAAACTGTATGAAAATGTAAAAAGAAAAATTATACGAATCTTTCAAAAACCATTATTTATTATACATTGCATCGGATACCTCTGGATTTATTACAGAGATTGTGGAGTGACCGACTCTTCAACCTCTAGGTATACCATGGTGGGTTATATAAGCCACAAGCTGAAATAGTTCCCCTGAATGAGGGATTTTTTATCTATCTGCAACTCTACTCCTTAAAGTACCTAACTTTTGAAAGGTAGGTATGTTCATTCATTCTGATAGAATTGAAACTTTCAGGATCATCTCTCATATCATCCATCAAATTTGAAATTTCTTATATCCTTTCTTTCAACCATGATCTTTCATTTCTCATTAACAAAGATACAGCTCCATTAATGAAAATTATAGGTATATAAATATTTTGTTGTAGGAGCTGAGGTATCGATAAATTATGTTATAGGATAAAATAAGGTTGATATAAATAAACCAAGGATAAAAGATTCACATTCAGTGAAATATAGGGCGGAATAATTTGAAAAATTCAAAATTAATTCTTCCAGTATTGTCAACATTATTACAGAACCAACTGAAAAATGACCTTGAGATAGAAACGCACGTGAAAGGCACGTATGTGAATTGTAGTGCAGTTTTCAGGCACAAGCGTCAAAAATTCATATGCGTGTAAATCGCACGTGCATCAAAAACCCTGCATGGGCACCCGTGTATCTGAATCGGCCTTAAGGCGTATTATCGGGTTGATTGTGACGTGAAACGGCCATGCCGGTTGCTCGGAATTCTCGGCAGGGAACGTCACAACAATTTGCAATGGCGTGAGAAAGAAACCGTTTGAATTTTATCGAAATATATTTATATTTTTTGTTCAAAAATTAACAAATAAAAGAAAATTGCTAACAGAGTTTTCACAAACTGCAGAGTCCATTAAATTTTTTTTTTATTATTTCGTGTTATCGCCTAATCTGTCTTAAATTTGATTGTGATGAAGTGGTTCTTTTTTGACTGAGTGAGAAACACCCAACTTTAATAAATATGTGTGGGGCCGAGGGTTCAAATCCCCTCATGATCATCGGTCTCGTGCATGGTATCACACGTTAAAAGGTAAGGGCTGCGTCTTCCCTAGCTCGCACAAGTCTCTCGAAGATTTCTGAGGGTTGCGCGAAGGGGTGCAATCGGTTGACGGGAATAACATTTTTTAACATAGTAATTAATTAGTAATTGGTGTTCATAACTTGGGAAGTTCGTTCATCCCCTTAACGTTTATTGCATTCTCCAAGTTTCAAAATGGGCTAATAATCGTTAACAAAATATAGGTACATAGTAGTAACATTTTAGAATGACACGAGCAAAGCAAAAATGGTTCTGAATTCAGTTTCAACTGAATTGAAATATTTACGTGTTGGTTCTACCTTCTTAAAAAATCTGATTTTGACAGAAAAAATTTATTTCTCAAGAAACTACATACATTTATCACAAATTTTTTTAACAAAATATACATTTTAATTGAAAAAATGACAAGTTTCGCTGAAGAAAGAGAAAGGTTTGTTTTTTTTTATGTGATACGATTGTTTTGTTTCTTGTTTTTTATTATTATTTAGAATTATGCTCTCCTTCTGCTTTCTCACCACGTAACTGCAAAATGCTTATACTTATTCCTATTTAAAGCCTGCATTAGTAAAAACAAACAAAAGTACTAGGAAGCCTCAACAATAATACAATGCCATCAGTTTCCTGCTTTTGGCCCGATTTCCTCATTTCTTTTTCTTCGGAGAAATAATACGTTTTGCGGTCACAATAAACATGGACTACAAGTAATTTTGTATCATTTAACACGAATTGCTTTACACAAACAGCTATTGTTTTTCAAGAAAACAAGTTCACTATCGCAATTTCACACCGTTATGAAATTAATATAAACTTCAACGGTAGTTTCGAACAGAAACGATTAGTTATTGGATAAAGTTATATTGTTTTAAAATTGTTTCCCATCGACTTTTGCTCTGGTGCCGTCAGTATTTTTTTATATGAATTTTATAATTTGAATCTACTTGCAGGATAATTTTAAGATATTTTTTCAGAAGTAGAAAGTATTTTTGGAAATCATTGAAATAATCTCACACAGGCTATGATTTGAGGTACACCACTCATTGGATAATTGTTGGGGAGATTTTTATTATTTTGATATGAAGGTGGAAGATTTTCAGTTTGGTATCATAAAAAAAATCGGTTTTGCAATAATTATTTAAAAGTCTCTCTGCCGATTATGATGAAACCTGGTGCGGTTATTAACAGTTACAAGGATTCATCAAAATCAGCGAAAAGATTTTTGAGTAATTATTGAATATCAGATTTTTTATTGAAACATTGATACCCCGTTACTTGAAACTGAAGCAAGTTAGGACAAAGGTTTATACGATCTTTTTTTCATAAAATTTAACAATGAATGACCACCCGAAATGAATGACATCACTCTTAAGATACCCTGTAAATTTTATCAATATATATAAATCCTTTATTTAGGCCATTTGGCTAATTTACATTTTCATTGGTCGTTACAATGGGAACAATAAACAGCATGCTCTAATGCTAATATAAATTAAGTTTTTTTAAAAATAATCAGTCGAGTACTTATAGGGCATTTGTACCCTTGTCATAGAATAAAAAGTTGTTATATACACACATATATAAATATACAACACATACATACACCTACTACACCTATTTGCACTCACGCAAATCTATACATACATGCACTTTCAAGAAAAAAATAAAAAATTTATCAACACTAAAAGATTCTTTGAACGCACTAATACATAACATGTATATCTGTCCTAGCTAAATAGTAAAGCGAACTTAATAAACTGAGGAAGTGGCCACTAGTTCTCTTATTGATTGAGCAAATATGTTTTTAACTTGTCCTTGAAGGATGTTAAAGATGTTAAACATTTGATCCGTTCTGGTAGCTTATTATAGCTATCAAGTCCCTTGAAAAAAACTGAATTTTGGGTATGCCTCAATGTGACTTGTTGAATATAATGCAGCCGAATATTTTTTTTTTGTATGTGTGTGGTATCTGACGTTTTCAAATAAGATTAAATAAGGACCCCGTACGAAAACATGAGAAATTGGCTCTCAGTCAAAATGGCTGAAATTTTATTATTTTATAGTGGGATGGGTAGTTATAAAAATGGGCGAGTTTAAAAGATTTTGTATGTGTCGCTTTCTGAATATAAGTGTTATTAAAAGTTCGTAAAAACGTTGTTATTCGAAATGAGACACATTCAGGATAAAAATGTATTTATCGAGACTCGTTAACATATCCGGTTATAATCTTATTGATGATATAGTACATTAGAGTGTACGAGGATATATTGAAAAATTCTTAGCCAACTATAGAACCAAACAAAATTTCATTGTCAAAATATTTTATTACTCAACATATTCTCCTCTTAATTGGATACATTTATTTCAGCGAACCTGCAACGTCTCTAAACCTTTCAAAAAAAGTTTCTTCTTGCTCTGCAAACCAGACCTCCACAGCTTTTATTACCTCCTTGTTGGAAGAAAATTTACGACCTTTAAAACTTTTTTTTCAGTTGAGGAAAGAGATGATAGTCGGACGGAGCCAAATCTGGTGAATAAGGGGGGTGTTCTAGTAATTCAAACCCTAAATCACGAATTTTTTGCATGGCAACATGAGATTTGTGTGCAGGGGCGTTGTCCTGCAAAAACAAAACACCTTAGGATAGCTTTCCGTGTCTTTTATCTTTAATTTTTTCCCGTAGAGTGGTCAGTAATGTCGAATAGTAATCTCCAGTTATTGTTCTACCCTTATCCAAAAAAATCAATCATGATTACTCCATCCCATCCCAAAAAACTGAAGCAAGAACTTTTCCAGCAGATTTTTGGACACGAAACTTCTTAGGTCTTGGAGAACCGGAGTGTCGCCATTCCATCGATTGTTGCTTTGTTTCTGGATCGTAGAAATGTACCCAAGTCTCATCCATAGTAACAATTCGGTTTAAGAAGTCTACATCGTTTTCAAATCGAGCACAGATCGAACGCGATGCTACTACCCTTGCACGCTTTTGGTCAACGTGAACTATATGATGAACGCGTTCGTATGAAATATTCAGTGCTTCAGATATCCGTTTTAGCCCAATTCGACGGTCTGTTAAAACCATGTCATGAACTGCATCGATATTTTCGGGGAATGACACAGAAACTGGCCTTCCCGATCGGTCATCATCTTCAATGGAAAATTGACCTCTTTTGAAGCTTGCAGTCCAATTGTTCACGGTCGCATACGAAGGACATTGATCACCAAGGGTATTAAGCATATCTACGTAAATCTGCTTACCTCTTAACCCTTTTAAATACAGGTACTTGATGATGGCTCGATACTCCAATTTTTCGATTTTCACAATTTCGTTGGACATATTTTTTCTTTTAACTTATTTCGTAACTCTGGTTTACTTTTTTGACGTCAAACTTTACACTGACACTTCTAATAAGTCATTGTTCGTTGCTATGGTAACGCAATATTTTGTTTATGCAGGGAACTGGTCTAGGCCAACTAGATATCAATAGATCCTCGTATACGGAGCGTAGTCAAAACAATAATGTTTCAGGATTTTTTTTTAGCATTATTCCAGAACTAGTCTTGATGACTCCCTCTGGATTTTTGAAATTTTTTATTTTAACAATTAACAGCTTCGTTTATCACTACAAAAAAAATTTGCTACTGTTGATTGAACAAAAGACCAGATAGCTTTTTGAATAATTCAATTGTTCAATACTATTTTTTATTTAGATACAAGGTGCGTTACATTTTTCTTGTCATTTACAATGTTTTTATTGAATATCTCAAAAACTATTCCGTTAATTTGGACCTAATTTTACTCACACTATTCTTAAAATGTTGACTATTATATATGAAAGTTTTGCCAACTTTGTATGTTGTGTTCCTAAGATATTCATTTTTAAATAATTTAAAAAAAAATGTAAGGTAACATTGAACAACTGAATTCATCAGAATATTACCCTATTCTTTGTTCAATTACCAGTAGCAATAAATTTTTTTTTGTTTGAAAAACCGACCTGTAACTTGTAGGGGTATAATTAAAAATGTTAAAGATTCATATTTCAAACGAAGAGAGTCATCAAGAAACAAAACATGTTATCGTTGCTTTTGAAATAGTCTGAAACCATGATGTCTCACCAACATATAACTTGTTGGTTATGGATTTTTGTATTTTTTCAAATTATGAGCTATCCATTTGGTCTACAGGTCCTGCTTGAATTGAACATGAATAATAGATTTCTTAAAACTTCATTTCCAACAATTGTCTTCCTTGGATCAGTATTCTCCTATTTATTTGACTCAAAAGTTGACAGAAAACTTTAACTGACTCGTGTTTTGTGACCTTACTGGTTATAGTGACTGAAAGTTTTTTGAAGTACTGTACTTCGGGGAAAAATTTAATATTCTTTGAAAAGAATATGAGTAGTTTTTGTGCTACCACATTTACTTTTGAAATTATTATAAATGAAAAACGAAAAAAAGTAAGAACATTTCGCTGTTTTTTGTGAATATCTTAAAACGTACCAGGGGGTCTATTCTCGAGTTCATGCGAAATCATTTTCAAACGTTTGAAGTAACATAGAGCGATACAAACACCGCGCGTTGGAAAGAGATACAACATTGATTTCGTATACGTTGAAACTCGAGAATAGACCCCCAGGATATTTTGATGGATAACTCCATATTCGGGTTCAGCAACCCAAAATACAGGAAACGATAATAAAAGCGACTACTACATTTCTTGCAACGCAAAGGTGTTTTTTGACACCGTTTACAGGGGTTCATACTGAAAAATGATAAAACTGAATTTTCACAGATGTTTTTCTACGGCTCTAAATAATCCACTTTGAGCGAAAATAAAGTTCGAAAAACCATCTCAATTTCGGAATCTGTAGACACAATTAAAAACCACTTTATGAGGAGAATATTTGTTGTGGAATTTGTAAGAAATAGATAAATGATAAATAATTCCCTGGCTAATATACGGACTATAGATTGTTTGAATTAGTCACGCCTTGGTTATTACATTATTGACTGACCTCGAATTGCCATCTAACTCTCTTAAAGATGATTCCTCGAAATGATGCTCAACAAACCTGCTAGCTATCAAAATTCGCTACCTGAAACAAAAATATAAGATATCAGAAATGATATATTATTCAGATAGGTTGCCGACAATATGAAAATAAAAATGAACTTACCACTCTGAACCTTAATGGTGCATCTGGAATTGAGCAAACGTGTAGTATAACTGAGCGAAATACATTCATAATGTTATCAAATTCTACCAATTTCTGAAAGAAATGCATAACTTTAAATTACAAAATACAAATAGGTTTCATAATATGCCAATTCAACTATCTCTGGCAAAGTTTTTTTTACAAAAATTCAAACAAACAGCAATTTCTAATAAACTAACCATCAATAAGTCTCCATATCACTTCCACACACACTCATTCAACTTCATATATCTTACAAATTGTGAAAGGCTTTCGCGGCCATCGTTGAATGAATGATGGTTTTTCGGGTTTTTAGGCCGACGTTTCGCCAACACGAGTGGTTGGCATTTTCAAGAGAAATGTTTACAGTTTCGATCACTGAACACTTGTTTCATATATATTCATATATCTTGAAAACTATTGACATTTTCAATAACGTTTTGTGTATAGGAAGTATCAAGAATTGAGAAAAAGACGATTAAACTTGATATTTCCCACCTCTTTTCGGGGAATATTCTTACTTGGGTGGTCGTGGAGGACTACAGCAGACTTATTATCTTGTACTTTCCTGAAAGTGGGAAATAAGTAGTTCCAATAGATTCAGCACTTCTTATATTCTCCAGAACAGACACAATATCGTCCAGACTGTAGAACAATTCAGGTGCCACGTCTATATGTATAGTGTATTGGAGTATGAGATGGTATAACTCTCCTAAGGCCGCGTTATTCCTGTGAATGATCTGAATAACTGATACTGCACATACTGGACAGAAAACCATTTATTGTCTCAGGTCGACGAGTGTGTTGAAAACAACATCCTGGCAGACCATCATGGATCCTTATTGCTTCTCCTTAGTCCACTTGAACTGAGGAAAGCGATGGTCAATTTTAGGATATGCCTAGGTCTTCGTGTTCTTGGAGGAGGACCCCATGCACTGGCTATCCTCATGTAGCTGCAGGAGTACCTCAGTCTCCGCAGCTGTTTTGTGTGATTTTTCCGAAACAGGTTATCCAATTCGGTAACAGTATTTGGCTTCCCCGTTCAGTGTCGAACATAAGACCAAGGTACGAAGTTAAAAATAAATGCTCCTTGAAGTTTTCAGCGTCACAATTTTCACTCGGGTTTGAAGGCCTTCGTTTTTTGGAATTTCTTCCTAACGTTTCGCTGGCGCGAGTGGCTAGCTTCTTCAGAGGCTTACTCATCATGAATAATCTCAGATGACTGGAGATTCCGCCTGCGAAGATTGTATTTATTCTGATTTAGGTAGTCTTGTGCGTTAATTACCGTATCTGGATTTGACCCCTTTCTACCTGCCGGCTTAATGTTGTTGGTATCCTTTGTTATTTCAGAATTGCTTATTACCGTAACTGATGGGTTAGGCATATTTTCGATAACATTAATTGACACCATTTTTTCTGCTGTCTTAATGTCGTTTTTCTTTTGTTATTTTGGAATTTCTAAGAATGGTATAGCATTTCAAGATGTAATCATCGAAAGATGTGGTGCAAGACTGACCCACAAAGTATTCCGAAAACCTATAGGTACACGGATAGGTACACGGATAGGTATCAGCATGCTCTATCAAAACACCATCCTAGTCAGAAGCGAGGAATTATCTCCATACTAGCGGAACGTGCTCGGAGAATATATGTGAACCTGAGCATCTACAGGAACTATAACATCACCAAGCAACCTTGAGATCGAACGGATATAGTGCACCCGAAATCAACAGAGCCATAAAACCGAGGATTTCCACGAGACAAAGTAGGGAGGAGGCTCAGATAGTTGTCAGAATGTACCAAATCCAGATACGGTATTTACCGCACAAGACTACCTAAGTCAGAATAAATACAATATCCGCAGACGGAATCTCCAGTCATCTGAGATTATTCATGATGTATAAGCCTCTGAAGAAGCTAGCCACTCGCGCTAGCGAAACGTTAGGAATAAATTCCAAAAAATGACGGCCTTCAAACCCGAGAGAAAATTGTGACACTGAACTGCTCCTTGTTTTTTATGGTCACGTACCATGCAGGGAATCTGAACTCCTGATCACTGTACAGGCTCCATCCAGTACCATTCTGTTATGTAGACTCTCCAAACTGAAAAGACCACGGCATCCCCATTGTCTGAGGATGTATAACCGTGGAACAAGCGATTTAAGCGATTTAAGGCGCATCATTTTGCATGTTTGTATTGTTTGACCTATAAAAACAACACCATTCGCAGTTTGCATACATACTAATATAACTTTTCTTTTTTCTCTTCAGCTTCAATGTTGTGGAAATGAGAAACCTACTGATTGGCTCAATCTTACTCCAGCACAACCTATTCCAGCGTCTTGCTGTATCAAGGAAAATTGTGATACAGGAATAACTGATCAAATCTACTCACAGGTAATTATACACGTGTATGTTCACAGACTTCTCCTGAATTTTGTTTATATTGTCATGTACTCGTAGTCCCTCCCGCGGTACCTTATAAATTCCCGAGCTTCTTTGTTGAGCGTATCCTAAAGCGAGGGCCAATCTTTGAATTAACAACTCGATCTGACGAATCTTCCGACCATAGTTTCATAATCACCTCCGAAAATAATTTAATTGAAGCTCATTTCATACCAGATGTATTCATGGTCATATCTCTCATGTAGGCATCCTTTTTCATATCCTCCAACAATCATCGTGTGTTGGATAAACACTGAATTAAATACTATTCATGAAGCAAGTATTGCTAATATTTTTCTGAACATTTAGAACGAGTATGTAGCAGCGGACGGTCTGATATAGCCTAGTCAATTTTTTGTCCTTTGTCAGTACATTAGAATTTTTTTCCTACTCACATAACCAAAAAAGCATTTAGCGTTTAACAAATATATACAGCGCTAAATGATCGAATAATCACAGATTCACAGTATAATGTCTGTTTTCTTCAATTCCTCAGACATTAGTAGAAGAACAACTTTTTGCTTTTTGCGGAAATATTTTATTGCTTTACACATGTTTACTGCTCGAGCTACTGATTAATCTTTAAGAAAATAATTATAAAATTGTCCAATTCTGTATTATTAACGATAATGGACTCTATTTCAGGGCTGCTACACAAAAATAGTCGATTTTCTAAACGCAAACATAGGAATGGTAGCGGGAGCAGCGTTGGGAATAGCATTTTTTCCTCTGGTTGGAGTCATACTCTCCTGCTGCCTAGCAAGCATCATCAACAAAACCAAATATGAGCAGATGGCTTAAGATATAAACTAAAACTTGATGCTCAAAATTTATTTATCTTTCTCATTCAAATATCTTGATGTTATCTCTTCACACAAACTTCATTCACACTTTGACTTTGCCTCACCTTGGTCCTTGGTTCACTAGATGCGGAGGGTCTGATATAGCCTGGTCGATTTTTGGTCCTTTGTCAGTACATTATTATTTCAATAGGTTCATATATAAACCGTCAGATAATAACAGATTTTGCTGACTGATTTTCTCTTGACAAAATGGTTAAGGCTTTCGCGGCCGAAGTTTTCAGTGTCACAATTTTCACTCGCGGGTTTGAAGGCCGTCGTTTTTTTCGAATTTCTTCCTAACGTTTTGCTAGCGCCAGTGGCTTGCTTCTTCAGAGGCTTATACATATACTAGATTATTCATGATGTATAAGCCTCTGAAGAAGCTAGTCACTTGCGCTAGCGAAACGCTAGGAAGAAATTCCAAAAAACGACTGCCTTCAAACCCGAGCGAAAATTGTGACACTGATTTACTCTTTACTGGGATTTTAACCACCGAAAATCATGTCAGTGTTGAGCTAAAAAAATTAAAATTAGCTAGGCAAATGGAAGATTCTACGAAGCTCTAGAAGGGGCAACTAAAATTTAAAAAAACACCATATACGAGAGATTTATAAAAAACTGTTTTTTTCTGCAAACGGAAAATGAATCTTACGAAGTTCTGGAAGAGACAAATAAAATAAAAAAATTATCTTCCTAAAATTCCGAGGAAAGTTGACTTTTTATTATCAAATTTGCTAATGTTGATGTTCACAAAAGGTTAGAACGATACTCGCAAATTTCAACAAGAGTACTTATGCTCTGCTGATAGAAATTTATTTACAATATTCATTCGGAGAAATTATTCCGTTGAAGTATAATACTGTGGAATTCCAAATCATGACTCTCGATTGTATCCAACATTATAATATGAATAAGAGAAAATACAATGCATAGGTACCAAAACTAATTCAGTAACTCATGATTTGCTCAATTATTACCATATCGTGCTCAATACTCTGTTTACTATTAGGTAAAAAGGTTGAAAATCTGTTAGTTTTGTTTCATTTCTTCATAATATTGCAAAAGGAAACATTGTATTTCATTCGTATATATTTTCGTGCTTTAACACAAGCAGTATCATAAGTACGCATTTATGTTGAAAAGGGAATCATTCTCGATTGAAACATGAAAACGCTAGGCCTCCACAATAAATTTTTGTCGACCAAAAGATGCATTTCTTACATCTATGAATGAACGATTTATGTGAGTGATACTTATGATATCTTCCTTATCTCATTTATGTACTTGAATCCCCCATGAAACCATGAAACTGAAAATGTTCACTCTGATTTTTTCTTTCATGTTAGGGTCTCACAATATGTATCAGATGTAGTTCAATGTCTATCGTGGCCTTAGCTGGGGCCGTAGTTGTTTTCTATTAGATTAAAAAGAATGTGTATCTTCATTTTTATCGTAGGTTTTTTTCAATTTCCAGAGGAGTCGTGTTTTTTCAATTTTCAATTGAGTTTGTTTCATTTTTCAAAATGAATACCTTCGAAGAGGTTATCCTGAACGCTGGATAGAAAATAGCTACTAAAGTTTGTCTTTTACAGTGGCAAATGATTCCACATCTGATTTCATGAACACTCTATGCATATTTTCGAAAAAATCAGTTATACTTATTTATGCACTCCAAGCCTGAATTGGTCCCCATAAACCTAGCAGAATTAATGAGGAATGTTGAATTTCTGATTATACGATGATTTGTCGCTAATTTATTAGCCCAAATAAAAATTTGTCGCTCACATTTTTTGTTAAACCAATAGTTCTACTAGGTTTATATGAAGCTGGCAGAACCACTTTGTATCTATGATCTTTTGGAAAATTTTAATTGTATCATAATTTGTCGTTAATTTATCGCTAATTGATTACCACTTCAAAAAATGTATAGCTCATCTTTTTTCAATCCATTGTTCTGCTACGTTTACATAAAACTAGCAGAACCACTTTCTATGTAACTATGAAAAAAAATTACCAAAGTTTTTTGATAATTTGTCGCTTGTTTATTACCACTGTCACAGAGTTGTAACTTTGAAACGCTTAAAGCCATGAGAGATAGCTAGGATTGTACTAGAGGTATCAGATGTAAAAAAAGCTATTGAACAAGGATACGTTGATCTTAGAGGATGCCATTAAGATTTGCCGAGCTAGTGAAATAGCAAAAGCACAAAAAAGAAATGTTCAGGATCAAATTCTATCGAAGGTTGATTTACTTAAGACAAAGAAGCCTGTAAATGTAAAGCAAGTAAAAACAGATGTAGAGTTGAAAAACAAGAATCATATCAATCAATCAATCAAAATATCCTTTTGTTGTCTGAATATTTACATCTTATTGACAAAGTCTTGTTAAAATATAAATAAAATAAAATTAAGTATATATAAAACACATTTCACATAACAATTAATGTATAGTTAAAAAACAACATATATTTAAAGTAGATTAAAAATTTAAATTGAAGGATCACTCATGTTTTTATTGAGGTAATCTTGGACATCATAAAATACTTCTTCTATCAGAATATGTTTCACAGATTTTCTGAATAAAGTGATGGAATCAATGATTTTGACACTTGCTGGAAGATGGTTATACAATTTAGCAGCATTGTAAATTATTGAGCTTTTTATCAAGTTGGAAGATGGAATAGGTAATTTTAAGTTGTTAATTTGGCGGTGGGTCCAAGAATTGTGTCATATGTTGATTTGTTTTTATGTATCAGACATAAAGTTTCAAGAATAAAGTGAGATGGAATCGTGAGGAGTTTCTGCTTTTTGAATAACTCTTCACAGGATACTCAAGATTTAACTCCGCAAATATAGCGAACAGCACGTTTCTGAGGAGTAAAAATCATGTTGAAACGCTGTTTGTTGCAGGTTCCCCAGAAAGGGATACCATACCTGACATGTGACTCAAATAGTGCGTGATAAATACTTTCGCAGTTGCCTCACCCACTTCGTTTGAAATAACACGCAGAGCATAGCACCCTGAGGACAGCTTTTTACTCATAAAGAAAATATGATGTTCAAAATTGAGGTTACTGTCCAAGTGAATCCCTAGGAAGGTGTTGATATTGTTAGCTGAAATAATATCATTCCCCATGGGAATGAATGTCTGGTATACTGCATTGAAATGACAAGAGATTAGTTTTATTAGTATTAAACGAAAGCAAATTCGCATTACACCACTTTCTCACAGCAGTTATGTCCCGAGACATTTTGTTAAAAAGATTGAATTTTGATCACGCCATAGGATCGTTGTGTCGTCTGCAAAAACAGTGAATACACCCTCGGTCTTGATATTTGGAAGGTCATTAAAATAACAAAAACAGGATAGGTCCAAGCACAGACCCTTGTGGTACACCATGTTTAATTAAACCAATATCGGAATAGCTATTAGCTTTTACAATTTGAGTTCGTTGACTCAGATAAGACGCAAACCAGTCATGACTTTGGTCTCTGAACCCGTAAAGGTGGAGCTTATCTTTTGACTATAGAAGTTGTGGTACAACACATAAGACTAGACAATGTCCAGCATCTGGTAAACGTTTTAGAAGTTGTATATGGGCATTTCAAGAAAATGTGTCTTAATATGGTGTCTGAGAGACAATCGAAGGTAGTAAAGGAAGTGCAAGAGGTTGATGAAGAATCTTATGAAGATGAACCTTTATGGTGTAGATTTATTACTATCCAATTAATATTACAATTAGAATTTTCCAAAAGTTGATAGATTCAACGTGGTTCTGCCAGATTTTTATAAACCTAGCAGAACCATGGATTTTTTTAAAGATAAGTGACACATTTTTAATTGGAGTCATAATTAGCGACCAATTATGTTCTAATCAGAAATTCAAAATTCCGAAATGGTTCAGCTAGGTTCATGGGGGTCCTAAATTTTTAGCATCAATTTCCAAGAATTGTCCAACTAATCCTTTCCGTGAATGATTGCCATTCTGTATACATATCGAGGGTCAAAAACAATACACTATTGTTAGTTTGATGAAGATTAACTCCCAAAAAGCATCTAGATTAAAAAAATATATCAAAAATTTGGCTTTACACGTACTTTTTCTTAATTAGTTTTTTCTTTGTCGCACTCAAAGTGCAGTTCTGTAGTAGGTATTTCAATTCTTGACTCTTTATATCCAGCATTATATTGGGTGTCAACGATATCACAGCACACCTCTTTTGCCTTTTATTTTCCAAATGAAACTCGACACGCTGTATCCATAATAGGAAGTCGCTAGTTGGTCATCAGCAGTCGGTAGTCAAATGTAAGCCATAGACATTTTCATTTTCATAGGCAAATTCTCAATAGTTTCAAACTATTTTGGAGAGTTTTTACTCATACTACTCTAGATTCAAAACAAAACTCAGCTTTGAATAAATCAAGTCTAAAATAGTTGAAACAATTCGACGTTTTCCCAGGATTCTGAAGATACAATAATATACGGGGTGTTCTGTTTACAAACCAGAACCCAGAAAATATCATCAAAGATGTCATGGGTGGAATTTAAAATGTCTATAATGTGTCGATTTTCATTTTCATATCTTGAAAAACAAAAGGCAAATGAGGAGTGCTAGTGATATTTTTGTCATCTACTATAAGAAAAAATACGATAACAAATATTTGAGAAACTAAATATTTTTCGGAGAAAAAGTATGCAAACAATTACAATGAACTAATCCTACCTTTAAATATCTCGATGTCTATTAAACTATTGATATATGTATTATGTATACACACGAACTGACAACTAGGTTTCTCTTTGAAGGAAATATTACAAGTTATGCTAGGTACGTATTTTGTGAGATTTTGTTTATGGTCCGGCAGTAATTGCGACTCTCAAGGCACTATATTGTATCCCGTAATGCCTGAGCTACTTGTGAACCCAATTACTCAATAATTTCCTTACTGCACATTTTGGTGAAGTGAGTAAGTATACTGGTTCAGGGCCCAGAAATGCAATTTTATATACTTTTGTCGACCAATTGACCTTATAAATGAAGCTAAAGTCTGACTGACAATGTGACTTTTTATTGCAAAAAAATAATTACCAAAATTTACAAAATATTGTCTCAACACCAGTAACAGACAAAAACTTGACAACCTACCACAGCATACATCTTCACAAGAAATTTGGTAATCTTGGAATTAAAACAGTTTTCACTGATTCCAGACAAAAATATTGGAAATATCGGTTTCCGCTACTTGCTGATATTGTAAATTGAAAAATCCTAAGCCTATGATTTATCTTATGGGTCAAATGCCATTTGAAAGACTTACACCAAACGTGAGACCTTTTACATTTACTGGACTTTTTTTTACCATTTTCAATTTCTGTAGGCCGAACGAAGAACAAAAGATAGAACGTGTTATTTTTACACCCTTGTCCATTGGAGCCAACCACTTGGAAGTAACATATAATATTACTCCAGACGCTATTATGTCTCAGAAAGATGATAGCAAGAAGTAAACCACATCAAATATACGAGTTGCTTCGGAACAGTTGAAAAAACCTCTGGATGAAATGGATTATAAGCAACTAGAGGATGATATACTGAACTGTGGAATTAAGTTATTGTTATTTCCGTCAACCAGTTGCAACCCTCGAGAGAACTGTCTAGGGGAGACGTAGCCCTTACCTTTTAACGTGTGATGCCATGCACGAGACCGGTGACCATGCTGGGAATCGAACCCACGATCCTATGTTGGAGAGGTGTATGCTGTACCATCATGACCACCACGACCCATTAAGTGGAAGTTCATACCGCCTGCAAGCCCACATTGGGATCGGATCATAAGCACTTTCCGTGACAAAAAAAATTTTATACATTTTTGAAATAATAACAACTCAAAGACGAACTTATGCTTACCTTATTCGCAAAAGTAGAGAATATGATACCTATCACGAAGATTTCTACAGAATCTGATGATTTAGAGGCGCCAGCTAACATTCAACAAAATTCTTATTGTACTCAAAATGAGATGAATCGACCCGGAGCGAATTAAGACTTGCGGAAGGAATGGGTGAAGAGATGGGTGAAAGAGTACCTACTAACTTTCACAAGAGAAACCGTCCCTGATCATGATGGGAGGCTAGAAGACAAAAAAATTAATTTTCAGAGTGCCATGGTTAGATTTTGTGGATGAGGCACCCTGCTATGAGTCAGTTTTGACATATTTTTTGATAACATGCTGAATAAAGCTTTTACCGAACAAATGTCCTATTTTAGAGGGGGAAGAAATGTTAGGTTGTCGTGCTGGTTTTTTCTGTTCCTGGTGTTAACAATATTTTGTAAATTTTTATGGTTATTTTTTTGTATTAAAAAGTGACATTATCAGTCAGACTTTAATTTCATTTATACTGTAATAAATATAAAGTCTAAATGGTTTTATATAATTTATTTGTAAACATAAAGTCTAAATTCTAATTTATGATATCAGAAATTATCTAATTTATATAATACTATTTTAATTTCAAACGAGACTGTATCTCACGGTATCTAACGTTCCTTTGATATCGGTTACTTTCAGAAGTTGACTATTTTTTGGCATTCACTAGTCATTTTGAGCCATTGGTGAAATGAATGCACACATTCAGCAGGAGTTTCCGATTATTTTTTCGATTATTTTGCTACGTTTGGATTTTACTAGTTATAATCACAAATGCATTCCAAACGGTTATTCTTAAGGAACTCTCTTGCCATTTGTGAATGTAATATTTTCCTCTCATTGAGTGAATCTTACTTATTTATAAATTTTATATTATTAATATAGGTAGTAAAATTGTATTGAAACAAAAACTTTTTACTTATGTTAAAGTTACAATGTTTATTGTCTCACATAATAATATAAATGTATTTTTGAAGAAATATATATTGCGACCGTTATATTTATTTTTGTGATAACCCTCCCTTCCCAAAAGAAACCTCAATAGCTGGCAGTGAAATCAAAAATCGCACAATAAAGGAAATACAAAAAAAGTAAATCGAGAGAAGCAAAATTAGGGCTGAATTTTAAAGCTTTTTTTCTACAACTGTCAAAAAAAGTGCACTTTTTTGTGTAGTTTTGAGTTCCTAAAGTACATGAATATTTTGATATCAAATTATGATTTCAGTATTACACGGAAAAGCGTTAAAAAAAGTACACTTTTTTTAACGGTTGTCTAGGCAACAACACTGACAAACTGATTCAAATAATAACGAAATCCTGAATGTGTCAATGTGACAGTACTTATTTCAAATTAGTAAATTGCATCTCTCACAATCTTTCGAAATTACGAATCAAGTACCTACGAAAGTGGAAAGCGATGATGAGTTAAACACCAGGAGATCGTAGATAGTGCGAAAGCAGCAGTAATGAATTTGCTACCAGAAAAATCGAAGTAGACGTATTTCAAAGAATATGAGTCTTTCTTAACATGGCGTCAAAAAAAAGGGATTGGAAGCTTTACAGAGAGAGTATTGCTCGCCTATTTCGAAGATAAATCCAAGAAAATGAAATGTTCATCTCTATGGTCCAGTTATTCGAAACTGAAGTCCACGATATTAATACATAATAATATTGACATAAGCAAATATGCGAAATTGATTGCATATTTGAAAGAATTTCCATTGGCAATAATGCAATTAATTGTGTTTTCAACATCAATTTTTCGAAATGAATCCTGGGACGGAAAAATTGATTCTGTCTTTTTGTATTTCTGTGGTTTATTTTTTTTGTGTTGTTAATTTGAAATAAATTGAATGAGGATGAAAAGTAGGTAATAAATAGTATAAAAACATTGGTTGGTTTTCTTTTTTTGACAGTTGTAGAAAAAATATTGTATGAAACTCGTGAGTAAAGTGTTTTTTTACTCGTAGGAATTGCCGCACTCCGCCTACGGCGTCAACATTTCCTACTCTTAAAAAAAGTATCACTTTACTCACTTGATACATAAATAACTATTATATCACAAAGTAGCTTCACGGCGCGTTGATCGTCTTTTGACACTTGCTTCCAACAATATTTTACAATTACTTGTCTGGCACCGGTAAGATTTATAAAAACCAGGTGTTCACACATCTAGGAAAATAAATTAAAAAAATCCGAAAAAAAATGTTCACACAAATTCACACCATTTCGAAAAAAAAAATGTTCACCCAAATCGAAAAATTTGGTGTTCCCATATGTATTCATGCGGGGTCCTTTGGTAGTGTCATAAGAAGTAAAAAAAATTAAAAAATTTGTTCCTTGATTTTGAGTTTTTAGTTTCTAAATGTTTTTGATCAACTCGACTATTTCCTAAGGGGCCAATTCCATAGGAATGGCCCTGTTAAGTTGTTTGTGAATTTCTTTTATAAAAATAAAATTCCAGACCATCCCATGACAATTTTTGATTTTATGATGTGTTTTAACGCACTCAAAATCGTTGATTAATGACCCCTCTATTAATGAACGACATTATTATACGCAACCCAACATACATTGCTCTAATACGTTTATATTGGCGCTCATCATTAATCGCCTCCATTAATATACTAGTTGATTAAATAACTAATATATGGTTAATTTTTGGAACAATGATAAAACTATATAGTTAGGTACTTATTTCGCTCTGTTTCATCTCAGTGATGGTACGTTGTTTTGGGGTAACTCTTGTTATGCTAACATTATTTTCCGATGCAAAAACGTGCTATGAGGATCGTAGCCGGTGCTGGTTTCAGAGACCATTGTAAAGAATTTTTTAAAACTTTAAATATAATGCCCCTTCCATCATTATATATTTTTGTTTTATTAATAGAAATCAATAAAAACAAAGCCAACATAGCGATGTCCATAACTGTTTTAAAAGGAATGCTGATCATTTGAGATTACCTCATCACAGGCTCACAAAATCGACAAAAAATTACTTACCTAGATGTATCAAATCAAATAATATTAGGAAATTCAAATACACAATTTCAAGGTTACTTAAAATACTGGGTTATTCAACGGTTTCAAATTTTATATATTTTTTATTCTTTGAATGTACATGTATTCTGTAGCTACACTTTTTATCTGTTTTTTTTTCATTGCTAAAATTGACTTGCCGAAAACAATATTCTCTTTAACAATTATAAGGTGATAAAAAACTTGTATTATTTTAAATTTTATATATTTTCTCATTTTATATTTTGTTAACTTTGAATTTGCATATAATTATACTGTAGCTATATATTTTATAATTTTTTTTATTTTTTACCTGTTTTTTTCTTTGCCATAATTGATTTGCAGAAAACAATTTTTCTATTCTGGTTTTTTCATTGACAGAATTGACTTGCCGAAAAAAATATTTCCTGGAACAATAACAATGTTATTTTAAAAAACTGGATTGTTCAACAATTTTATATTTTATGTATTTTTAAATATTTCAAGTATTTTCATATATTTTATGTATTTTTTCACTTTATATTTTGTAAACTTTTACATATATACTTACAGGTCTATTCTCTAAAAAGTCGTTATTTATCGAGTCGTAGGTCGATACCATTTTATCGACCTACGTAGAGATGTGTTATATGATGATAATTGGTCGCTTACATCCACCGACGATTTTCCGGCGTCATAGTCTAAAACGCATACAGGTTTCACAGTTTCTCTCCCAATATTTGAAGTAACAGTATGTGTATCTGAATAACGACCAACCTGAATTTTTGAGACGGGTAGTACATATAAATTCATGTTTTGTGATTGAATGATGGATGAAAACAAAATTTTGAAACTGTCTGTTTCAGTTATTTGACTATTTTATGGAAACTTGAATCAATTATGGAAATTGGTGAATATTGCGGAATTGTGAAAAAAAAGTAGTGAAACTATTATAAAGGCAACAATTTTCCGTATATTTGGATAAATTGAAAAAAAAACTAGTGTTTTCGTACAAATAAGTATGAACCAAGTAATCCAGAAATTCTCAAAGAAACCTCCTAACAGCCAAACTGAACTGCTCTGTTGGTAATTTTATATAAATAAAGGGGCCAAATAAAAAACCAATATTTCTGAAACTTCGTGAATACACCTGCTGCCTACAGAAGACTGGGACATGACTCACGATTTATCTTTTGCCATAGACTTCTGGTGCTTGCCATGAGCAAAACAATGCAATGCTGAAAGAAAACTGTGTAATTGGTTATTGAATGGAAATTTAACATTTTTGTTTGCTTGTATAACTGAAGGTATCCTCGTATTCCTGAGGGACATATTGCAGAGTGATCGCTCATTTCGTAAAACAACTCCCACGCCAGTTCTCTGCTTGATCTAAAATCTTTCCGAAAATTTTCTTCAGGAGTCTTGAGAGATTTGCAGATATTCCTCAGCTATCTATTGAATCTCCGATTCAACTCTCTATGGAACAACAGATACGTGATCCGATTTACCTTCATAAATCATCATAACTCCTTCTTCGCAGTTCTTCTAGGATTACAAACATTACGTCCCGCTCGAACTGATCCATTTCTATTGGTTTACTATTTACATTTTGCAAAGGACGAGTGAGAATATTTTTTTTGCTGAACACGTCTATTATCGTTGACAGTTATGACATCCAAATAGGTGTCGTCTGCTCAGCGATGTTTTGGCAACGATATATCGTTAGATAACGATGAAGAAACAGATATAGTGAATACGATTCTGTGATTTTATCGTTATGTAACGGCTTATCGCTTGGTTACGACTAATAACGATATCGTTAAAAGATAGTGAATAGGCCAGTTAGGTATAGTATTGACTTGCCGAAAACATTATTGTTTGTAACTTGGTTAAGTAAAAATTCTATTCTATTGTATTCTAATCTTTCTTTTTTTTACTTTGGCGTTTTGGCATCGACTGCTATGGCCATTAGCATTCTAATCTTTCTTACTTATTATTTTCAATTTGAGTACTCCTTTTATATTTGGAATTTCTAGTAATTGCACTTGTTATTGAATTTGCCTTCAATCTGATATTTTTAATTCATGACCGCAATCTATTTTCAAATGGGTCAAAGTCATTTCTATATCGATCAAGGAATCTCACTTCCAGATTTGGCTTTTTCGGCATTTTTTTGTATATTAAAATCACGATTTTATATAAAAATGCAAGTTTTTTGTTGAAATATCAGTGAATTTGGTAATCAATTATACATTTACGAAATTAAATAGTAAAAGTTTGTCATTAACTCATTCCGTCAATTATATTAAATATTTTGTCACAACAAAATGTTTATCAACAGTATTGTTTTTCTTGGTGTAGTTCGGTTTTGTGAGAATTTTAATCACTACTTGTGGTACTTTTCTCAGTGTATCAGGTAGTTTATCTTTCAATGTTGTGACGTATTTCCGCTAAAAATCGTGTATACTCAGCATCAAAGGTTCCGACAAAGCTTTCGCCTCTTGTTAGCTGGTGTAATCAGTAATCCAGCGTTGCTTCAAAATCGAGGACCAGAAATTAGAATCAACAGCACTTGGGTTTTTCTAACTTTTAATGCAAAATATGGTATCTGGTCAACAACGAAGGACCACCTGCCTATAGGACAGGAAAGAAAAGAACCTCAAAACAGTTTATTTGAAACCAAAGTTGTGGTACTTGTAAGTTGGTTTTCACCGTTTTTGTCTATTAGGCCGCTCGTCCACGGAGCAACTGGTTTCTGACTGTTTTAATACGTGCGTCACTTGCCAGTTTCTTGTGCGTCCCTGCATGTTGATTCAAATTGTATGTCGTACACGGACGTACCAGTCACGGATCGGTAGCGTACTTGCAAGTGATTAGTCGCCAAGAGACTAGCATTGTCGGTCGCCGAGGGATAGTTTGTTTAGATATTTCACACAAAAATATGAATGAACAAAAGTTGAACGTAAAATTTGTGCAGGAAGTGGAAAAATTTCCTTGTTTGTACAATTATAAATTGTCTCAATCTATCAATCAATCAAGATATCAAGATATCAATCAAGATATAACAGAATCGGCATGGAATAAAATAGGAAAAGAAATGAATATGACGGGTACGTATATATTATATCAATTCACATCTGCTTTGTATTTTTGTTAGTTGATTAATTGAAAGACATTTCAGAGACCCAAAGCAAAAGGATTAACACTCAAATTTTGCTTTTGTTTGAAGAAAAAAACACACACAAGTTTTATTTTTGGCTTAATAAGTAACAAACAAGTATGGATGAACCCATAATCGCCTTCTTCTGCGTCTATATCTTCGATTGTAATAGTACAATACAGCCATCTCGTCCAAATCATCCATAATTTATCACAACACACCGCCAAAAAGTAAAAGTACTTCGCCTTTCAATAAACTATCGGATACTGATATTTTTCTAATAACGTTTGCGTCGCTACGTGTACGAGAAATGAGTACCCAACTGGTTTGTTACTACGGTATTAAAACAGTTTCATCAGAAACCAGTTGCTCCGTGGACGAGGGGCCTACTACTTGTGAATAAATACCTTACAGGAAACTGATTTGCTCACAAACCACTCTTCTAGGATGATGTGCACTTTGTGTCAGATTTGACAAGGAATCAATTCAGCATTAATAGCACTTTCTCTGAATGGAAGTTTGGAAATTTCACAACTAAACTTTATTATGGATTCGGACTGGTGAAGTAAACTATTTATTTTACTATTTTACGAGTTCTTTTTCACAAATACGGTGATTCTTTTTCGGAGGAAGGATTTCAACTAAACAAAAAGGTAGTACCAGTACCAAAGAGTTGCTAATCTAATCTTTGCCAGTACCAAACATTATGACGCGACAAACGCCTACTTTGATATTTTTTACTTTGAAAGCTGAGGTGGAAATCGAACAGGTTTGGCTTCAGATATTTTAAAGACAGCTTTCTAAACACGCATGTTTCTTGAAATTTGCTAGATTGATAAATATTAAATCTATATATTCTTAATTTCTACAAGTTAAAGCTACCAATTGTCTTAATGAATTCAAAATTTGGAAAGTTTTTATCACTAAGAAGATTTGCGCAGGCAGGACGCATCCGTTCCTTTTTTGAAAGAATATTTCGCAATGTTCAGGCAATTTGTAAAGGAAAAACTGTGAAATGTTGCTGCTACTGTTCCACTTCGCGTTATCACAATGGAGGATGGTATAAATAAGTTGTTTAAATACCTTTTTCCTCGAAGGTGTTTGGGTCGTTGAACGGCTTCTGTATGTCTGGATTTCTCACTTCACAACACTTCTTCAAGGTAAAAAAAGTTACATGTATCTGTTAGGTTAGGTCTTGGAAAACTTATTTTGTTCAAACTTATTTCACCTTTTACAATTTATACTTTAATTTTCGATTTTTAAGCTGGATTTATAGATTGTGTCGCAGCCGCTTCCGCTGCCGTAGTCGTTGCGGTAGCCGCTGGCAAAATTATAACCAATTTATAGTTTCATTTTGTGTTCATTGAGCGCCAACTGCTTTCCTTCATGAACATATTTTTTAAATTCTTGTCCTTCAGATTATATAGATGTGAAAATCCTTCTAGTATGTTTAGGAATACGCCTATATTCTTCTCATATCCTAACATTTCTGAATAAAATAAATTTTTGCTTTCAAACTATATAAACAAATACATAACCTAAATTATGTGACCTTTCGTCCATTTTTGACAAGGACATTTTGAGTTTTATGTCATTTTCTGCTGCCGTCCAAGATGAAAGTTGGTTAACTACCGGCGGCAGCGACAACAGCAACTGCAACGGCAGCGGATCTATAAACATATGCATGAGCAACGGCACATTTATCTTCGTACGGCAACGTCAACTGCAACGACTGCGAATTAATCTATAAATCCAGCTTTATAGATTGTGTCGCATCCGCTTCCGCTGCCGTAGCCGCAGGCAAAATCATGTCGTCCAATTTATAGTTTTATTTTGTGTTCATTGAGCGCCAACTGTTTTCCTTCATGAAGATATTTTTATAATTCTTGTCCTTCTGATTATATAGTTGTGGAAATCCTTCTAATAGGTTTAGGAATACGCCTACAACAACATTTATATTTCCCTCATTGTTAAAATTGTTAATTCCGTCAACCGATTGCACCCCTACGCGCAACCCTCAGAAGTCTTCTAGAGTCTTGTGTGAGCTAGGGAAGACGCAGCCCTTACCTTTTAACGTGTGATGCCATGCACGCGAGGCGAACGCACTACCAGCCGACCACCACGGCCCATATTCAGACATTTCTGAATAAAATTAATTCTTGCTTTCAAACTATATAGACCATTCCAGAATGACGCCACTGACATTTGCTGGAAGGCACATTCGATTTAGTTTTCATTGTTTTCTAGTAAACAACGGTCAATAGTTAGACTTTAATTAGTGATTAGTTCTAAAATGTATTAAAATGCCATCGTTTTGTAGAGTTGTTAAGTGAGGAATGCGGGGAGAAAGGGATGAAGTAGCTTTTTTCGATTTCCGGCAGTTTCAAAGAAGCATGGTGACTATATTTGCACAACGCCGCGATGTTTGGATTAATGCTTTAAAACGGGCCCCCTCAGTAAATAACAACTTGAAACTTGGCGTGTGTATTCTCGACATTTTATCGAAGGTTAGTTAGTGTATACTTAACAGTTAATTTTTGTACATAAATGAGTTTCAAAAATAATTTTAGGAAAACCCAGTACCTCAAAGGAAAACATGCATCCTGACAGGATTCCTACCCAAAATATGGGCTACACCACAAGTGGGAAAACAGATGAGTCTGCAGCTTCTTGTTCTCGACATTTTATGGATAGTTAGTTAGTGTATATCAGTTAATTTTGGTACGGATCGCGATATTGTCTATAATACGAATTTTTCATCGTACCGGCACTTGATATCACCGCTAAGGGATAAATAATAAGTACTTCGAGGGATATTTGTTATAATTTTATTCAAATAACATCAGAAAAATAAACTTTTCAACTAAACACACAAGCTTAAACGCCAACTAATAGATATGTGTGCCCTCCAGCAAATATGGCCGACCCGTCAAAGTCACGTGTTCTGGAATGGTCTATAAACAAATACATAACCCAAACTATGTGTATGTGACCTTTCGTTTATTTTTGACACGAAAATTCTGAGCTTCATGTCATTTTCCGCTGCCGTCCAAGATAAAAGTTAACTACCGGCGGCAGCGACAACAGCAACTGGAACGGCAGCGGATCTATAAACGTATATATGAGCAACGGCACATTCATCTTCGTACGGCAACGTCAACTACAACGACTGCGACTCAATCTATAAATCCAGCTTTTGATCTTGGACGGCAGTGGCAGCGGAAAATAACATAAAACTCAAAATTTCCGTGTCAAAAATACACGAAAGGTCACATAATTTCATTTTACAGTCATTACTTTTTTATCCTTTTTTTTTAGTGGACTGTCTCCAGCTTTCCATTCATTGAAAATCAAGATTTAGGCCGGGTTTCACTTAAACTTTAATCTTGTTGGAGATATCCAACAATTTTAATCGGGCATATTGCTTAACTGGCCATCATTAGTGAGGCCGTGGAGCGTAGATTACGCGATCTAAGGCTGTGTCGAGTCACCGGTCGGACAAGGCACGCGCGTTCAGTATGAAGTATGACGATGAGTCGGACCGATCAGATGATTGAAAATATTGGTCACATACAAACAGTTCTAATTAGGTCGTCAAGTCAACCAAATGACCGCGCTGGTCTAATCATATTGGTCAGACCGGAGACTTGACTCGGCCTAAGATTACTTCTAACTGACCAAAAACAGCCAATTGAGTATTACGCACGATTTAAATCGTCGGTTATCTCCTAAATCGGGATTAAAGTATTGGTGAAACCCGGCCTTATAGATTGAGTCGCAGCCACAGTCGTTGTAGTTGACGTTGCCGTACGAAGATAAATGTGCCGTTGCTCATGTATACGTTTATAGATCCGTTGCCGTTGCTGTCGTCGCTGCCGCCGGTAGTTAACCAACTTTTATATTGGACGGCAGTGGCAGCGGAAAATGACAAGGAAACTCAAAATTTCCGTGTCAAAAATAAACGAAAGGTCACATAATATTTGTTTATATAGTTTGAAAGCAAGAATTAATTTTATTCACAAATGTCAGAATATGATGAAAATATGGATGTTGATGTAGGCGTATTCCTAATCCTACTAGAAGCCCTAGAAGGATTTCCACATCTATATAATCTGAAGGACCAGAATTATAAAAATATGTCCATGAAGGAAAACAGTTGGTGCTCAATGAACACAAAATGAAACTATAAATTGGTCATAATTTTGCCTGCGGCTACGGCTACGGCAGCGGCTGCGACAAATCCAGCTTTAGTTTTTTTCACAACTACCGGCTTCTATCCATGTTCTAGCTCATTTTTTCAACAAGTTTCCTAGCAAATAGTCCCCCTTATTTTGTTTTCGTATTGCAATTGTTTAAATAAGTAACATTTGTTTTTGTATTCTACCGGGTGATTTTGATATTTTTGAACAAGGCATTGAGGAATAAGCTTCTCATTTAAATTTTTGTGCCTTCAAATGAGTTACTGGGTATTTTGTCAATAACACGTTTCAATGATTTCAGTTTGTTGTTTGCTACAGTGTTAATTTCTATTTTTGTGTTTATGGAAAGTTTTGAAATTAACTTTATCAAAATTTTATAAAAATCATTACAATAAATAACTACCTAAAAAAAACGATGCTATGCGGCAGATTCGAACCGGGTACCTCATGCACTGTGTGCCAACGCCTTTGGCCGCTAGACCATTTCAGATTTGTGAATCCAGAGAACATCTTATTTTTTACTCTTTAAATATATTTTTTAGAATAACCCTGCCACTGGGGACTGCCAGACTCTGCGTTCATTGTTCAATAGATATACGAGGATGTATTGATATCTAGTTAGCCTAGACCAGTTCCCTGCATAAACAAAATACTGCGTTACCATAGCAACGAACAATAACTTATTAGAAGTGTCAGTGTAAAGTTTGACGTCAAAAAAGTAAACCAGAGATATGCAATAAATTAAAACAAAAAATATGTCCACCGAAATTGTGAAAATCGAAAAATTGGAGTATCGAGCCATCATCAAGTACCTGTATTTAAAGGGGTTAAGAGGTAAGCAGATTTACGAAGATATGCTTAATACCCTTGGTGATCAATGTCCTTCGTATGCGACCGTGAAAAATTGGACTGCAAGCTTCAAAAGCGGTAAATTTTCCATTGAAGACGATGACCGATCGGGAAGGCCAGTTGCTGTGCCAGTCCCCGAAAATATCGACACAGTTCATGACATGATTTTAACAGACCGTCGAATTGGGCTAAAACGGATATCTGAAGCACTGAATATTTCATTCGAACGCGTTCACCATATAGTCATATAGTCAATTTGGACATGAGAAAAATTGCTACAAAATGGATGTTTGAATGTTGACCAAAAGCGTGCAAGGGTAGTAGCATCGCGTTCGATCGCATCGCGTTCGATCTGTGCTCGATTTGAAAACGATGTAGACTTCTTAAACCGAATTGTTACTATGGATGAGACTTGGGTACATTTCTACGATCCAGAAACAAAGCAACAATCGATGGAAAGGCGACACTCCGGTTCTCCAAGACCTAAGAAGTTTCGTGTCCAAAATCTGCTGGAAAAGTTCTTGCTTCAGTTTTTTGGGATTGCCATGGAGTAATCATGATTGATTTTTTGGATAAGGGTAGAACAATAACTGAGTAGTTATACTGCAGGCATACCAGATATTCGGCAATAGTCGGACTGGGTAGAGCAGATCGGTAGAAGTCGGTTACGTCGCTGGTCTGCCGTTCAGATGTGACGTGATCGCGATAGATCCCTTAGATTGATAACAATTGTCCAGTGCCGAGCGCGATACCATCATCGGCAATAGTCGAATTGGTAGAAGTCGGTTACGTCGCTGGTCTGCCGTTCATCTGGGTATCGGGGAAAGTGTGTGTTAGAGTGAGAGGATGAGGTTAAGCGTGGTAGCGAGTGAGATGGAGAGTGAGTTGCTTGGCGTTCATCGAGTCGCGAGAGATCCCTTAGATTGATAACAATTCTCCAGTGCCGAGCGCGATACCATCATCGGCAATAGTCGGATTGGGTAGAGGAGATCGGTAGAAGTCGGTTACGTCGCTGGTCTGCCGTTCATCTGGGTATCGGGGAAAGTGTGTGTTAGAGTGAGAGGATGAGGCTTAGCGTGGTAGCGAGTGAGATGAACGGCAGACCAGCGACGTAACCGACTTCTACCGATCTCCTCTACCCAATCCGACTATTGCCGATGATGGTATCGCGCTCAGCACTGGACAATAGGGAATATGCATAATTTTTTTTTATTTGTTTAATCAATTTTTTACTTCGTTACAACATAGTAAAAAATATAAATACAGTTGAAAGTCTTGGAATTAATTTTTAAAATAAAATATAAAATACCGATTAAATTTGACCTATTTGAACGCCTTCATTTTCGCGCGCTGTGGATGACGTCACATAGCGCGAGCAGTGTTGAGAGAGAGAGAGAGTCTTTATTAGTTCCTTGTAAGTACAAAAACCCTTACGGGTGTAGAACATGTAATTTTTTTATACAATAAAAAACAGTAATATTTATATACAGGTAAAAAAATATACAACATTTACATGCCATAGTTCCTAAAATAAGTATACATAGTAAAATACATAAATATATTGTCGCATATTCATTAAATTGTAAGCCACCTGGAAACATGTTTAAAAACAGAAGAAATACAAAACACAGAGTAAAAACACAATACATTATAGAAAGTACAATATAAAAACCAACTAATTTAAATATCTAAATGGAGTGTCTATATGATGCAAAAATTAAAGCACATCGTCGAAAAACTCATGCAGCGAGTAGTATGCTTTGGAGAGAAGTAATTTTTTCAATTTGATCTTCATGATATTGCAAGACAGGATTCGAAGAGATTCAGGTATCTTGTTATAGATTGAAATCAATGAAAAAGGTAAATTTCTTTGTAGACAAGTTAAATGTGTCTTTGTATTCAATAGTTGTTTTTTATTACGAGTATTGTGGGTGTGATTCCGGTTATAGATTGTAAAGAGAGATATGTTCTCCTTAACAAATATTACAGACTCATAAATATAGAGACTAGTTAGAGTTAGTATTCTATTTTCTATGAACACTGTTTTGCAGCTTTCCCTCTGTGAAAGATTGAAATTTTTTCTCATGCATCGTTTTTGCAAAATGAATATTTTTTGTGTGTGGGCAGACATTCCCCAAAGAATGATACAATATCTGATGTGACTCTGTACATACCCATTGTATGCTAGCATTGCAGCCTCAGTAGAAATATTCTGTGTTATTACTTTCAGGGCATAGCAGTACCTTGATATATGACTTGCAACTTTTTCAGTGTGACTCTTCAGTGTCGTTCGTTGAGACGTACTCTGATTGCTCTACTTGCTTGAAGTTGATATTTTATAAAAGAGTAAGACAAATGCAGTACAAGTGTTAGAGAGAGATGAACATATGTGAAAGTGGTCTCGATCAACCAGAGCAGTCTTCAATGAACAAGCCTTTCTATAGTTATAGCCATTGACACTATTGACAGTTATTAATTAGGTTAGGGATTTGCAGTTTTAATCGCTATTACGATAATGGAAAATGCTAAAAAACCATTTTATAGGTATTGTCTAGTACCGGAATGCCAAAACACAATTATAAGTACACCAAATAAAGTATTTTTTTCTGTTCCACGAGATGCGAAAATACGTAAACAATGGTGTAAGGTTATAGATTGTAAAGAGAGATAATCGATTTCGATTCAAACAAGTCAGACGTCGATTTGTGAGCTCTGTTTAAAAACAAGTTTTCGAAGTTAAAGAAAACGTTAAAAATTTGATTTTTCGTTTCTTAGTTACAACAAATAGTGGCCGAAGTGCAGAACTCATTATCGTGTTGTTTGATGTGCTGCAATTAGTGAATTTTAAGCTGAAAGCATCCATAACCTGGTAATATTTCGGCATTTCTACTAAGTCTCCTATCAGTAGAATATTTTTTGCATAAAAAACTAGGGCGATAAGCTATTTCGACTGCTACGTTCATTCATATCTTTATTCTTCAATATCTCATAAATCTGCCAGCGGCGGAGTATCCAATTTAGCATGGGAAACAAAGAAATATCTAACAAAGACATTTACGCATTATTAACTAAAGTGAGTAAGGACGCGGAGGAAACGAAAGCTGAGATAAAAAGACTCAGAGAGGAATTCCAGGATAAAGTCACCGCCTTGGAGATATCTGTAGAAAATCTGCAGGCTGAAAATAATTCATTGAAATTAAAACTATTGGCAACTGATAGGCGCATTCGTCGAAACACTTTTCTGATTTTTGGACATAATACGGATCCCTCTTCTGTGGTTAACTTCATTATAAAATTAGTTAATGAGAAGTTGAAAGTCTCTTTGAGTAAACAGGAAATAAATACTTGTTTCATTAACAATAAGATAAAAAACCAACCCATTATTCTGGAACTGGTTTCAAATCTAAAAAAATCCGAAATTTTCTCGAAACTTTTCCTGCTTAAGAATTCTGGATTGGTATTTGTAGACGATTTACCATATGAGGACAGACAAGAGCGTAAATCGCTCGTTGCCCATTTGAAGGAGGCTAAATCTAAAAATATAGACGCTAAACTAAAGAAAAATACTTTACTGATTGATGGCGAAACCTTCACCTTATCGGAACTGACAGAAAATATAACTCTAGGATCCCAGAAAAAAACGTCCCGCACCAACTCGATCTCTACAGAAAACACTACGTCTGGAAGCAGCTCCACACATGGTGAAAATATCCGAAATACCACGAGACATGCTATGATACTCAGACGTCTACAATTATAATTTGTTTTTGATCTGAATAGTTACACTTTTTTTTATCTAATTTTTTATATTTGCTTCTTTTCATAATACATTTTTAATATATCTATATTTTTGTAACAGTTCATTCACTTACTCGCTTGGGTGATCATCTCATTGTCTCGAAGAAATATGGGAAAATATTTTAAAGTAGCACACTTGAACGTTCGATCACTGACACCAAACTTTCCAGATTTCAGTACCTTGGTACACAATAAATTTGAAATTATCGCTGTTTCCGAAACATGGCTAACAAGGAACATATTGAATGACTCGATCTCACTCGATGGGTATAATTTATATCGAAAAGATCGAGCCATTGGTAGGGGTGGTGGTATAGCTCTCTACATCACAAACAAACTTAAAATAAAAGTCTTAACTAACGTCATGCAAAATAATATAGAACAACTCTGGCTTTCTTTCAAACATGATAATAAAAATATTGCTATGGGAGTTTGTTACAGACCTCCTAGCCAACCAGCTGATGAATTTCTGAATGAACTCGAGTTAACTCTGAGTACAATTGCTCCAAGTTTCGATGAAATTATCTGTATGGGTGATTTGAACATAGATATATTGGATTTGGAAGATTACTCCACCAAACGCCTACTGAATATACTCAACACCTTCGGACTGCTCCAAACGATATCCGAGCCTACTAGGTACGGCCCAACAAGTGTCAAAGTAATTGACTTAATAATGCTGTCTGAAACGTTACCTGTTAAAAGTTCGAAAGTTGAAGATGCTTCTAGTATTTCCGATCACTGCTTGGTTACATGTGCACTCGATTTTTCACCTATATCAACCAAACCTTTTTTATACACTTTTCGAGATTATAAAAATTTTAATCAAAATAATTTTGTTGATGACTTAGAAGCAATTGATTTCGCCAATATTCTTGAACTTCACAATATAGATGACAAAGTAAATTCACTAAATCAATCACTAACTGAGATCTTCGATCTACATGCACCCATTAAGACTGTGAAAATAAGTCGTCCCCAAGCACCTTGGCTAACGTACAATGTAAAATTGATGATATCCACTAGAGATAAAGCTCTCATCAGATACAAAAAAAATAGATTGGAAAGGCATTGGAACTTCTATAAAGAACTTAGAAATCAAACTAAATACGCAATAGAACGTGAAAAAAAAGCTTATTTTGCTTTCAAACTCAGAACTAGCAAAAACAACAAGACATTCTGGAAAGAATTGAAAAACCTGAATGTCCATTCAAAAAAAATCCACAACGCAATTCCAGAACATCTCACTGACGTTACAAAAATCAATAACTTCTTCATTGATTCTTCCAAATCTAATCTTCTGCCCGACAGAGAAACTACTACTCATTATCTGAGCAATATCCGGCCAAATGTGAATACTTTCAAATTTTCCGCAACTAATGAGTCTGAAATATACAAAACACTCTTGACAATAAAATCAAAAGCTGTTGGAGTAGACAAACTGAGCATCAGCATGTTATTATACTCCTGCCCTCAAGTGCTTGCCATAATCACCCATATTTTTAATTTTTGCATCGAAAATAGTGTATATCCATCAATCTGGAAACAATCTTTCATTATACCTCTACCTAAGGTACCTAATCCAGATGACATTAAATTTCTACGCCCGATTAGCATTCTTTGCACGCTTTCTAAAGCATTTGAGAAAATTATTTCTACCCAAATGAAGCTTCACTTAGAAACTCAAAGCATTCTTCCACCCCAACAGTCCGGCTTCAGAACCGATCACAGTTGCATCACGGCACTTTTGAAAGTAAGCAACGATATATATTCAGCCTTGGACAAGAAACAACTAACTCTTCTGGTCTTACTCGACTACTCTAAGGCTTTCGACACAATTAAACATGACTTGCTGCTAGCCATCCTGCATTATATTGGATTTTCAAAAGAATCCATTTCTCTGATGGAAGCTTATCTCCTTAATAGACTACAGGCGGTGACTCTGGGTGATATTACTTCCGATTATATGGCAGTGGAAAATGGAGTTCCCCAGGGATCCATCTTAGGGCCCACACTTTTTATTATCTACACCCACGAGTTTCATAAATATTTACAGTTCACTGATTGCCATTTTTACGCAGATGACACTCAGATATACATTTCTTTCCCTGAGAATGATCTTATAACTGCCACGAACCGACTCAATACCGACCTTGATGCTTTGGTCGAAGTGTCAAACAAATTCTGCCTGTCTATTAACCCCATGAAATCCAAAGTTATTCTGTTCGGCAGCAAAAAAGCTCGAAATCGATGCGCTGATGAATTGTCAGTCAAAATAAATAATGAAACACTCGAAATCACAGATAGTTCAAAAAACTTGGGGTTGATTATGGATTCTTCGCTTCGTTATACACTACATGTCAACTTGATAACTAAAAGAGCATTTTGTAATTTAAAACTCATATATTCCAACCGAGGAATTTTGGATAGAAAAAGTAAAATAACTCTATGTGAAGCATTAGTTCTGTCACACCTGAACTACGCTGATGTAGTGTATGGTCCTGCTTTGTGCAATTCCGACAAACGGCGTCTACAGCTCATACAGAATTCATGCATACGTCTGATTTGTGGACTGACCAGACGTCACCACATTTCTAATCATTTAAAAGACGTTGGTTGGCTGAATATTGAAAATAGACAAATATTACACGCTTGCACATTATTTCACAAAATAATACAATCACATAAACCTCCATATCTCTATAGGACCATAACATTTCGCACTGATGTGCACCATCTCAATGTCCGTTTCAAGACAAGACTAACCCCACCTCTACATAAAACAGCTCAATTCCGATCATCTTTCTCTTACCAGATAACCCGGCTATACAACACGGTTCCCGACGAAATCAAGACCCTACCTATTCATTTATTTAAAAAAAAGATACAGAAGCTTCTGTTCAATGAAGAAATGTTCTTTAATTAGTTTTTTTTTTTTTTTTTTTTTAGTTTTTTATTTATTCATACTTCTATTTTTTTTTCATATTCCATATTTTCATATCGAATAACATGAGATGGTTATGCATCGAGATACAATTATATTCTATTTTTTTTTATTTGTATTTTTAGGATAGCTCTCAATGATATTTTGTCCTATATACGTTTAATTTACTTTCTCTTTCTTCTGTACGGTTGAGTGTAAGAGAGTACCAACCTGTCCTAGACGGGTGAAGCGCTAACTCTGCCTTTTGATAGTCTCTGTAACCTGTCCTACTATCAATAAAAGCAATTTATTATTATTATTATTATTATTATATGTTCTCCTTAACAAATATTACAGACTCATAAATATAGAGACTAGTTAGAGTTAGTATTCTCTTTTCTATGAACACTGTTTTGCTCCCTCTGTGAAAAATTGAAAATTTTTCTCATGCATCATTTTTGCAAAATGAATATTTTTTGTGTGTGGGCAGACATTCCCCAAAGAATGATACCATATCTGATGTGACTCTGTACATACCCATTGTATGCTAGCATTGCAGCCTCAGTAGAAATATTCTGTGTTATTACTTGCAGGGCATAGCAGTACCTTGATATATGACTTGCAACTTTTTCAGTGTGACTCTTCAGTGTCGTTCGTTGAGACGTACTCTGATTGCTCTACTTGCTTGAAGTTGATATTTTATAAAAGAGTAAGACAAATGCAGTACAAGTGTTAGAGAGAGATGAACATATGTGAAAGTGGTCTCGATCAACCAGAGCAGTCTTCAATGAACAAGCCTTTCTATAGTTATAGCCATTGACACTATTGACAGTTATTAATTAGGTTAGGGATTTGTAGTTTTAATCGCTATTACGATAATGGAAAATGCTAAAAAACCATTTTATAGGTATTGTCTAGTACCGGAATGCCAAAACACAATTATAAGTACACCAAATAAAGTATTTTTTTCTGTTCCGCGAGATGCGAAAATACGTAAACAATGGTGTAAGGTTATAGATTGTAAAGAGAGATATGTTCTCCTTAACAAATATTACAGACTCATAAATATAGAGACTAGTTAGAGTTAGTATTCTCTTTTCTATGAACACTGTTTTGCAGCTTTCCCTCTGTGAAAGATTGAAAATTTTTCTCATGCATCGTTTTTGCAAAATGAATATTTTTTGTGTGTGGGCAGACATTCCCCAAAGAATGATACCATATCTGATGTGACTCTGTACATACCCATTGTATGCTAGCATTGCAGCCTCAGTAGAAATATTCTGTGTTATTACTTGCAGGGCATAGCAGTACCTTGATATATGACTTGCAACTTTTTCAGTGTGACTCTTCAGTGTCGTTCGTTGAGACGTACTCTGATTGCTCTACTTGCTTGAAGTTGATATTTTATAAAAGAGTAAGACAAATGCATTACAAGTGTTAGAGAGAGATGAACATATGTGAAAGTGATCTCGATCAACCAGAGCAGTCTTCAATGAACAAGCCTTTCTATAGTTATGGCCATTGACAGTTATTAATTAGGTTAGGGATTTGTAGTTTTAATCGCTATTACGATAATGGAAAATGCTAAAAAACCATTTTATAGGTATTGTCTAGTACCGGAATGCCAAAACACAATTATAAGTACACCAAATAAAGTATTTTTTTCTGTTCCACGAGATGCGAAAATACGTAAACAATGGTGTAAGGTTTTGAGAAGAGGCGAAGTAACTCCAATATCACATTTACATTGCTGTGAAGATCCTTTCAATGTGAGTACATTGTATTTCGATAGTTAACATGAAGTGAATTGATCAGAAGTAAGTTTGGTATGCATAAATGTTTTGTATATCAAGCGGGAGATAACCCTGTTTATACCTGCCTCACCTAAATTACAAAAGGAAAACTATCATTTGATAAACTATTACTACCTACCAGTTCAGGTATTGTCGGATTTTGCTTTGACAAAACCACTTTCAGTCATTGCTCTTGATAATTTACAATCGTCACTAGACTGAAATCGCACCATGTAATGGAAAACAGCACAAATATATAAATAAAAACAAATTTTCTATGAAAAAGATAAATGTCATAACGTGCCATGTGACGTCATTCTTCGTTTCGACCAGTGATGCGTTTCGCAAATTTGAATTCCGCGCGCTTATTATGCACTTTTGATTAAAGTTTTATGGAGTTAAATGCAAACTAAATTATAAACTAATGGTGTAGGGGTAATGTCAAGACAATAAAGTATCGGAGGTAAAAAAATCAAGTGAATTTAAATCACTTGCAAATTCCCTATGTTATCAATCTAAGGGATCTATCGCGATCACGTCACAGCTGAACGGCAGACCAGCGACGTAACCGACTTCTACCGATCTCTTCTACCCAGTCCGACTATTGCCGAATATCTAGTATGCCTGTAGTATAACTACTAAACTGGAGATTACTACTCGACATTACTGACCACTCTACGGGAAAAAATTTAAGAGAAAAGACGCGGGAAGCTATCCAAACGTGTTTTGTTTTTGAAGGACAACGCCCCTGCACACAAATCTCATGTTGCCATGCACCAGATTCACCAGATTTGGCTCCGTCCGACTATCACCTCTTTCCTCGATTACTTATATTTCGGACGTCCATCATCTTAATGGTTGAAATATTTCTATCTCTTTCAAATTTTTTCACAACGTTTCAATTGCTTGAATCCGCAATCGTCTTCTGGTGAATAGTGACAAAATCAGATGCTACGCGACCTTTTATAGGTCTATAATTGAAGTGTAATTACGCGCGGTCTTGCGGCGCGCGTGGTTTCGCGCTTTTTCTCCGTAGAGAGGAAAATTGGTTCAAACGGAAATTTATGGAAACCACCTACATAGAAGCCAATGGTGCCTTCAGTCAACCAAGCGTGGAAATTAAAAACGTATGGAAACCGCTCATGGACCGTTTTGGAGGGAGAAAAAGCGCGAAACCACGCGCGCCACAAGACCGCGCGTAATTACACTTCAATTATAGACCTATAAAAGGTCGCGTAGCATCTGATTTTGTCACTATTCACCAGAAGACGATTGCGGATTCAAGCAATTGAAACGTTGTGAAAAATTTGAAAGAGATAGAAATCTTTCAACCATTAAGATGATGGACGTCCGAAATATAAGTAATCAAGTTACTACATCGTCTAAAACATCCAAACACCTCTTTCCTCAACTGAAAAAAAGTTTGAAAGGTTGTAAATTTTCTTCCAACGAAGAGGTAATGAAAGCTGTGGAGGTCTGGTTTGCAGAGCAAGAAGAAACATTTTTTTGAAAGGTCTAGAGACGTTGCAGGTTTGCTGTAATAAATGTATCCAATTGAGAGGAGAATATGTCGAGTGATAAAATATTTTGACATTGAAATTTTGTTTGGTTCTATAGTAGGCTAGGAATTTTTCAATATGTCCTCGTATATGACTTATAAGGCACAGATCCGACCTGTTCTGGAGTACTGTTCCCACATATGGAGTGCAGCCCCTAAACACACACTGCAACTTTTAAATTCTGTCCAAAAAGGGCACTTCGACTCGTCGGTGATGCTGAGCTTACAAGCTCACGTACTTCTCTGGAACACCGCAGAAAGGTTGGCGATCTGTATCTGTTTTACAGGATTTTCCTCTACATGACAACCAAAACATAAAAAAGTACCTAAATTGCCATGACTTATAAAATGACAACTTGAAATACGTTGCTGCTCTCCGTTTATTTATCTATTCTTGAAAGAAAAAAAGTTCACAGAAACGTTTTATATTGCATACACAGTTCTCAAACAGTCAAATATAAAACAAATAAATAAACAGAGATATAAAAAAATGTATAAACATTAATGGATAAAATCTAAAAGTCTAAAAGTGCTATAAATCAAATTCTTCTTCTGAGTCTTCGCTAAAATGGATGTTGTTCGCCCCAGTGAACAAAGTGTATCGTGGAGGCTTCCTCCAGATGGCACTTGACGTCCTCTTCAATTTTTGGGGATCAATGTACACGAAGATTTCCTGCAAGTCTGGGGTGTAAGCGTGCCGACAGAATAAAGTATTTTTCATCTGTTGACCAGCGACCTCCATTGTTATCAGTTTTTTCTCAAGTACTCGGCCTGAAAGCAAATAGCAAAGTTAGCTGACTAATTAATGGAAATGAATTAGTTATAAAACAACGGCCTTGTTCAACAGTGGCAGTTGAATCAAACCATGACAAATCCCAATTCATTATCTTCCACCACATTAATACATCAATGAATCGCCCAACAACCACTGTCGATAACTACACCTTTATTCCTTGGAATACACATGGACCACACATCAACAAATACGGCAAATCCTTTTTTGTTTAGAAAAGGTGAAGGAATAAGATTTAAATATAAAAAATTCCAAAATTTTACTGTAAAAATGCAAATTGAAATAAATAATGACAGCTTACGCAGCTCCCTCTAAGTGCTACATAAAAATTAATAGCAAATTATAAAGTTTCACCTCAAGAAAGAACCGTTCAAAATTTGGGCAAAAAAATAATTTTTTGCAAAAGTTATTCAAAATAATTGAAAATACAATTTCAGCTTCAACACCATGTACCTCCGAAACAAAACATTTGCGGACACATGTTCATATGAACTTTTTATCTTGAAGTTAGTCAAAGATTTCCCCTCTGAAGTTTGTACAGGTACTTAATAAGCCAATGTCATAGTGTTTCATACGTTTTCCTTAATTTTTTCGATAACACCGATTTTCCGAATATAAAATTTTTCTGAATTTGTGTTGTTTTGCCAAAAGTAGTTCACACCTGTAGTCTTATAAAAAAAAATTCTTGTGCCCTTTACTCGAGTTTGATGTTATTATTTTTTAATTTTATCTCTATTCTTTACGAAAGTAGCTAGGTTATCGCAGTTTTTGAACGAACCGCCGTTATATCATATACAGGGGCGGAAAGAAAGCAAGTACGTAGTCAAACTTGAGATAACTAGTGGAATGCAAGACTGAAAATTGAGAACTAGCCCAGTTGGGGAGTAAATTTTACACAAAAGCACAAGTAATTAGCAATGTCGCTGATTTTTTTTTATAAGTAGTTTAGAGTATACTGCTTGATATAAAAAAAAGTTCAATGGTCAATCAATTTCCCAAAGCCAAAAAAAAATCGAAAAATATTTTTATTTTCAAAATCATAGAATATTTTGGGCTGGGATGAATATAATGAAAAATAAAAAATACCATCTTGTAGGAGAAGTTTTTTCTACTTAAAGGATTTTCTGCACTTTTTTCAGTCAGTCAGAGTTATAGTTTGTCCGCAATAAAATAATTTAGGAACTTATGCATCCTACGCACGGGATGCCTGGTCAGCCGCGTGAGGACCTATTTTTTAGAACCGGGCGTATTACATTATAATCTGATACGTACTTACGAGATCTCAAATTGTAATATCAAATACTCTATTTTCAAGTAGGAAATCTGAACTTTTTAATGGGATAGTTTATTTTTCGTTTTTAGTAAAACATTTTATAGAAAAATATGCGTATATATATTAGAATCGAAAATTGAGCGTTCAGATTATTAATTTTCGCAAACATATGATTCGGAAAATTTTTATTCATTTAAAAAAAAATGTTATTTAGGTGACCTAATTCACGAATAAAATTTTCCAGTCATTCATTTCGTCTCGTTATGAAATATGGCTCTTGTGATGATTTTGAAATTTTTCGGAATCTAAAGATCATAGCGAATACCTGCATTCGTTTCTATTGTATTTCTTACCTGGATTTTTTCTTACCTGTCCACTATATACATTATATTCTTTGAGTATTCATCTGTTTATTATATCAATCAATCAATCAATCAAACTGATCTTTATTGTCTAAGAATAATTTTCCTAATGACAAAGCGTGGAAAAGTAATAAGTGGCGGAATCCACTATGTCCAATTATAAAGTCAAAAGTACAATACAAATATAAATATAAAATATGGATAGTAAAGAATACAAATACAAGAATATAACAAGTTTAAAAACATAAATATAGAATTAAGCCATAAGACAATAATAACATTTATATCACATTTAACACCAACTAGATACCTATCATATAAGTTAAATAACCTAGAAATAAATTATACGTGATATTAAAACTTTAAAACTTTTCGTTGTAATATTCCTGCAGGTCATAGTACGCTTTTTGAGTGAGGAAATCTTTAACTTCTTTTCTGAATTTCTTTATTTATTTATAACAGTATCGAAATTTATTTTCAACAATACGAAGAGATAACATTGGAACAAAAATAGTGCAATTTTCTTGTTATAACAAAAAAATATTATAATTGAAAAAATTTCCGCACTGAATAAATTTATGATAAAAGATTCTTGATATGTATTTTTTAACTTACATTTAAAAAAAGTTTCTTCCAAATAAGTTTATTTTTAATAATTTTATATCGCTATGATCTTTAGATTCCCAAAAATTTCAAAATCACGAGACAAAATGAATGATTGGAAAATTTTATTCATGAATTAGGTTACCTAAATTCATAAATAACAATTTTCCGAAATGAAATTTGTTTTCCGAATAATAATAATTATCTTTGAGAAAATTTATAAACTGAACGCTCAATTTTTTATTCTAATTATACTCGTTTTTTTCTATACCATGTTTATTAAAAACGAAAAATAAACTATACCATTAGAAAGTTCAGATTTCCTACTTGAAAATAGAGTACTTGAAATTTAAAATCTCGTAACTACACGTAACTACATCAGATTATAATGTAATACGCCCGGTTCTAAAAAATAGGTCCTCACGCGGCTAACCAGGCATCCCGTGCGTAGTATGCATAAGTTCCTGAATTTTTTTTGCGGACAAACTATAACTCTGACAAAAAAGTGCTGAAAATCTTTTTGGTATAAAAAAAAAACTTCCGCTACAAGATGGTATATTTTATTTTTCATTATATTCATCCCATCCCAAAATATTCTAGGATTTTGAAAATAAAAATATCTTTCGAATTTCTTTTTTACTTTGGGAAATCGATTAACCAATGAACTCTCATTCTTCTCAATATACGAGGGCTGTTTGGTAACTCCGTGACTATTTGAATAAAGAAAAAAAAAATTGGCAAATAAGCGTTTTATTTTTCAACATAATCTCCTTTTCGATCAATACATTTAGTCCAGCGTTTTTCCAGTTTTTTTATTCCTTCCAAATAATAGGTTTTCTCAAGGCCCTCAAAATAGGCGCTTGTTTCGGTTATAACCTCTTCATTCGACCCAAATCTCTTACCACCCAGCCATTTCTTCAGGTTTGGGAAAAGAAAATAGTCGCAAGGGGCTAAATCTGGAGAATATGCTGGATGGGGTAGTAGTTCGTAGCCCAATTTATGAATTTTTGCCATAGTGACTACACACGTGTGCACTCGTGCATTGTCTTGATGAAGCAGCACTTTTTTTTTCGCTAAATGTGGTCGTTTTTGCCTCAAATCAATATCGAATCTGTCTAAAAGCTCTGAATAATATTCGCCGTTGATCGTTCTACCCTTCTCTAAGTAATCTATATGAATGACACCGCGTGCATCCCAAAAAACTGTGGCCATAACCTTGTTGGCTGACAGACGCACCTTAGCCTTCTTTGGTGCACGTTCACCAGTTGACACCCACTGTTTTGATTGTTCCTTGGTCTCTGGGGTATTGTGATGGATCCATGTTTCGTCTACGGTTATATAACGGCGTAAAAACTCGCCCGGATTGCGATTGAACTTTGCCAAACACTCCTTTGAAGTGGTCACACGGTTGCGCTTGTGGTCGAGTGTGAGCAATCGCGGCACCCATCTCGCGGATAGCTTCTTCATGTCCAAATATTCATGTAAAATGTGATGTACTCGCTCAGTTGAGATGCCTACAGCCTCAGCTACCTCACGTACTTTTATTCTCCGATCGTCCAATATCATTCCATGGATTTTATCGACGATTTCTGGCGTGATGACCTCTTTTGGGCGACCTGAACGTACGGCGTCACTTGTGCTGGTACGACCACAACGGAACTCAGTAAACCACTTCTTAACCATTGAAATTGATGGTGCAGAGTTCCCATAGTATTTATCAAGTCTTTCCTTGGTTTCAGTTATGGTTTTTTTACGCAAAAAATAATGCTTAATCAACACACGAAATTCACTTTTTTCCATTTTTGTTAAAATTCACGAGGTTGTCTGCTTCTAATTGCTGTCAAACACAAACCAAATGTCGCAGCTTGCTCAAAATTTGACAGTAGTCTATTGAAAGATGGTGGTTGACAGCAGCAGTGTTGCATTTAAAGTTACTGCGCGGGAAATTTAAAAAGTCACGGACTTACCAAACAAGCCTCGTACTTACTCTAAACTAATAATAAAAAAAATCAGCGAGATTGCTAATTACTTGTTCTCGTGACCTTCGCCAACCGGACTAAACATTTTCCAATACCAAATGTTAGCATGACCTTTCATGAACATTTTCTTTTTTTAATTCACTCTATCTCATGTGAAAAAGTATAAGGTTTAAAAAACGTGTAATCAATCAACTTTATTTCCCCAAGAAACATTACATGTTTATGGAAGGGATTAAAAAAAACCTTAAAAATAACATGAATAAATAAGCATACAAAGATGTGATCAATAAATAAAAAAAATAATAATAATAATAATCTGACATTACATTTGCTCAAAATACAATGTGGTGAATATAAACAAAATAATAAATATTGAAATATAAATTAATTCAACAGTTTTCAACTTATATCGAAACTATTTCAAAGTTCTAGTGGTCAAATTCATTGAATAAATCACCTCAAAATTTCTTTTTTCAATTTGATTTTGAATTTCTTTAACGAATTATAAGATTTTATTTCTTCAGGTATCGAATTGTAATTTACTATTCCATAATGAAAAACAGATTTTTTTTCCCAAAATTTGTTCTAAAATTACTAGCAGCTAACAATTTTGTTTGTCTAGTATTATGAATGTGAATAGTATTCACTTCAGTAAAAACTAAATTTGAGGTTTTAACTTTTTTTCTAACTGAGTGGATGAAACTACAAATTTTCAGCTTGTAAAGGGAGTTCAGATCTAGCAAACCATTTGGTTTGTATAAATTAATTGTTGGTTCCATATAATTCAATTTAAAGATACATTTGATTGTTTTATTTTGAAGTTTCCTCAAACAATTTAAAAGGCAAATACTTGCAGTACCCCATATAGAAACCAGGCATTGAAGATGTGAATAAATCAGAGCAAAATAGATATTTTTAAGAAATTTCAACAGAATGTAGTTTCTAAATTTAAAAAGAATTCCGATCAGTGGTGCTATTTTATTTCTGATTTTATCAATATGCTTATTCCATGATAGTCTTTTATCTATATACAAGCCCAAAAATTTAATTGTTTGCTGATAATTTATAGTTTTACCATTTAAATTAATTGGAGGAGTTGGAATATTCACCACCTTTTTTGAAATATTCACCACCTTTTTTGAAATATTCATGAAAGAAGATTTGTTAAAATTTAGTGTCAATTCATGTTTTTGTAACCAAATTAAAATATTACCAATATCATTTTTTATTTTATTTGTTATTTCATTATGATTATTGGAAAAATAAATAATCGTTGTGTCATCTGCAAACAATGAAAGTACTCCATTAAGAGTCAATTTTGATAATGAGTTAATATATATTAAAAATAAAACTGGGCCAAGAATAGAACCTTGTGGTAGACCACAATTTATATCTTTCAAAGAACTTCGATTATTTCCTAAGTAAACATACTGTTTTCTATCACATAAGTAGTTTTGAAACCATTTATGTAGACTCCCTCTAACACCAATACTATATAATTTTTTGAGTAATATATCGTGATCAACTGTGTCAAATGCCTTGCACAAATCCAAAGACAAAATGGTACATTTAGATCTGCGGAAACCATATTGTAATGACAAATTCAATTTCATTTGAACAAAAAAAATTACTATGACCTATATACAGGGTGTTTATTAAGTACGTACTTGTTCAATTTTCAAAGGGGAAATATTTGAAGATAAAAAGTTTATATGAACAAATGTTTCGTTTCGGTGATACAGATAGTTTTATTTTCAATTGTTTTGAACAACTTTTGCAAAAAAATAATATTTTCGGACAAAATTTGCTGGACGAATTTGTTTATAACAAATTGTTAAGTTAATAAACAATGAAGTTACTTATTTAGATTTTTTTTGTTTACCTATTGAGAAGTACAAATTATGATGTTTGAAAAATAAATAATTTCCTAACTAATTATTTAAACAATCACAATATAAGAAAAAACGATAATAAACAATCAAAAAAGGTATATAATTGGAAGTGATACCTTACAAACTGAAAGACTGTGGCGCTACTATCCGCATACAAAATGTTGCCATGCAAGGGTTAAAAAAGGTATATAATTGGAAGTGATACCTTACAAACTGAAAGACTGTGGCGCTACTATCCGCATACAAAATGTTGCCATGCAAGGGTTTCGTTGTCCCTAACTTAAGTCAGTAAATTTTAACTCCTGTGTTGTGTCCGTAGAAGAGATAGTTTCCTAATGAAAAAATAAAATACAACATTATGCATGAACGGATCTTCTGTAAATAGAATTGAAAAAAATTAGTAGGTGGCTGTCACATTTTGTTTGAACAACTTGTGACTTCTGTCGTAGTTTTCTGAAATTATTCTGCTTGTTTCATTCAGTGGTATTTATTTCTTTGTCATGCCGTACACACGTTATACTCCCCGAGAAAATGCGCATTTATGGTTAATGTGGAGGTAGTGCTACTGCTGCAGAAGCGCTTTATGCAGAACTATATCCGATTGCACAATGCCGCTCAGAGAATCGCTGATTTGGGGGCTATAACCTATAACGCATTTGAAAAGGTTCTTCTTGAAAAGATGTCTCCGCGTACGAGTGGATAAAAAATAACATTTTTGTAATATTATTCAGTAGTGCGATGTTGAATAATCGTTATTGTGATTTATAGTGTATGTTGAATTAATATTTACTTCTTTTCATCTCATTGAATGCTTCTGAGCATCATTTCATCCAGATAGAATAAAAATAAAAGACATTACTGACAAAGTCTAATGGATTGATTTTAGATCAGAATAACATCACACTCTGATATAATCGAAATTCTACTCCTTCCAAAAATAATTATAGTATGTTTTATACTATGAGAGTCTGGACAAAATGGGCATTCTTTTGTAATGAATATCCACTTCCACTTGGTTATGTTTTTTTTCAAAAAATAATGTCAAACTGTTGATAAAAAAATTGGTGAAACTCAAATCTGGCATTTATATAAATACCCTCATTTCTTGAAAAATTGTATCGTTTTCTGAAAAACTGTTTTGCACGTCTGAAAGCATCACTCATCAGTAATCTTTAGTAGCAAAGATATTTGAATTGGTCTCCATTTGTAGACATGGCACTCAATAATCCAAGGTGAGGTAGTGATTTTCCAGAAATTTAAAAAATTCTGATTATCTCGAAAACGGTTAGATTTTTACTAAGGTGAAACAGTCATAACCTGGTCTATCACCAGTTTCAATATTGTACAAGGTTTACCGGACACTCTGTATATTAGAATCTTGAGCATATGTATTTAGACATAAATCAATCTTTCAACCATATCAAAATGGCCACAATACTCGTTCCAAGGGTCTTCTGGTGTCAAATGCTCATAGAACAGCATTGTATGAAAAAAGTGTTGATTTTAATGGCTGTAAATTCTACAATATTATTCCTGAAGATATATAATATAGGCCGAAGAAACTGCTACTTGAAATGAACTAATAACCTTTCAGGAATTTATTGAACAACTATAAATTATAGACTGAGCAAAAGCTCACTCATATCCATAATATAGATGACTTACCATCTTCAATGCAATGATGATGAATTACTCAATTAATTTTATATTTACTTAATTACTTGTTAGTTCTGTACGACTTTACATTTTTATATTTTTTTACAACCTTAGCATTGTTTATAGAGAAAGAAGATAGTTAGTCAATGCCTGTGGAAATCGCGTTTGATACAATCGCGCGAGACATCTAGCCCGATAACGACGAACCGAGGCAGAAAATACACCCGTACGAATGCGACCCCTACAATCAAGTTGCATTTTTTGAGGTATACTTGAGGATTTTTATTTTCGTCAAGGAATCCTAGTAGTGAATCGTTCGCCCTGACAGGGACGTACTTGAAATTTTCTAATGATAGTTTTTAACAGAGTAGCATATTTTATTCACAAATTCAATGTCATTCAATAAAAATGAAGTGTATACTTTTTTGTTTATTATTTCATATAAATTGAATGAACTATTCATAAATGTAATTAAGTGAACGTGAACTTAATATCAATTTTGTCATTTTGACTTCAATCATCATGAACAATACTGTGGCATGGTTCAATTGAAAAATGAGTGTGGAATTTCATCTTTTCACCTACATGTGGTGTCCAGTGTATTTTTTAAGCCAAAATCACTGGGACGAAGCTCATAATACACTACCGGTGAACAGCACCTTTGCCTTATTATTTTCGGGGCAAACTGCTTTTTGTTTGTTATTGTTTGTTATTTAATTTCAATCACTGGGCGACTCATTTTAACCAGTAGGTGGGTGACATTTGTGTCTCACACTTCACTAGTGAAAAGGTGGTGACACACAATGGAACAAATAGTATGTTTGTAATCATCACTTTATTTAGTCTCTGTATTCACCTTGAAGATATCACTTAACTAGTGTATACATTTTACACCTGTGCTCATTTATTCAAACTGAATTTATTTCTTCGAAATTGGGCTCCATATATGCTGTCAGAAATCAGAACAGGTTCGAAGTGTTATAAAGACAACGATTATTGAATGAAGAGATTGAATGTGTTTACCAACTAAATTGTTATCTATACTGAGTACAATAATATATACAGGGTGGGGCACCGAAAACGAAACAGATCGAATATCTTCAAAACGCATGTGTTGTGAATAAAATGCAAAAACACGTCGATTTTTAATCCAAGGGGGAAGTCTTCCTATCATAACCTCAACTGTCATACCTCTCCCCCCACCCCTTGGGCACCATCACCGAAACAATTTGAATAGGGAAAGTAGTAAGTGTGAGACCATTGAAAAGGAATTCAGCCATGTCAATTTTTGCCACCTAAATTTTTATGTTGGCGCCCTCAGGCGGGAAAAACAACTGTTCTGTATTCCAAATTATGATACTGCATTTGCAAGCTATTTTGACATAAATTCGGTGACAATGCATTATGGAATATTTCTAAGAGAAAAAACAAAATGGCGGCTCCAAAATGGCGGCTCCAAAATGGCGGACATGATTTGCAATTATGGTCTGATTCGATTCAAAATTGATATGTGGTGGTTTGCAAGGTCGGAAATTATGATTTGTTTATCAATGCAAAAAAACAAGATGGTGGTCCAAGATGGCGGACGAAATTTGTAATTCTGGTCCAATTCGAATCAAAATTAGTATTTGGGGATTTTCAGGGTTAGAAACTAGGATTTTTTTGTCGATGCAAATAACAAGATGGCGGGCAAAATTTGTAATTGTGGTTCGATTAGAGTCAAAATTAGCATAGGGGGGTTTTCAGTATGAATAAAATGAATTATTTAAATTGATAAAAAAAAGCTTTTATACAAATGCGCTAAAAGGAGGTAACGGCAAATAAACGAAAAAGAGAGAAAAGGTATTCACATTTTTTTAAGATGAGTGACGTAGGTTACTCTGTGCGTAACAGATTCGAAAGATGAATTTCATCTTGAATTCAGGTCAAGCTCCAAAGTATTTCAAAGTGGGTATTATTGTTATTATAAATGTGGTGATAAATTTGAAGCTAAAATTAATTATAGGCTTATTTCACTAATTTCAAGTTTAGCTAAAGTTTTTGAGAAAATTTTGAAGTATAGAATGGAAAAATTTTTGGAAAAAAATCATCTGAATTCAGAAAAACAGTTCGGATTTAGAAAAAACGTTTCAACCCAGGATACTATCTGTCATCTGACTAATAATATACATCAACATCTTGATAATAAAAATCCAACTGACTAATTTTTTGGACCTAGCTAAAGCTTTTGATACAGTTGACCATAAACGACTATTAATGAAATTAGAGAATATTGGATTTCACGGCAAAGTTTATGATCTTCTCAAAAATTACACAGGAAATAGAACTCAATATGTTGAAATTAATGAAGCTAGGAGTGAACAAAAAATCTTTCAATTTGGTGTGCCACATTGGGCCCACTGCTATTTACTATTTATCTCAACGACCTTTTTTATATTAATACTATAGGTAAAATTCATAGTTTTTCAGATGACAAAGTTATATTATATGATGGAAAAAAAAACTGTATTGAGTTACAGACTAACGCCACATTAGATTTTGAAAAGATTAAAATTGGTTTGATTGTAACCTACTCACGTACTCACAATAAACTTTGAAAAAACGAAATATATGCCATTCACATTTTATAATAATACTCTTCCAGACTTAGGGCCACTAATAATTAATAGTAATACTAGAATAGAAGAAACAAGTACTTAGGGATTATGTTTGACAGACATCTCAAATAGGACAAACAAATAGAATTCCTATCAAGAAAATTGCGAAGTTTATTATCAAAATTTAAGTATCTCAAAACATTCATGGACATAAAAACTCTTGACGCTCTTTATTTTTCATTAAAATTGAAAATGGGATTCTAGCTTGGGGAGGAGTCATGAAATTCCACCTCAGAAATCTTGATGTTCCTCAGAAATGGTTATTGAGAATCATACAGTGACCGCCAAAAAGTATGTACCATATGGGAAAAAAATTTATTATTGGAGTATTGGAAAAAATATTCTGGGGAAAAGTTTGTGCATGTCCGATAACCTAAAAATCGATTTTGACACATGTCACGTGATCGCTAGAATGGCGGCAAAATGAAAAAAATTGCAATGCAAAGGCAAAAAAAGGGGAAGATGGCAAGATTTCAAAAAAAGTTATTTGAAAAAGTCACTTAGAATTCAATTTTATACACATAAACGAAGTTTCAAGAGATAATTCAAAAAAATTGAAAATAGCTATTTTTTTTTAATATTTTCCCATCTATTTAAAAATATATTTTTTTTTCTTATAAATAGCTTGACTATACTGAAACATTTGCATTTTAATGATAATGACAAAACTTTCTCATTTTCTCCACACCAGAGGGCACTAAATTGAAAAAATGGGAATTTGTCAGAACCCTTGCTGTTACATCGGTTCGTATCTAACAGTTATATCCGAATTCCACGACCATTGCGATGACATGACACTCCAAAAACATGGTAATTTCCAGATTATAATCAAGTTCCGATGATAATCGTGCATGAGAGTTTCACTTCGCACATAAACTTGAAAATAGTGCATCAAATTAAAGATTCTTAAAGTTTATGTGCAAAGTAAAACGCTCATACAGCATTATTATTGAAACTTGATTAAAATCAGGAAACATAGTGTTTCTAGATTGCCATATCAACACAATAGTCTTGGAATTCTGATATAACTGTTAGATAAGAACCAATGTAACAGCCAGAGTTCTGGCAAAAACCATTTTTTTTTAATTTAGTGCCCTCTGGTGTGGAGAAAATGAGAAAGTTTTGTCATTATCATTAAAAATGCAAATGTTTCAGTATAGTCAAGCTATTCATAAGGAAAAAAAATATTTTTAAATAGATGGGAAAATATTTTAAAAAAATTTCTATTTTAAACTTTTTTGAATTATTTCTTGAAACTTCGTTTATGTGTATAAAATTGAATTCTCAGTGACTTTTTCAAATAACTTTTTTTGATATCTTGCCATCTTCCCCTTTTTTTGCCTTTGCATTGCAATTTTTTTCATTTTGCCGCCATTCTAGCGATCACGTGACATGTGTCAAAATCGATTTTTAGGTTATCGGACATGCACAAACTTTTCCCCAGAATATTTTTTCCCATTACTCCAATAATAAAAATTTTTCCCATATGGTACATACTTTTTGGCGGTCACTGTATATAGTAGAAGTTATTTATATCCAAGTGAAAAACTGTACAAAGAATCAAAGAAAATGGATACAAGACAATTATTTGGAACAACATAATGATTTATATCTGCAAACATAAAACGAATATAAACTTCAATAATCATATTTATAATACAAGAAATAAAAATAGTATCACAGTGAAAAATAAAGTTAAAAAACAAGGTCTCAGAAAAATTTCAAATATTTATTGCCATTTTACTATGATTTAATTCCAAATGATGTAAAAGCGATCAAGTCATTATTCTCATTCAAAAAACAATTGAAAAAATGGATTCAAGAGTCTCATAAAAATTTAGTTCATAATATCTTTCACTTCAATTAACTCAGGTAGTTTATTTTTGTTATCATTTTGTTGAATTTTAAAAGTTCATAAAGCATATAGCTACATGTAATTCTTACCTGAAATTTCTCGCAACAAGTTTTTAACTTCACGGGTATAATCAAACCGTTTATTCACCTTTTTATACAAACTGATGTAATGCTTTTTTTATTGAATTTTGAATAAACTTTATCATTATTATTATTCTCTTGTAACTAAATGATGAATGAAATGAAAATTATATTTGACCTACCTTTTGCCCACTCAGGTTTTTCTTTATTCGTCGAGGTATAGTCAGAGTCGTCTGAATCATAACAGTCATCTGTTGGAAGCAGTGGTGCTTTTGTAGTCATGTAGATAGGCAAGGCTCCACGTTGCATTTTTTGCTTCTGTATTTGTCTTGCCAATTCGATCTCATGTTTCTGTTCATCGCTCCTGTAAAAAAGCAGGTTACATTTTTTTATCAATTATCAACTTTTTATTATCTGTCCTTATGAAATAATCGACCAGATACTATTTTTGAGAAGCTAGTAGTCCATACTTGAAGTGGAAAACCAAATTTTTTTTGAAAAAAACAAAATCGTCTCCACAAAATTTAATAATAAAACAGGATAGAAATCCTATCTTATAGACATGTTTCGAACATATATATATATTCATCAGTTATTATTAAATTTTGTGGAGACGACTTTGTGTTCTTTTTCCAAAAAAAAAATAAAAAATAATTATATTTTTTATACGACTGACTCAGAAAATAAGGTTTTGCGCGTGGAGAACCCGCCACGAAAGCGGTACTCTGCACACGTTGTGTGCAAAACACTTTGCGCAGTCGAATTGCTAATTGCTGATATCCCAAAAGTGCCATTCCGTTTCATAATAGTTTTTATACTTGATAATGGGATAAAGCCCGAAACCGGTCGTAAATATAAAAAACTAGTGGAAATAAGACAAAATTGTGTTTCTCTCGTTTCATTAAAGTTTTACTAAAAGTGGTAGAAATGTTTCCTAAAAGGGATGCTTGTAAAAGTCGTCACGTTTATGAAAGGACAATAAAAGATCGTTCGCTGCAAAAACAATTTCCGAAAAGAACCCTGATAGGATAAAATTTCAAATGAAACTGAAGCTTCAGTTCTCAGAATGTCCCGTCAAAGCCAGGAATGATTCGTTATTGTCAAGGAAATACCATATATTGTTCGTAGATTTAATAGCATGAGAGGATTCGCGAGTTGACATCTAACTAAAAACCGACTGACCTGCGTTATCAAAGAAGCTAAAATACAGTATTATCATTGTTTAAATAGAAGTAAGATAGTTTGTTGGAAAGTGGTTGACAATATTTTACTTTGAATAAGGTTATTCTGGACTTTCATTGTCTAAAAAAGAACAAAGAAAAATTCAATTATCAGCAATTTTATTCACGTTTCAACTGTTAAAATATACAGTCGTTTTCAAGTGTATAAATGCTCTCAAGGATACTTCTTATAAATGATATTGTTAATTTTGTATCATTAGCATAACAGTGCCGAGCCCCTCCGGTACAGCATTGTTAATTGTTATCGCAATTTCAATTGATCCATGCCACTAATTAAGGATATATGTGCTCTTCTTTATGAATGACTTCGGCTTCAGTCCATTTAATATTGTGTTGGGTCGTCCAGACATGATCCGCTATCCCTGACTTTGACGTTTCTCCTTGTTTCTCTTGTGTTCAGCGAGTCTAACGCTAAGCGGTCTCTTAGTTTCTCCAAGTTGAGCTTCACCGCATTAACAAGGGACGCGGTAGATGCAGTTTGTGGAGTCAATGTCAGCGTTACGTGGTCTTGTCTTTGTGAGATGGCTGCGAATGGTGTTACCTGACTTGAAAGATGTCCGTATTTTGTATTTCGACCCAATTCGCCTTATTGTTTCCGATAGACCTCTAACATTAGATACGCACAGGGTGGCTTGTGTCGGCTCGTCTGTGCCTGTGCGTTCCTTATGTTAGAGGTCTATCGGAAACAATAAGGCGAATTGTGTCGAAATACAAAATACGGACATGTTTGAAGTCAGGTAACACCATTCGCAGCCATCTCACAAAGACAAGACCACGTAACGCTGACATTGACTCCACAAACTGCATCTACCGCGTCCCTTGTGAATGCGGTGAAGCTCAACTTGGAGAAACTAAGAGACCGCTTAGCGTTAGACTCGCTGAACACAAGAAAAACATCAAAGTCAGGGATAGCGGATCATGTCTGGACGACCCAACACAATATTAAATGGACTGAAGCAGAAGTCATCCATAAAGAAGAGGGCTGGTATAGAGGGAAGTTTAGTTTAGTTTAGTCTTCAGTCAAGCAAGCATAGAAATCCGTAATGTCTGGAAATCATTAATTAGTGGAATGGATCGATTGAAATTGCGATAAGAATTAACAATGCTGTACCGGAGGGACCCGGCACTGTTTTAACAAGCTTACCTGAACACAGGCAAATTACCCCTAGGATAATAACACAAAATTAGCCATATCATATACAAGAAGTATCCTTGAGAGTGCCGCATTTATACACTTGATAGCGGCTGTAGATTTTAACAGTTGAAACGTCGTGAATAAAAATTGCACAGAATTTAATTTTTCTTTTAGAAGGAAGTTTAAAGAGAGTGCATATATTATGAACAACAATGTCTACAGTCAAGCAAGCATAGAAATCCGTAATGTGTGGAAACCTTTAATTAGTGGCATGGATCAATTGAAGTATCAAAAACAAATAACAGAGATTCACTTGGAAATTTATGGAAATGTTTAAAAAGTATCCAACAGTACTTCACAATCTTTTTGAATAACTAGGCACAATATTGTCAATATAATAGCTCGGAAAACATATCTTTGGCTTGCATTTCTCTTTGAGGCTATTATTCTATACAGTAACCTACAATTTTTTTAAACAGATAGGAAAGCCTATACCTATTTGGAATTCCTCAGAAAATGTTATTCTTCATAAAATTTCCTGCATCTCCCCAAACTCGAAATTCACTATTTTGTATACTGTGCTCATCTCCACTTGTCTATGATACAAAAACAATTTTTTGAAGAAGTGAATTATATCTGAGAAAAAGTTTTATATAGGGAATCATAGCCTTCTATGATAAAGTAAGTTACAATTTTGAAGTCTATCACTATGATATTAGATCAATAAGTGATTTCCACATTCCACAATTTCAGAAAAAATATACTCAAAATTCAATTTTCATTTAAGGATTAAAGAAATTCAATGAGGTATCTCCCGAAATAAGGAGTATGAGCTCTCTCAAAAAATTAAAAATAATACTCAAACCATTGAGTAATTTCAAACTTGCGATGATTTACAGTGTTCCATTTACAGTAAAGAAGTTTATCCACAACTATTAATTAATAAATCTGTTGAATATGCGATTTTTATCAAGTAACGCCATGCATTACCATATAGAATTGAACAATAATGACAGTTCGATAAAATAATATTACTCAATCATTGCGTCAAATTTGACAATTTGTGAATTTACTTGTCACTGTATTTGTAGATATACTGTCAGTCGGTTTGTGAGTTATTTGTTGTGAACATTCTTATCTCTGGTATCATTAGAGAAATGTCTAATAGTGAATCTGATAATTTTTAAAAATTAGCGGCTGGCGCTACAGAAAATCTTCTACCTAACAAGTCAAAAGGTAAATATGATGCGGTGTACAAAAGTTTTATGGATTGGCAACTGGCACAAAAACATCGTCTTTTTCTGAAAATGTTATCCTAGTGTATTTTGTTGAACTTGCTAAAAAATACAAGTCATCATCATTGTGGGCATATTATTCTATGCTGAAGAGTACATTGAATATTTACCATAGTATCCCCCTAGAGACTTACATGAAGTTGCAGGCATTTTTAAAACGTCAGCCTGAAGGCCATCAACCGAAAAAATCTAAAACCTTTACTCCCGAAGAAGTCAGTAAATTTATAAAAGAAGCGCCAGATCATACCTATCTAATGACAAAGGTATTATCGTATATAATTGTGGATAAAGTATAGTATTCAACACGCGTATAATGGCAATTACCTACTCAGATGTTACAACACTCGCCTCCGGCTCGTGTTGCAATTTCAACTTCGTGGGTAATTATACGCTTGTTGAATAATATACTATTATGTCCACGTACGGTTTAACCGGAAGAAGCGATACGCCACTGACAACATTCTAGATCGATTATTCATATTGATAAATGTTTTCAAAATTTTATGCCCTTTTTTAACATGATTCGGGCTGTGATGTTTGTTAACAACGTCGGGTATGTCAAGAAAGAGACAGAAAGGCCCTCTTTATATCTTTATTGGTCGGAGCACAAACCCGATTGAAATAGAACAAATAATAAAATCGTTGAAATTGAAAAAATCTCCAGGTATTGACACAACCACTTCCGAAATAATAATATTCTCAAGTAAAATCATTTCAGAAACATTGACTCATCTGATGAATTTCATCATGAATTCAAGTCAAATTCCAAAATCTGTCAAAGTGGTCATTATCAAACCAATATATAAATGTGGGGATAAATTGAGAGCTAAAATTAATAGACCTATTTCACTAACTTCAAGTCAAGCTAAAATTTTTGAGAAATTTTTTAAATATAGAATGGAAACTTTTTTGGAAAAAATCTGATTTCAGAAAAACAGTTTCTATCTAGAAAAAAACGTTTTGATCCAAGATACTATCTGTCATCTGACTAATAATATACATCAACATCTTCATAATCAAAATTCAAATGTGTTTTTTTGGACCTAGCTGAAGCTTTCGTTACGGCTGACCATAAACGACTATTAATAAAATTAGAGAATATTGGATTTCGCGGCAAAGTTTATGATCTTCTCAAAAATTATTTAGAAAATATAACACAATAATAATATGTTGAAATTGATGAAGCTAGAAGTGAACAAAAAATCTTTCAATTTGATGTGCCACAGGGGACAGTTATGGGGCCACTGTTATTTAATTTACAAACATTTATTATATTAATACTATAGGTGAAATTTATAGTTTTGCCGATGATACAGTTATATTATATAGAGAGAAAACTTGATTGAATTACAGACTAAGACCACATTAGAGTTTGAAAAGATTAAAAATTGGTTTCATTATAACCTACTCACAATAACATTTGAAAAAAACGAAATATTTGCCATTCAAATTTTATAATAATCCCACCCTCCCAGACTTAGAGCCACCAATAATCAAGTACTTAGGGATTATGCTTGAAAGACATCTAAATGGGACAAACAAAAAATAGTATTCCTATTGAGGAAATTACAAAGTTTACTATCAAAACATTCAAGGACATAAAAACCACTGACATTCTTTATTTTTCATTAATAGAGTCTCAATTGAACTATGATATTCTGGCCTGTACAGGAGTCAAAATCTTGAGGTTCTATAGAAATGGTTTTTGAAAATCATACATAGTAGGAGTTATTTATGTCCAAGTGAAAAACTGTACAAATAAAACAAAGAAAATTGACATAGGAAAATTATTTGGAAACAACATAATGATTTATATCTATAATCATAAAACTAATATCACTTTCAATAATCATATTTATTATACAAAGAATAAAAATAGAGTCACAGTGAAAAATAAAGTTTAAAAAACAAGGTGTCAGACGAATTTCAAATATTCTTTGCCATTTTACTATGATTTGATTTCAAATCATATAAAAACAATGAAGTTTCCTCTTTTTTAAATGATTCTAACCAATCCCATCCCTTGCCACTCACTCCATACTTATAGAATGTATGTAAGAGCAAATCATGGTCAATGCAGTCAAAGACCTTTGTTCTTTTTTAGGCCCAAAAAACAAAAGTCTCCTGGTTCCAAAGCTCCTAGAATTCTACTGCTAAAATGAACCAGAGCTATTTCAACTGACCTTTTCTTTTCAGATAGTATCCTAATCTACTTCAGATCAAAACATGGTTCAATTTGATCAAATAAATCGATGCTTATTCTTTTAGCACAATTGCATTCATGGCTGCTGTACAATCAACTGCTATTCTTTTATGTCCACACATCATTCATGATAATTATTAAATGTTGTGAAAAATAAAAATCGTTATTTACTATGATCATTAACTTACCTCTCCTCCTTTAACCTATGTTCCTTTTCTTTGATTAATTCTGCTTTCTTTTTTGCTAATAACCTCTTTTTATCTGCTTCCTCTTTTTGTTTTATCAACTTTTCTTCTTTTTCAGCGATGGCTTGCTTGTATTTTTCTTCTTTTCTCTTATGCTCTTCCAAAAGTTTTTGTTTTTCCTTCTCCAAAATCTCCCTGTGCTGCTGTGCCTACAACAAAACTGATTTTGAAGGCAGCTTCTATCAATCTATTTATTGAGATCATTCACTGCCACGGGAACACCAAATGCATCATAATGTATAGTACAGTTATCGTAACACTCAGAAATTACTCCATCATATTAATATCGACAAAGAGTAGAAATCGTAATAGTACAAGACGGAAATTTACAGTGGCATATTGTAAAGTTTCAGAACGTAATCTATTACAATATACACTATCATAACGTACTTTTTCATGACGTACTCCGTCGTAACAATAAATTATTATTAAATCATTGTATCATAAAAACAATTCATCATAATATCATGCTATCACAACAGCAATGCATCATAATATCAAACAATCATAATAGTTTCGGTGGAATTCGTAACGCATCATAACTTATTTCATCCATAGAAATATACAGGGTGTCCGGTAAACCTTGAACAATATTGAAACTGGTGATAGACCAGGTCATGACTGTTCAGAATATAGGAATTTCATCTCAGTAAAACTATCACCGTTTTCGAGATAATGGGCATTTTAAGAATTTCTGGAAAATCGCTACCTAACCTTGGATTTTTGAGTGCCATGTATACAAATTGGGACGAATCCAAATATCTTTGCTGCTGAAGATTACTGATGAGTGATGCTTGTAGATGTACAGAACAGTTTATCAGAAAGTAAAAACATTTTTCAAGAAATGAGGGTAAAATGACAGATTTGAGTTTCATCAATTTTTTTTAAAAAAAGTTTGACATTATTATCTGAAAGAAACATAACCAATTGGAAGTGGAACTTCATTTCTACCATGATATAAAACAAACTATAATTATTTTTGGAAGAAGTGATTTCCATTGAATTAGGCGTGGTTTTAATCTAGGCTTCCATCAACTTTTATTCAAGAAAAAAAGGAAACTACCCAAACACCAAACCTACGTCACAATCACACTCGACGCGCGTTTCGCCAACAAAGTTAGCATCTTCAGGAGCTAAAAGAAAGCTCTGTTTGGGTATTTTATTTTTTTCTTGAATTGTATTCACACCAAAGGTTCCAAATTATTCATTTATTTGATCAACTTTTATACTTACGCGCAAAAATTATTTTATTTAGATTTTATCAAGATAAAATGTGGAAATAATCATTAATAATAAAGAATAGACTACTTGGTAGCATTAAATATTATGTCAATAAAATTAACTTTTCATGTAATTAATCCTAATAAAATTATCGAAATGAAATGTCTTATCTGACATGGCACCGTTTAATACGAATTCTTGTGATAAATGTTGCAATTGTCCAACATCCAGATTCCAACGAAGTTTCAGAGACCGACAGATATACAGGGTGTAACCAAATAAGTGCAAACTTTTTTAAGAGACGAATCCTTGTAGAAAATTAAAAACTTTAGTTTGAACAACTTGTGACTTCTGTCGTAGTTTCATTCAGTGGTATTTATTTCTTTGTCATGCCGTACATACGTTATACGTGAATGCGATTTATGCAGAACTATATCATTGTACAATGCCGCTCATAGAATCGCTGATTTAGGGGCTATAACCTATAACGTATTTGAAAAGGTTCTTCTTGAAAATATGTCGTCTCTGCGTACGAGTGTATGGAAAATAACATTTTTGTAATATTATTCAGTGCGATGTTGAATAATCGTTATTGTGGTTTATAGTGCATGTTGATTTAAAAAAAAAACCGTTGAATTAGTATTTACTTCATTGAATGCTTCTAAGCAGTTGATTCGTTATTACTCATAACTATTTAATCATTTCATCTTGATAGGATAAAAATAAAAGACATTACTGACAAAGTCTAATGAAGTTGATTTTAGCTCAGAATAACATCACACTCTAATATTCGAAATTCTACTCCTTCCAAAAGTAATGATCGTATGTTTTATACCATAGTAGAGCCTGGACGAAATGGACATTCTTTTGTAATGAATATCCAGTTCTACTTGGTTATGTTTTTTCAAACAATAATGTCAAACTGTTGTTAAAAAAATTGGTGAAAATCAAATCTGTCATTTTACCCTCATGCTTGAAAAATTGTATTGTTTTCTGAAAAACTGTTTCGTACATCTGAAAGCATCACTCATCAGTAATCTTCAGCAGCGAAGATAATTCGTCCCAAATTGTATACATGGCATTCAAAAATCCGAGGTGAGGTAGTGATTTTCCAGAAATTAAAAAAATGTTCATTATCTCGAAAACAGTGAGATTTTTACTAAGGTAAAATTCCGATATTCTGAACAGTCATGACCTGGGATATCACCAGTTTAAATATTGTACAAGGTTTACCGGACACCCTGTATATTATATACTTACTCTAGAATGCTAATCCCATGTGTCAAAAGTGTTGTAAAAAGTTCAGACTAGTCCGCAATGCGCATGTGCGTCAATAGTGTTTTTTGTAACAGGCCCCGTTTTAGTAAAATACTATGGTGCTGGTGAAGATTAACAAACGTTGTTAATTCTGAATCTCTGGGAATGAGGTATTGGAAAACTCAATGTACTTACACCTGCTATTTAAGCCGATTTGAATACATCTTTTCTCATATTAATGATGCAAACCATTCAGCGAAGGCCATCAGAAAGTAGAGTACGGTTATTATCATTGCATGGCATCACACGTTAAAAGGTAAGGGCTTCGTCTTCCCTAGCTCACACAAGTCTCTCGAAGACTTCCGAGGGTTGCGCGTAGGGGTGCAATCGGTTGACGGAAATAACAATTTTAACAACAACAAATTCATCACTCTGAAGCGACTCATTGATTTTTGGTATCGCAATCACTTTTCAGCTGTAGATAAACCCAACAAAAAACTACGGAAACCCTAAGTGGTCGGTGCGAATTTCAAGCAAGTACTAGATTGAAAAATAAATTGAAAATACAAAAACTATGAAAATTGATTTCAGCTAATATTATGAATAATTTCAACTCAAATTTGTTTTTATAATAATAATATAGAAGCTCAAGGTTTTCTTTTTTCTAGAACGATTCATGTCAAAATGTGTAACTGCATTTAATTTAAAGATTTGAAGAGATGACATTTCTAAGAGTATTTCTGGTTGTGTTACCTTAGTGCAATTTCCACAATATGGGTTTATGAAAGACTGAGACCAAGCATTTTCCTTATCATCAAAGAAAAGCACTTCCCTACTGACATTAATTTTCTGAGGATTACTTTTTGTAGGAATCAAGAACTAATTCAAGAATAGTCAGAATATAATATAAGCGGTGTGGCTGATACTTGAAATTTGTTTGCAAAAAGTTGCATCACTCGCCATGATTACGCAGACTGCTGCAGTGCTGGTACGACATAAGATTTCAAATGATTCTATTGCCCTCTTTACATAAATCTTCATGAGCAAAATGTCTGTCACAAATTACAATTTTCTCACTCAAATGTTCTGTATTGGGGTCTCTTCCTTTTGTGTCAAGATATAATAAGAATAAGATATTTTGTTTTGCTATTATGAGCAGAGCATAGGTACATAAAAACAACAACACTAAACAGTTAATTTCTTATCTGTGGGAAGAAACGGTTTTATCAGAAAATATCTTAAAGGAACAAGATTAACGTAAATTCACGAATTATGAAAGATACTCTACCTGTTGATGAAAAGGCACTGTTGCACGGTCATTATAATTACAGTAAGATAGGGTACATTATCGTATTAAATAAGTTTCTTTCGCGCCTAAAATTCGGAGGAATCTATCTCTGAATGGTTATTTCTGTTTAAAAAGGTCCTGAATACGCTGACAAATTTCTCTCTTTCAAATGACATGGGTTTCATTGCCTCATGACACAAAACTCTGAATTGGAACACCAAATGATTTTCAAACTTGGCAACGATCTACCTAAACTACACTGATGACGATTATGCGCACAATCGTAAACGGGTCACATACGCGGCATGCTTTTCGCCGAGAAAATTGGCGGGGCTAGCATTCTAGAGTGAGTATATTGTATATATTACTATGTGTGAGACATGATTGAATACGTTCCGAAACATTACGAATTCTACACAATAAGAGTATGATCCAGTACGTATTCTGTGTTTAGTTAAAAATTGTTGTTAAAATTGTTAAATCCGTCAACCGATTGCACCCCTACGAGCAACCCTCGGAAGTCTTCGAGAGACTTGTGTGAGCTAGGGAAGACGCAGCCCTTACCTTTTAACGTGTGATGCCATGCACGAGACCGGTGAATCGGTGGATCGAACCCACGACCCCACGCATGCGAGGCGAACGCACTACCAGCCGACCACCACGGCCCATAATAGTGATATGATACAATGCGATTAAGATGCGTTAAGAAATTGATCGGAAATCGTTTCTATAAGAACGTTTTGAAAAAGTACTTTCTGGACTTTTACGTTCAGAATTAATGCGATTATGACGGGTTCCGTTTCTCTGCGGTACGTTTTCTGTATATTTTAATTTCAATTTCAATTATTTATTAATCCATTAAGAAGAGCTCAAAAAAGCAATTGAACAAGTCAGTACATATCCAAATCAGATATAAAAATAGGTAAATAATATATATATACAATATAACAAACACATTCATAAATAACAGAGTATTGAAACAATCAGGTGTAGCAATGATGCAAGAAAAAAAAAAGAAATACAAAACATTTTACTAACATAGGTGAGAAATAAACTCCTTAAAGGCGTTGGCACACAGAAAGCGAACATTCCGCGCGAACTGGTTCGCTTAGCAGAGCGAACTTTGTACCCTGTACCATGTACAAAACCGGTACGCCGCGGTGGTTCACCTTCTGTTTTGCTGGGATGATGGAACATCACATTATACCAGTTGTGTACCAGGGTACAAAGTTCGCTCTACCGAGCGAACCAGATCGCGCGGAGAGTTCGCATTCTGTGTGCCTTAATTGTATAGGGGCTAATCTCAAAAAGTAATTGATTTATGTTATTTCTCAATACTTGTTCCTTGGATATGTTTTTGAAAAACTCCGGCAGAGCATTATATAATCTCAGCCCCAACGTGTTTTGGATATGTGAAAATCATTTCTGATGCGGATGTTATATTCATGAAAGGATTGGTTCTGTCTAAAAACTTCCTTATTTTTATGGATGTACAACAAAACTTCCAGAATATAGAGACCTGAAAGAGGCAAAATGATTTAATTTTTTAATAGTGTTCTACAAAATACTGTTCGTAATGCGTTTGCAATGGTCCTAATTATTCTTTTTTGCCTCACAAAAACACAGTGTGCAGGTGGAGAATTACCCCAAACAATGAGCCCATAGTTAATTCTTGATTGTATCTGCCCGTGGTAGTATAAAAGCAGACCAGAGTTGTCTAGAATTATTTTCAGATTTCTTAGCAACATTGCTTATTGAGTATTTTAATAAGATTATTAGTTAGTATTTTGGGCAGTATAAAAAGCTACTGCTTTCTTTTTGGAGGCATTTAAAAAAAATTAATTTATACTGAACCAATTTTGCAAGCTATCAAGATCAGAATTGATATTTTGTTGCAATTCAAGCAAATCTTTTGATTTAAAAGGGAGGAAAGAATCATCAGCATACAAACAAGTGAATGACTTTTGCAAAACATTTGGGAACTCATTGATATAGAGAATAAAGAGGATCGGCCCTAAAACTGATCCCAGGGGAACACCCATGTCATTGATTAACTGATCCGAAAAGAAAGTTTCGTTATGATTATTATTCGAGTAGTATTTTGACGGTCTGGGTGCGATACGAACCATTCATGCTGAATACTTCTGATACCAGTTTTATACAGTTTGTGTAGAAGATTTCCGTGCTGTACGCAGTCAAAGGAGCGACTAAGGTCACAAAAAATCCCAGTGGGATTTTCGCCCGCTTCAACAGACTGCAGAAGATTCCAATAAAAAGAAATAATGGCCGCTGTAGTGGAATGATTTGATCGAAATCCGTGTTGGTTCGGAATTAGTATATTATTTATATTCAGAAAGTTATGAATGAGATCCTGTAGTTTATGATGCTTTGCAAATTATCTCCTTTGATGTTATGATGGAATACATTGTGATGAATTACATGGACCCCACTGGCACAAGCAATCATTCGACTATACAATGTCTTTCTTTTTATATCAGGTTGTTGAAAATATTGGCTAAGAACAGAAGATGTCCTATCAACTCACCTTCAATTGTTTCTCTTCACGCCTTCTTCTTTTGTCTTCAGTCTGCGCCAGTAAAAGAGCTTCTCTCTTTTTCAAAGCCTCACGCTCTTTCTCTTGTCTTTTTTTCTCTCTCTCTTTGAACTCCGCCTGAGAAGCCTTCAACGCACTGAGTGACTTAATCGACAACATGCTGTCACCGCCGTTTGTAGACAAGTCAAGCTTGCCAGGGTGCATTTTGTTTACTTTTGAGGTGCTGCAGGTCTTCGGCAAGAATTTTGAAGAGAATGGGGTGAAGGCTTTAGGTTTTCCAGAGATGCGATTATCATTTCCATCTTCAGACTGCATTCTTGTCTTGGTCTTGATGGGAATGCCGCTAGCCTCGCTGTCAAAATAATATACAATATGTGTAACTAACAAGGTTTAGAAAAAAAAATTACCAGGGAGGATTTCTGTAAACAGGATGTCCGCGGAAAGTGGCTCGCACCTAACTTTTTTGTCTTTGAAAGTAATGGAATGAAAATTGAAGGATCTGTGTGCAACAACAAAAAAAACTGCATTTTTTGCAAGTATATCTTATAGGATGTTCCTCTAGCCACTCTCTCGGTTCAAAGAAATTTTACAATATTTGCTGATGACACCACTCTTCCTCTGGCAAGGAAAAACTACTTAAGAATGAAAGAAACAATTACTAGTGAATTGGAACAATAATGCGATGCAAAATATTTGTGCTTCAATATCAAGAAAACAGAGTTCTGATATTGACAATTCAAGCTTGAATGGACATATTCTAGAAAACAAAAATCAATCAAAATTTCTAGTAATCTTTATTGACAATAAACTGAAATTTGACCACGATATTTCAACTTTAACAAAAAAAATGGCATCAGGATGTTATGCACTCCGCATCATATCTAATGAACTCAGTTCATCCACAACAAAACAGGTATATCATTCTCAGATAATGCTCACTCGAGATATGGAGTTGCTTTCTGAGGCTTCTGGACTCAACAATTGATTCATTCATTGTTTGTTTTACAAAATCGAGCTGTTAGGGGTAACTTTGCTAGAAAAAATTCTTAACTTCTTGTATTTTCATTCTGGAAACTGTCAGTCTGATTGAAAAAAAATCAGTAACAGGAAATAAAATACAAATGACTTTTAACATTTTTACAACTCCATCCCGTGATAATGCAAAGCCTTTGAATGTCTGCCTTTTCGATTTTCGCGTTTCCAGGATGATTGTGACCATGAACCCCAGAGGCATACATGTGCGAATGATTTAATACACCCCTTTTTTAAGCAAGTTCAACCCGCTGTAACGCGGAAACGCAGCGACATAGGACCTTAATGGACTGGACCAAATCAATTCATAGTGATCTAAACTGCAATCCACCTCGATGTGAAACTTGTGCTAATCATATACCGAAATGTTCGCCACCTCCCTAACTATTACTAATGAACAGCATTTAATTTGTATTTATATAGAGATAGAAGATAGCGATGGAAAATAGATTTCTTAGATACCATTCTTTTATGGGATCAACTAGAGATCCCCAAATGTCAGATAATATTCACCTTTGTAGTTTTTCAAAAGCCTCAACTTTTTTCTTCAAAGGGGTTTTTTCAAACGGACTAAATATCTCCTTTGTTTTTTTCTTGGACTTGGGTTTGGGAGGTGTTCGTGGATCCTTAGTTTTGGCTTTCTTCGTTTCTTCCATTTGTTCGTTTTCGTCACTTTTCTTACTTTTGCGAGTTTCCAAGACGATAGTATTGTTGAAAATGGGCTCAACAGCATCCACTGTGGCTACATATGTGGCATCAGCGGTTGGAAGCTCTGGTTCATTACTTTCTATAGTAGAAATTGCATCCTCATACTCGGTCTGGGATGTCTTGTTTATTTCTGCTCCAGCAGATAAGTTTGATTTGGATTTTTTTCTTTCTTTCTGCAACAACAACTCAACAAAATAACAACTTTGTTAAAATGAATGGTATCAATCAATCAATCATCTTTATTTCTTCAGGTTTAAACAAATAAACATAGAAATGCGTCAGATACGTCATAAAAATATACATTACAAATGTCCTTATAATATACTAACATTAAAAGTAGAATTAACAATACAAAATCGAATTGCTCACACATACAGATTAAATGCATATTTAACACTACATAGGATATATATATATATATATATACGTATATATATACAGTGTCCAAGAATAAAGGTGACAAACAAAAGTATTAATTGAGTTGCAGGGTGTTGAAAGTGTGTGAAAAAATAAGTTTACCAGAATTAATCCATAATATCTGAAAATCTTTTGATGTAATTCGGTAGGTCATTAGATTTTTGCCTTCCTTTTAACTCTTAATATTTTATATACAAAAAATGGATTCCTTTAGTTATAGAAAATATCCACGTTTTTTCAAGATTTTTGAAGTTGAATAAGTCAGTGCTCAAGTGATATGTATAATCATTGATTATTTGTTAGAAGTTGCTGTTATTTTGTTTGAAAGTGGTTGACAACGTTTCACTTTGAGTAAGGTTACTCTGGACTTTCATTGTCTAAAAAAGAACAAAGAAAAATTCAATTCTTTGCAATTTTTATTCACGACGTTTCAACTGGTAAAATCTACAGTCGTCATCAAGTGTATAAATGCGACAATCTCAAGGATATTTCTTTATATATATATATATATATATATATATATATATATATATATATATATATATATATATATATATATATATATATATATATATATATATATATATATATATATATATATATATATATATATATATGGCTAATTTTGTGTCATTAGCCTAGGGGTAATTTTGCCGGTGTTCAGGTCAACTTGTTAATTACAGTGCCAGGCCCCTCCGGTACAGCATTGTTAATTCTTATTGCAATTTCAATTGATCCATGCCACTATTTAAGGGTTTCCAAACATCACGGATTTCTATGCTAGCTTTACTGAAGACATTGTTGTTCATAATATATGCACTCTCTTTAAACTTCCTTCTGCACCAGCTTTATGGATGACTTCGGCTTCAGTCCATTTAATATTGTGTTGGGTCGTCCAGACATGATCCGCTATCCCTGACTTTGATGTTTCTCCTCGTTGAGTGTTTCTCTTGTGATCAGCGAGTCTAATGCTAAGCGGTCTCTTAGCTTCACCGCATTCACAAGGGACGCGGTAGATGCAGTTTTTGGAGTCAATGTCAGCGTTACGTGGTCTCGTCTTTGTGAGATGGCTGCGAATAGTGTTACCTGACTTGAAACATGTCCGTATTTTGTATTTCGACCCAATTCGCCTTATTCTTTCCAATAGACTTCTAACATAAGGAACGCAGAGGGTGGCTTGTTTCGGCTCGTCTGGTTTCTTGTTGTTGTCCCCCCTGCGGGCTAGAACCTCTTCTATGTTTTTTTGGGTACCTATTTCGACGCAGATCTTTCTCGATATTGTCCAATTCGATGGTAAGACTTTCATCTGTGGTGCACAGGTTGTAGACACGGTCCACCAGCGATCGAACAATCCCTCTCTTTGTAGCAACATGATAGTTCGATTCAAAGATCAGGTACTGTCCAGTGTGAGTCGGCTTTCTGACACTGATGTTTGGCACTTACAATTGTTGTTTTGAACTTTCACGTCTAGAAAAGGTAAACCGTCTTGGGTCTCCTAAAGAGAGTGTATATATTATGAACAACAATGTCTTCAGCCAAGCAAGCATAGAAATCCGTAATGTGTGGAAACCCTTAGTGGCATGGATCAATTGAAATTGCGATAAGAATTAACAATGCTGTACCGGAGGGGCCCGGCACCGTTATTAACAAGCTTACCTGAACACAGGCAAATTACCTCTAGGCTAATGACACAAAATTAGCCATATCATATGTAAGAAGTATCCTTGAGTGTCGCATTTATATACTTGATAACGACTGTAGATTTCAACAGTTGAAACGTCGTGAATAAAAATTGAAGAGAATTGAATTTTTCTTTGTTCTTTCTTAGACAATGAAAGTCCAGAATAACCTTACTCATTGCTGTTATTTGTTTTGTACTTCAAGGAATTTTTGTTTTGAAAAAACTCTTCCCTCATAAATGACCAAGATATTTGAATTTGTGTGGTATGAAAACTCTTTGTTGGTTATTTTTGTTGATAACATTTTAAATGTATAATAATAATGATAATATGTAAACGTTATTCATAATTCAATAATTATGTAAAGGTGTATTTATTCGATTATTACGATTTCAAAAAAATGGAAAATGGATGAGAAATTTGACTTAAAAAAAGTGTAAAATTTGTATTTTTTCTATAAAATCGCCAAAAATTCGAAAACGGAACGAGATATCACAAATATGTATACTTTCACTTTTAATGTCTTTGAATAGAACTACAAAAAGTCATCAACTTTTTCCAAATTGACGAAGAAAAATTAGCAAATTGAACAATTTCATAGTCCTGAACTAGGTCAACCAAAAAATTCTTATGACATATTTCATATCTTGAAAAATAAACGGAATATTGAATTTTCTTTTATAAAACCACCAAGCACTCCAAGACGGCGATATATTTTCAATTTTCACAAGACACCATTTTCGTTCGTCTTTTGAAAACCTACAAAAAATGATAATGATTTTTTTCCGAAATATCAATAGTCCGGGAAATATTTCAAAAAAACTAAAAATAATGGACCCAATTATAGTTTCAAACGGATTCAATGTAATAAGAGAAAACCATCCGACAAATTCTTCTTAACGTCGAGTATACATATTATTGGTGTGCAATTATAGTTTTAAATGAAGATTTATTCGATTTTTCAATAAAATATTAATAATAATAATAATAATAATAATAATAAAATGTCTTTATTTTAATTATCCTCGGCGAAGTCCAGATAAACTGCTCTACTTAACCGAGTACCAGTTACATAAAGTATTTCACAAATAAAGAAAAAATGTCTGCATATACAATTTAACAAGTTTTAAAACTAAAGGAGAGATTGCCAAGGTATTTTTTCTACCACCACTTCGGGACATTTCAACTATCTTTTGAAAACACACTACACTACGATTGAAACAAGAAAGGAAATTAACGCGCAATTTACTTATGAACCAACGTATGGGCAGACTATAAGTTAAGAAATGATCCGTCTCGCGTCAACACAAGTTTTTTTGTATGTCGCCGAGGAGATTTTCTAACTGTAAATCGTGACAACAAATATTTTTGCGCAAATATAGAAAAATGATAAAAGTAAGTGGTTTTACAGTTCATTATTTCCATATTTGGGAAAAAATCAGTAAATAAAAAAAAATAGTAATTTTTGCAACTCTAGCTTTATGAGTGATTTTTTTCTGGACAATTACAGACTTTGCAAAATCCAGATGGAACATTTTATGTTGTCGTGGATGGTAATTGTGAATTCCTGAATTTCTGGTTAATAATAATATTGAATCCCATTCTCAGAAATTCCAAAATAAAAGAAAACTAGGACATTAAGACAGCAGGCAAAAAGGTGTCAATTAATGTTATCGAAAATATGCCTAACCCAGTTACGGTAATAATCAATTCTGAAATAACAAAGGATATCAATGAGATTAAGCCGGCAGGTAGAAAGGGGTCATTAGGGTTAGTGAGAATGTACCAAATCCAGATACGGTAATTAACGCACAAGTCAGTATAAATACAATCTCCGCAGACGGAATCTCCAGTCATCTGAGATTATTCATGATGTATAAGCATCTGAAGAAGGTAGCCACTCGCGCTAGCGAAACGTAAGGAAGAAATTCCAAAAAACGACGGCCTTCAGGCCCGAGTGAAAATTGTGACACTGAAAACTTCGGCCGCGAAAGCCTTAAACATTTTGTCAATATCACTGAATTTAAAATAAAAAAATATTTTCACCAAATATGAAATTGACTTTATTAGGATTCCTTCTTTGTTTTGATGTTTTTTATTTCTTTGTAATTCTAACCAATTGTTTCTTGAAAATAACCATTGTACACTTCGATAACAATATTCATTAAGAAATAGGTATACCTTTATTTTATACATGTAGCATTGAATTATGAATAAACGTTATAATTATTACGTTCAGATGCTAGCTTGTATTCTTTCAAATTTTGGAAATATTTGAAGGGTCCAGTGGAAAAACGATGAGGTTCCATTTTTTCCCGAAATCGACGTTTTAGCGGCATCTGTTAGCTTGAAGTATCAACATACCAAACCTCACAGGGGACAAACAATGAGAATACATAAAAGACTGCAGTCGAAAGTAGGCAGCACAATGGAAAAACGATAGTGGTCTCCCACATTAGATTTCGCTTCACTCGACTTTTTAAAAAGTGGAACCTCATCGTTTTTCACTGGACCCTTCATTTCAGTTTGCTCACCAGTTCTTCAACTTTCTCCTGATCAGAGGAGACAGACCGGATTCTCTTATTTTTCTTGAGTGTTTTCGTACGAGTGCTTCTTGTCATCTTTACTTCAGGCTCAGCAGCTTCACTTGCCTGACTATCGGTTGCTTCTTCTACAGGTTCCTGTTTTTTAATCTGTCTCATCTTAGAGCGTGTACTCCTTGAGCTACTCTGCACCAGCTTTTCTTTTGATGCTTCGGAGCCCCCATTTTTTGTGATACTTTCTGTGTCGGACGATTTATCTTCCGTTATATCGATTGTGGTGATTGTGGTGTTTTGAATCATAACATCCGATTGTTTGCCTCTGTCAGTCTAGAACAATTATCGATTGTAAAACTTAACGAAGTATATCAAAACATTAATGATGGGTAATTAATGAAACATGAACAATTTCAAAGATGTCAAAATACCCTTCTCTCGAATAATCGTACGAGGTAGATATGAGGCATATATTTAGTCTAGCTAATACCGCGACAAATATTGAATTATATACTGCCTAACTAAGACACTACCTATTCAAAATATTCTAGAAATCGAACAAGGTAAATTTGCATACAAGATTATAAATGAACATGTTAAATAATACCAACTTTAAATTTGTTAATCAGCTCTCCACGAATACAATTCTCGAACACATAACAATGTATTTTTAGAACCTGTACGTACTAATATTGGCCTTAATAATTCCATTACACTATGCACAAAAACTTATAACACTCTCCCCAAGGAAATAACATTAGCCCAAATATTAGTATATTTAAGAATAAAATGAAGAGCTTTCATACTTATATACTCAACGAATGATTGGCATATATCTTTCCTTCATTTATCTATCTGAGAGCAGAAATAAAATTAGTAAAAATCGGGTATTTTATTATAAAACATGCTCTAGAATATTTGTTAAAAATAAAAAAATTACCCTTGAATAGATTACCTGAGATAGCTCTGAATCGAACGTATCTACTATACCAACGAAATAAATCTGTATCAAAATATAATTGGATCAGTCAAATAAATGATATTATGACTAAAATCGGAGTACCAGAAATTAATATACATAGTTTTGATGCGGATACAATCAACATTGCTTTAGAAAAATATAAACAATCCAGTCAAATAGAGGATTGGAATAAAATATTATTAAGTACATATTGCCCAATGTATAAACACCTACTTCAAGACATACATCCCTTTCAAAGCACAAATCACTTAGATCTTCCGATTCCTTTACATATTAAACGCTTCATCTCACAGATACACACTACTAATATTAAAATACTATACATGGTCGCTGATATGTATGGAAACGGTCGATTATTTCCTAAAGTAAGATAGTGTGGCGAAGCTGCGGGCGATGCCGGAACTGAACTCTTACGTAGCCAACGCCCGACCGTCAATTACTCCCAAGGCGCTTCGCTTCGCGAAGAATCTGGTCTAATCGGATAACGTTCCTATGGCTGTTCGAGAAATTTCATGAGCTTTCGGAGAAGTGAGCGGTGGATATAAAAATAACTACGCAGCAGACAGACGGAGAGTTAGTGAAGTGAAAGTCGAATATAAATCGTTCAGTGGTTGTTATATAAATTAGAGTATTGTGTTATTGAATTACTGTATTTCGTTAAATAAATTATTTTAGTCAGTGAATTAGAGTTCAAATATATTACAATAGCTAGCGAAAAATGTTGAGATACAAAAGTTCTAAGGTTTTTCAAAATCCATCATATTAACGAAAAATTAAGTATACAGGGTCAGTCAAAAAGTCAGGACGAAACAAAGTTGCTTTTTCCTTAATGGGACACCCTGTATATTATTTCACATTTCAATTTTTCTCAAAATTCTGAACAAAATTTATTCAGCACATTATTTCCTAAATTCAACAGTTTTCGAGATATCGAATTTTGAAAATAAGTTTCTAATAAATTATCCAAAAATGTTTTAGTACATTAAGTTCATAGTCCATCAAGTTACCTTTGAAAGATTCCAGCTCCATAACAACGCCGCGTCGTTCTTTTGTCTAACAGTGATGATCTTGACAACACATGTCAAAAATACATTTAGTGTAAATAATTTTCGCGCAAAATGACACGTTTATCTGATACTGAGCGTACTGAAATTTTAATAATCATAGGATACGGTGATAGAAGACGAAGTTGTGACCAAGTAGTGGATGTTTTTAATGAATTGCATCCCAATCGGGAACCCATTTCTAAATCAACCGTTTCAAAAACATTGCAGCGTTTTCATGAAACTGGAGGTGTCAAAGATCGACCAAAAAGTGGAAGGCCAGTAAGCGTTATAAATGAAGAAAATTCTTTGAATGCCATGTTAGATGCGGTGGAAAATCGAGTTCTGTGAAGTTATTATGGATAAATTAAATGAAAATGTCAACTTTGTCAACCACATATTGTTTTCTGACGAATCTACATTTTGTTTAAACTGGCACGTAAATCGACACAACTGTAGGTATTGGTCAGACCAAAATCCACATTGGATTGAGGAAGTTCACACTCAACGGCAACGAAAAGTAAATGTCTGGTGTGGCATTATTGGTGGACACGTCATAGGACCTTATTTTATTAACGGAAATTTGACCGATATTTGTCACTTTTACAACAGCAAATTATTCCAGAGCTTAGACGATTATTCCCGAATAATAACAATCCCAATTTGCTGACAGAACAAATATGGTTTCAACAAGATGGGGCTCCTCCTCATTTTGGACGTGTGGTGCGGGCATATCTGGATGAAACTTTTCCTGATAAATGGATTGGGCGCAGGGGAGCAACTGAATGGCCAGCTAGGTCTCCCGATATGACCCCACTTGACTTTTTTATGGGGTCACATAAAAAATGTAGTCTACAAAAATAGGCCGCCAAATATCGAAGAGTTGCAAGTAAGAATAAGGCATGCAATTTCTACCATTCCTCCTCACATGGTTTTAGATTCACTACAAAATTTTGTTCAGCTAGTTCATTACTGTCAGGAGGTAAATGGTAAACACTTTGAGCACCTTATTAAATAGAAGTCCATAGAAAAATTTGTTGTTTATTAAAACTTGTTTTCTCTCTTTTTCTCCTGGCATAACTATTGTTTCATAAAATTTAAAATATCCTAGACATTCATTAAAAAATACATTTTATCGTTTCATGCATTTTTATCAACCCTGAACAAATATGCTTTTTTATTTTCTGTAAAAAATTTATAATTAAATTGTAATCATATCCACATACTCCACCTTGTGTGACTTTCATAATAAATATCCATTATTTCATGCTTTTTCTTTAATAAATATGAGAGTAGTAACAAGTTATTTTCAAAATTCGATATTTCGAAAACGGTTCAGTTTAAGAAATGATGTGCTGTATCAATTTTGTTCAGAATTTCGAGCAAAATTGAAATATGGAATAATATACAGGGTGTCTCATCAGAGAAAAATCAACTTTGTTTCGTCCTGACTTTTTGACTGACCCTGTATACTTAATTTCGTTAATATGATGGATTTTGAAAAACCCAACATTTTTCGCTAGCTATCTTACTAAGAGATAATCGACCGTTTCCATAAATATCAGCGACCCTGTATATGTATATCAATAAAAATGCATATACAATAAAAACTAATGAAATATGTACAATTTGCAAATGCCTAGTTTTAGAATCCGTACAACATTTATTCTTTGTATGTCCAATGTATGGAGGAATTAGACGTTCCTTTTCTGAAACATATCAATCTCTAACTGATATCGAATCAATAATAATTAATGAAGCTGAAACACAACTGTTATATCAAATATATAATATAATAAAGAATATTTAAAAAGTCAGGTCATTCATTGTAAACGAGTAGTATCTCTTGTCGGATAGTATCATGCAAGCCTAATATTTACTGCTAGATACATACTATAATTCATATTTTAGTTTATAATTATCTTTATCTCATTGTATTAAAGCAAGCTTTGTCACTTGTCATATTCTTGGTCATATATTTTATACTAAAGAACAATAAAATGTCTATCTATTACTATTAGATAGTTACATTTGTATAATAGAATTCTTAAGTGAAATTTTTGATAGTATTATGTTGTTGTATTGTATAAAGTATTATTATATTGTTGTTTAGCTAGTCTTCCGTCATCAGCATGACAGTGCTGCTTTGGATATCCTTTCTTTGGATAGTGCTGCTATTTCAAATAATATTTAAAACTATGGTAACCATTATTCAAATAAAGTTCTTTAAATAATATATATCTTCTCTATAATATTTGTACAATGTTCCTCAAGGGCGTTCACTGTTATCATAGCAGCAGTTTTCTATGATCTTTCGAAACCTTTTGATTGCGTGGATCACGGATTGCTGCAGAAGATCCAATACTTTGGTTTCAGGAGGTCTTTCTCACAAATGGATAAAATCATATTTACAGGGTGAAGAACAAATTGTTAAGACCAATGTACATTCTTGAATGGGACAGATAAATTGTGAGGTCCCTCAGGGCTCAGTCCTGCTCCCAGTTCTATTATTAGTATATATTAAGGATATAACTAACATCAACATCTCAGGTAGGTTTACATTATTTGCGGATGACCCGACCATCATATGGCACAAAAAAAAACTGATGAATTAAATACAATTGTTAACTTTGATAACTTTTAAATGTGGTCACTAGATGTAGGAAACGTTGATAAAATTTACACACAATACATATATGACAATTTAAAATTTGTAGAACACGTGATGACATTGAGAAAAAACTGTCTTATGCAGTTAAGTTTAATTCACATGAACTTAATTTATCTGCTGCAAAGATGGTTTATCACTCCCTCATTGTCACATCTGAGCTATGGTATTGAATTTTGGGGAAGTTGTAACAACCACTTATCGAACAGAATAATAATTCTACAGAAGCAAGCCTTACAGACCGCCAGATAATGACAGATTTTGCTGACTCATTTTCTCTTTTCTGGGATTTTAACCACTAAAAATTATATCAGTGTCGAGCTTAAAAAATATTGTCACTGTTATCGCCTCATTTCTTACTGGCGGTTCAATTTGCCGTTTTTTAATTGCTACCGATCCCGTTTCTCGGAATTTTGATACTAATTCAGACACAATCCTGCCATACTCAACCCTCTCTGCCACTGTATGCACCATTGTTTTGTTTTAATTTAGATGTACGATACCACACACGAATGAAACTCACTTGTAGAACACACGTGAAAAACAGAAACTGCATGCTCTATCTGTTTGTTCTATTTTATTAAAATATTTTCATGGGTACCGCGAAAAAAACTGAGCAAAAACATTCACAGTATCGTAGCAAATGAATGATCGATTGCAAAAACTTGCAAATTAGTTTTCCAGAGACGTACAAGTAAGCTCATAACTATCGTACAGGTTTATTCCTGAATTAATTTTTTCCCAATCGGGATGCCGGCGCCGTTGGATAGAGAACTTAACGGGCTTTCAAATGATGTGCCACTTCACCATTATTCCTTATTCAAATTTTAGGGGTTGTTCACCCCACAGCTCGAGTATTGCAGTGACGGTGGAGCATGTATAACAAAATGTCCCCCTCGAAACTAAAATCGACCCGAGAGTTTTTCCACATCTGCGATGTTATCACCCAAAACCCCGATGTCGTTTTCGATGGGCCACCCTAAATAACAATCTTATAGTGAAAAATCGAAGATTTGGACGTACTGAAAGGGTTGAAATAATGAAAGGGTTGTATAAATACTCAATAAATCTTACCGCATCATCATGTTCATCATACTTTCTTGGCTTGGTCCTAGTCCGAGTAGATCTTTTTTGGACTTCCACAACTTCAGTTTTGACTTTTTTTTTTCTTGGCGGCAATTTCCTAGGAGCAGGCATATCTTCTGTTTCTTTTTTAACTTCAATTGCAACATCTTCAAATAATAAATAAAACTGAGATGAAATCAACAGTATCCAGAATGCAATTAACTAGATATTACCAACAAAGACAAGGTTTCGTTACGATTACGATTTTCAAATTCAGACATTTTCGAAATATTCTTGGAAAATATTTTTCTCTTCGACTATTGTATTCTACGTTCATTACATATTGATTTTTAATTGAAGAATAAAGATGACCAATCACAGGTTCAGAATTTTCAGAATCCACGGGAACTGAGAGGTTTAACAAACAAATTTCTCAAGAAGGCTTTGCTTGATTGAACTTTTGTCACAGCTTGGCATCCGCGAATGTCAGATTGACTATTTTCTTAGTTTTAACTTTGATCTGTGTGACAATTACCTAATCTAAAAATGAATAGAGCGGATTTATCAATGAAGCTCCTGATGTAATCTATTTTGCAACAAAGGTATGTCAAACAATTTTTACTTGAACGTTCCACACTCTCACAGTTCTTGGTCAGAGTTTCTCTAGTAGATATTTCATTCACAAATTTTCGAGTGCCTGTTATAGCTCAGTTGGTAGAAGCGTGTACATGAAGTAAATGTATAACGAAGGTAGTTATATAGGCGAGAGTTTGAATCCCACTCTTGGAAGTTTTTTTTAAAATTATTTTCAATTAAGGCATTTATTCATTCATGAATGAACACCGATTATTCATGTATAATTGTTATTCTACCTTATATTACTTTATAATATATTCTTATTTTCATAAATAATATTTAGATTTCATTAAAACTCTGACTATCGTATAGTCGTAGAGAAAGTATAGTCTTCTAATCTCGTATAATAGCTATTATTTTCTCGGATAATTCCGAAACGAGCCGAAGGCGAGTTATTCTCGAGAATAATAGCTATGATTATACGCTCGTTGAAGAATATACTATTATAAAATGAGTATAACCATTCTTCTCATTTTTATCAATGAGTAATTTTACGAATACAAGAATTCATGTAATTTTCATACAATTTGGAAACTTCCACTGAAATAACAGAAGAAATACAGTTTGGCTTTTTATAGTGTCCCACTGTCAACTTTTGAACGGTTCGACGTACAAACTTTTTGAAACAAAACAGATTTTGATTGCTCGATGGAAGGCGCGGGGAGGGGGGGTCAAGTGACACATCGTTGAAAAGATAATACAATTCTCTTTTCAACCAACACTTTTTTTTTCGGATTTTGTAAATACTTCTTTTACAATATGCACTCGAAATATCAAGTATAAGTGCAGATCTGAATGCCTTACCACGATAAATTTGAACGGTTCGAGAGAAGATACCTTGCAATACTCAACATATGGCGTTGGAGACACATCAACTTGAAAATTTCGAAAGGTGAAAATTACGAAATTGTGAAAATACATATTTAAAAAATTCAAAAAAATTTAGATGGTTGAAAAGAAAATCAAATAAATTTGTAAATAAAAAAAAAATTAATAAAGTCACAAACACTTTAAAATAAATAAATTAGTCATAGCCACATTTTAAAATTTGTATACAGAAACTGAAGAAATTTATCGGCATATGAGATTCTCACAGTGCATTTGGTACAATGGTTTTTCCCCTCTTTCAATCGTTATGGGCTTCATAAATCAAATATTAAATAGCACAAAATATTAGGTAATTTGTACGGCGGTTCTTCAGGGGTCTAATTACGAAATGACAAAAAATAAAATGATGGTCATAGCGCTGGTTCCCAATGGTTCCCAATGGCCGCCATACCACCGCAAAGGAGTAAAACATATTTTTTTTGCTGAACGATTCGTACCAGTATTGCATTTGGATTTTTGGAAAGTATTTGATAAAATGTTACCGTTATTATATTTCCCATACGTCTGGTAGGGGGAAAAAGTGCTGCCATACTTGAAAAACTTATTTATTCGATACGTTTTGAAAAATAAAATACGTAAAATAATTTTTTGCATCATGGAATCATGGTATTCTGTTCGTTTGGATGTAATTCTACCTAAATAAAATTATTCCATGTTGTAACCAAGGGGCGGACGACTGTCGGACTTACGCCAAGATGTTAAAAAAATAAAATTTTGACGATTTGTACCAGTATGGCATTTGGATTTTTGGAAATTTATATGATACAATGTGACCATTATTATATGTGCCATACTTCTAGTAGAGGGAAAAAGTGGCGCCATACTTGAAAAACTTGTTTTTTCGACACGTTTTCAAGGTACCAGACATAAAATCATTTGGTACAGTATGGCATCATCGTATTCAGTTCGTTTGGATAAAATTCAACATAAAAAAATTATCCCATACTGTAACTATGGGGCGGAAGTCTGTTACACGCGAGCAAGATATGAAAAAAAAAAAATTGGAATGAATTGTAACAGTATGGCTGTTGAGGAAGATTTGTTTTATTTTGATTTTTTTGATGTTATGAACTGATTTTGATACACTTTGTATGATATTAGGAAAAAGATTGAAGATATGACAGTGACAAAAGGTCAGAAAAAAGTATTGTAAAGTCACGAAGAATAAACGGCGAGAATTCTGTTTAAGACTTTGATTTTTACTAAAATATTGAATAGTACAGAAGTACTTTTACAATGGCTTTCCAAACTTGAAAAAAAAATATGCTTTGGGAAAATTACACTGTACTTATGGCGAAGTGCCAAAGTGGTGAACTCGAAAAAATACTTTTCTGGAAATTTTGGTTATGAAAAATAAGCCTATACCGTAACCAGGGGGCTGGAGCTGCCACACTCGCTCTGATATGTCGACAGCCAATAATAATAAAGATATTTATTAGGCAAATACAATATATACATTAGGATCAAAATGTTGATTATAATAAATATCACCAAGCGATACGTGTAAGAACACTTGTTTCGCATATATAATAAAATAACTCAACACTAACAATAATATAAAAAAATATAAAATATAAAACAGCAGACAATATCATTGAAAGAATTTAAAAAAATGTTAATAACGATGTAAAGAAGAGGGCTATATTATTGGTGAACTTTCAAAACACATTTCATTTATAATATGATTTTCAAGATGAAATATTATCTAAAATATACACTTAAATTTAGTGGACCAAAACCTTATTTATTAAAGAAGACCAACTTGATGAACATGTGTACATGTGTACAATCTTTAAACCATTTATCGAAATATCCCACCTGACCCAAATATCAATATTAATGCAGTTTATTCAGAAAGATTTACAAAACTTAATGGACTTTAAACGTCTTCTGAACCGGAATCCCCGGCATATTCAAATTCGTTTTCTTCGTCCTCGTCACTGCTTACTGCATCAGTATCTATAAATTATTTCATTTATTCACCTTCGTCTTCATATTTCTCTTCTTCATCGTTTGCTGCGTTCATAAAGATTTGCACACGATGAGCCAAGACAATTCTAGAAATCTTTCGAGCACCGATAGCAGTACAATATTATACGACATAACATCTGGTTATAAGAAAAGATTGCCGCCACCTAGGTGTTTGAAATTTTGTATTTATATTCGTTAAACCTCAAACTTACAGGAAAAATTAGTGCCATACTGGTACAAATCGTTCGAATTACGAATAAAATCCTAGAATTTTGAAAAAAATATTGTACATATTCGCCACCTCCCACAGGTATGGCATGATCAGACTTCTATTTATGATCATACAGAGAACTGTTAAACAAAGTTTTAGGCTGGTACAATTCGTTTAGCAAATAAAAATTTTTACTTCCTTGCGCAGGTATGGCGGCCATTGGGAACCGTCGGAAACGTATGGCAAGGTCATTTCCGTGAATGGCTACTCGACGATGATTACCTGCGCAAAAATTAGCCTGGTACAAATGGTTGAATTATTTTTTTTAAATTAATGTATTCGTGTCGGTATGGCGGGCTGTCACACCGGAGAAGTATGGCATTACACTACCGCCTACTTCTTTTTTCATCGACTATCGGAAAATACAAGCATTTTTGTGGAACAAATCGTTCGACACTCGTTATTTACCCGACACGTTCGATTAACGCCCACGCGATTGGGCCGACGGCGCCGGTACCAGCGCTATGACCATCATTTTCTTTTTTGTCATTCCGTAATTAGACCTCTGACGAACCGCCATACTGGTACAAATGACCTGATATTTTATGTCACTCTATGACTGCAAAGTGCGAATACTGAATTGATAGACTTAAATAGGAAGGGGAACAGTGGTCCAGTTGAATACTTGAATCTACATCTGGTCGACTGGCTACATGAAGTTTCCCAAATGCATTGTGAATCGCATATGCCGATAAATTTCTTCCGTTTCTGTATAAGCTTATACCTAGTCACAAAATCAAATAAATATTTAAAAAAACACAAGGTGCACAAGAAAATCAAGTAAAATTTGTTAAAAAAAAAAAACATTTACCGTGTAGATCAACGACAAACATGTTCAAAAAATAAATATAAAAAAAAGTATTAAATTGTTATTATAACAGCAATTGACAAAGCCAGTGTAAATATAAACTTTGTGTACATATACTTATAAATACACAATATACATTAGTAAAATAAATGGCGGCATAAACATTTACAGTCGCAAATAAATTGATGAAATTAGTCACACAATTAAAAGATGTATATAATATAGACACACAATTGTAAAATTAGAATTTGATACAATTTACATAAAGCATTAAGTTTTTTTTAAGCTCTACTTAAATTATAGTATGCTTTAGTGACAAGCATACCTCTCAGGCTATTCCTGAATTTCTTTGTTATCACCTACATTTTTCATATTTGCTGGTAGTTGATTATATATCTTCAAGTTTTCATATATTATAGATTTTTTTATGAGTGATGTTTTTGGAATAGGTAATCGCAAATGAAAACCATTGTGTTTTACCTATTAACATTCATATGTTTTTATATTTTGTATGGACTAAACAAGCAATCTCTAATACAAAAAGACAAATAACTGTCAGTATTCGTTGATTTTTCAACAGTGACCTACAGTGATCTCTCGGTTTTGCACCACACATATCACGGAGTACTCTTTTTTGTAGAACAAAGACCGAATAAGTGCCGAATATGTTATTTTTGCAAAATCTTCACCTAGTTCATGAAATACCACTCGACCTGCAAAGCAGCCAGATGATACTTTTTTGTTCAGATTTGATATGTGGTCCATGTATTTCAATTTATGATCGATTAGTAGTCCTAAAAATGTACTGCATTCACTATTTATTATTGCCCAGTTAACCAGAGTCAGGTCATCAAAGTTAAATCTGAAATATAGTATTTTGGTTTTAGATATATTAAAACACAAGTTGGCTTCACTCCATTGCTTTACTTAATTGACGTCAAGGGAAAGATTATTTTTTCAATTCATTTGAATTATGTTTTCAATGATGCAGTGTGGGGCCAAAATCAACAATTTTCGGCTGAAATTACGAAACTTATGAAAATGGTCCAAAATAAAAAAACTATTTGAAAAATATCACTGATGAGTTAGTTGAGGTAGTTTTTATGTTGTGGAAATCTAAAAAACTATATAAAATCAAGGTTAATACAAAATGTAGCCTACGGATTTATTGTCGAAAAGTTTCAAAGGTAGCATTAATGAAATATGAATGAAAAGAAATTTTTATTTGTTGAGAATAAATAATAGAAAAATATTGAGACACTTTAATATTACTCAGAAATAATAGATTTGTTATAGCTACCATCAATAGCTGTCATCAGAATCAGAATATGATCTTAGAGATAATTATTATCATCGTCATCTTCATATTTGATTTGGTCTTAAATTTCTTAATGATAAGAACTCAAATTGTTGAAAAGTTATTTTCGTGTCATAATTATACTGACAGCACTCCTTGCTGAAACCGAAAAAATAATAATTATTAAAATTAATCTTTACAGTCAAACACGACCGTCAAATGGTTTTTTATTGTGGAAAATCGCAAAAATTAAAAATGTGCCCCTATGTTAGGATAACTATCAATTCTAATAAAGCAAACAAAAGTGCTCAATATGACTCGATACACAACTAAAAGTTTATCTATTTGTACCACAATATTTTCAATACAATTTTTTAATGATGATTTTTATTTAATTATGTTAGTTATTATTTGTAAGACGAATCCACAACAAAAAATTGAAAATTATAACGATTTCCAAAAAAACGCGGGACTGATAGATTATTCAACGAATCGGCCTAATTGAAAATCACGTGCGGTCTCCAGAAATTTTTTAACTGAGGGTTATGTGTATGAGTTGCCGGTCTTTAGAAATGTTGTTTGTTATGTGTCCAATGTTCTCCACAGAGCGAATACAGCTTGACAAATCTAGCTCTGAATGTGAAATCGCCACGCCTATCGATGCGCGGTAGCAGAAGAGTTCAGTATAGTCCGAAATAAGTATGAGTTACTGTACTGGTCACTTCTATTGTATCGGTCACATCTCAAAGTGCACTGTGAAGTTTTATTACTGAATGTACAATTAAACTACCCTCTTTATCGTCCGAATACTTTCTCATTCTAAATTCGCACATCTCATACGTTTATCGACATTCATAGCTAGATTTGCCAACCTGTACATCAAAGCACTTTAATTTTTGAACTCTTACCCGACTGTGTGATGAGTCACCTGACCCCCCCCCCCCCCATACCATTTGAAATTTTTATTGATGTACCCCCCGCTCTCTCCATCGGACAAAATGTCTTTTATTTCAAAACTAGTATTGTTGTTGTTGATTTTGTTGTAGTATCGTTGACACCATTCAAAGTTGTTGTTCCACTTCTTCAAGGAGGAAGAATGGTTTATTTCACCCTATAGAATTATTGTAAAAAAAAAGTTTCTGTAAAGTATTGAAATAAAATGTATGACCTGGCAGTTATTGATCACTCAATACATTATTTTTATATAGTTATGAGTTAGTCTCCCAACCCTATAGGAAAGAAAGAGCATGTGTTGGTAGCCTGGCGCATCTGAAAGAGATAAAAGATGTGCCCTTTGATCACCTTTATCAGGAACAGCAGTTTCTAGGCTTTGTTCCTCGATGAGGTATTTATGCAATAAGCAAAAATAACTTATTCAAGATTGGTTACCTTTGACAGAGGAATCAGAAACAGTCAAAATTGATTCAGATTGGGCAACAATCGAGGTCTTCTCCTTTTTCACTGCGATATTATCTGATTGGATGACATTCTCTGTGATATCAGCTAGAGGTGCTGCCTCCTTCTGTCGCTTTTTTTTTGATGAGCTATCACCATCATTGGTTTCCACAATTCCATTGGAATTAGCCTGACGCTGGCGTTCTAGAAAAACAACCAATGCAAGTTAATACAAAATTCTGTTGATTCTATTAAATGTATATGTTTAACTTTTCCTTGTAGCTTACTGCTATTTGTTGTGAGTAATAATCTTGTTTGTCTTATATAGAGAGAAAAGTATATCAACCGGCTAGTTATAAGAAACTTGTTTCTATCTGGGATACAGTCAGTAGTAAAAAAAGAAGTTACTCTTTTTTGCTACCCGAGCTTTCGTGAACGTTTATTCGCTTTTTCGAGGGCTACAATATAGATATATGGACATTAGATGTATAAAATAAATAACAAAGTGAAAACATACTGTGCAAGTTGAGATTTGCTTCGATATTCTTTGAACATGTAGTTATATAATTAAAATAGAAAAACAGAAACGAAAAAACTTGTCAAATAATTCAACAGATTGTAATACCTGAAATTATTCCTCTGTACAGTCCTCATTTGTCTGACATCAATATATTAAATTATCTTTCCTTCAAATTTTCCTAACAAGTTTTTTTCGTCTCTGAGAAAACAGTAGACTTTTCTCATTTACATATAGAATCATGTTTTTACCAACTTTTGTTTGATTATAATGTATTTCGAAACGAAAAACTCTTAGGAAGCAGAGTGAAAACTTTAACCATAATACAAAACATGCAAACATTCGTTTTAGACTTGATACTTCGAAAAAAACCTACTTGAACTACAATGTTTATGTAATATGGTATAAACTCAACAAAATAAGAATTTAGAATTAACAATTGAGGAGTTGTTTGCAAAAAATTAAGGATTACGTTTAAACAATGATGTCTTACTCACCTTTTTCTAAATATGCCACATCTCCAGTTTCTTTATATTTGATCAAATTGAAAAAAATGTCATTGAATTCCTAAAACAAAATTACTTAATTAATGCTTTTTCGGTGAAATCATACAATATGAATTCCCGGCATAGCAAAATACAATTCCTTACTGCAAATGTGATGAATTACTGTAAAATATGCAGCCAACATTTTTGTGTAGTTAGAGGTGGCAGAGAGAATACCAGCTTAAAGGTTAGTCGATCAATCAAATATACTTTATTGTCTGAAGATAGATACATCTTATTGACAAAGTCTGGAATCCTAAATTTAAAAAGTTATTAGTGCCTATATACACACATGTTAAAAACCAAACCAACGCGTGAACGCGGAACGGGATGAACGCGAGACTAAATTCTATAGCAGGATATGTAAACATGCATTCCGGTGCGATTATTCGTATTCCGAAATGCAGTCAAACAGCGTAATATGTTTGGTTTGCTCCGTGCACTGTTTTTCTAGCAATTCGCACAGTTCCCATTTTCCGTTCCCGCGTCCCGCTTTGGTTTGAGGAAACCTTAAAGCTATTCTTCATTGAAATGTATCAAATGTCCACAACAAATGATAGTACATTACAAAAGAAACCTTGACTTTAGAGATAAATGCCGTATCTAGAAGCAATATCATGAACAAAAGTTTGAGATACCAGAATTTAATCCTATTTTTACTTAAATTATATTCATTACCAAATTGAAGAATAAGTTAACCAAAACATAGTGCCTTTTCGTTGATAATTTGTTCACAATAGGCTGGTAAAGGAAATTTGTCAAAAACTGGCTAAAAATTATGCTGACTATACCCAAAAAGCTATATCGTATGTCTTGATCAAAAAAGGATAAACTATCAAACATTATGGCGAAATTTTGAGATACAGAGTGATAAAGTTTTGAAAAAAAAAACAGTTTTTTAATAATAACTGGGATAATATTGTACGCATCTTCATAAAATTAGGTACATGTCTTCTGTGCATCAAGGTGCATTTTGTGATGTACAAAAAAATTCGTTTTCTCTACCAGTGGCGTCCGCGCGGGTTTTGCATTGAATATTTTTGACGAAAAAATACTACGCCATTGCTTTTCCTCGAAATATAAAATACTTTTGAGATTCCTATTTATTTTTGAGCAAATTTAATCTCTTGGGTTTTCTTTGTCCGACGCATGGTTTTCGCTTAAAAAAATAAAAAGTACTTTTTTTTCAGGAGAAAGCAGTGGCGTTGTATTTTTTCCAAAAATATTCAATGCAAAACCCGTACGGACGCCACTGGTTGAGAAAATGAACATGTTTGTGCATTACAAAATGCACCTTGATGCATAGAAGACATGTACCAAATTTTATAAAAATGTCTACAATATTATCTCAGTTATTATTAAAAAACTGTATTTTTTTTCAAAACTTTATCACCCTGTATCTCAAAAGTTAGGACTTTTAGGACATACGTTTATAGAAAGTTTTTTCCTTAAAATAAGTCAAAGAATCACCCCCTCAAATATTTGCATGTCTTTAAGGAACACCCTGTATAGACATAGGAAAGTTCACAATGTTTGCAGACAAAACAACCTTATTTATTACCTTAGCCTTCAGAATCATGTCATAGAAAATACAAGACCTAAAAAACAGACTGCTTTGAAGCCAAAACAATGAGTTCATGATTGATGCAATACAATACTTTAGAAAAGACTCATGTTACTGCAGCGAGAGAATCCCCATTGTTGAAATTGGTGTGAACATAGTAAAAAGGAAAAATGACATTATTCATCTTTCTGAACTCTATAAAAATGTAGCGACCATTTTTTCACAAGAGAGGGAGAGAGATTTTTCTTGAGAGAGAGACTAGATGGACAACATATAGAATGAGAGAGTTCCCTAATGGTTGCCAACTCTTATTGGATTATTTATACTTTCATCAGTAAGCAATGGAATTGTATACGCCACATATTCAATAAAAATTTCCCTGGGTAAGGAATAAATGAGATATTCCAATCTGCAATCATTACCATTAATATCTCATTTATTCCTTACCCAGTTAAATTTTTATTGAATATGTGGCTTATACAATTCCATTGCTTATAAAACTAATACAAGTATGAAGAATCCAATCAGTTTTCTAGTTTTCATACAGAAATCGAATTTGGCAACCATTAGAGAACTCTCTCATTGTGCATATTGCTAGTTGCACACAACAGGCTTATTCGGAGCGTAGCAGATGGATGGCTGATATCGAAAGTCATAGCGTACAGGTTTGTTCATTTGTGTCAATAAAGCTGATCTAAGCAGAGATTTTACATCAGTTTATCTCTGTCTAACATTTGTAATTCATTTGTCTTTTTCTTTTGAAAATAGCTGCTCAGATTAGCTTTACAGACATAAATGAACAAACCTAATGTCTCCAACAGTAAACCACGACCTGCCTTATGCAGTCCCCATTCCAGATAGAGACAAATGGGTCCTTTGAAAGGAGGAACTACTAAAGATACCTAGTTGTTGGTTTGCAGATGGTTTGAAAACACCCTCAGGCGCTGGTGATCCAAAAGAAAATTAAAAGAACTATGGCCAATCTGAGTAACAGAACACATGCCAAGCCAAGTTTTGTTGATATGAAAATCTTTACACTTTCGTGTAAATATTCAAAAATTGAGTCACTGGTCGGCAATTCAATTATAAATAATGGGTCTTTATCCACCTCAACATATCTTCTATTCAACCTTTTGACATTCAATATTGAACAGAAAACAAGCATAGTGTCGCTATTTCTTGAATTTCAAAATTTAAAGACGCAGAAAACTCAGAATCAGAACAAATTACACCTATATGGTTTTTGCCTTTTCGAGTGACCTTGATAATTGATTACAGATTCAAATTAGGTATAGTTTTAGCAAATGCTTGAAATATGCAAATTTCCTACATTTTTCTCATGTCCTTGAACATAAACTTCAAAAGAGCCTAAATCCGAACTGGTTTAATAATAGTTTTTCAATTCAATAATTAATTGAAAAGTAGTTGCTTATTTCTCTAATGACAAGAAAATTATTGCAACAAATAGCATTCAATTTTGATTTAATAATTTTTCAATAATGATCTTGTAAAAGCTTACCTTCTCAATTTCGAAATCTTTTCGTACAGCAGCACTAAAACTAAACGATAGTAATTCGTCTAAAATTGAGCCCATTTTTTATTTTCTTCAAAATCCAGTCAGTTCACAAGCAGTAGAAATTTGATTATATACAACAACCTTCCGCGAACTTCTACAATCGAAACCTGCAAAGCAAAAAGCATAAAAAATCAAACTGTGTAGTTCTTCTTCTGTGTTAACGAGCTTGATGTAAGGATTGAATATGAGGGAGGTTTGTTAATTTTGTTAAAGGATGAAGTATTTGTTATGACATCTAAGGATATTGGGTAATGAAGATCCACTGACCAATAATAACACTGAAACAATTACATAGTAGAAAGCCCATGGTTAGTAGGGGAAGTTTCATAGATCAAATTGATGTAATGTTTCAAATTTTAATTTTACTTTTTTCAAAAAATTTATGAAGAATTTCGATTGTTTTAAAATTAATGTCACTGAGTAACACGTGATCAGAGAGAGGGGGAGATAGTCCTATATTTGGTTTGTTATTTTCACATCGAATAGAAGATGATTGATATCTCCTGTCTCCCCACACTCACATAGGCTACTATCGACCACCCCGATTCTATGCAAATGAGACGGAATACAACAGTGTCCCAATCTTAAACGAATAATAGAAGTCAATGTCTTACGAGAAACAGATTGACAGGAAGAATACCATGGCATGATTTGTATATTTGGTTGAATTTCTTTGAACCGAGAACCTCTAGATGTGGAGGACTGATCCCAGAAATGTTGAAATTTAGTTTTCGATGTTTCCTTGATATGGGAGATTAAGTCATAATAATGAATTTTTCCCATTGTATATGGAATAGTGGCGTTTTTTGCCAAGAAGTCCGCTTTATCGTTTCCCTCAATATTGCAGTGACCAGGAATCCAACCTACTTTGATGTTAAAATTGTGATATTGGAATTCCATCCATAAATCCTTAATTTTACTAAATAATATATTTGAGGAAGCTTTGATTTTACTATTCTGTAAACCTAAAACAGAACTTTTAGAATCCGTTAAAATTAAGTAATTATCCGGAACGTCCTGTATTAGAATAAGTGCAATGTAGATTGCAGTTAGTTCTGCTGTTAAAATGGTAGATTTCGGATGAATAATTCCACTTTTTGAAAGTTGTAGATGGGGAATGTAGACTCCGAACGAAACTTGGTCTGCCGATTTTGATCCATCCGTAAAAATCAGTTTGTAAGTTGGCCATTTAGAATAGACTATGTCTAGCATTGACGCATTAATGTTATTACAGTCTTTATCTCTTTTATCAAGTCCAATAGTCAAAAAGGCATCGAAGGCTCCATACAAAGTTTCCAACGGGAACTTGAATATAGGATAATAAGGGAAAGCAATAATTTGGTTGTAGGGGGGATCCAGAGATTCTTGAATAGATTTGTATAATACACACGATCCCATCTTATTAGAGGTAGAGTTGGTGATGAGTTCTTCAAACATCCGCATTTTATTCACACTAGGGTTAAGGTGCATAGTCAACATAAACGTAACTTTAGCACAAGCACTGACATAAACATAACCTTGAGAATAATTTTGTATGAGACCTGATATTATACGAGTTTTACATTTAGGCATATATTTGAGAATGATAGGTACATTTTATGACATGAAACTTTAGATACACATGAATTATGGTCAATATCTTTATCGTAAAAAGAAGATTCTTATGAAGTTTTGATTTTCAAAGTGACATGTTTTTAGCATAAACTTAATATTGTTGTATAAATGGTGCCATTTGATTCAACATATTCAACTTTCGTTTTTAGCATATATTTAAGCACAATTTTAAAATGATGTTGACTAAATGCACCTTTAGATTGTATACCTAAGTGTTTAATGATGAATGAGAGAGTACACTTATTTTGTTGAAGTTCTATTGGCAGTTGGTTAGCCTCAACTAAAATAGCGTTTGTGGGAGTAGAGTTCATCAGTCCAAGCCATATTCGCAGAGATTTGAACTGAGTACTAGAAATTTTCTTACTGTTAGTTTTACTAGTATTCCCATAAATAATCAGACAATACTCTATTCTTGAAGCAATCATTGCGCTATGCATATTTAACATTATCTTGGGATCTGCCCCCCAGCTTACTTTTGCTAAGTATTTAAAGATGTTCAGGATCTTCAGACATTTATTTATGATTTCATTGACATGAGTATTCCATGTCATTTTCCTGTCAAAGAACAGTCCCAGCATTTTATGTTGTTCAACTTGATTAATTACTTGATTAGAGATTTCAATATTTAAGGTTAGCTGATGATGAGAATTAGAAAAGATCATACTTTTGGTTTTCTCTGTTGATATTGTCATACCATGGATATCCAGCCAATTTTCAAGGGACGTTAAAGCCCTTTCAATGGAGTGGATTGCGAGTGAAGGGACTTCGTGAGATTTGTATAAAGTTATATCATCAGCATACTGAATATATTTGCAATGAGGAGTGAGTGCATCCCAAGTAGTCACCGAATATAGATTGAATAATAATGGACTAAGAACAGCACCTTATAAAATACCGGTAAAGCTTTTCCTAGGACCCCATAATTTCCCTTGTTTGTCTCTAATAAACATGTCTTTCTCCTTAATTAAATCATAGATGATCTTAACGACATTTTTATCAATTCCTAAGTCCAGGAGAGTTGAGGTAAGTATATCTGGCAAGACGTTATCAGCAGAGTGAATATCCATAAAAACGACAACAGTTTTTTTTTTAATTGCTGATTTGTAAGTCCATATAGAAGTCAAATAGAGCTTCTGTAGTGCCCCTTCCTTTCCTGAACCCATACTGATTATGAGAAAGGATATTATTATGTTCGACCCACCATTCCAACCGATATTTAATAAGCAACTCAAAAGTTTTTTTACGCATGATGTCAAAGCAATAGGCCTATAGCTGCTAACTACATTTGGATCTTTTCCAGATTTTAAAATAGGAATTAATATAGTTTCATACCATAGTTTGGGAATGCTTCCTCTATTCAACCATAAGTCATAATAAAAATTTACCAGCCATGTGAAGGCCTGTTTAGGCAGATATTCAATCATTTGATATGAAATATCATCTTTCCCAGGACGAGTGTTTTTCTTGTTTGAAATGATACATCTAACCTCTCTTTCAGAGAATATATAATTTATATCCCTATTAATTTCAATATTTTCAAAAGGAGGTCTCTGAATATCATGGGGACAAAAATTATCCAGAAGAGCTTCACAGAAAGTATCATTGTCAAGGACATGCTGACTCTTGTTGTGATGAGAATGAAATGAACCGGAAAATCTTTTTATTTTCTTCCACACCTGTGAAATATCCGATTCCCTGGAAAGTGACTCTGTAAAAGTAAGGAAAGATTTCCTTTTCTTTTTTTTTTTTAATTCTTCTCGATCTGGCTAGTTCTTTTTTTATCTCTATAAAGTTATTTTGATTTTCTTTATATGTTCTGAAGAGTTTCTTTCTTTTTTTAATAATTTCCAAACATTCATCATCCCACCAAGGAGGTTTTGAGGAATACCTACAGTTGATGTCCCTATCTATAATTGGGGTACTTTGAGAAAGGCCCCATTTCATCATATGAATAAGTTCATCATAGAATAAAATTTCTTTATTCTCTATTAGGAGTTGATATTTTTGCCAATCTGTTTTTTTATAATTGTATATATTTACATCTATATGGTCATCATGGGGTTGATAATACGAGTGAAAGTTCTTATTTGTTATTTCAGCAATGATTGGGAAGTGATCGGAACCATAAGTGTAATTTAGGGTTTTACAGTAAACGAAGTCGGTGAGAATAGGGGGGGAAGATAAAATTAAGTCAATTACACTTTTAGATTGTAAAGAAATCACTGTAGGTTGAAGATCATTATTTACCACAAAATAACCTTCGACTACCGCAGTGTTTAATTCTATTCCTCCTCTATTAGTAATAGAATTGCCCCAATTTTTATGGTGACAGTTAAAGTCGCCACATATTATATATTCGGGATTATTAGTGAAAGTTTTCCAAAAATTTACATCAACCGAGACATCTGGTGGAATATAAATAGAGTAAATCTTTATATTTTTAACCTTAATTCCCACTATATTCACTCTATATGGAAAAGGAAAATTAAAATTAATGACACTGCATGTGATATTTTTTTTACAAGAATCGCGGATCCTCCCCATCCGTCGTTCCTCTCATGTGAGAAGAAATTGTAACCCTTAATGTAAGTATAAGAGTTTGGTTTTAACCAAGTTTCAGAAAGACATAGAACGTCTGGTTTGAAATCGTCTATAAGATTATATAAATTAGCTTTATTAGAATTTAAACTTCGTATGTTCCAGTTCAAGACTTTTACCGGGGCCATGAGGTTGACTCTTCGTCCGAAAATACAATATTATTCTTACTATAATTATTATGTGGAATGAATTCCTTAATTAATTCAAGAAACATGACAGGGAATTTCGAGGATATTTTGCTAATATCCTCCCTCATTCTTTGTTTGATATAATTGTCTGATGGAGAATTACCTAGAGCATAATTATTTAGAGTACGCTTTACAGGTGACACTTTAACTTGACCTTCCGGGTTGATGAGGCATTCTTTATGAATATCATCATATCCTAGTTTAACTGGCTTAAAGTCCTTCTTATTTGGGAAAGAAGTGTCCTTGTTGCCTTTTACTATTTTATTGTACCCTGGAGAATTGTTTGACCGGATGGGAGTACTTTCATTACGTATTTGCAAAACTGAATGGTCTATAACCGGGAGATCAGGGTAACTCGATATATTAAAACTATAATTACTATGAGAGTCTTTAGGATTAGGAATATTCGTAGCTGGAACAAGTTTGGAAGTTTCGAAAAACGAAAGATTTCTTTCACGCATCAGTTGTTTAATTGTTTTTTGTCTGAGAAATTCAGGACAAACTCTATTTGTAAATGAAACGTCGGGTTCATTGGTGAGGTGGCCTTTTTTGCAAAAAAGGCAAGATATAGTAGATGATTCACAGAACTCTTTATCGTGCTCTCCAGCACATTTGGGACATCTGGTTTTTCCCTTGCATAAATTTTTGGTATGGCCGTATCTGAGACAGTTATGGCATTGGATCACAGGAGAATAATAATTTAGTGTTTTAAAAGAGCATGAATAAAAATATACATAAGCCGGAGGATTTTTGCCGTGAAAAGTGACAAGAATAACCGGAATGTTGCTATACTGAAAGTTACCATCGTCTGAATTAAACATTTTCCTTTTTAATCGTCGAACATGAAGAATTTTTTTGTTATCAATGTTTTTCATATTTTCCAGTATTTCTTCTTCCGAGAGGGAAGTGTCAAAATCTTTAATTATCGCTTTAGATGATATGAAATTGTTTGGAATAGAGGCCCTGAATTTATTGCTTAATAGGAAGTGACTATCCTCGAGAAGTTTATTAGCTTCTTGCATTTTCTTAAATGAAATCATAAGTCTGTTTCTACATTTAGAATCGTTATATTCAACCTCCTCCGCAAAAAGAATCAAACTGTCGAGAGCAGCCCTAGTCATCGGGGAACTGTTTATTAAATCTTTGTACACATGAATATCTTTATCCAGAGAACTTCCCCCGGGATCACCCGGGGATTGGTCCCCCATTACAACTTAATAATCTTTATACCACTGAATTATATTCCAGACTCTATGTAGAATCAACAAAAAAGAATAATAAAAAATAAAAGAAAAAAATATGTATATCTTTTTTCCTTTCTCAAATGAAACCAAAACCTAAATATAAATGTTAAACGCACTCAATTTGACCATGAAAAATCATTATGAAGAATATAACAAACACCCACTTACTTGAAAGGATATTTAAACTTAGTAAATAGGAAGAGGATGATGGCGCACGTCTATCTTCTGGAACGTCTCAATCTCGAATCCATATCCAACTGTGTTCTCAGTATATAACTCTTCAAATCTTGTCTATGAACATGAACTGTGTTGTGTAGTAGTGTAGTTGAAAGTGTTGAAAGTTGAAACGTCTGGAAACTCTGAAATATCCGTTAAATTTTTTTAAATTGACATCGGATCAGCGTTACCAGTGTTACCACTGTTGCCAGAACTTTTTTTTCAGTTGTACCACACTAACCGGAAGAAATGTACCAAAGAGACTTAAACTAACAAGGAGGGTTTAATAAGCTCTCGGCAATCAGAATCTTGTAGCATCAACGCGTCATAGTGGCGTACTTGGATATGAGTACAGAGTTGAACTCGAACCGAGCAACAAAACTGTCAGAGCAATAACTCATCTCAAATACCAAGAGCTAGTCCGTCACTGTCTATAGAGAACGGCGGCCATGATACGTCCAATGTTCTTTCATCTCTTTCTACTAGTGTCCTCATTGTCTTATGGGGATTAAACTCTCCTTGTTAAATAACGTTTTAGTCTCCTTGGAAATGTACCACACCGAACGGCGCATGCGTGTTTCTTTATTACTTCAACATGGCCACAGAACTCATAACTTTTTAATCTTTTCTCTCTAGGTTATGACGTTATGATCCTTGCCTCATATCGGTATATCTTAAAATCGTTATCAATCCCAAAGAGATTAAACGTTATCTGACTACAAGTACATTGAACATTATTTGTATAAATAACAGTGTTCACTGTCCTCCTGTTCACTGTAGCTCCGATGAGTAACCCTGAGGAGCTCCTGAAATGATCTCACAGACCACGAAAGAACTTGTTCCAATTAAATAACATGTATTCTTGTCACTTGAACTGGTCCTGAAATGATCTCAGGAGTAGTTCAGGGGTAACAAGCTCTCAATTGGAAAGCCCCTCTGGAGTAGGGAGTAGGGCTGAGTCATGTCTCCGGTCTGACCAATATGATTAGACCAGCGCGGTCATTTGGTTGACTTGACGACCCAATTAGAACTGTTTGTATGTGACCAATATTTTCAATCATCTGATCCACAGACCATATATACTTATATGGTCTGTGATCTGATCGGTCCGACTCATTCGTCATACGTCATACGCGCGTGCCTTGGTTTAAAGGTTAAGTCGGTGGCCTTGTCCGACCGGTGACTTGACACAGTTAGAAGTGATGTCCTGGTGATGTCAAGGTATTAGCATGACAGAGAACAAGCTGGGTTTTGGAACAGTGTTGATCTTATGACGTTTGACAGTGACTGAACCTTTCACTAAACGTTTTTTGTTTTATCATTTTCATCGAAGGTTTTTTAATATAAATAATGCACATTTTGTAGCTGCATCATTCCAAGGTTTTTTTCTGGTTCTATTTGAGCGATCTAAACCGAGCGAAGCAAACATTTCCAAATACTCATTGGATATGGGGAGATATTTCACTGATTCACCTGACATGTGTATCCTACGTAAATACGAACATTTCGTTTCACTCACCTGAATCCTTCAGCAGAATTCTATATCCCATATACTTTATAAAATTCAAAGAAATCTGTACTATTGAAAAAAGCAGCTAGAACAATCAATTTGAAATTTGTTATAACGTATACAGTACGATGCAAATGTATGGAATAAATTCATTATTTCTGAATATAAACATATATTGGAAAATTCCTCGAACACGTCGATTTTCTTTTCCGATTGGCCAATTTTTGAACCCCACCCTAAATATATAGGGTTATCCGCATTCGAGTAAAAATTACTTTAGTGATATTTTTAAATGGGACACCCAGTGTATTTTTCCATATTTGGTTAGGGATCGTCATTACAAATCCAGTCATACCAGGTTCGATGGGATTATGTCAAAAGGCTGCGGAGATAGGGGCACAAAACTTCTCCATATGCCTAATGAGTGCGACAGAGACTTTTGACCTTCCGAATCGTGTGAAGTCTCAGTCATACTCATTGGACATACGAGGAAGTTTTTTTGCCCATATCTCCGCATCCGTTCGACAAAATCCCATCAAACCTGGTATCACAGGATTTGTAATGAAGACCCCTAACCAAATATGGAAAAATACACTGGGTGTTCCATTTAAAAATATCACTAAAGTAATTTTCACTCGAATGCGGATAACCCTATATATTCAGGGTGGGGTTCAAAAATTGTCCAATCGGAAAAGAAAATCGACGTGTTCGAGGAATTTTCCAAAATATGTTTATATTCTGAAATAATGAATTTAATTCATACATTTGCATTGTACTTATATGTTTTGAAGTTCTAAATGATTTTACACGTTACAGTTTAAAACAGAAATAATAAATGTGATCGATACAATATTTCTGTCAAAGTACTCTCATACCCTCCTTTTTGGTAGGGTACGATGAGGTACGCGATTGAGTAAGCTTTGAGGTAAACCTCAACGGTTTTACACCAAGCAATAGAGCATAAAATGAGCGAGTTTTCAACAAAAATACTACTAGGAAACCGACTATGCCTTCACATGGAAGACAGTCCGTAGTTATATTCTGATATGTTTTCGACTCGCAACTATCATTTATTAATTTGTTATAAACATTTAAATAACAAAAAACGTGTTTTTTATATTGTTTTGATTATAAAATGAAAACTAATAGAGCAATATCTGGCTGCTCCAGTTTTTTTTTCGATTTTTTGAAGAATCCATAACTTCGTCATTTTTCAAGAAGTAGGATTGGACTTTCTCATGAGTGTTGAATCATGAGTACTTTATCTGTGCACCAAATAGGCGCTGTCGGATCGTTAGCTTTGGCACAATTGCAAACAAAATTTTGCACTATCTTACAGCGTGCCTGGATGCTCTAGTGATAGCCTGATTTCAATTTCTCAAACAGATTATCAAAGTAGGAGTATATAGTACTACAAAACGTATATTCTCATTTTGCGCCACAATGGTGAGACATGGGTGAAAAATGCATGCAAACATGACTGAAAACGGCCGAGCCCGCATTAGCTGTCGAGTGGCAGGAGAGTCCGGGAGGTGAGGGGTATTCTTCTAAACTGTTACGTGATAATACGGTTCCACTCCTCTCCCGCTCACTCCTACCACTCGACCGCTTTCACCAACTCGGCCGTTTTCAGTCATGTTTGCAAGCATTTTTCACTCATTTCGCAGCATTTTAGCGCAAAATGAGAATATACATTTTGTGGTACTGTACTTCTACTTTCGAAATCTGTTTCGGAAATAGAAATCGGACTAGCGCCAGGGCACGCTGCAAGATATTGCAAAAAAAATCAAATTGCAGTTGTGCCAAAACTACTCATCCGTCAGAGCATGTTTTATGCACACATAAAGTGCACATGATTCAATACTTTCATGGGGAGGGCCAACCCTATTCTTGAAAAATGGCGGAGTTATGAATTTTTTAAAAAATCGTAAAATTTTCCAGTTTTTCCGTTTTTTCTTTATTACTTACAATCCGATCGGGTCGTACAACATTCCATTTTGTTTGTATTTCAATTATCTACAATTCGTTTCATTGGAGCAGCCAGATTGCTCTATTAGTTTTCATTTTATAAGCAAAATAAGTTAATGAAACATTCAGAATATAACTATGAACTGTCCTTCATGTGATGGCACAGTTGATTTTCTACTAGTATTTTTGTTAGGAAAAATGGTGTATTGGTTGGCCTATTCTGGAACGGTTGACAGGCGTAAAATAAGTTTCGGAACAGTGAGAAGACTCAGGGTAAAAGTGTAAGGTTTTGGAACACAACCCTGGAGCTGTCATTATGTCATTAATTGCCACTTGTAAATTGTCTTAATTGTCTATTTCTGGAATATTTACATATTTTTGCTTTATTGCTAATATTTATAGTATAAGTAAATAAATAATTGGAGATTCTCTTTACTTTAGGCAATCTGATCGAAAGTGAGGTGGGTAATATTTTACATTTGATTTAAACGAATAGATAAATTATGTATTCCAAAAGTGTCCTTCCTAGCCGTCATGAAATATTCTCATTAGGACTATTCGACTATTGTCACCATTGTTTTTTAGATCAAAGATGAGTGCTCCACCACCTCCGTGTGACTGGCAGACAACCAGAAAACTAGTGAAGGAAAGGGGTCAATATTTGCTCGAAACTGGAATGTGGAGTGACTGCCGTTTCATAGTCGGAACAGAACCCAATCAACAAGTATTAGAGGGACACAAGCTATTTCTTGCAATGTCCAGTCCTGTGTTTGAGGCAATGTTCTTTGGGGGAATGGCAGAAAAAGATCCAATTGCTATTTTGGATGTACAGCCAGATGCATTTAAGGCCTTACTCGAGTGAGTTGAAGAGCAGTTTTACACTTCCGAATTTTTAGTTAATGAAATGAATAAGAATCCTCTATTTTACATTGAAGTTGAAAACTGTAGAACATTCACTTTCATGAATCGTGGATAGTGCTATGTAAATTATTCTTGTTTTGAATTAATATATTTTGTTTTGGAAGCATACTTATATAATTTTTATTTTAGGTATATTTACACAGACAAAATAAACTTAACATCTTTTGACCAGGCCTGCGAGTTGTGTTATGGTGCAAAAAAATACATGTTACCTCATCTAGTGGAGGAATGTACAAAATATTTGTGGTCAGATTTGTATCCCAAAAATGCCTGCAGAGCCTATGAGTTTGCAAAATTATTTGAGGAACCCATGTTGATGGACAAATGCATAAGAGTATGTATTGTTGCAAATCAGTTTTAGATATGTAGATATTTTTATGGAGGTTTTTATACCTATCAGTTTTTGCATGTGAGATAGGACATATTTTGAATTGAAATAGGCATAAAAGTGCCCTGAGAAATATTAACTCTTCTGAAACTTTCTTTAGATCATCTGCAACCAAACTCAAGAAGTTCTTCAGGAAAGCAGTTTTGACGATGTAGAACTAACTACAGTTCTGACCGTCTTCGAACAGGAGGAGTTGAACATCAATTCTGAGCTGGAATTATTTTCAGCCATCACTCGATATGCCTCGAAGCATATTCAAAGTTCAGGTGCGAAAGTACCTAGACTAGAGGGTATAGGTAATTGTGCTTGATTTTCATTAACTATGTCATTATTTGCTTTAGACTTTTTTTTTGTAATGGAGCTTTAGTTTTCTGGAAAGAATGCGTTTTTATTAATTTATGTGTTGCATTAGGAGTGGGTAGTGAAAATTTTGTATTCAGGTGGGAACCTTTAAAGAATCAAATATGTAGAAATTCTGGAACTAAATATATGCAAATATACTAAAAATTCACTAGTCAATGTTGAGACTATATTAAAACTTATGTATTGGTGTACATGCAAGCTTTATTACGATAATTGAATTTTTTTGAGATTTAGAGATTTTAAATTAAAAAAATTGACAATTTTGCCCACGATTGACTATCCTTTTGTTTTCTCATACACGCGAAGTAGAGGGCAAATGAGAGAACAAACGGATTCAAAACAGATTCAATGTCAAAACCTGTGAGAGAGCAAAAGGATTCAAGATCTTGAATCCTTTTGTTCTCTCATGGGTTTTGAATTTGAATCTTTTGCTATATCATTTGCCCTCTACTTTGCATGTATGAGAGAACAAAAGGATTGTCAATCGTCGGCAAAATTCATTGTCGTAATGGGTGAGTTTATAATAAAAATAATATAGAAATATGCAAATGAGTTTTAAAGAATGGTACTACCCAGAGACTTCATTCTTCGGAAAGTTTGTTGAAATTTTGGTTGGATGCAAAGGAATATGGAAAATACAGGGTGAATAAAAAATCGATTAAATTGAAAATGCAACATGGCAAACAAAATAGTTAAATTAGCATCTATGAGAGAACAAAAGGATTCTCAATCGTCGGCAAAATTTCTTGACGTAACAGGTGAGTTAAAATTAGCCATTTAAAAAAAAATGTTCCGTTTTGGATTTTGTTTTCCCGCAACCATGTATAGAAAGTAATAAGCAGCAGGGATAAGATACAACAGAGTAAAATAACAATATTTACAAGATTTATTCATCTACATAAATCATAAAACAAGCATAATAATTACAAAATCGTACATAAAATATAAGTCTCTTTATTCCGACTTGGTGTATGCTTTAAGGAGTTTAAGGTATCTGTTTTAATTTTTATTCTATAATTTAAATCCATATCTTCCAACTCTCCATCCAGCCAGTAATTGGATACATAAAAAATAGGGGTATTTTCCAGTTGTATTATATAACGTAGTTTTTCTCTGTTTGTAACTTCCTTAATGCTAGTAATTACTATTTCTGCCCCTTCGTTTATTTCTTCTAAACGATGGCAGTCCTTAAGTTTAATTTTTCCATTGATCTCTTGCATGGTAATGGTACTAATTTGCTCCATATCTTATGGGTAAAGGGGATATTTTTCCATACAGCAGTGGAGAACTTCAAATTTTTCTATCTTGGCAAATGAGTGATTTTGGTGAGTCGTAATCCCACTTGTAATAAATTCCATGAAAGGTTCTTCTGTAGGTAAGCTAATTATTTTCATACCATTGTAAGGGATTAAAACATATCCATTTTTAATAAGTTCTTCTTTTCTGTATTCTAATGAACATACTTTTATGTCAACCTTTTAAATAATTTACAATACATCCTTGTTTCCATTATTTTCTGCCAATATTCCAACATACGGGTATTTACCTTTCTTATTTACGTTAGATGCAGACACCCCATTTTCTCCATATGGATCTAAATTCTTCCAATGCTTGTAAAAATAAACTTCTAATCCTTCCCTCAACAATTTGATCTTCTCTTCTTTCTCTAGAAGTTGTTTATATTCTTCCTTTACTGCAAATGTTTTCGTTTCCTTGTCGATGTAATGTAAGCTGCGACAAAGGATTTATTTCATTAATAGTATATGGAGATAGTCTGTTTGTTATGTTCGTTGTTTTTCTCAAAACACGTGGGATTATAGAATAGAATAGTTTATTCACTACATTTTTTTTCTTTGGTGTCTTGGCATCGACTGCTATGGTCATTAGCCACGTGTTCTGGATAGGCATTGTTACTAACTCCATGCGCCACCTTAGGAGCAGCACTGTTAATTGGAACGCAACAGTGAATCGTGCAGGACTCACCCCAGTCCAGCCACGAGATTTCAATAATTTAATCGGTCAAATTAAATTAAAAAATCCCAGCCGCAACTGGGGCTCGAACTCCGGACCTTTCGACCCGAAGTCGGACGCTCTAACCACTGCGCCACGCCCCGACATTATTCTCTACATTACATACATATCAAGTATATTTGTAGCAAGTCAGCAAGTAGATACCTTAAAATATTACTTGTAGAAACTAGCCCCGCATTCTGGATGTCGATATCTTCCGTTATAGTAGAGAATGGAGTTCTGGACCTGGAGAAGTAGGTATCTCTAGCCTTAATGTAACATTTTTGTATAATTCGAATCATATCTCTATTCCCTGCATCTTCCACAACTTCTATGTAATTTACAGGTAAGCAGTTGAAACTAAAAGTGGCAAGACTGTAATTTATAAACTTCTTCCTGGCAACTTGATATTCCGGTAATTTCATCTGTAACCCTGTTGATTTTCTTGTATTTTTGTTTCTAACGGGCTAAAGGAGGTGTCATGCGAGTTTCCCAAACTATAACTATAGTTATATATTGTCGCTTCTAATCTTGTAATTCCATGTTCCTTATCCAAAGTAGAAGAAAATGTTTCCTTCAACCTCGTATTTGGTCAGTTTATAAAATCGATATTCTGGTTTCCAATACTCTTACCAGGACTTGTCAGTTGGCAAACAAATTTGTTGCATATTTTTACTCTAGCGTTAGATGTAAGCCAGGTTAAGCAGTCAATTCCGACTGTTTTATCGTTATTTACAATAACATTGCTGTTTTCCTGGTACTCTCCTTGGTTAAAAAGTTAAAGTTACTTGTTAAATAGTTACTCATTTCCTCTTTGTTAAATATTCCAGCAAAATCCTGTGTTACATCGAAATCGATTAGGTAGTAATCTTCCTTCCGGAGCTGCTCCAATAAATTCGGCAATACTTCTAATAGCCTATCCAATTTACCGTCTGCTGATTCTACTTTGTAAGGAATACATACTGGATCTTTATACTTGTTAGTAATCTTCGGTATATCTTCTCCGATCACTTCTCTTGTTTCTTTTGCAAGTAGATTGTTGCTAAGGAAGCGAAAAGGCAATTTAGTTGAAACTCCATGGGCAGCAGAAACCATTTGTCCGAACTTTCCTCGTATATAACTATGAAATGATCCGCATATTTCTTTTTTAACAAGTGACGATTTCACATCACAGCTGCATATCTTTACAAGCATAATATTCTCGCAAAAATGTGTGATGGGGGTAAGAACTTTATTGGTTGCGAGTAATCTCTCTCCTTCCGTATAATTATTATTGCCAATATCGGATACCAAATTATTATTTTCCATGTTTTCCAACAAAAACCATACTACAAATCTTTCATCGGTCGGTTTTACCTTCCTTCCATAGAGCTGGGAAACGCTATGTACCTTGGAGGAAGACATAATAGCACTTCTAACGATCACCAACTACTAAACGGGATAATAAATAACCGCTCTCATATATACGTTTCGTTGAAATGTTTGTGAGTGTTTATGATTTTCTTCGGGGGGAGAAAGTGTTGGGAATAGTTTAACCTTCGGAGTAAAGAGTTCGTTGAAACTGCTTCTTTGAAAGCATAGCAACCTAAAATCTTACCTATATGACACGTGCACTACTCCCAAAGCTCTCCCATACGTTTTTATCTTGAATCCCTTTGCTCTCATAGGTTTTGACCTTGAATCCTTTTGCTCTCTCATTCTTACTCTACTTATGAATCCTCTCACTGGGAAGAGTAAATAATAAAAATTGTTCTCAATTCTCACTGTGAATTTGAAATTTTGTGCACTTTACCACAACCATAATATAACAAAAATCGTAAAGTTGTCTCATATTTGTTGTCTATTAATGTCTTATAGCTAATCCTACCAGCGAAGGAAACAGTAGTCATCCAACAATAAGGGATGCCATCATGAAAATTCGTTTTCTCACCCTAAGCCCACAGCAATTTGCTGAAGGTCCTGGAAAATCCACTCTGCTCTTGGAATCTGAGAAATTTGCTATTCTCATGAATATATGCACACCCAGTGCTGCTGTCATGATGCCTGATGGATTTTCCACATCAACAACTACTAGGAAGAAGAGGTTGCCGCTTCCAGAATCGTTTGTGGTGGTAAGTTGGTTTTGAATCAGGTTCTATACCACACATTGAAATTTTTACGGATATTTAAAAGAAAGCAGAGACAAATTATATTTCATCTTTACAATTATCTACTGAACATTTTTTCAAATAACTAAGACAATTGGTCTAAAACACGTGACAAAGTGGGCGTGTCTTCTTTGCTTAGAGGATAAACCATCCAAACTGATCCCATGCATTTTAAATGGGTGAAATGTGTTTCAAAAGCTTTTTTCAAGTTTCAATGTGCTATTTTCATTAGAAATTCAAAGGAACTCGTGTGAATCAGGATTATAAGATCTTGGAGAATGTCCATAATCAAAAGTAATTGGAAATGAAACCAAATAAATTAATAAGGGGATTTGTAATCCAATTACCTACATGGGAAGTACTTGAATTTGTACCTAACCATATTGAAGGAATAATTATGTGGGTTAATTACGTTTTGATTATATCTTTGAAATTAGATTTATGCATAAATGATATTTCACATAATTATCATTCTTATAATGAAATTGGATTATATAATCCAGTCTTCTGATTAAGCCTATACGGTAGGTGTATTCCTTTATTTAATTATTAATTCAATCCCAAGAAACATAAAATGCTCAAAAATAATAACAATATTAGGTATAGTTGATAGGTAACAATTAAATGTAAATATGAACCAGTATTGAGCAGAAATTGGTCGGAGACATTATACTACTTCATCTTCAGTAGAAAACAACTACTGCCCTCTACGACCGCTGTTAAATTTTTGCTAAAGTTTTTTACAAGAACTACTTTGCAGTGCTCTTTATCATCTTATCATTCATTTTAAATTTGTGCTGAAGAAGTTAAATTGTATTATTTGAGAGTCTTCAGTTTTGAGTGTTACATTTTTGTCGTTTCTGGAAGACCAATGGCTAGTGAACATTATATGAACTTGAATAAATAAAGTCCATGCTCAAAGATATATGGAAAAAAATTCATGTATAGGATTTGAAGATCCATATTGTATGGAAGATTGTTCCAGGAATATTGCCTACCTGCCACCAGTACTGTATCCAGATATTGTCCATATTTCAATTTAGTGTCTGACAAATCTGTACTTATCAAAGATTTGATCCATGTATTTCTTTTTTCCTTGGCTAGATCATTTTGTTTTTTATGATTGTCACACCCTGACGGACTTACGAAATCCTACTTTATCTCTCAGTCCATTACTGCCACAATTCATTACCATACAGAAATTAGGCATAACGAAACTACTCTAACTAGAACCAAAACGAATGTAAAACACAACTACCATCAATGTTTATCCTCCAAGCAACTGACCTTGAAAATTGTGAGTCAGCCGCAGATGGTCTATTGAAGAATGGCGAATTAAAAAAATAGTGATTTTTTGTTAAAAAGTGCTGAAAATAAGTAAAGAAGAGCGCATGTTGTGAGAAGGGCCAATTTTGTGTGTTTTCAATAACAGAAATTCCAGCTGTCAAAGTAAAGTTCCAGAATGAAATGGACCATTATCTTCATTTGAATGTTTTGTACCGAAGACCGAAATACGTAAGTTCCGCAAATTTTTTATAAATTTATGTGCTCACTGTAACTTAAGTTTTATCATCCTGTATCTTTTGCAAACAATTTTCAATTTAAGTGTTGGCAACAGTTAGGTCTAAAATATATATGACATCTGACATCAGTGGTTGGCAACTCCGACCATAACATAAACATAACCAATATGTTTCAATTTATAATCTCAGTAATCTAATCTCACTCACGCTTCCCAGTTTGTTAATTGTTAACGCCGTAAACTTATACATAAAATCAAGAGCTATTGATGGTTTCACTTTCTAGTTGATTGAAATGATTCGTTCTTTTGGATTTGCAACAATTTTGTTCAGTGTTGTGTAATATCCGGATTCAGTAAGTATATACAGAATCGGCGAAAAGTTCTATCAAAACATAGCTTTTGCCCCATAATCCTGTTTCACTTTTGACCTTTCCTGACGTAGATTGTAGACTCCCAAGCGGCTCATAGATCAGCAACACCATTACAGTTACAGGACCTATTTAAATTGAGCTCTTGATTACATTATACCACGATTGGTACAAATACTGATGATGATAGGCCTAAAAGTTCTGATACATAATAAACACTAAAAGGTAGTTCCAGACTGACCACATAAATCATTGTTTTCATCGCAGAGACGTAACAACTGAAAAAAGTATGTAAATACAACACTACCAAACACCTCTACATCAACATAGAATTAGAGACTGACAGCTCATTATGTGGAGAACTCACGCCTAATTGAAGTATTAGGTCAAATATTACTCAACCCATCACCTTCCATAGATTAGTAACCTTACCAGAACCAAAATGCTTTTAGGACAAATGATCTCAAAAAATATGAAGTTCCTGTTTGTATAATATATTTATTTGAGCAAAAGTTTTTTGAACTTGCATGTAGTTTAGTTGTGTTTTTCTTATTTTGCAATAAAGAATCACTAACATTAATTAAACTTTTCAGGTTATGACACATCACTGATGGCTTGAGGATTAAGGTTAAGACGGATTTACCGTGAGGACTCAAATAAACAACATTTGTGTGTTTCTGAGCTACTAGAGATTCTAGACATGTTTCTGAGTGATAGTCTTGGTACAGCAAATACTGTTAAACTATTGAGACATGATCTCCTGTTGAATTGCAACAACGAAAGTCTTTTTAAAGGAACGGATAGAACTTTTTCCCAAATTTACGTTGAACACCCTTATCCCATTCATAAGCCATTGAAAATCTCTGAAGATTCAGTGAAAATACTATTGAAAGAAAAAGAAGAGTACTTGAAGCTTTATGATATAGAAAGAAGGAGGTTTAAAGGTGACAACAAGAATATAGAAAAGAAAAAATATGGTGGAAACGAGTATATGTACCTACCTAAGTATTTGTTGGAACTGTATCGGCAGAAAGATCCTGATCCTTCCTTCAGTTGTGATTATAATTATTACTATACCGGTGGTGTCTTGGAACATGTAGAGTTCAACAATGCAGACTACTTGATTCGTCCTGATGCCGATAATTACCTATGCGTTACTAATGTTGCTGATAGTTGCAATGTTGTGAAACTAAATTATTCATTTCCAACCCTGATTTATGGTTTGAACTCCCTGAAAACTGAAGAAGGGTTGTTTTTAGTTTTGAGGGAGAAACATAAAGTCAGTGTGTTAAGGTTTGATGACATTTCTTCTATCCACTTAGTGTGGTCAAAAGAATATAGAGTACCAATTTTCGATGCTAAATTAAACGAAGATGAGCCTATCCATTTGGGCGTAATTTTACTCAACAAATTCGTTGTCGAAAATGTCAAAATAAACACAAGAGTGTTTCGTGTCAAAAACTGTTCTGAACCTGGGAGCGACAGTTTCCAACAGTTCCAGTTTCTTGGCGATACCCTAGTTGTTTTGATGGATAGGTACAGAGTGAAACTTTTAGATTATCGTGCTAAAACTGAGGAAGCAACCTTGGACCCGAAACTGATTGATTGTAATGCATTGTGCACCTTCAATATCTTGGGGAACACGTTACTTCTTGCTTCTCGTCATTATGTATTGAAAACTGATCTGAGATATCTCACTGAAGTTTCTCACTATTCACACTCGTTGGATGAACCTGCGTGTTATATGGATTTTGCCTCTAAAGGAAAGGATACATATTTGTGTGTGGCTGGTCAGAATGTTCATAGTAAAGTTTTATTTACCGGAAATACTCCTTATTCATTGCCTTATAAAGTCCCAAGTATTTCCAACACTCTCAAAGAGACCCGATTGGCATATCCCAGCTTGGTGCTGGAGAAATATCTTGATGATAGACTGAATTACTCTACAACAGGTTTGAAAGTACTCAATCTAGATGAGGAGATTTACATTTTTTCATCCAACTGCTTGGGGGAAATTTTCAAACAAAAAGTTTCTGATGATGAACAGAATACACAAAGACCTGTTGACGTCTTGTTTGAGTGGGTGAATGATCAAGAGAAGCCTGATCCTGAGCTGTATGTAACTCTCGTAGAAGAAATGAGTAAAGCAATGTTCGCTTTAAATTGTTGCCCTATTGATCAGAATTTGAAGAAGATGAGAAGGGAGGGAAAAACATCAGAATTTCTTGCCAACTTTGCGCCTAGATATGCGAAAAAAAATGTTCGGAGTACTCTTGCTTCAGATTTTTTGTCGGTTTGGGAGGATGATGAAGAGGAAGATGAACAAGTGAACGATTTACCAGAAATTCCGTTTCATGATAAAGTACACGGTTGGATACAAACTCATGATTTTTCTGATGATGATAATAATATGAGTTTGCCTTGAATGACTAGTCAGGAATATGTTTATTTATTTGATTAAAATAAAAATCATACAAATATGAAGAATGTTTGTTTTTGTGGGGAACATTGGTTTCTTGACATAGCTTTTTGGGAATTTTAACCTTCCACAGTCTGAAAAAGAAATGAATTGACATTTTTTTATTTTCAGACTGTGGAAGGTTAAAATTCTCGAAAAGCTATGTCAAGAAATGAAGAATATTGTTTTAACAACTATCAACAACAAAAGTAATATTAAATAATTAATTAAATTTATACATTTTTGAAAAATGTTTGTGCTTATACCTTTCACAAGTTGAATTACTCAGATTGTTGACAGTGTGTATTATTTTATACTCAGTAGAAGGTTTAAGACATAACAAATGAGCTGTGTTGTGTTAATTATTTTTTTATTCATTCAAGGTACAGCCAATTACACATTTAAAAAAACAGAAACAAAAATCAAAAATATACATGTGAGCAGATGACGGAGATCAATAATCAATATAGAAAGGAGATAATTTATATTAGATTTTTTTCTGCATTCCTAAAGGATGATAAAGATTAATTGAGCCTTGCTTCACTGTCATTGTTCTCAATTAGAGTTCTTGGAATGTTATTGAAGTAATCTAACCTAATGTATCGGCAACTATCGTAAATGTAACTGTATTTTGTAGGTAGAAACTTTTTCAGAGACCAGCACGTTTACTGTTTTGGATAATTCAGTTTACAATATAAAAAATTGTTTAAAATTGTTTTTTCTGGTAACCAGCTGTGGTCCCCTTACGAACGGCAGCCCTCAGAAGTCGAAACTTGTGTGAGCTAAGGGTTAACGAGGTCTCACCTTTTTACGTGCGATTCCTAGCACTTCCTTCTCATGGAAGCATGATTAAATGAGTTTAATACTTGTCCATGATCATGTGAAACCGATGAGAACAATCATATATCACAATATAGACACATACTGAATATCCATAATAAAAACACAAAGAAAGAAAAATAGCAAAATGAACTTGAATTTACACATAAAAAATATTGGTCACATTTTGTATACATAAAAACAATAACAAACTAAGTAGGTATCTATTAAAACATCAATAATCAATATTATTTCACATACAAATAATTTTCCAAATTTTCAGAATTCTCAATCAACCTATCTGATTTTATTTTTAAATCCCGATAAACTAGAGTTCTGTTAAATATCGTTGCAACAAACATGAAGTTGACGGTCACCTAAAAAATTCAAATCCAAGTAAATTTTACAAATACACTTTAATTTGATAATAAATACTCCAACCTGATTTGATTGTGGCTACTTCACATACATATTAAATCAAAATAGTAAAAATATGTAATTAAATAATACGGTAATTCAATATTTTCCAAACGAAAAAAAAAATCGAAAAGCAGGCAATGACTTCGTATCTGAACATAACTTTTAATTCTAAGCAACTTTTCTCTTCAACATATTTCTATATTTTTTGAAATAAGGGTACTTTACTCTTGATCGAACTTTATATTTTTTGGCCTATCCTGTATGGTGTTTGTCATAAAGCCATTTCAGGTACACTTGGTATAGTTTTGGAACATGCACCAAATTTTGTCAAGAATAAAATTTTCTGAGAAATCGATAATAAACAAGTTTCCCATTTGTTGCACACTTAGTGGACCACACTGTATAGATGATTTAGCAAGTGACAGGTAGCTGTCTCAATGGAATGCTCTCTTCTGAAACCATGTTCTAACATTTGTTTCTATATATTCATATCCTTCTATTGCAGACATTTTCATTTTAAGTTTTCGTCAAGATATTTGGCATCACTGTGCGCAGCTCCAGTCTGAATCGAGGCGATTTGAGGATGCGGGACTCGGGAGTCTGAGTAAACCACAGACCTCATAAAATGAGTAGATATAACATGGCTGATATTCCAATGATTACAAAATAGCTCCACTCCCATGGCTGACATGTGTTTCCACTTTTAAGTTGGTACATCTGATTTTCAGACAAAAGATGCATTCATTATTTGACATAAAACTGTGTCAAAACTGATTGCTGTTTCAGGGTCCAGGACGGGTTTTTCATTTTTTCTTCATTTATTTGTAAGGTAATTGATGAGTATTTCGATTTTTCTAGAGATTTGCCCTTCCACGAAATGAGCATATTCCTTGCGGGTGAAACAGAAATAAGACCTCATATAGAATTTCATTTGAATGAATATTTACAAAAGATTTAAGGTGCATTTAGTCAACATCATTTTAAAATTGTGCTTAGATATAATAATATGTTAAAATCGAAAGTTGAATCTGTTATATCAAATGGCACCGTTTATTCAACAATGTTAAGTTTATGAGAGAAACCTTTGATGTTACCGATATGGTTATGATAATGGTTGTGCTAATGTTGACTAAATCCAACCTTACTTTTTCCCACGTTACTATGAATTATGAACCTTTGTAATGTTAGTGTAAGATTTAGATGTGTATTTGTGTAGGTCCACTTCACACATTCAAGTATAGATTCAATTCGTTTTTTTTTAAACGTTTTAACTCCAATGATGATCTCTAGATTGCAAATCGTTATGCCAAAGGGCCGGTAAAGTAAATTGTAACATAAGGCAAACCAACTGTTACAGCATTGATTCCCTCATCAACTGGACTCACCTTTTCAAGCTTTCTCAACAAACAGTTGTATTGTGTAAATGCTCATCTTCCCCATATACCAAAGTGGAGTAAAAGTGCCACACTTTAACTCAAGCTGACCGAAAGTAGAATATGTAACCTTAGAAATTACCATGTTCCTAGATTCATTCTTGCTTAATTAAACTGACTTGCATTCAAATTGATGATTTTGCTGATATGACAAAAATCGAATATCGTACATGGGCACTATTTATTTTTAACAGAATATACAGAAAAAAATCTTCAAAGTACATATTCTGATATATAAGAAGTAGGAGTTTCTAGAATATGTATTCAAAATTACCACACATCACTGTTTTCTTTTTTTATGGGTATTTTCATTCCTCTGGCATCAATATATTTTGTGAATTCAAAATATCGAAGAGTTCATAAACAATTTTTATGAATTTTACCATTTGCTGGACATTCTCAAATCCTTCGTGACTTGAGTGATGAAAGAAAGCATCAGCTACACTTGAGCTGATCTTTTTAGCATGCTGATCACATACTAGCTCCTTTTTTATGCACATTACATCAAAGCACATAATGAAGTCTTTTTACACCTCTTTTTGAAATCCTGTGATATCAGATTGTGGCAGATACAGGAAGAGCGAGATTGAAAAGTTTCCTCACACAGGTATTTGTAAGCTTTGCTACTTTAAAAATGTAATGTCATAGCAAAGCTTTAAACTTCAGCTGGGAATTTTTGTTTCCTTCTTTTTTCTTTCCTCTTGACTGAGAATTTGTGATCAATCTTCTTATGAATGCAGGAATACCACTTCCAGTGCAAGAGTAGCCTCCTTTGATAAAACAAACTTTCTATTGGTCAGAATCACTTGTGACAAAGTTTTAACCTTCATCATCCTTCTAGTAATGGGTTTTCTTGAATTTTTCAGCATTTCTGTCAGTACATTTATGCGATTTCTCAGTAGGTACACTGTTTTTTCTTGGTAATGTCATCTTTCGGTAATAGACTGCAATTAAAAAAAGATTAGTTCGGAGCTGAATCTTCGTAATGTTTAAAGAAGTAAATTTGATATGATACATGCTTATAATAATAGGTACATACCTAACTATAAGTATGTATTGACATGATTCGTCTTTCAACAGAGTAATTTCCGGGAGGTTGGGCACTATCAGGAAATTTTCTTCTTTTCACTCCAGTCAAGGATAATGTGACCCGTAAACACAAAATACAAAATGAATTTTGGATGATGAATTAAGAATGAATAATAATCGAAATTCGAAAGTGATGGGATTGGCCAAAATTTAACAGAACCAGCTCTGATATTTCAGTTGTACCAACATAAACTCGGAGATTAATGGCAGCGCCCTATAGGGTTCCATTTTGATTGCATCATGCGATATCTACTTCTTTTATAAAGTCTGTGGAGTAAACCTTCGATTAAAGAAACAGGAGATAGAACATGATCAACTGCGTAGCCTCCCGATTTCCCCTGATATCCCTACTCCTGGAGAAATCCAATCAAATCGTTTATCCCCTCTAACGTATCTGCTTCGAATTATGTGATTACCTGTCAAAGTTTGACTTTTTGATGTTATATTTAGTTTGAAGTGAAATTTTGTTCATCAATAAGTTTTATTTTGTGTTTATCGTGAACTGTTTTAATAAAAAAATATCTCGGTGTGTTTGGAATCAATGCAAATACTCCTGTAGTGCAGTTTACAAGATGGATATGAAATCTGTTCATCTATTCCCTTAAGTTTGTTATGGAATTAGAGGGAGTAGTCAGGGTGCCAGGGGAGTGGTCAAGGTACCAGGGCCGTATTTCTCACACTGTAGAAGTTATCAATTCATATTTACATACCCTAATTAATGAGATCCAATTGGATTTACCACGGTGATATTTTCGTTTCAATCTTTAAAGGAAATTGTATTCCATTAGAGACTATTTCAAATATGACACCTAGTGAAATAATATATAAATCATGTGTCAGGGAAAGGATGACGGAGGAAGATGGTGACATAGAAATAACAGATATTTTTCATGACAATGTATTCGGTACCAATCTTACAGAGTATGAAAAAGAAAGAGCCATACCGGGTGACACAGCAGACATGTAGCAGCCTGTAGTTTTTTTATTTGAAGAGATGAAGATTTGAAATTTGCAGAAGTTACGTAATCAATGATAGCGCTTCATTTGAATCTAACGACAACTTTTTTCAACTACCTGTTTGATCGGCAGTAACTCTAACTTCTTTTTTTTGAATGACACCCTGTATATTTATCCAGCCTATCTTATTTGTTTTGAAATTCTCTATTCAACCGTGTATCACAAAGTGGCATTCGTTTCTCAATTCGCAGATGAATTGCATTTTATTAAAAAACATCAAGTTGGCTGTTATCCGAATTCGATAATCTTTCGATGCTTGCTAGGCTTGGAAATCCAAAGAGTATCAGTTAAGCGATATAATTTCAGTTTTTTCCATTCCTGATCACTTCCTACAGATTGTCAATAATTTCTTTAATAAAAAGAAAAAACATCTGAAAATAACTGACGATAATGCGAAAACTGAGATAGGAACATGTTTTTTTCAATTTGGCTACTTGTGAAGGAACTATCTGCCTTTCTCTTTGGCCATGTAGCCATATCATGATCTTTCCATTTGGAAACATTAAATTAAAATTGTTCCCCTGATCCACCAATTCACAAGTCTATTATTCTAGATTTTGCAATAATATTTTGCCTAGTAGGCGGTGTCCACAGGATATTTTGTTTTTGACAGGTAAACATCATTTGATTGTACTGATTATCTCCGTCAGTTTTATGCTGATTAAAATTGCATCGATTAATTAGATACTAAATATGTATTCAAAGAATGAAAAGGTCGATATGTTGTTGAAATTCGGAGAGTGCAAGAGAAATTGTAGACAGGCTGAACAATTACATGTCGACAGATTTCCGGAAAGACGCCATCCGCCTAATAATTATTTCGCTAGAGTAGAAGAGCAGTTCAGAAGAAAACCGGAAAATCAAAACAGTCTCCAATACATTGTCGACGAGGAAATGGAAGTAAACGTTATCACTGAGACAAGTTGAGGACGAAATCGGCGTGAATCGAGAGACCGCTAGCAGAGTTTTGAAAATAACTGCTCTGAACTGCTCTTTTACTCTAGCAAAATAATTATCAGGTGGGTGGCGTCTTTCCGGAAATCTTTCGACATACATTCAGCCTGTCTACAAGTTCTCATGCACTCTCCGAATATCAACAACATATCGACCTTTTCGTTCTTTGAATACATATTTAGTATCTAATTAAACGATGCAATTTCAATCAGCATAAAACTGACGGAGATAGTCATTGCAATCAAATGAAGTTTACCTGTCAAACACAAAACATTTTGTGTACACCGCCTACTAGGCAAAATATTATAGCAAATATCTAGACTAATAGACTTGTGAATTGGTGGATCAGGGGAACAATTTTAATTTTATGTTTCCAAATAGAAAGATCATGGCTACATGGCCAAAGAGAAAGACAGATAGTTTCTTCACAAGTAGCCAGATTGAAAAAAATATGTTCCTATCTCAGTTTTCGCAATATCGTGAGTTATTTTCGTATGTTTTTTCTTTTTATTAAAGAAATTATTGACAATTTGTAGGAAGTGATCAGGTATGGAAAAAACTGAAATTATATCGTTTAACTGATACTCTTTGGATTTCCAAGCCTACCAAGCTTCGAAAGATTATCGAATTCGGGTAACAGCCAACTTGATGTTTTTCAATAAAATGCAATTCATCTGCGAATTGAGAAACGAATGCCACTTTGTGAAACACGGTTGAATAGAGAATTTCAAGACAAATAAGATAGGCTAGATAAATATACAGGGTGTCATTAAAAAAAAAAGAAGTTGGAGTTACTGCCGATCAAACAAGTAGTTGAAAAAAGTTGTCGTTAGATTCAAATGAAGCGCTATCATTGATTACGTAACTTCTGCAAATTTCAAATTTTTATCTTTTCAAATAAAAAAACTACAGGCTGCTACATGTCTGCTGTGTCACCCGGTATACCGGGTGTCCGCGGATAGTGGCTTGCCCCTATTACTTTATTGTTTTTAAAGGTAATGGAATGAAATTTGGAGGATCTGTATAAGACAATAAACTGCATCTTTTGAAAAGTTACTCAGCTTCATACAACTTCCGATTTCACCAGAAGTGACATAAACTTTCCATTTTCGAATGAGACTCCCGGTATATTTTCACTTCTCTTGTCTTCATATGACAAACTGAATACAACCATGTGTTACTTGTCACTTTTTGTAACAAATTTAATTTTTATTTCGAAATGGATATCTTCAAATCAGTCCTTAAATTTTGATAATATTACAACTTTTAAACAAGTGACAAATGAGACATGGTTGTATTCAGAATGTCATGTGGAGACAAAAGAGGTGACAATATACTGAGTGTCCCATTTAATAATCGAAAGTTTAAGTCACTCTTGGTGGAACCGAAAGTTTTAAGAACTTGAGTTATTCGTCAAATAACGCAGGTTTATCTCTTATATAGATCTTCCATATTTCATTCCATTATCTTCAAAAACAAAAAAGTTATATTGGCGAGCCACCTCCCGCGGACACCAGGTATATGTCTGGATAGGTTATTCATAAAATTACAAAAATTTCAAATTGTGGGGACTGTATTGGGGGTTTCATAGGAGGCTTTTTGTTGTCGTTCATCAACCAAAAAGATAAAAGTGCCTCGTTGTTATATCTCTCAAAATATGTAATTACCATTATACACAACTGCAGAAAAGGTTTTGCAGAATAATTGTAATGAAAATAATGAATATGTTGTTGAGTCATAATTTATTCAAATCTCTTGAGGAACACTTCAGGAAACCAATTTTTTTCTCTTTGCATTTCAGCAACTTGATAAAACTCATATGCTCAATATATATTGGGTGTCCCAGAAGTCGCGCACACCATTGTAGGGATCGAGAAAAATATTCTGAGACGAATCCTTGGCCATTTTTCAATCAGATGCATAGATAATTAATTATTAATTAATGAAAGTGACCAATCAGGAGCGCGCGAAAACAAATCTAATCCGCCGTCCACGGTTGATCCGTCCCCACTCTCGGTCTACTGCGTTAGAAGCCGGCAGCAGCACTGGCGTCTCACTCGCGTCTCTTACTGCTTTTTCAGTCACTTTTTATTCTTCTGTCGCGCGCTCTTGATTGGTCACTTTCATTAATTAATAATTAATCATCTATGCATCTGATTGAAAAATGGCCAAGGACTTTTCGTCTCAGAATATTTTTCTCTTTCGATTCATACAATGGGGTGCGCGACTTCTGGGACACCCAGTATATACATTTATATATTTGGAATCATTGGTGAGAATACAATTCAAGGAATAGAAACTACACAAACACCAAAACTACGTCAAAGTCACACTCGCGCGCGATTCGCCAAAAAAATTTAGCATCTTTAGGAGCTAAAATCATACCAAACAACCAATTTTGACGTAGTTTTGGCGTTTGGGTAGTTTCTATTTCTTGAATATTATTATCATGCTTTGAGAAAAAAACGATATTATACATTTTTGATCATATTTTTTACTTTAGTTATCTTTCATTTTTCTGAATTACTTGTTTAGCTTGTGAAGCTGGATTTAAAAATAAATCATTTCTACAATCTTATTAGTTTGGTAGTTTGAGTAAAACTTGTATTGAAATAAATGAATCATATGTTAAAACTGACATGATGCTAACACTGAACTGATTTTCTGAGCAAGCACCAAAAATTACAATTTCCCTTTCAGAAAACCCAAGTACAACACAAGACCATTCTAATGTTATTTGTGGACAGTAGGTACTCGATTCTTCTGAATAACTTTATATTAAATAATCTAAGTAATAACAAACAGATTTGACCTATTCTAACAGTTGTGAATAAGGCAAGGTCATGATATATACAAACTGATGACTTATTCACTGAATTTCTCTTAAAATAAAATCCAGAAATCACTGACCATAGCTTGTACTTACATACTAGAGGGTTTAGATTTAGATATTTCTTTACAATATGTTGAAAACGAGTACTGTGCCAAACGCACTAGAGTGAATTCTTCACAGAAAAATGTTTTTGTCAAAACACAACTGGAGCTATTTTTCAGATGTGCAGTTTGAATTTGGTAACAAGTTTTTGGTAAAGATGGTTATATGAACTCATATTCCTTATGAATATGCACGCCCACTCATTCCCAATTAAGATAAACTTTGTGAAATAATAACCGACATTTTCCCTGAATACGAATCTGTGCCGCTTCCCACTCCTCAGGAATAACTCGAAATATTTGGCAGGCTTCGCGCACGATATTTGTATAGCCGTGTTCTATCTCCTCTTTCTTTAATCTAAGCCAATAGCCAAACTTAGTCCGCACTTGAGCAGGCGAAGCACTAAACGAATTTGCCGGCTGTCCACCGCCGCCGTCACCGAGAAACGAGATTACTCAAACCGAGTTCAATATGACGTGACGGAGAACGTGTGTCCACCGCGACCGTTCCCGTTCATGGCGGTTCAGTAAAGTCTTGCTGACGTGCGTGTGGTGCATTTTGTATATCTTATTTGAACCGCATATAACTTCTTCTTTTGTACAATGTATCAAAAAAACTAAGCAAAACTTCACTTAAGGTATGCGCCGTTTTGGTTAATATTGTACGTGAAAGAGATGGCTACAGAAGTGAAGATGTGTTCATGCTTATTGGGCACGATGGGTTGACTGATGTACTACGGGAAGGAAATGTACCACACGGAGGACATTAGGAATAACTTTGCTCAATAATTTGTGAAAGAAGGCTCTTACCTTGTCAAATGAAAATCTAAACTTGTAATTAATTAAAATACACAGAATGAAATTGTCAATTACTTTCAGCTGGGCAAACATAGCTGCAATTGTGAAAATATGCACGCCCACGATGCGCATTAGTGTTACAGCGGACTATCCAGTGATATTCACTGTACTCATTCCGTCTTTGAAATTAAGCTATAGAAAGAGACAAACTTCGCGACATGCATTCTTTCGCAGAATCTTATTTTTGGACACATCCTTCGTTTTGTCCCACAAAGATACCTGCTTTGCTTTATACAAGCTCTATGAATGTGTAGATATCATATTCGAATTTCTTGGCAATTTTTGTTGCAATTTGCTAAACAAAACGAAAATCGGACAAACGACGTGGCGCGACGACAGTGAGTGGACAAAATCGAACTTCTCTCTCTCTACTTTGTTTTGGCTCTTGCTTCCTCTTAGGCGCATTGAGCCATTCTGCCTTGCTGCGAGAAATCCGTTCCCATCCGGCCTCTAACCGGCGCCGGCGTAGACAGCAAAGCTTAATCGGGGGGACGCAGTAGTCTTGCTCTAGGCAATACAGCATCCCATATTAATTTACACTTTTCTATTTTTAACAAACACTATAATCTTGGGTCGTTGCACGTCCTCAGACGGCGGACATTACACACATTAACCTGACTTCCAACACAAGGCCGCCGTCTGACCTCAACCGCTGCCGGAAGTCGAATTGAAAATCGAACTTGTTTTGTAGTTCAGTCCGTCAAGATTTCGGGCCAAGTTCTGGCGGTCAAACCGAACTACTCGAAATCTCGGCGACCGATATGACGGCGCTCGGGTGACGGACGTGCGATGGACAAGCGGCCATTACTATGTATGTATCGCTACTTCGGCGCCGTCATTTCGTTATCGGTGACGGCGGCGGTGGACAAACGGCCTTTAAGAGCGTTTTCACGCACACACCCGTAAAGCCGGTGCCGGTGACGGTGCCGGCACCGAATGCAATGTAATCAAATTATAGTTTTCACACTTAGCCCGGTCCGACTTATTTGCCGGTACCGCCGCCGATTCCGATTTATGCAGCCGGCGGGGATCTCGACAATCGATTAGTCGGTTTCTATGATTTCTTATGTACGTTTGTCCACACACATTCTGACTTGTCGGTGACGGATAGTATTTTGACAAGTAATTTCATTGAAGTATCCTGATGCTTAATTTTATTTTCTAGTCGTTCCACCAGAAAATCAAATGTATCGGTACTCATTCTGAAGTAATTGAAGAATTTGAAATTATCCTCTCTTAGTTTTTCATAGAGCGTGTAAAAAGAGCCTTCTAAGTATCTCACTGTCAGTAGGGGATGTACCCAGTATTGTCTTTCATATTTGGTTTTTCGGTATTTTCTCCTAAGATACAATAAACCTAGGAGTTGACGTCTGTTGACAGCAGTTACAGCATACATCTTTCTTCCTGCACTGTTCAACATATACTGAACAAAATAACGGCACCGATATGCCGGGCTGTGTGAAATACGCTGTTGTCCGGTACCGGAACCGGTACCAGCACCGACACGGCACCGGCTTTACCGGTGTGTGTGTGAAAACGTTCACGGTTACGGAACGGCATGGGTTTTAGGCAAAGTACGCCAAGCACTATGCTTCCTTAAAGGAGTACTAACACGACAACAAATTACCCATTTGCCGCAGGTGTGAAGAAGATGAAGAAACTTCTTTTGACCTCCTCGGCGAGTGTGGGTCGTATGGAGTGCCAATGTTTGACATGTTTCGGTTGGAAAGCTCCTAGAAGAGGAGCTAATCACCTTGCAGAAGACGGATATACTGACCTTTATTAGAAGGTTGCGAATGTTTGAAAAAGAAGATTAAGAGAAGGATGTGTATATACAGGGTATTCCACACTCAATGGCCCATTAGACGTTTCTGGAAAAAAGGACGTAGGATTATTTTGAAAATTTGGTTTCTTGGATAATCAGTTCTGCTCTATCGATCTAAAATATTTTCAGCGCTGCGGCGTTGCCGCTTCTATCAAAAAGTAGCAACAACTTTGATATTTTAAATGGAATTCCCTTTATATTATTGCATTTTCGCTTTGCTATTGCGTTTTGATTATTTTCATGTGATATTATCCCATACCTATCTCCAGTGGTTTTTGAGAAAATCAATAATGTCCTTATTTTTTGTGCGAAACATAGCTTCAAATAAACGTTAATTACTGCAGTATTTGAATACGTATAAAGCTGAAATTTTGGATCTAGTTTGACAATGTCCTGTGTATTAGTTATGACAGGGGAATTCGTTCTTCATTATACAGGATCGTTGAAAATTTGTGATTTTTCCAATAGATAAAAAAGTGGTGAAAGGCGCATTTTTTTAAAAGGAACACCCTGCATATTATCAAATATCCTGAAAGATAATTGAATTTCCTTTCAAATATGATGTATCATGTTCCTATACCTATGAAGTCAGGTTTCCGAAATAAAAGCAATTTTTCTATAAGAATTGGATTATTTTGCCATATTTTGTATTGGGTAGATATAAAAATGTCACGGAACATGTCATTATGAAAATTCGGAAATTGGTACATTAATAATATAACGTTTGCTCGTACATTAACGTAAATTTGATTAGAAAAGAATCAAAATGGAAGGCAATAATTATTCAAATGAAAATCTGATTAATTTTTGTCGCATTTGTCCCATATTTCTAACTGTTCGTTAGATACTTATATTTTGTATTTTTTTCACAACAGTCTTTTCCAAAACTAATATTGCATGATTTGAGAAATGCAGTGATTTGAAATTTCAATTCAGATTTGAACAAGTTATGCTTGGTTCGGTTGTTCATCTCCATGATAATTTTATCTCCCATTCAGGGTATCTGAAAAACGCGTATCTGTTGAGAACTCAATAAACAAATGAAGGTCCTATTAATCAATAATTCATGTTTTCGAAGTGATGTTTACCCTGTATGTGGATAGCAGGGGATTGCAAGAAGGGCCCAACAAATGTTACTAATACTAGTCAGCGTCAAAGCAAAGGCAAATGCAAAAGTTTTGAAAAACAAAAAGTACAAATATACAGGGTGTTTCATAATAAATGCGCAGGACTTCAGGATGTGATAGCTCGTCCAAAAATATGAAAAAAAGTTTCTATTAACTTACCCTCTAAAATGCACCATTTTCGAGATACAGGGTGTTGAAATTTTAAAAAAATAATCGTTTTTTGCGAATATCTCTGGAACTGTTCATCGCACAAAGAACAGATTCTGAATGCATTTTCTACTCCTAATAATCTATGTTTTTTGCAGATTTTTTATTTTTTAAAATTCATAATTGGTGAAGATTTTGAAGGGGTAGTGGGTGTTTTTTTTCTCCAACTTATACGCCACTGGAAAAAGTATGATTTTGAGCCTCCTATATGAACCGCCAATGTTTTCTACACAAAAAAGGTATTCTTGGTCATAAGCTCTAAAGTTGACCGTTTTCAAGAAAAATCAACTTTCATGTTGTTTAAATAATGTTTTTTCCTCGAAAAATTGCTGCGTGCATTGAAGCTAACGGCGGACATTTCCAACAATTCAACTGAGTATGATTGTCATTGTTTTTTTTTATTTTGCAATTAAGAAGTAAACGTTTGGTTTTTTTACTTGTTTTAACGTTTAAATAAATTTTGTATAATTAGGAAAAAAATTATTTTAAAAAATTTACCATGTTTTTCAACATGAAAGTTGATTTTTCTTGAAAACGATCAACTTTAGAGCTTATGACCAAGAGTACCTTTTTTGTGTAGAAAACATTGGCGGTAGGTGGCTCAAAATCATACTTTTTCCAGTGGCGTAGAAGTTGGAGAAAAAAACACCCACTACGCCTTCAAAATTTTCACCAATTATGAATTTGAAAAAATAAAAAATCCGCACAAAACATAGCTTATTATGAGTAGAAAATGCCTACGAAATCTGTTTTCTGTGCGATGAACGGTTCCAGAGATATTCGCAAAAATGATTATTTTTTTAAAATTTCAACACCCTGAATCTCGAAAATGGTGCATTTTAGAGGGTAAGTTAATAGAAACTTTTTTTCATATTTTTGGACGAGCTATCACATCCTGAAGTCCTGCGCATTTATTATGAAACACCCTGTATATCCGTACCTTTAAAATGTTCTGGTATGGTTATATCAAAAAAGAAAAACATAATTTTTCGACGACATTAAGTTTGTTTTTTTGCAGGGTGGGTCTTCAGCAATGGATACTTCTCGGACATCGATGATAAAATTCAGTTCGGCTGCTTCAGATTCGGCGTCGGATATTTTTAAGAAGATGTACTGCAGTCGCCAACTGCTGAGAATCACAGAATGTATGAATACTAGTGTTTTGGATTGTGCTGTCACATTCACTTGCGATAAAAATGTTTGTGTTTACGGCATTCAGGTGAGATTATATCAATTATTATTGAACTTTTTTGGGATATTTTTTCTCATTTATTCATTAATCAGGTAATGATCTGTTGGAACAATTTTGTCTAGAAATATATGAATTATTGGAAGTCAATCTGAATGGCCAAATGAGGTATGTTCATCAAATTCGTAGTAATTAATGTTTTTTTCCTTCAAGGGTATCCCTTTCTTTGACCGTCTTTGCTCATATATGCGTTCAGACACCGGTTCAACTGTGCAGAGTATTCGTATGTACAAGATACGCGTAAACATATTACAACAATTCGAGCATGTTATCGGTCTATAGTTCTTTGGATCTGACAAATCTCCGTTTGTGGGCATGAACACAATAGGCCCCTTGACAAACTGATCTATTGTTCCTCATCTAGCCATTAGTTGAAACCTTTGCCAGTTGGTGGTTATTATTATCATTATATTGATATTTGGTGGCGCATTCACTTTTCCAAATTTTGATTGGCAGCTTCATATTTCTTATATTAATTCACTCATCTGGATAAAGTCTGTTTTTTATTATTAATCGTTTTACTTCATTCTATTTCTCACTTCATTTTCCTTGTTGTGATATAATTTTCGCTGGTGGTAGTGGAATAGAAAGAATGCAAGAAATGCAATCTTTAATACTCGTAGCACCGTAATACGTTTTTTGTTTTTGTTTAGACTTTCATTAATGCAATAACTTTCTCTATTGTCTTAATTTTACACTTGAGTTGTTTTAATTAGGGATTTTTGTTTTGTTTTTTTATTTTAAAGATAGAAAAATGACGATTTCCATATAGATAAATCACTGTTTATATATTAACAAATCGAAATAATAATGATTACTTACTATTTTAAATTTAAAAAACTAAATTATTTTTTAATGAAACTGATTTTTCAGCATTGCTTACTTTTATTCAGTTCATACGAATATTCGTAATTTTTTTCGATTTGTATATCGAAAAAAAAAAAGCATGAACGTTCAATCAGAGCAAAAAAATTCGGGGGTTAGACATTATTGTTGTTTGGTTTTTCATTGTTCTGAAATAACCCATTCAGTTGATAATGGTGGAAGTTGGCTGTGATAGTAATATTGAAAGATAGTACATGACTGACTTGCGGTTCTCTGAGCATATTAATAAACTTCTATGCCCGTATCAAATAAATGTATGCTAGTTGACATTGTCTAACTCGTAAAACAAAAATAATGCTCTGTAAATCTCTGATTTTATCAGTATTTAATGTTTGGCCCAAGCTCAACGAGTGCTTACTCTAAGAAGATTCAAAAGGTCCAAAACTCCCGCCTCAGATTAATTCACGGGATTAGAAAATACCAATGGATATCTCACACTCTGAAAATCACAAACTGGCTGATTATGCAGAATCGTAGACAACATCAATACAATACAACAATACAATACTTTTATTCATCACTCAACTTAATGTACATTTTCCATTGCATATACATGTTATCAGACTAGTCAACAAAAAACATTCATGTGTCGGATCACAATACAATACAATGCAATATAATATAATCAAATCACATGGAACTTATATACAATACATTACTTTATTTACTCAACTTAGTATACGATTTCATTATATAAAGTTATCAAAACAGTTACATTCAGATCATTAAAATACAATATAGCCAGATCACAGAGAAGTTTTATATTAAACTGTTTCAATTATAACTAAAATTCTAGGTAGTCATTCACTGAATAAAATGGCTCCTTCAATAAAATTGTTAAAAGGGTAGTTTTCAGCTGTTTTAAATTGTCTATTTCCCCAAATATACTTATAAATTTGTTATAGCAGATAATTTGTTGATATTCATGAGAATTCTGACATATAGCAAGTCTTGAGAATGGTTGATAATAATGATTCTTACCGCGGGTGTAGTACTGGTGTATGTCCTTATTTCTTGGTGAAAGAGAGTGATTTTTTTTTAAATCATTAATTAGTATATAGATATATAGTGAAGGTAGAGTGAGTATTTCCAATTCAACAAATAATGGTCGACAGTGAGTATGTTGATTTACGCCCATCATACACCGGACAATTTTCTTTTGAGCGACAAATGCTTTGTACACATGTGTCGATGTTCCCCAGAAAAGAAGGCCATATGACAAGACTGACTGAACCAACCCAAAGTATGCCAGCTTTAATATATTTGGGGTTACCGTAGGTTTCAATTGTCTGACTAAGAAACACATTGAGCTGAGTTTGCTTGTCAGATTGTCTATATGATGCTCCCAGGACATTTTATGGTCCAATGATATCCCTAGGAATTTGAACGTTTCTGTTTTCTGGATGGACTGATGATTTATCCTGATAAGCAGACTATAGTCCTGAATTACATTCTTTGGTAGGAACGACATGTAAAATGTCTTGCTGACATTTACTAGTAGACCGTTCTTCATGCAGTAATCAGAAAACTCATTAATACCGTTTTTGGCTTTCTCAAGACATTTTAGATCAGATTTTCCACTGATACCAAAAGTTGTGTCATCTGCATACTTAACTATTACATTGAATAGGATATGACCTAGAATCGAGCCCTGAGGCACACAAACAGTTATGTCTTTCATTTCTGACTTAACATTATCAATTACTGCGGCTTGTTTTCTATTTGTCAGGTAGGATTTGACCCAGTCATTTGCAACACCTCGTATTCCATTGCAACTAAGTTTTTCAAGAAGTGCAATGTGATCTATGGTATCGAAAGCACGACTCAGGTCAAAGAATATTGTTGTCGGTGTTTGTTTCATGTTCAGGATATTATATAAGTAGGAAGTCAGTTTGTCAATAGCTGAATTTGTAGATCTCGCCTTTCTGCTGTTAAAGCAGGATTCAACTACCTTCGCTTCATTAAGTATGTTTGTTTAATAAAATCATTAAGTTGAAATCTCTAAAGTACTTATTTAAAAAATTCTACGTTACAAAGGTATCTTAATCCTACCTATACATAGAAGAAAGAGGTATTTCGGTTATCAGATTTGCAAATGTTATAACGACATCTAAATGGATCTGAAAAAATTAAGAAGTCAACGATTTAAATATGTTCATAAAAGAGCACTGCTTAGAACCCAACATGGGTGATCACTTATAAAGTTTGAAATGTGAGATGTTTTGGTAAACAATGGTTTACCACATACAATTTAACATAGACAGGTAGAAGAAGGCTAGGCCAAACATTGGGTGGTAGGTACGATTAAAAGAGTATTTGCTTGTACTTCAAGTAAGAACTTTTACTTCCTAGCATTTTGTAGAGTATAATGTTTTACATAAAGTAAATTCTTCGATGGGAAGTGTTGACTCAGGTTAGAAGTATAAACTGCTAGTAATCACTAGTGTGTGATTAACCTCAAATGGGTTCGATTGTTGTTGTTTGTTCTGTGGTACCTAATAATCATGAGTGAGAGTAATGATAGTGTTGAACCAAGTGCCGAAGTTGTAGGTGTACACAATTTTTTGTGAAACTTCTTTGATTACTTTTGACACAGTTGTTTTATGTACCCCGACATCTACACTCTCTCCTTGTTGAAACCCCGGATCATTTAGAGCTCTTAAAAATACCTCCATTTTCGTTAAATTTGATAAAGCTGCTCCCGCATCTCAATATGATTTTCTAAGAACTCTCTAGCTACCCATTTAACATTGTTTTTATTGAACCTAAAAGTACAGACCTTAATAGTAGCAATCTAGCTTAATTAATTGACTTACCGAAATAATTTTCTATATTGTACCTCCCCATACGTTCTACGTTCACACATTTATCTCCTTTTCCTACCATAATTCATACAAAAAGCCATAACTCCTTTTCAATTGAAGATATGAAGTTAGTCTATGAGTAGCTTCTTAAAAACCACACCAAACACTTCCAAATGGAGGAAATACTTGACAACATCAGTAATTACTGCAGTATTAACTTCTATATATCGAAGTAAATAAAGCAAAGTATACAGTATTTGCTACTAGTACTTACTTAAGTGTTACTTCAAGAATTATGTTGAGTAAATGTTTTGATTTTTTGAACTGAACACTACAACATGGAGCATTAACTTGAAGTATAGTATTTCCAATACCAATTGGAACATCACAGAGAAGGAATTCCCGCCTCGACATAGGAGTCGGTATATTATTTTTCAGTGGTATTTCTTCAGTTACTTATTCTTACAATCATAGCAATCTATCGCCTAATGTAAAAGTAGACACAACTGAATTTTTCCATCCTGAGTAATTATGAAAAACTTAGAATTTTCAGGTACTTGATTTCCGAGTCGAAAACACTAAAATACAATGAAAACACGAATAATCACCCCGGATACTCATTATTTACAACGAACACACGGCACTGATAAAGAAATATTCTGAAGTGGACAACTAATTTGTATTCAGCCAGTTCAGCTAGCCGAGCCTTTATTCCTCAACTACCCTTGAGGGCACGTTTACTAACTATCTGGGCGACTAGGGGCTACAGGCCAGACATGTTTATGATTATACCAGGGACGCTTTGCAAATAAAAGCACTGGTAGTATATACATTTGCCATTTGCCGGGCAGTGATTATGAACACCCCTTGTAGTGCTCTTATTTTTATTGCCGTTCCAATTAGGAATGGATAGACTATACAAGCAAATACTCTTTTTAAACATACTACCCATTGTCTGACTATTATGCGGACTGGTTTCCTGCTGTATGTCTAGGTTCCATAGGATTTTTACTTTATATTGTTTTTTATGGTTAATTGAAGATCATGTTGATGAGATACTTGTATCTTTGTCAAGATGAACTTCGCTATTTAATTCCTAATGCTGGTGTAATAAGTACTAAGTAAATGTTGAATTATTTTATTTTGGGAATAATAAAGACGTTTATTATTTTTATTATTAAAAGGTATTTCCAAGTAACATTACATTATTATCCATAATAAAACTATGTTTAAAAGATTTTCACTATAAATAGGTTTACAAAACCCGCGACAATTGTTTCGCTGTACAACAGCTTCTTCAAGCGGAGAAGATATAATAATTTACATGTTTGCTATGTTACCTTAAATATACATCGTAAATTAATTAGGGTGCGGTTGTATACCTGTCTCCTAATAAATTTTCAATGAGAACATTACATTACTAATTACATTCCATCTAACCTTTCCAGAAAAACAAATTAAGTAATGGTGAGTTATTTAATTCAAGTTGGTCATTGAGGAGATTCTCACAGCCGTATGCATAGTCATTTCCAGCGACTCGCCAAAGTTTCTCCGCTCGCTATACAAGAACTATAATGCACAGTCGAGCTCCAAAAAAGTGGTACATCGCCAGCGTTTCGCCAAAATGTGACTTATCGCGTAGTTGTCGCTCTTTTGGAGCTCGACTGTGCAATATAATCCTTGTTTAGCGAACGGCGAAACTCTGGCGAGTCGCTGGCGATTGACTATGCATACGGCTGTCAGAATTTTTCCACTTATTGATCTCCATACTTTCCAAAAGATTAAGCTTCATACCTTTGTTCTCTACATGAACGACTTCGAAATCATGGTCGAAAGTATGGTTTTCGGTCAATAAGTGGTTAGCATAAGTAGAGTTTGTTTTTCCGTTTACAAAGCTATTTCTGTGTTTGGTTAGGCGTTTTTTATAGGACCAGTTTGACCAAGATAAAACTTGGGGCAACTACCACAATTTAATTTATAGACTCCACACTTATCTTGTTTTTCTACTTTATCCTTGTTATTTTTAATATGTCTGCCTAAAGTGTTGTCTGTCTTTAAAGCAATATTGAAACCTTGCTTTTTCAAGAAATTACCTATTTTAGTGCTAGGTTCACCGATATAAGTAATTTTTTTAAACTTTTGGTGGTCTTTTAAACGAGGATAAACTTCTTGAATTGCTTTCTTATATTGCTTTTTAGACAGAAGGTTATCAATCAGAGACGATTTATAACCATTATTTTTACATTACATTATGTTTTCAATTCAAATATAAATTGTTGAATTATTTATTATATATAGATTATACATTGTCAAAGTCAATGTCATTATTTGTAAGGGTTTAATGCTTCCTTGCAAATCAGTAATTTGTTTGTTACCCTACCTTTAGGTACGATATTCCTTTTCAGGTACCCGCACAGATTCCCCTCGATGAGGAACGCATGCCCATTGGTAACGTCTACCCAGAGTTATTATACGCTCATCTTTTAGACGCCGACGGCAGCCGTTTAACGTACACACATTTTACAAGCAGAGTGAATTACAGATCGTTGATCGAAATATCCTTCAATCGACCTGTATATATTCAACGCAATAAGGTGAGTCTATAATATGGTAAATGTGTTACATATAATCCGGATAGTAATCAAGCAGAAACTGTCAGTTACTTGATAGCTCATTGTTGATAGATTTTTTTATTTTCAACAGTCAGAATCTGAATAGAATCGATGGTACTTGCAAACTTGATGTGTATAATATAAATAAAAAAGTGTTTTTCATTTTGAACAGAGCGATAAAAAAAAATAATGAACTCCAGCAGTAGAAAATATTGTGGAAATCCTTATATTTATAGTGAAAGTGGAGTATATGAATGAACTGAAACTAGATGACTTGTCTTTGTAGAAGTAGATATTTCAGGAACTACTGGCTACATTTCCACGATTGAATATTTCGTGGAGAAATAAGATGACTCAGATGACATATTTAATGTTACGGAAACTATTTATAAATCGTTAGATAATCAAAAGAAAACCCTTGGAATATTTTTAGATTTAAAGAAAGCGTTTGACACAGTTTCACATACAAAATTATTATCGAAATTAGAACGGTTTGGCATAAGAGGAATTTGCCTGAAACTATTTGAAAGCTATTTATTTGAAAGGGAACAAACTGTTCAGATTGGTCATATCAAAAGTAATTCTAGAAAAGTTAATTGTGGTGTTCCCCAAGGGTCAGTTCTTGGACCTATTTTATTTTTGATTTATATCAATTAATGATCTGTTAAATACGAAAATTAAAGAAAAGCTGTTTTCTTATGCTGATGATACAGTTTATATAGGAAGTGGGAATACCTGGGAAGAAACAGTATCAAATGCTGAATTATATTTATCAATTTTAAAAAATAATCTCAATCACGATTTACTAACTTTGAATTTGAAAAAGTCTCATTTTGTGACATTCACGTTGCATGAGAATAAACAACCAGAAAAAATTGAAAAATTAAAGATCCATACTATTTCATGCATAAAAAATTAAGAACTGTGTAACTGTAACGAACATATTTCCAAAGTTGATGTTATAAAGTATCTAGGAGTTCATTTAGATTGCAACCTCAAGTGGCATAAACAAATTACTGAATTGATAAAGAAACTGAGGAAAACACTTTATAAATTTAGATTGTTGAGAAACATTGTCAGTCGTAAATTAATTATAAGTTTTTATTATAGTCTCTTTCAGTATATCTTGGCCTATGGTATAATAGGTTGGGGAGGCATTTACAAACAAGTTTTAAAACCACTTACTTCAATTCAAAAGTATACCTTGAAAATAATTTTTAAAAAACCCTTTGATTATTCTTCTAAAATTCTCTTTGAACAATATAAAAATTTATCTGTCAAACAATAATTTTATAAAGCATCGACAGTTTACATAAGAAAAACTTTTCAAATTGATAATCGTATACAACATAAATATGAAACAAAGAATAAAATGGATGGTTGGATATCAACTGAAAAGTTCTCTACAACTTTAATGCAACAACATGCTATTTATATAGGTAAAAAGATTTATAATAATTTGCCAGTTTCTTTAAAAAAAGCTAGTTTTTGGGGATTTAAAAATAAAATCAAATTCTGGTTGATTGAGAATTCTGAAAAATTGGAAAATTATTTGTATGTAAAATAATTTCGAATTTTGATGTTTTAATTAGTACCAACATAGTTTTTTGTTGTTTTTATTTATACAAAATGTGACCAATGTTATTTAAGCATACATTCAAGTTCATTTTGCTATTTATTTTCTTTCTTTATATGTATATATTATGGATATTATCATGTGTATTTTGATGTGGATTATTTCATAATTAATTTTACATGATCATGGACAAGTTTTTCACTTATTTGATCATGTTTCTTATTCTTTATATAATAGATAAATATTATATTATTAACAATGAATAAATAAATAAATAAAAATAACATTAAATTAAAAAACTTTCGAATACACAAAATTTTCAATTTCAGCCATACCAGGTTTCATCAGGGAGCTTGGTCGATCAGTTCCAGAAGATGACAGTAAATAAACCCAGATCAATTTGAGAAAATATGTTATGATAATATCAATGTGTAGTTTTGTACAGATTGAGCTGTAATTTTTCCCGAGAGCAATTTTGCAATGCTGAAAAACCGGATCTTGAAATGATGCCATTTTCATTCTGGTACCAAAATTCCAATAGCAGGTCATTTCAACCCAAGGACTATTTAACAGAAAAACCTATAGGTTAAATGACGATAGATGGTCCGAACCTGTGCTTTCGGCATGGATTGAAGAATATCATTTGTTGAAGAAAATTCAATAGTGCCATAAAAAAACAATGGTACTTTTTATATAACGAGTATCTGCGAAATATATAAGGAGGTATAACTTTTTTGTTTTTGCAAATAATGGAACACAATTTGAAGGATCTCTATACGAAATTGTTATTAAAAAGAACTCCTTTTCGAAAAACTATAATAGTTACTTAATGTACAATCAATATTTTTCATCAACTGTCAGAATAATTTACTGAAATCGTCAGAATGACAACCTAATAAGCAAATGTCAAATTGTTTTAATAGTACAGGGTGGAGAAGTCAGGAACCTATTCAGGAATATTCCTATCGTCAACTACAGTCATAAAACTGAAATGTTTGACTAGTAATTCAGCATCACGTATCTTTCAGTTTCCCCGGAAGTGCCATAAACTTTCGCTTTTTAAATAGAACACCTGGTATATTTTCACTTCTTTTATCCACATATGATATTCTTCATCCCTCTATAATAATTTGTAAGCATTTTTTTTATCTTGGCAATTGTTTAATATACAGATCATCTCACAGCACTGCGAACATAGGAGAGGATATGACCAATTAACTATCGTCCAACCCCTTCAGTTTTCGCTGTTTTCGGTATCGCCATTGTTTAAATAGAAGATAGTCAATGCCTGTGGAAAAGGTATTGGACCCAAACGCGAGTGTCATCTAACGTTATTAGTTACGAACATGAATATTTCACGTCATTTTGATGCAGGTTTCTTCAAAAAACCCTGATTTTAATGCTGTCCCATTGTTGCAATCAAGTTACGACATGACTTGGATGCGAGCTCACTATCGCCATCTACATGTCGCATCCATTTTGATCCAATTATAATCCCTTAAGGTTGACTATCTTCTATATACAAGATTTTATTTATTTATTTATCCCAAGAAACATTTCTGTTTATAGAGGGATTAAGTTTTAACATAAATTGTATAACGACAATTGGTACAATTATAAAAAAATGAATGATACAGATGAATCTGTGAAATATGAGTAAATAACATCAATCAGAAACAAAAGCAAAAAGACAGTCAAAGGTGAAATATTGTTATATTATGGGAAATCATCTGTTGAGTATAAATTTTTTAAGTTCATTTTTAAATTTAGTTTTAGTCCTAATTTCTTTTATTGCCTGTGGTATTTTATTATATATCTCAATTCCCTCGTAAAAAATAGACGTTTTTCCAAAGTTTGATTTGAAACGTAAAGCGTTTATTTTATTTAAATTTCTTGTTTTATGGCAATGGATATTCGAAATATGATCAAAAGTAAGATCCGAATGTTTTTTTCCTGTATCAACATAGTGGATGAAAATTGAAATTTTAAATTCATATAATGAACGAAGATTCAGTAAGTTATTAGGTTTATATAATTAATTTGAGGGTTTTAAAAAGGACAATTTGAATATGCATTTTATAGCTTTGTTCTGCAAAGTTTGTAGTGGTTTCATAATGGAAATTTTGGCTGAGCCCCAAACAGAAATGAGGTATTGCAATTTTGAATAAATTAAACTGAAATATATGATTTTTAAATATTTTAGTGGGGTATACTGTCTTATTCGAAATAGTATTCCAATCAAAGGTGAGAGTTGTTTTCTCAGATTGTTGATATGATTGGTATACTGAATTGGTGAATTTTTCAATTTCATTGGTCTTAGAGATAGAGAATCAGTTGTAATACTTCGTTTAGAAATAAACATAATCGACGATTTCGAAAAATTCAACAATAGTTTGTGAGCGACTAGCCAATGAGATATAATTTGAAGATCCTGTTCAATATTATACAGAATTTCGAATTCATTCTCTGCAAAATATACAATAGTTGTATCATCAGCAAATTTGACCTTTCAATTTGAGTTCTGATATCGAGTTTATATATATATATATATATATATATATATTAAAAAAAGGATCGGAGCAAGTATAGATCCCTGTGGCACCCCACAGTTTATATTTTTAATTGAACTAAGTGTATTTTTGATATATACTAGTTGTTTTCTGTTAGCCAAATAACTTTTGAACCAAATGTAAATTTTTCCCCTTATTCCAATATCATATAATATTCTTAAAAGAATGTTGTGGTTAACCATATCGAAGGCTTTCCGCAAATCTAGTGATAATAACGCGCATTTTTTTGTCGAATCTAATTCCAGTTTTATTCTTGAAATCATGTCTACCGCCGCAGACTCAGTATCACTAGATTTTCGAAAACCATATTGTTCTGCATACAAAAATTTTGATTTTTTCAGATATTCTCTTAACCTTCTATCCATTATCTTTTCAATGATTTTTGAAAATATTGGCAGAATTGAAATTGGACGGTAATTACCCAAGTCATTTTTTTTCCACGTTTAAATATTGGTTTGACTTTAGCAGTTTTTAATTCATCTGGGAATATACCTTTGTCAAAGGATGTATCAATCAATTTGTTTAATAATGGTACTATTTCATCTTTGACTGCTTTGATAATTCTAACATTTATTCCATCAATTCCTGCTGCTTTCTTGTTGTCAAGCTCGTCAATTATTTCACGAATTTCCTGATACTCGGTGGGATTCAGGAACATAGAAGAGGGAGAGGAACTGGTAGAAAATTTATCTTGGGTATCTGCTACATTTCTTGATAATTCGGCTCCAATATTTACAAAATAGTCATTGAAATGCTCATATATTTCCAATTGGTCTTCAATTCGTCTGTCATTTGTGGTGATGTATTCAATATTATTTCGAGATGATTTGCCACTTGTTTTATTATATAAACGGATATTAATAGTTTTCCAAAGTGCTTTCGGTGATGTATCCTTGAATAATTCTTGAAAATATTCCTTTTTTGCTATAAGGACAGTTTGTTTCACCAATTTATTAAAATAGTCGTATGATTGCACAAAATTTAATACTCCAGGATTGGCTTTCTTCTTGTAATAAAATTTATCTATTTGTTTAATGATTTGGGCAATTTTGCTATTGAACCATGGTTTTGAATTTGCTTTGAATTTGATATTTATGTTTCTGGAATTTTTTTCAAAGACGTTGATGATTTTGTTATAAATTTCTTGAGGATCTTGTATACTACATATTTTGTTCATTAGTAATTTCAGTTCTGTCTTCAAATTCTTGACGTTATAAGTTTTCATATTCCAAGAGTTTATGTGATTTTTAACATTTGCGACTTTCATTTTCATCTGTTATTATAAATTTGTGATCACTCAGTGACGAGTTTATAATTGATACATCGATTTGTCCGCTAAAGTTACTCAAAACATGATCAATCAACGAAGCACTCCCGGATGATTCTCTTGTTGGTATTACTGTGTTGCATAGAAAAAAATTATTCGATTTATAAATGTCCACAAAAGCACTGACTCTAAGCTGGTTGTTAGAGTGTTTATATTAAAATCACCAAAGCAAAAACATGTTTTACCACTAATATTGAAATTCTGAAGTTTTTCATCAATAAAGTTCAAGAAATTTTTAGTATTATCTCTTGGAGAATGGTATAGTCCGCATATAATCACATTTTGAGGTTTGATTTCTACTGCTACATCTTGTTTTTCAATTATTTCAAATACTAAATGTTTTTTTATAAAAATACCAACACCACCTCCACGTTTGAGTCTGGAAGAATAAATGGAGTTATATTTGCTCAGGTTATAATAAATTTCTTCTTCTCTTCTGATCCATTTTTCAGAAATGATTAGAACATCAGGATTTACATCTCCTGATATTACTTCAAGCTGGTCTAGTTTGTTTTTCAAAGATCTTGCATTCAGGTATAATATTTTCAAATGTTCAGCAGTTGTTGATATGGATTTATAATCAAGAAGCGATGTATATTCTGAAATGTTCACATTATTGTGAGAAGCCATAATTTATACGAGTTTCTGAGATTTTTCGATAATATTCAAAAGTGGGACATAGCTGATTATCTGCCGAGTGGTTGATATCATATTTCGTTTTATATTTGGAGTTAGAAGATATACAATTTCCGCATTGGCGGTGACTATTATTTTCATTCGGACAATTTTGAAACTTGTGATTGCCGGCACACCTTGGACATACAGAAGTATTCCTGCATTTGTGCGTAAAAACAATGGTATCGCTGTTCACGATGACAATAACTGTTATCGTGACATCCTAATTCACTGTTGCGTTCCAATTAACAGTGCTGCTCCTAAGGTGGCGCATGGAGTTAGTAACAAGGCCTATCCAGAACACGTGGCTAATGACCATAGCAGTCGATGCCGAAACACCAAAGGAAAAAAAAATTATCTAGCAGACATTTATAGGTAGTTCATTTAAAGACGTAATAACATTTGTTGAACATGGTTTGCGAAATTTGCTGAGAAAGTGCAAATTGTCAAATGGTATTTTCAAGGATCAAGGACGTACATTGCGTCAGATTGAAGTATTATTTGTGGAAGAGTTTGAAAATAGACCGGACAATTATCAATTGCTCTAATTCTACCTATGTTCCGTTCAAATAACAGTCTTTTTCTTTGTCAATCCTACCCAATTACGACGTTTTCACAAACTTTGGTCGCTTATATCTCACTCAGAAACGACAGATACGACATCATTCAAACTCACACATTCCTGTAAAGACCCATCCTACTATGACATAATAAAATATCAGCCAATTTGACTGAGAACCAATTTCCCATATGTTTTCGTTTTCGCGATAAAACTTCAAAAATGAATTAGGTAATTATTGTGACATCATCGGGTAAGTTATTAAAGATTCTAGCACCTAAAATATTTGGTGTATCAGACAATATATTAGTTCTACTGTAAGTAAAATACTTAATAATTATTTTTTGCACGGGTACTGGCCCTATGTATATCACTATTGCGTAAAAACAATTCTTTCTTGATAAACATATAGACACATAGTTCAAAGATGAGAAGGCAGAGTAGCGTTAATATCTTCACCCTTGTGAAAAAAGGCTTGCATGAGTCCCTTCTTGGGATACCTGCCATTTCTTATTGCCTTCTTTTGAGCTAGGAAAATGTCCCTAGCTGAGACAAAACTTCAAGATGACCCCCAGAAACTTAGCGAATTCGTGAGTCCACTTGAGCAAAGTACAGGCTGCACAACTGATTAATATTTAGGATGCTACTAAGGCTCCTGAGTTGAAAATTTATTATATTGTCTATTATACCTACTTATCCTATAACATGATTTATAAGGATGAATAAACATATCAATCTATCTGTATGGGTTGCCAACGGTTACCGCAAATTGTTGCTGTATTCATGGTGTGGTAGTTTATTTCGGTATTTTCAAATCCCAAATCAGGATCAATAATTTGCTTTCCTCCATTTACATGGACGTTTATGGAACGGTATTCAGTTTCAATTTATTATATGCTTCTAATTTATTTACTCATATATTTCTTGCAGGTTTACAAAGTAGGTGTGGTACTCAACAAAATCGGCTGTTATCCTATTGGCACCTATCCTAACCAGTCCACTTGCAATGGTGTTGTTTTCAATTTCTCACAAGGACAATGCGGTGACTCTGTTCGAGATGGACTCATTCGATCAATCGTCTTTTCCATTTCCTCAGCAGGTAGTGGAGGCATGATGCTTGGGATGCCTGGGGATCATAACAAGTTGCAAAACTCTATCAATATTATTTAAATATTAAAGCGGTGATTCAAAGTGTTTATTACTTATGACTTGGTAGTGGTTCTAGTGAGGCAAGTTGAAGAAAATTGGCTCTAAAGTCGCAAATTAAAAAAGAAACAACTGAAATTTGTTCTTGATAATTGTTTTCTCAATTTGAGGTGCTATTGAAATTGTTCTCTTATTATTGTGATGAAGAAAATGTGTTAAGTGTATATCGTGTATAGACTAGGCACTTTCATTTACCAAACTTGAGCTTTTATTTTAATGATAAATATTATAGATCAATTTTTACTATAATTTTTGACTTTTGACTGAAACCTAATATCTCAATATGACTTTTGTTTTGAGCGCTGTTAGTGTCAAAAGTAGTTCTCACATATTTTATCGTCACATATTTTTTCAGGATCATATATTTATTAGTTGACACCAATATGTATTGAAACCGAACGAATATTTTCATTTTAGCTTCTATTCATATTGTTGTTTGTTAAATTGTCCTTTTCGATGATATATCACAAATAGACATTTGTTTTTGAAATGGCGAAATTGTTTAATAGAAAATGGTACTTTTTTAAATCACCATCAAAGTATGAGTCAGTATCTACAGATAAGTGCTTGACACACTTCGCCTCTTATTTTAATTTTCAATAGAGGACATCGGATAAGGATGCAGTCATGCCACCACACAACTTTTGGCTTTAAAACTACTGACAAGTTTTTCGGCAACTTTTCTTCATGTCAGGGTTCCTGGCAGCCTCAGGAACCCCGTAATATGATTGAAGTTGTTTATAATGACGGAAATATTGAGATTTTCCATAAAATACAAAGCAGTAGGGACTTTAATTTTGTTTAGGGACTTTTCTTACAAAATGGCGCGAAATTCAAAACTAGAGCTAGAGCATTCTCATTGAAAGATGTATTGTGTAGTGTAGGTAGTGCCGGTAGTGTCGGATAAAGCAACCGTGAGGCCCGTGGCAAATGTGAACAAGAGGCCCTTGATTTGCATTGAGTATTAAAATATAGAATATAAAATAAAACAGCAAATTTACTAAAAGACTTTCCGTGATTTAATCTGGGCAAGTTTGGAGGTAACACTCGTCAAATCAATATTTCTAAGTTAATCACTTTCTATGTTCATTATAGTGAGGTCGTTTAGACGTTCTTGTCCCATTGTGATCCTTAACACAGTTTATAAACGTGAAGTTCCTGAGCCTCGTGCTTTTTCTTTTTGCTTCCATTATCAGCAGCTACATCTGTTTCGAGCAGCATAGCAAACTGCACCAGTTCATTGCCCAGACTGTCTTCCACATCGTCTAGGAAAGAATTGACGATAATTGGAGTTCTTTTAAAGATCTTTTCTGCCGAAGTATTCCAAATACACTAGTCACTTGATGGTGAGCTTCCATGCGTTTAGCTAATGCAGACAATTACGACAATAAAAACATGAATTTAAAAACGTTGTACAGGTGTTTGATGTTCTACAACTTCTTCGAGTGTAGTAGAGCTGCTGCTGAAATGGTCGTACTTTGTATTTCACTTACGTTCTCTTAAAGTCGATCGCTGATATTCTTGACAGCCAATTAGGGCTTTGGCTTTTGCCTCTATTTCTGAAAATTTTGGATCGTATTTCTTGGAAGTAGCCTTGTGATGATTTATAAAGAGCGTATCTCGTGTCAAGATCTTGATCGGACGACTGCAACGAAGCGTTAGTTGCTTGCAACTGTTCTAGAATTTCATTCCATGTAATAGTCATTATTCCCGTTTCTAACTTTAATCATTTTCGGTGGGTGATATGAAAAACATATCTTACTTTATAGTTTTTTTACTTTGCGCACAGGCGCGAGGCCCCCAGGCTCGGGGTCCGTAGCATTTGCTAACTGGCTAATCCGGCACTGAGTTTAGGGTTATTTCTTTGTCAGTGTACATTTGTTCCACGAAAAAGTTCAAATGAAGAAATGATATTCATCCATTTTAACTGTTATGATTTTGAAATGTAACACTTACCCACAAAACTGAAACAAGTTCTGTAATGTAACCTCAAAGTTAAGTTATTGTCGTTATTGAATGAAAGGCCGAAAGTATTTTAATAAAAAAGGTAATAAGGTTTGTTTATCCGTAAATTTCAATCAAACTACGGGGTTCCTGAGGCTGCCAGGAACCCTGGACATGAAAAGAAGTTGCCGAAAAACATGTCAATAGTTTTAAAGCCAAAAGTTATGTGGTGGCATGACTGCATCCTTATCCGAAGTCATCTATTGACGAATCATTGAAGGGTGTCTTTTTCATTGCACTTAAATAAATAGACAGATGCCAGAAAATTAAAGTTGTTTAGCTTGAAAGCTCGTTTGGATGACATTCTTCTTTCATCATTTTCAACATTGTTGCCGTTTCCCGAATAAATGTATTACCTTTTAACGTGTGATGCTACGCACGAGACCGATGACCATGCTGGGAGTCGAACACACAACCCTACGATTGAGGGGCGAACCTGTATGACCAGTACGGCCCAGATATTGACGATTGAACGCTAAACTGAAACTATTCGTTCGGTTCAATAAATTTTGGTGACAACTAATAAATATTTGGACCTGAACAAACATATTTAAGTGAAAAACTACTTTTGGTACTAACAGCGCCCCATACCTTTGTTGCTGACGAGATAGGTAATCATGAAAGATTTGATATATCAATTTCATGTAGACGTGAGTTATTGTTCAAAAATCTTGAAATTGTCGTACAGAAAACAGTGAAAATATTGGATGTCCTGCTTTGGTAATTCTTCGAAAGAAAGTTGAATCATATGATTTTTTATTAGAAATTGATAAAAGGTTACAAAGGTACAGAAGCACCAGAATTCCGACTTCTACACCATTTTTTTAAAGGTAAACGTTATGTTGTATTCAAATTTCTTGAAGTTAGATGAGAAATGAAAGTTCAGTATACGAACCAGCCAAAAGTTCTGTACTGCTGTGACATGCTCATTCTGCAAGTCATCTGAGGTATCACTGATCACTGAGAGTCTTAGTTATTGAACGAACTTTGGAGAATTATTTATTTCGTTTTTTTGGGTGTATTATTTTATAGATTTTGTTTTCATATTATCATCACAGTACTTTTGTCATCCATAGTTTGATTGATGTAAATACATAAATTAGTTACAAATCTTTGAGTTTCTCTCGACTACTTTCTTGTCTGGTAATTTGAATGCAACAGTGAATCGTGCAGAAGTCACCCGGCATGATTTGAAGATTATCGTTATTGAAGAAGTTAGACATCTTCATTTTTATTTCTGATAAAATCATTAATAAACTCAGGAAAACTGTCCCTCTCTCCAACTATGGTGCTTAGTCATGGATAAACTCTTGTGTATGATCACTGATGAGCGTGTTGATCTCAGATCAATAAGTAAACATAGATCGGCCCGATGCTACGTAAACATCATATTCACTGAACCGAAGACAACTTTGTTTATTTACGTACACCTCTCATCCCTAATTTTTTGAAACATTGACGCCCTGTTGTCAAATTGGTAAAAAATATGATTATGGTAGGAACCTACCAATAAATGCATAATCAATCATATTTTATATTCAGATGTACCAAAACGGAAGATATATGTCGTTTTGAACTGATGAAATTTTAGGCACTCTGAAAATTTCGAGCGGTTACTAGAATTATTTTACTCTTGGCAACACCGCTTGTGACACCAGCCGTGGCGGCCATTGTACCTTGTCGTTTTGTGTTGATGAGGTGTTGTTAGAAATTTTCCTGTGTGTTTTCGTGGTTTTTGTCCTGCTTAAACAACTTAAAGTTACATTTAGAATATTTTTCAAAATAGTGCAGTGGTTTAGTGAGGCACAATGTCGAAATACTGCTTTGTTTGCAAAGCAAATGATAGTAAATCATGCATTCAAACGTATTCCTCAAATATAATATTGGAGAACAAAGAAACTCATTCAAAATTACAGATATGAAAAGCCTATGGCAAAGTGGTGAATTCCTCAATGTTTGTTATAAATATCTGTGAGCAGTGGGAAAAAACATTGAGGCTTATGAAAGGAAACTTGAATTTATTTTCCAATAATATTGACATTGTTAAAATTCTAACAGTGAGGACAATTAATGATATACCAAAAGACTTGCTTAAAATTTTTGGAAATCATTACTTTGAGGAAGAGCCTTTATCAAACCATAGTTATGCCTTGGTAAAGGCAATACTTAATTTTTTTTTCAAAATCCGAATATACCATGAATTGTCAATAAGCGGAACTGACAAAGTAGAAAGGGTCAGGTCTCTTTTGACAAAGACAGTTTTATTTAAAAATCGATAAATACCAAGTGTTGAAATCCTCATTTACTGAGCTTTCTTGAGAATCGTTCTTTCACATACACTTTGACACTTTATATTTATACATTTGTAATATTGTATATTAGGCTTAAAATGAAATAAATAATAGTGATATTTGCCAATTTGTAATAATAACGTGTGGTATAAGCATATATTTCATTCAATAAATATTTTAATTCCTGTGTTAATGTAGATTTTACCTTATCGTATCCTTGCCATCTTGTGATCACTATATTCCTGTCCAAAATAAAAACGTTAATAAAGAGTTCTATTTCTACTTTTGTGTTCAATTACTTTTCCCAGACGTAATCTATGTAATATATAATGCAACAAATGTTTCTATAGAGAAATACTAAATATCTCAATGAGCTGACACTAATATATTTCCTTAATGATGACACAAGTTTACTGAGTTAGAGTTTTTTACAAATTGTGGTAGTTTATTGAAATCGTTTAAGCCTTTATGAAACCTAATATTCATTCCAAATTTAGTATTAAGTTTTATTGATGTAAAAATTGCTATGTCAAGAGAGAAAACAATATTTCTTAGTTCATTAATTATTGTTAAAGTGTCAAAAGTGTATATGAAAGAATGATTCTCAAGAAAGCTCACTACATGAGGATTTCAACACTTGGTATTTATTGATTTTTAAATAAAACTGTCTTTGTCAAAAGAGACCTGACCCTTTCTACTTTGTCAGTTCCGCTTATTGACAATTCTTGGTATATTACGATTTTGAAAAAAAATTGAAGTATTGCCTTTACCAAGGCATAACTATGGTTTGATAAAGGCTCTTCTTCAAAGAAATGATTTCCAAAAAAAAGTCCTTTGGTATATCATTAATTATTGTCCTCACTGTTAGAATTTTAACAATATCAATATTATTGGAAAATAAATTCAATTTTCCTTTCATAAGCCTCAATGTTTTTCCCCCTGCTTACAGATATTTGTAACAAACATTGAGGCATCCACCATTTTGCCATAGGCTTTTCTTATCTGTAATTTTGACGAATACGTTTGATTGCATGATTTGCATCGTGCATTCGACGCCACTGGAACCTCGCCTGTGGAATGTTTGTTTACTATCATTTGTTTTGCAAACAAAGCAGTATTTCGACATTGTGTCTCACTAAACCACTGCACTATTTTGAAAAATATTCCAAATGTAACTTTAAGTTACACAGGAAAATTTTAACAACACTTCTTCAACACAAAAAAAACACTTGCAATTGCGTCCTCTGATGCTTTGAGGAACGTTGCACAAGTATGTGTTAGATTTAATTCAATCCCCGTCGTGGACTTAGCCAGGAGAGTAGTTGTTTTCTGACAGGTACTTGCCATATGAATGAACTGGTCCAAAATTTAGGAAGGATCATACTCAACAGAATAAACAATTTTTACAAAGAAAGGAAATGGGTTCTGAAAAAATAGATGTTGGAAAAGGTTTCTCAACTCATAGGACCAGTTGCATAAAGAATTTAACAGACAAATAAATATTTGATTTGATGATTACTATGGCAACGCATGTCTAAGCTCACCAGTTATGTTACCTACGTTAACAGAAGGCTTTATGCAACTGGTCCATATTTATTTAAATATTCGTATTGATTCGTTGAAACTTGATCTACACAACATAAACCCCCAGACTCCAAACTGGAAATATAGTCAAGGAACTTGTTAAATCTCTCGAATTAATTACTTTAGACCATAAATAAAGCTTTATTTTTGATAGCTGAAAACTAGAATGCAACTAAGGAAAGAATATCATCATAAATCACAAAACTAATCCGCTATCTTGAATCCCCAAATTTTGATAAACAGTTATTTGCTGCTAATCCCCGGCTTTTTATTGACCCTAGGAATTTTAAGACAAAACCGCGAAATAACTTGTTGCAGCTCACAGGTACTGCATTTGCATAAGTAATTTTGACCCCCTTATAAAACCACGGCACTGTGCTAGAGGTGTTTTGTTTTGGTTCGAATGTCAAAAACCTGAAACAAAACAGTGTCCGCAAGAATTATCTTCGGTTCAGTGTATATGATGTTTACGTAGCATCGGGCCCATCTATGTTTACTTATTGATCTGAGGTGTTGCTACAGAAGCATACGCGGACGATGAAATGGTCCTACTTCGGCGGAGTGCGAACAATTCAATAGAGTCTGCGACCGTAACCTGGTCATTTGCCTGCAGAAAAAAGATGATGCGACGAAGCACCCAAAAAAAACAGATAATCCTGTTTACCAAACGGAGAAAGAATGCTGGATTGGACGTGCAGGACTTCAACATTGGCCAGCTCAAAGTCCTGATAGGATATTTATGGAGTCATCGGAAGGTTCTTGTTTATAAAACTCCTGTGCTAGATGTGAATGACTTGAGGAATCGAATAGTTGACAATTACAAAGTCATAAGGACTACTGCAGGTATTTTTGAACGTGTCAGACAATCAATGAAACATCTCTTGCAGTCGTGTATTTCATCAGAAGGTGGACATTTTGCTAATTTACTGTAAGGTCGAAATTGTTTATTTTTTTTTTTTATTTTAGGATTTGATTTTACGTTGTCCATGGATTTTAGAATGAGTTGAAGTTAATTTTTTCGGTTTTTCTCGAAAACGAAGCTGGATGTGTAGAAAACAAAATGTTATATTTTCAGTAGTTTAATCTGAAAACATAATTTTTTTCTGCAATTTGTTGGCTGTGGTGCCCACTGAGACGCCACTGGCCCTAATTATTTCAATCTAGTCAGGGCTGAGTAAGCGCCTTTTTAGATCGAATAACTACTAAATTTCAACCAAATCGGTTTAAGTATATTTATGATGATTTCATTGAAAATATGAACAGGATGTTCATAAATTCAGTTGTGGAATCATCTGCGACTGAAAGTTGGAATTTAGTCGCTGTTTTCCATCGTACAAGATTACCTCTCTTGGAAGGGATTCATGTTTTAAAGAGAAATGGAAAAACCCTACGATAAAATTGAAGTTACTTTTTTGTAATATCTAACAGAAAACAACTACTTCCCCGGCAAAGGCCACGCTGGACATTGAACTACATCTGATAGATATTGAGAAAGACCCTATATAACTTGAGAGAAAAAATTTGAATGAAAATGCAAATTTTCACTTTCAGATTTTTTCTCTCAAGTTATATAGGGTCTTTCTCAATATCTATCAGATGTAGTTCAATGTCCAGCGTGGCCTTTGCCGGGGAAGTAGTTGTTTTCTGTTAGATATTACAAAAAAGTAACTTCAATTTTATCGTAGGGTTTTTCCATTTCCAGAGGAGTCATGTATTGATTCAATTTTCAATTGAGAATGTTTCTCTTTACAATATATTTATGATATTTTATAAATACCGTTTTTTTCTAAAACTTTAACTCTCAGCCGTATGCACAGTCATTTCCAGCGACTCGCCAGAGTTTCGCCGCTCGCTACACAAGAACTATAATGCACAATCGAGCTCCAAAATAGTGGTACATCGCCAGCGTTTTGCCAAAATGTGATTTTTCGTGTAGTTGTTACTTTTTTGGAGCTCGACTGTGCATTATAATCCTTGTGTAGCAAATGGCGAAACTCTGGCGAGTTGCTGGCGAGTGAGTATGCATACGCCTGTCTGTATCTCAGAAACGAGGGAACTCCGGACATACGAGGATGTATTGATATCTAGTTAGCCTAGACCAGTTCCCTGCATAAACAAAATATTGCGTTACCATAGCAACAAACAATAACTTATTAGAAGTGTCAGTGTAAAGTTAGACGTCAAAAAAGTAAACCAGAGTTACGCAATAAATTAAAAGAAAAAATATGACAACCGAAATTGTGAAAATCGAAAAATTGGAGTATCGAGCCATCATCAAGTACCTGTATTTAAAAGGGTTAAGAGGTAAGCAAGCTTCAAAAGAGGTAAATTTTCCATTGAAGATGATGACCGATCGGGAAGGCCAGTTTCTGTGTCAGTCCCCGAAAATATCGATGCAGTTCATGACATGATTTTAACAGACCGTCGAATTGGGATAAAACGGATATCTGAAGCACTGAATATTTCATACGAACGCGTTCATCATATAGTCCAGCTTAATTTGGATATAAGAAAAATTGCTGCAAAATGGATCCCCAAATGTTTGAATGTTGACCAAAAGCGTGCAAGGGTAGTAGCATCGCGTTCGATCTGTGCTCGATTTGAAAACGATGTAGACTTCTTGAACCGAATTGTTACTATGGATGAGACTTGGGTACATTTCTACGATCCAGAAACAAAGCAACAATCGATGGAATGGCGACACTCCGGTTCTCCAAGATCTAAGAAGTTTCGTGTCCAAAAATCTGCTGGAAAAGTTCTTGCTTCAGTTTTTTGGGATTGCCATGGAGTAATTATGATTGATTTTTTGGATAAGGGTAGAACATTAACTGGAGATTACCATTCGACATTACTGACCACTACACTGGAAAAAATTAAAGAGAAAAGACGCGGAAAGCTATCCAAAGGTGTTTTGTTTTTGCAGGACAACGCCCCTGCACACAACTTATTCACCAGATTTGGCTCCGTCCGACTATCATCTCTTTCTTTAACTGAAAAAAAGTTTAAAAAGTCGTAAACTTTCTTCCAACGAGGAGGTAATAAAAGCTGTGGAGGTCTGGTTTGCACAACAAGAAGAAACATTTTTTTTGAAAGGTTTAGAGACGTTGCAGGTTCGATGTAATAAATGTATCCAATTGAGAGGAGAATATGTTGAGTAATAAAATATTTTGACATTGAAATTTTGTTTGGTTCTATAGTAAACTAAGAATTTTTCAATATATCCTCGTATGTTCATATGAACTTTTTTTCAAATGACGTAACGAATCACCCTCTGCAGTTTCGTACCATAGTTAGGAAACACCCTGTATAAGCGAGTAAAAACGATGTAATACGAATGGAATTTAAATTACACTAATTTAATTTTCTGCATATACCGGGTGATTTAGCTAGGGTTTCGCGGCCCTGTAACATACCTCATACAGTTTTTGAACGGTTCATTCTTCTTCTATAATTATAGGCCACGCTGTAGATAAAAATAAGGGTCTCTATTTCACACAAAATTAAAGACGCAAACGGCCTATACTACTTTTTATAAGATAGTTCGTAAATGAAAACCACTGTTTTCGCCTCAGCAAAATCAATTTTTTAAACAAGAAATAGTGAAAAAAATTGTTTTGGTTTTTTGGAAATATCTCATAGATTATCCGAAGAATCGATTCACAGTCAATGGAAACTTTGTAGAAATTTATAAAACCTATAAAATGTTTTTTTATACACGCCCAGATCGGTGCACTTTTCACTGAGAAAGTCCGGGAAAACCTCGAAAAAGACACCATTTTTCAAAAATTTGTAATTTTTGTTAATCTGAAGCTAGGCAAACAATATTGCGGAAACTGATAGATACTAACATGTGGTTTAACTGTGCGCAAGATGGTTTCTGTCCAATATGTAGTTTTTGCACAATCGCGTTATAAACAATTTAAGGGCAAATCTTTCTAAATTAAGGGAAATCATCTTATTCAAATTCTGTAAACGGCATATGGAAGTAGAGATCATTATCTACAATTTGTATATTTCGGATTTTCACCTGAGAGGTGGGAAATGTGTTGAAAATGTCACTGGAAGTTACTCTAAATGCTTCAAAGTGCACCCGAAGTCGCTCGTATCAACTTCAGTTCAACTTCGGGTGACTTCGGACGTACTTTGAAGCTTTCGGTGACATTTTCTACACATTTTCCACCTCTCAGGAGAAAATCCAAAGTATACAAATTTTAGATATTGATCTCAACTTCCATGATTTCTCTTAAGGTTCATGTAAACCCATGAAAAAATTAAGGACAAGGTTAAAAATTCTGAAAAAAATTCGAGTTATTTTGTCATTCAAATTGAATAATTAGAGAGATGTAGAAGAAAATCTGATGAACAGTTTTCGAGGAAAAAAATGAAAACCTAATTTTTAGAGGTTTTTTTAAGTTTTCCCAAAAACCATTCATCAGATTCCATTTCAAATATCATGACATATCAATAAGTAATAGATAATCACGATTTTTAAAAGAATGTTCAACTCCAACGTTCCCTCACAATTTAAAAAAATTCTGAAAATCATGTTTTAAAATCAAAGACAGTTGGGAAGAATCGCTTTTGAAAGTTATATTTATATGAAATTTAGAAGACTGAACATTGAGGAACTATTCATACTATTTTTAAGACATAAAATCAAACGATTTATATTTTTAATAATGATTTTCAAAACCTCTGACAAAAAAACGGTAAAACGCTCCAGTAAGTGATTCCTCTGTAGTACATGAACGAAAAGACAAAAATAGTTCTGCTACTGTCCACAAGGTATTGTATAGAATTATTGCCACTGTCATATTTACTGTACAGCGTTGCCAATAGTTCTAGAAAGCGGTAATTTGTTTAATTTTTCGGAAACGAAAGTTACGTCGAAAGGGGTTTGTCAGTTCATCAGTTGGATGTTGAATTGGTCCGCCTGAAGCCTTGGAGTCCTCGGACACAATTGAAGAAGTATATAAGTAATGAGTTTGGAAATAAAACAGGACGCAAAACAGAATTGAAAAATAATAATAATAATCATAATAGCATCTTTATTGTCAATTCCAGTTGTTTTCAAATAACATTATAATATATACATAAAAAATAATGGTATTATGCCATATGGAGTTCAGCTTACAAAGTTGAAAAATATTGATAAAAATAAATTATAGTGTAGTTGTTCATATTAGCTGCTCTTTTTGAATTTTACCAACAATATTGTTGTTTGTGCTAAAACCAAATCTAATCTAAGCAAGATCAAGGACGGACTGACTATATCTATAACAAACCCATGGGCACTGCAACCCCGAATATCAGAAAAACAAACGAAGTGAATACAATCAATATTATACAGGTGAACTGGAAAAAAGGGCAATACCAAAGAGACAGGGGTTAAGTTCGAAAAACGACATCTTCACCCAATACAAATCTGAGGACGCTGCAAGTTTCCTGAAATTTTCAGACAGGACACAGCAAGGAACACTGAATTCATATAACGAGCTCACCTAGTTCTCCACCAAACAAAACTATGGAGGCACTGTAAATTCCACCAAATTCACAGACAGGACTCAGCAGAGGCCACTGAATTCGAATAACGAAGTCACCGAGGTCTCCAGCCAACAAAACAGCGAAGACACTACAAACCCAACCAAATTTGTAGACAGGACTCAGCAGAGGCCCACAGTATTCGAAAAACGAGGTTCCCGAGGTCTCCACCCAACAAAATTATGGAGGCACTGTGAATTCCACCAAATTCACAGTCAGAACTCAACTGATCTCGAAAAATTATTTCCCCGAGGTTTCCACCCAACAAAAAACTAGAGGCCCTGTTAGTTTCACTAAATTTACTGACAAGGCTGTGTAGAGGTCGCTAATCAATAGTATTGAGGCCCGCGGAGTCTCCATTCACAAAAAAACCGGAGACACTGCAAAACTGAAATATTTTGTAGACCACTGAACAATAAGCATATACGAAGAGCTGGAAAAGCGAAGAAAAGAAAAGAAAGGAAGAACCTTGAAAACGTAGCCCAAAAACATAACAATAAACTCATAATTCCGAAAAACAATGAAATAAAGCACCAAATTAGAAACGGTAAAGAAAGTATGGATACAATACTTACTAGTCCCATTCAAAATGGAAGGAATAATAGAAGGGAGGAGATGGTGGCTCACCTTTTCTCTCACAACCTTCTTGACAATATAGCTACATAATGCATTGAACCACATTACCACAATTAATACCAGATAATAATTAATAATCTTGTGAGCTATTTCGCCAGTCAACACAGAATGGTCTCACAGATGGTAGTGGGATTCACATTCATGTTTCAGATCACACCAGTGAATCGCAAAGTGACTTCCATTATTATCGCATAAATGTCTATTCGGTGCCCCGTTGGTCATGTCGAGACATCAAAATGTGATGCAAAATGTGACTCGAAATTAGCCCAATGTGACATTCCATTCATACTTCGGAATCGAATGCACATCGAGACCCTTTCGATGTAACAATGTGAAATTGAATGGACTGGTACTCATTTAAAAATGCGCCTCACTTTCTGATTCACCTGTATGTCAAGAATAAAACAAAGCTCACCATGTTTTAACATAAATAGAAATTATATACCTCAATATTATTATTCTTACTAATGAATTACTGTTCATATGGATTGGAATGTTAAAAAACAAATGCGTGAGTTGATTCCGTAGTATATACTTCTCACAAACAAAAAAAGTTTATCAAACTACCTATGTCTGAATCATGAAAAAAAACATTTACAGAAATGTAGAAAAATCTATAATTCAACTTCAATCCTCTGGACAGCATTTTCTTCGTGGCGAAATCAGTATAGGTACCTATACTGAAAATGCCAAATTCTGTAAATCACTGAATTTACCTTTGTTTCTACTCACCGTTCCGGTCTTTGAAGAGATACAGTTCTTGGTAGAAATAATAATTGGGTATTGTTAATAAACACATTTGATTCAACTATTGAAATAAGAAGAAGCAAACAAAACTACACACTATCAGAAAAACCTATAGAATATTTAAAGAATGGCGTCAACCAATTACAAATTCTACTTGACTCTCGACTCGACAAACACCTCTGGCCGCTGGCCATTTTGTGCCGTGATGGTGATGTCATGATCAATTTTCAAAAATCCATGTTAATGTGCTTCGCAATTTTCTTCACATTTTATGATCAAAGTGACACTAATGAGAAGAGAATTGTGAACAATTTATAACATTTGGCATCACTAGGTGGTAACAATGACGTCTAAATGCAACTCATTTTGTTACCATAATAATCAAGAAAGCAACATCTCCTAGATGTTTGTGTTAACTGGGCAATAATGTTGAGATTTGGCAACAATGCATTAGCAGTAGAGTGGACCGTTGGATATTCGTTAGATATTAAAGCAGAAAACTGTAATTTATTTGAAAATTTTATAAAAGATCGCTGTCACTATGGGAAGAAGAACACATCTTGTCAGTGCCATCTTACAGTTCAGAAACGCGAAATATTTGACTTTATAGGAACCTTAAAAGGGCGCATTTAGAAAGATTTGCCCTTAAATTGTTTGTAAGGCGATTGTTCAAAAACTAAATCTCGGACAGAAACCATCTTGAGCACAGTTGAACCTCATGTATCCATCAGTTTCCGCAATATTGTTGTTCCACCTTCAGATTTATAAAAATTATGAATTTTTGAAAAATGGTCTCTTTTTCGAGGTTTTCCCGGATTTTCTCAGTGAAAATGCACCGATCTGGGCGTATAAATAACCATTTTGTAGGTTTTAAAATTTCTACAAAAGTTCTATCGACTGTAAAACGATACCTTGAATAATATTTGAGATATTTCCAAAAAACCAAAAAAGTTGCAATTTTTTTCACTTTTTCTTGTTTAAAAAATTCCACAAAGCGATTTTGCTGGGGCGAAAACAGGGGTTTTCATTTACGAACAATCTTATAAAAAGTAGTACAAGCCGTTTGCGTCTTTTATTTTGTGTGAAAAGAGCCTCTTATTTTTATCTACGGCTTGTGCCTATATCTTGTATCGTAGGCGGAAACAAAGTGGCAAACAGAAACGCACACAACGCCACACGGTCTTTTGTGTTTCGATTGATTGCAAGCTACCGCTATACTGACCTACGTCCATCTTGCGATTTCCTCGCACCTTGTAAACTGGGCATAACAGACAGGACAAGAACAGTTTGCACCCAGCTGCTGCCATCTCGCGAAAACACTACGAATTTCTCGGTTAAAACAATTAGTCACCTGCCTTCACAGTGTAGAATTGCATTCTATTCGGCGCAAGATGGCACTATGATTGTAAGAGGTAAATGCAAATCGGCAAGCTAACTTTGTTTGAATTTTGCATTGTACCTCGAAAAGTAAGAACCAAATTGTTTATCATTATTTTATTGTCCGAACCATTTTCTTCGATTTTTCCAAGATTCATACGATAATAAAAATTAAATAGCGAAACACGTGCCTCAGTTGTCAAACAGAATTGACATCCACTGACCAATCAAATCCTAGATAAGTCAGCTGCCCATAACTTATATTAATGGCGGATTTGTGTTGTTTTATTGAATTCCATATACTATTTGTTTTTGTTCGCGTACGACTTGACATTTAGTGAAATTTTGTAAAATGCCCCAGAAACGTATGACCAAGCCATCTACGATCGGAAAGAAAGTACAGAAACACGGAAGAGCTTCGAAACCAAATGGTGACGGTAAGTGTGAATATTCTTCACAAACATCAATTGATTTCATTGTAATGCAGTCTTTCAAGTAGAAACGTCTGTGAATCACAACAAACTATTTAATTACTGAAATGGTAATTATAATAGAAGAACATATTATGTTGTCCCCTAAACAAGAGAATATAAAATCAAAAGGTGACAAGTCTACCTTTCGTCAAAACTCTGTTGAATGAGAATATTATGAATTGCGATTTGGCACACTAATTAATACAACAAATTCTTTTGAGTATTATCATTCAACATCGAAAACTTTTACTGATTATTGTTTGTTATGAGCCTTTAAATGAAAGGCCGTGTCTAGGTAAACAGCAACGTGTTAATACCACATACCTACCTCAAAAACATAAATAGGTAGGTAGGTAGGTAGTAGGTCTGTGGTTAATACCAATGACATATTAAGGCAATATGTCATTGGTTAATACTAGACATTTTAGTGTTTATTGACTACACTATCCTATGACATGACATGTGATGACTACAACAAAAAGTATGCATATGCACAGATTGACAGATTACCAAATTATGTGGACTAGAATTCGTTCCTCACATACTGAAATCAAACTCAAAAAAATGGATGATGCTTGGTGAAATTCTGTATTTACCTAGAAATATGCCTACATCACATCCTTTTAAATTTTGTGTTAATAAGCTTTTAACCAAGGCTGTACTCCTATCCTAAAAAGACCTGAAGTGTCTTTGTCCTATCTCCATTTGTTTATGAGTTATTTTAATAACAATGATTGAGAGCCACGAGAAAAAGCCAAACGTAAAAATAGAAAAATATTTAAAATTATGTAGAAAATAGAACAATTTTTTTTAAACAACAAATGACACATGGTTGATTTGTTATTTTTTGCAGTATTAAAAAAAATTGTATCGTGAAAATTCATTTGTTTATAACAAATTGGTAATTGAATAAACAAAGAAAATACAAATGAATATTTTTTTTAGAATATCGAAGAGCAATGGAAATTATGATTGAAAAAAAAATGGTTTATTAATATTAATATTTGGTAGCAAAAAAAAATAGTTAATCAACAAATGCGTTTTTAAGCACTAAATTTTTTTGAAAAGAAATTACTTATTTTGTTCTTAAAGATCATAATATTTATTGCTGATTAAAATTCCAAAAACAAAAATTCAAATACCTATCTGATAAACAATGCATTTGTTTATAACAATTATTTAAAGTGGCGGGAATTAGCGCAGTGGTTAAGCGCTCGCCTGGTAACCGAGAGGTTGCAGGTTCGATTCCCAGACGGTGCGATCTTTTTTCATTTTCAGATGTGAAAGTCTGAATGATTGAGGCTCGTGTCGGCTGGGAATAATCCTCCACGATTAACTGTTGTGTTAAAAATTAACAGTGCTGCTCCTAAAGTGGCGTATGGAGTTAGTAACAAGGCCTATCCAGAAAACATGGCTAATAACTATAGCAGTCGATGCCAAAACACCAAGGAAAAAAAAACAATTATCTTAACAATCAGTAAGAAATTTAAAAAAATTATTTTTATGTAACTTTAAATAATTAAAATACGAACAAATTCTAATATTAAAAAAAAACATAATTTTGTAGGTAATGCTTTATTTGCATTTTTCATTTTTTATTCTCTTGGATTGTTAATAACAAAGTGGAAAATCAACATTTTTTAATTTTTCCAATGGGGATCTTTTTCAAAGCCTTTCAAGAATAGCTCCAAGAAGTGAAACAAATTTGAAGTTTTTAGTTTAACAAATATCAGGGTTTGTATGTAAATTTGAAACTTGTAAAAACTAGTTAATTAACAAAAGCATATGTAATAAAATAATTACGGGAAAAAAAATTTCATGGATTTTCGTTCATTCAAGTGCCTGAAAGATAAGAGAATTTTTTTATTTCTCATTATTGCTTAATGGGTTAAAATTATTTTTATTGTTCAAGGGTCCGTATCAGTCAATTCCGTGAGGTAGGACTTTTTTCAGTAAATTTCCTCCTCTTTCAGTATCTTTTTTCAACTTTTGGATATTTTTAATAGTTTCTGAGATATTTGCAAGAAACCAAACCTTCCCCTTTTTTTTACTAAATTGTTTATAACTTTTGCAATTTTTGCCGGCGCACCTTCAAATTTTTCAAAAAGTTTCTAGAAGTCATTCCGAATCGAATGAGCCCTGAATCATAATTTTCGGTGCCCTTGAAGACAAATTTACCAAAATAGTTCTTGTAGAACTAGACTAACAGATTGGAGTAAATGATTTTCTTTCATTAAGAAATCTCTTCAAGATCACACGATCTGAAAGTTGTGACCCTATGATGTGCGATAATGAAAATCACATGAGATATAGACGACTTTATGTAGATTAACATGGTAAAAGCCGTTTTACTGTACCCCATTCAGATTCGTAGTAAATGATTTTATTTCATTGAGAAATATCTTCTAGATATCACACAAAATGAAAGTTGCAATCAGATGATGTGCGATCATGAAAATCGTACAAGATATTGAATATTTCATTTGAATTGAAATGGTGAAATCGTTTCTTTGTCACCCATACAGATTTAGAGTAAATTATCTTTTTCTACGGATGCTATACAATGTGCCACTTCTCTCATCGCGTTCATAAGTTCAAAACGAAAGATTTCTCACGCAGTGAGAAATATCTGCCAATACAGTGAGAAATAATTTCTCACAGTGAGAAATAATTTCTCACTGTTATCACGATAACCCAAGTCAGTTATAGACTAAGAGCTGACGACGCAATTTTGGGAAGGTCCTTTTGGCAAGTTGAAATTGTGAAACAATATAACTTAGTCAATTGGCGAATCCAGTCCCGCAAGTCTGATGGAGTGTTTGCGGTTATTTCGCTACTGCGCAGCATATAACACTTGCAAAAAAATAATCCAAAAAAATATTTTTTTGGCAACTTGATTTTTTTTTATCTTTTAATTTAGTATATATAGAATTCGAAAACAAAAATCCAAGACGTTTTTGTCGGTTATAAAGTATTACCAGACCTCTTCAAAAATATTTTATAAAATTCCCAAAAAATGTACTTTTGGCAACTTCATTTTTTTTTAAACTTTTAATTTAGTATATATAGAATTAGAAAACAAAAATCCAAGACGTTTCTGTCGGTTATAAAGTATTACCAGACCTCTTCAAAAATATTTTATAAAATTCCCAAAAAATGTACTTTCGGCAACTTGATTTTTTTTAGCTTTTAATTTAGTATATATAGAATTCGAAATCAAAAATCCAAGACGTTTTTGTCGGTTATGAAGTATTACCAGACCTCTTCAAAAATATTTTATAAAATTCCCAAAAAAATGTACTTTTGGCAACTTGATTTTTTTTTACTTTTAATTTAGTATACAGGGTGTTGATTAAGTACGTTGACAAACTTCGGGAGGTGATTCTTTGAAGGTTTTCAGGACGAAATGTTCATATAAACATATGTCCCAAACGGCTTGGTTTTCGAGATACAGGGTGATAAAAATACATTTTTTTCAAGATTTTTTAGAGTTAACTTCGACATTTTCTACAATAATCAGTTCAAATTAGGCAAGTACAATCCATTCAATAGTACGCACGATACAAAATAATGCATTTCTCAAATAATTCACAGGGTCCTCCTTTTTTCAGAGTCAAGCTTTGATCAACCCTTCAGAATTTTTTTTCCGCCGCCACTGACATATTATGAGAAAAGAATAATGAATGCTGTTTCATTTAACATCTTTTTGCTCTCTTGATGTTTTTCATTTACTTGTACGGTTCAGGAGTTACAATGAAAATATTAACGCAAACATTTTCCAGTAACGCATAACATAAAGAAATTTGAGAAGCAAATAGTCTAACAAACTTGAAGGGTGATTCTTTGAAAGGTTTCAAGATGAAAAGTTCATATAAACATATCCCAAGCGGCTTGGTTTTCGAAGTACAGGGTGATCAAAATACATTTTTTAGGAGTTTTTGGAGTTTACTTCGAAATTTTCGACAATAATCGATCCAAATTAGTTCAAATTGGACAAGTACAATCCATTCAATAGTGCGCAAGATATAAAATAATTCATTTCTCGAAGTGTCATTGCCACTCTCCAAAGATTAGCGCGTGACGCAATACGTCATTTTGTTCTCATTACACAAATAGCTATTTTCTGCTCGTGTAGAGAAAATGTAATGTTATGGAGCTCCCATACATTTTTTACCATAACTCAGGTTGAATATGTATTGCACAAAGTTAATTATGGCAAAATAATTTTGGACATTTTCAATAGTGAATAACTTTATTATCAAATACTAGAGCAAAGTAACATAAATTCCCTAGGAATAAAATTAAGTTCAGAAAAGGACCATTATTGAAATTGATATGTCAGAGCAGCTGCTGGAAATGGCCACCGCCAACTTCAATGCATGCGTTTATGCGCCTGACCATAGACTGGCGGACACGCTCAAAAATACCAGGAGTGTTTCTTATAATTCCGCATGACTCCTGTATGCGATTCCTCAGGTCTTCTTCACTTTGAACTGGAGTTCGGTACACTAATGATTTAAGGTGCCCCAGAGAAAAAAATCAAGTGGATTCATATCGGGTGACCTTGGTGGCCAAAGTTGTGGCCCACCACGCCCAATCCAGCGATCAGAATAATTCTCATCTAAATATTGGCGTGCAACCAATCTGAAGTGTACTGGAGCACCATCATGCATAAACCAAATTCCAATTCTTTCCCTCAGTGGGATCTCTTCTAGGAGTCCAGGTAAGATGAATTCAAGAAAATGTCGATAATGGTCACCATTGAGTCTATGAGGCAGAAAATGTGGCCCGATAAGGAAATTCCCTACAATTCCAACCCAAACATTCACAGAAAACGTCTCTTGAAAATGGTTTTCAATCACGGCGTGTGGGTTTCATCAGCCCACATATGATTGTTGTGAAAATTAATAATGGCTTTACGGGAAAAGCATGCCTCATCGGTGAATAACACTTGAGATAAAAACCATGGATTTTCCAACAATAGTTTTTCGGAGTTATGACCAGAGATTCATAAATGAAAATCAAATGTGTAATGATCTGCGACTATTAGATAAACCCTATTAACTATCTTCCATTACAGGATTACCTTTCGGAAGTTTTTTATGTTGAAAAGGAAACGTTCAATTAAAAACTAAAAAATATCTTTTTTTAAAATAACAAAAAATTTGTATGAGTTCTCTATCAAGACTGATGGGTAAAAACATTTTTAATCAAATATCTCAATGAAAATGCACATTTTTACCATCAGAATCTTCAGGTTGAAAGTTAAGGTTTTCCCAATATCTGTCAGATCTAGTTTAATATCCAGCGTACCGCAGTGACGGGGAGATAGTAGTTTTCTGTTAGATATCACAAAAAGAAATCACATCTTTACAATAACAAGCTTTTATTTAGCTTCACTTGTAACTAACTAATAAACAATTTAATAAAAGTTGAATTTGACCCACTTCTAATACTCCGATTAATTTGAAATTTGGCAGGTTTCCGTAATTCCGGTGACAATGCATTAAAAAAATGTTTGTTAAAAAACAAAATGGCGGCTCCAATATGGCGGACGAGTTTTGTGATTATGATCCGATTCTGTTCAAAATTGGTATGTGATGGTTTTTGGGTTGGAGATTTTCAGTTTCACATAAAAAATAAACTAAAATGTTAAAAATTAAAATTATAAAAAGAAAACATTTTAAAGTTTTTATACAATACACTGAAAAGGAAAAAATAATTCATTTCATTGTTTGATCTAGGTAATCTTGTACAGAAAGATTTTGATACTCACAGAATAACCTACAAAAAATGAAACAAATTATTTTTTCATTTTCAGTGCATTTGTATAAAAGCTTGTCTTTATATTTTTTATTGTATAATTTTTATTCATCGTAGATTTTTCTAATTCTGAAAAAATATTTCCATCAATTTACAATAATTGAAAATGTTTAATTTTCAAATTTTCTAATGTTATGGCCACACTGGAAAATGTTTAAATTAATATTTTCATTATAGCCCCTGAACCGTACAAGTAAATGAAAAAATGCAAGATATCAAAAAGATGTTAAATGAAACAACATTGATTATTCCTTTCTCATAATATGTCAGTGGCGGCGGAAAAAAAATTCTGAAGGGTTGAACAAAGCTTGACTCTGAAAAAAGGAGGACCCTGTGAATTATTTAAGAAATGCATTATTTTGTATCGTGCGCCCTATTGAATGGATTGTACTTGCCTAATTTGAACTGATAATTGTCGAAAATGTCAAAGTTAACTCTAAAAAATCTTGAAAAAAATGTATTTTTATCGCCCTGTATCTCGAAAACCAAGCAGTTTGGGACATATGTTTATATGAACTTTTCGTCCTGAAAACCTTCAAAGAATCACCTCCCGAAGTTTGTCAACGTACTTAATTAACACCCTGTATATAGAATTCGAAAACAAAAATCCAAGACGTTTTTGTCGGTTATAAAGTATTACCAGACCTCTTCAAAAATATTTTATAAAATTCCCAAAAAAATGTACTTTTGGTAACTTGATTTTTTTTTTAACTTTTAATTTAGTATATATAGAATTCGAAAACAAAAATCCAAGACGTTGTTGTCGGTTATAAAGTATTACCAGACCTCTTCAAATATATTTTATAAAATTCACAAAAAATATGCTATTGGCAATCTGAAATTTAAATCACGTATTTTCTGAGTAATTTCAATAATTTCTGCAAATCGCCAAACATATTTAGCGGTTTTAAACAATTCCCAGACGTGAATAAAGTTTACAAATAAGTACGACAAAAAAGTCTTACACGCAGCCATAGGTGCGACAAAGATAGCTAATCGAGGCATGCCGGCAGCTGATGGGGGCCCAGCTCCAAGCGATGTGATTGGTTATTGAGTAACCGCGTGTTTTCAGTGTAGCTCCGGCTCTGCATTCACAATAGATTATTGTAGAGTAGTTTATTTTATTCTTTTTTCTAAAAATTGAGAATTAATTAAAAATTTAAAAATCAATAATAACGCTTGCAAATATTTTGAAGTGTTAAATTCAATACATAGTATTTTTGAAATATTAGACAAAAATTTCAAGTAAAATCAATTATTTATATGTAATATAATACAGTGACCGCCAAAAAGTATGTACCATATGGGAAAAAGTTTATTATTGGAGTATTGGAAAAAGGATTCTGGGGAAAAGTTTGTGCATGTTCGATAACCTAAAAATCGATTTTGACACATGTCACGTGATCGCTGGTATGGCAGCAAATTGAAAAAAAATACTATGAAATGGCAAAAAGTGGGGTAAAATGGCAAGATATCGAAAAAAGTTATTTGAAAAAGTTGCTTAAAATTGAATTTTATACCGGTTTCTCGACGTTATGGATTTTAATTTTTTTCCAAAAATACCATTCTAGATGTTATAACTCGAGAACAATTTGTGTTATGAAAGCGAATTTCTATCAGAAACCTCAATGATCTTCTACGTTTGTGTTGACAGTGTTGCCGGTGTTGCCGATTTTCAGAATTTGTCTGAAATATTAAAAAATAATGGCATGTTATCAAAATTAATAATGCTATAGCTTTGCTGCCAATGAATATTTTCAAATGAAATTTTAGAATTCACCTAAATGAAGAATGCTGAATCCAGTGGCTGAGTCGTAATTTCACAAAAAAATTCGCTAATGAAATTTAGCAATTAGAACATAAAAAAAAATCGTAGTATACCCTGAAACTTGGAATATTTTGTAAATGTTTTGTTCAAACGTAGACTTTTTGTTACTCTTCCTGCTACAAAAAAATTGAGTCGGTTGAAATTGTAAAAATATGTTAATGGAATTTCAGGAAAATGTCAATTTTATCTCCTAATTTTTTTTTATTTGTCAACAGATTTCGATGAAATTACAGTCATTGATATTTCGAGACTTCCTGAATCCAGTGGTGTAGTCAAAGTTCTGATAAAAGTTTTGAAATTGAATTAGTAGGTTGATTAAACGGCATATTTTTCAAAATTAATTCCCTCATAACTTTTTTATTGATTGACGCATTTCAACGTTATTTACATAAGAACCATTTGAAAATGTCGCAAATCCAGTGGTGTAGTTAGAATTTTTCTAAAAAAATCGCTAGTAATTTTTTTATATTTTTGACCTTGAAAAATCAGATTAGTTGGCCCTGGAAATGGAGATTTATTCATAAAATTTGGTTTCCTAGTAGACTTTTAGAATGACTACCTAATGAAAAAAAAATCATTCGAATCGGTTGAAAAATGTAGATTTTATAAGGGTGCTCCGGTCTCAAGTGGGTCACACTGTATACTGGCCACTGTTTCCAAAGGTCATCTGCGACTATTTTAGTTAATGCAGGGGCAGATCTTTTAACTTTAAAACGCCATGGGGGTTGGAAATCCAGCAATGTTGCTGAATCTTATATCGACATTTCCATAGCTAACAAAATGAAAATTTTGAATCCATTTAGCCTCCAGTGCCATTAGAACCTGAACACAACAATGCTGTGGAAGCTCAGTACGTTTCCCCATCAACTTCAACTTCGACCGCGGCTAATATTTCAATTACCGAAAACATGTTGAAACAAAACAACCTACCAGGAATTACTTTACAAAATTGTTCAAATATTTTAATTACTATTTTAAATAAAATATAAAAATGAGTTAATGACATACAAGTATTATTATATATGTATTTTAATTTTCAATACTTGAAAACAACGCATCCGTAGAAAAAGTACAATGTACAATTCGTGAGAAAACGACATATTTCTTACTCGCTTGATTTGCGGCACTCGCCTTCGGCTCGTGCCAACAAACTTCTGCGCTCGTGAGAAATATGTCGTTTTTCTCACTTGTACAATATACTATTTTCTTTGTCACCCGTACAGATTTAGAGTAAATGTTTTTTTCGTTAATTGTTTTGATTGAAATGAGCTGAGTTGGCCGAGAAACATGCGAAAATGCTAGTACGACAGCAGTTTAGTTCACATTTGGCCTTGGCCCTATACATTGGAATTTGATAATAATCCGATAGATTGCTATTTTTTTTATTGGAAAAGCCCAACCGAGTACGAGAGAACGTTTTAAAAATATATTTCCCATTGACGTCATTAAGCAATTTTGAGCAATTATGACAGATGAGATAATACCTTTGAGATATATTTATTATTGTTTGTTTTTCAACCTTAATGGGTTGTTTTGAAAATCTGTATAAACTCTATAATAGCGTTCGTCGGTTGGAACACGAAAATAACAAGTTATGCAAATGAATCACTTGAGAAATATTGCGAGTGGCCCACTCTTTTCATAGGTATTTTGGAATGCATTATATATTTTAATGGAGATTGAAATACATCCTGTTTATAAAGACCGCGCAAATACCTAAAAATAATCCGTTACGGAATAAATGTTATACTCTATTAAATGCTCTTTCAAAATATAATTAGGAGGAGGAATGTTGGAATGTTTTCAAGAATTCAGCGGTATACTGCCGATTATCAATCAGTCTTTCCTTTTGGAACTACCCCTTATAAAGTATAAATTTACCCCAAAAGAGTTTAAACTCGGAGTGTTGTGAATAAAATCTAGTAAATGCTCATACTATACAGGGCTTTTCACGATGAGCGTTAATTAGGCGTTTCTGGCAAACCAGACAACGGATCAACCTACATACTTGATACTAACATATTTGTGATCTGGTTTTATGGAAAGGAAATTGAAGATAGTTCTTTCATTACTGATTTTTGTTGATATTTCTTTATAATGTTGTTGATTAGAGTAATATGTATTTTGTTATTAACTGCTATTTGCTTAATGATTGCGATTTCACCTCGAAGGTTTTGATTAGAAAGGGGTATTGTGAAAGGTGTATGTATCATTGACCTGAATGCAGATAATTTTTGTGAAATAGGGTTGAAAGAGTCAAAAGGTATTGTGTAATCTGTGAATGTTTTTTCGGAAAATGTTAAAGTCGAATTTATCATTGTTTTTGGATATTGTCAGATCTAAAGAATTATCTAAAATATAAACTTTTTGACGATGCGGCGTTGCCGCTGTTGCTATAAAGTAGCAGCTACTTTGATTTTTCAAATGGAACACCCTGTATATAATATCATATTATGATTTCTTATCACTTTGTCAACAACTTCATGTACTATTTCCCTATACCTATCTGTTACCGTTTAAGAGATATAAATTAATTTCGATTTTTTTTACCAAACATGTACTTTTATAAACGCTGATAATCTTGAACTCCCTGGTACTAAGACGATCAAATTCGAAATGGAGAGGAGTGATACCATGAGGATCCTCACTTCGGAGCCATATTTTTATTTGCCTCATACTGGGTGGTTAGAAAATGCAGATATTTTATCACATGAAAAAATTAGTGAAAGTCAATTTTTTCAAATAGAACACCCTGTATATTTCCACATTTTAGAACTATTAATCCAATTTTAGATTGACTTTGTTCAGATAATCCTATTTCGATTTCGAACCGTTTTCGAGATAAACTGTTTCAAACAGAAACAGACGTTTCCTTGGATTCATCACTTATTTTTGATATTTAACATTTATTTTAAACTATTTAGATTTAGTTTTTCAACAGTCACCAATCAGTCAATTCGAAATTGATATGTTCCTTAGAAAAAGTTACAATTTTCATGCATTGAGGTATTGAGTGTCTCTACCGTACAACATTGCAAATTAGTATTGTTTCATAGTGTGCTTTGGAAAAATAATTGATCCAATTTTGAAACGGCAAATTTTCGTTGGTGGTTTTGACTGATTGTGATACCAATTACAATAAAAAAATGTCATGATTAGGTTACAGTAATAAAGATTTCTTGAATTTATTAATAATTTATGGTTAGTGCAATAGAATTGCAAGTAGAATAATAATAATAATAATAATAATATTTTTATTTCTTTGGTTGAAAAGTACAATTGAAAAATCAATGTCCAATAAACAAAGAAAATGTCAAAAGAAAAGACAGCAAACAACACACAATTTCTCATTACAAGACATTCAAAAAATGTATAAAAACATACAAAAAAAATTAAAAAATGTAACACCAGAGTATTCGGTGATTCAGAACACAACACTTAGGAGTAAACAGTAGAACCAAATCTGCTAAAGCTGAAGATCTCATGTTAGTCGATCAGTGAATTCTTGAATGGTGTAACAAGTCCTTTGAAGTAAAAATTTTTTCAGCTGTCTTTTGAATACATGAATATTTGGAGAATTCTTAAGAGTTATTGGAAGCATATTGTATAATTTACAGCCACTGTACTCTACGCTTTTTTCATACAAGGAAGTTCTATGAGCGTTTGTTAGGATTAGATCTCTAGAACGAGTATTGTGGTTATGTGATGGACGATGGAAAAGAAAAATGGATTTATTTTTCTAAACGTATGCACTAGCCTCTAATATATAAGTGCTGGCAACTGTAAGAATTTTCAGCTGTTTGAAAGCATCTCTACACGAGTCTCGGTACCCTAGCTTGGCAATTATTCTAACAGCGTATTTCTGGAGGAGAAATATCCTTTGGACAGAAGCACTCATACCCCAGTTGAGTATACCATATCGGAGGTGTGAATGGAAATTAGCATGGTACAATGTTAAGAGTATACTAGGGCTGCAGTGATTTGACATGAATCTAATAGAATAGCAGCTTCTCTTCAGTTTAGTACACAATGCATCAATAGGATGATTCCATATTAATTTTTTGTTTAAAACAATTCCTAGCATATTTACAGTTTCTACTGGACTAATTGATTTTTCACTGTTTTCATAGATTATTTCACTTATGCTAAAATAGCGTGTTATGATTGGTTGAAATTTTTGTGTTGATAAATGAAAACATCATGTTTTCGATTTTGTAGTTCGGCTCTTGATTGGCTACTGGATATGTATATGATGTGTTTTCGATTTTGTAGTTCGATTCCTGATTGGTTATTATCAAAACAAAAACTTACCACTTGCAAGCTGCTACTTAATGACACAACACCAAACTTTGACCAAAACTAAATAAGCACTCACTATTAATTCATATCAACTTCACAATTTTCGACAAATTTTGCATACTCGTTGATTAATCAAATCACTAAATCAAAATGTTATCAAAACATAACCTCAGCAGTAGACTATACATGCAATGACAAAACTACGAATGACGCGCTCTGTCAATGGTAACTGAAATAGATATCAAGTAAATGTTTTGTTAGTTGCATAATTTCAGAACTAAATGCGGAATTATTGTTCCTAGTTAAACTGAATAGTAAATAAATAAAAATGGTTTCGATTTTATTCATGAAATAATCTTAACAAATACAACTCGTGTTATCGGCGATTATCGTTAATTCCTGCTCGGTTTCGAATCAAATTATGTTGCTTTAGGCAACCACACTCGCGCTAGCGCTCGTGTGGTTGCCAAGCAACATAATTTGATTCTCAAATTCAAAGGAATTGCTATTTCGATAATCACCGATACACTTGTGGTATTACCTACGAGTATCACATTCGATTCCCTTTGACCGCGTCTGCTAAACAATATGGTGTTAGTTTTACGTGCTAGGAATCGCACGTAAAAAGGTAAGACCTCGTTAATCCTTGGCTCGCACAAGTTTCGACTTTTGAGGGCTGCCGTTCGTAAGGGGACGACAGCTGGTTAACGGAAAAAACAATTTTAACAACAATTTTTTTTTTTTAGATTTGTTGAGTTTCAAATTGTTTTTTTCAGCCCACAATATGATTTTATCATATATATCCCCAGCAGTTTTTTGGAGTGCATCCATGGTGTCTTCAACAATCAAAATATTTGTGTCGTCAGCATAACTTGTGACGAATGCCGAGTTTGTCTTGCTTATGAATGAAATCAGATCATTGGCAAATAACAAGAAAAAGAAGGGGCCTAAATTCGAACCCTGGCGAACTCCCTGCATAATATCACGGTCATCGTCCATGCAGTGACTAATTCTTACTTTTTGCCTCCTACCTATAAGATAAGATCTTACCAAGTCATGTGGTACCCCTCTTACACCTAATCTAAAGAGCTTAGACAGTAACAGTTCATGGTCCACACAATCAAACGCACGTGAGAAATCTATAAAAATGCCCATAACACATTTTTTCTTGTCGAGAGCATTAACAATTCTTGACTGGAATTCACATAGGGCTGACTCTGTACTCTTGGATTTAGTGAAACCGTGCTGTGAGGTTGACAATAATTTGTTTCGCTCATAAAACATAGTCAGCTGTTTTTTTAAATTCAACTCAAATATCTTGGAGAGACTTGACAGTAGGCTTATTGCTCTATAATTATCTAGGTCATTCACATCACCTTTTTTAAATAATGGGCATACTGTTGCAAGCTTCAAATTTGCTGGAAAAATTCTATTTACAGAGGACAGATTTATCAAATATGTCAAGGGACGACATAGTTCATGGCGGCAGTTTTTCAGCAGGTTATTAGAGATAAAATCATGACCAGAAGCATTTGAGTTTTTCAGTTGAGAAATGAGCTCTAAGACGTCACTCTCACAAACTGAAGATAGGAAAAAACTATTTGAATGTATTGGTATATTTTGTACAAGGAAATTTAAATCGCAGCACCTGTTTTCAATCAATGGCTTAGTGAAATTCTCATTAAACTTATTAGCTAGTTCTTTTTCTCCAATATCAACATCATTATGTTTAACAGTTATTACACTATTCCGTTTAGGTTTTTTTTGAATATGGTTAATGATCTGCCAAGTAGTTTTTGATTTGTTATCAGATTTCAAAATTTGATAGTCATGATACTCTTTTCTTGCACAACTTAATTTTTCTCTATACAGTTTACTGTAATATTTACTTATTTCCTTAAAGTTGTCATCCTGCTTTGCAATTGAGGTATACAGAGTTACATTATTTTTCAAATCTTGCAATTCAGGTGTCATAATATAATCTATACCCTTTCGTGTTTTTTTAGTGAATCCTCTCAATGGAAAAGAAATATCAAAATAATACAAATCATCTCTGAGAGAACATTGTAGGCCAAGTTTGGACAATCTAGTGCATACATATCCGACCAATTTTCATTCTTCAAGTAGTCACGAAATCTTGAGATGTTTTGTTTACAGAGATCCCTGCTGAAGTAGTATTTTTTTTATGACCACTTTCTTTTATAATATGATCTTCCATAAATAAAAATTGTGCAAAATGATCTGACAAATGCAACTCCTTCACTGTTACTTCAAAGTGCCTATTACATTTAATGAAAAAGTTATCAATACATGTCTCGGAGTATGATGTCACTCGTGTTGGAGAATTGACACTGACTTCGATGTTGAAACATGCTAACAGATCGAGAAGCTGTGAAAGATGTATACTTGTTTTCAAGAAATTCAAATTAAAATCGCCTCCAATAATGAGAATATGCCGAGTATTTCATGAAAGATATCCACAACTTCCGAAGACGAATAATAATGTTATAAATCGACTTCTAAGAAGCTGTAGGTTGAATGGAACCTTTCATCCCAAAATCATTCGTAGAAAGTGGATGATGATGACAATAGTATAACAGTTTTGGGATTTTTTTATGCATTTCCAAATGCTTCTCTACATGAGGCTGAAAGGGAGATAGGTATACCCTACGTGACAATTTATCACATTCTTAATAAGCACAAATGGCATCCCTATAAATTCTACTGTGTCCAACATCTGAAAGAGACAGATTTGCCTCGTAGAGTGGAATACTTTGAATGGTTATTTCTCAAGACTCAAGAGGATGAACATTTCCTAGACAATATCTTATGGACAGATGAGGCCTAGTTTACAAAGAATGGAATTTTCAATAGACACAACAGTCATTATTGGTCGCCAGAAAATCCCCATTGTCTGCATTCAGGTCAATGATACATGGACCTTTCACAATACCCCTTTTTAATCAAAACCTTCGAGGTGAAATCGCAATCATTAAACAAATAGCAGTTAATAACAAAATACCTATTACTCTAATCAACAACATTATAAAGAAATATCAACAAAAATCAGTAATGACAGAACTATCTTCAATTTCCACAAAACCAGATCACAAATATGTTATTATCAAGTATGCAGGTAGAATCTCCGAGAATATTAAAAATTATCTTTCAAAATTCAATCTACAAACATCCTACACAACCAACGGGAATTTAGGAAACAGATTATTTAATGTCAAACCCGAGGGGGTGACCACTCCCGCAATACGTGTACAAATTTGCCCCGCAGTCGCCGGAATCTCTTAATTTTCAGCCGAAATCCCGCAGTCATATGAGAAATCGTTCTCCAGAAGCCCGAAATCCTCTTCGAAATCACGAAATCCTCTTCGAAATCATAAAATCCTTTCCGAAATCTCGCAGTCGCTTGAGAAATTCGAAATCATTCACGAAATCATTATGCATTCTCAACGATGACGACCCGCTAGAATTTCAGGAAAGTCAATTGCTCGATAAAAACTGGTCAAATCTAGTTTTACTTCCGTGGCAATCGAGTTTTGAGAATAGTGAAAGTACTAAGGGGTGAAAAAGTGTATTGTTTTGCAAGTTATTATTCATACCACCATTTGAACAGTCAACAGGTGAAAAAAAAATTCAAGAAAAGATGATTTTTTATTATGGGGGTTGTTTCCAGGGTGAGTATTGAGATACGAAATCTGAAATGGGGTAGGTATGCTTTTTCAGAGCATTCTGAATATACTTACATTGAAAAAAATTGCAAGAAACGATGAATTGACTCTGTTCTGTAGATTTTTTTATTGTGGGGGTAGTTTCCAGGGTGAGTATTGAGTTACAAAATCAGAAATGGGGTAGGTTTGATTTTTCAGAGCGTTCTGAATATACAGTGAAAAAGAAATTTCAAGAAACGATGAATTGACTCTGTTCTGCAGATTTTTTTATTATGAAGGTAGTTTCCAGGGTGAGTATTGAGATACAAAATCTGAAATGGGATAGGTATGCTTCCTCAAATTGTTTTGAATATACAGTGAAAATTAAATTTCAAGCAGCGATGAATTAACTCTGTTTCGTAGATTTTATTTATTACGGGAGTAGTTTCTAGGGTGGGTATTGAGATACAAAATTTGAAATGGAGTAGGTATGATTTTTCATAGCGTTCTGAAAATACAGTGAAAAGGAAATTTCAAGAAACGATGAATTAACTCTGTTCTGCATCAGGTTACTTTATTATGGGGGTAATTCCCAGGGTGAGTATTGAGATACAAAATCTGAAATGGGGTCTCGTTCATCAGATCATTCTCAATATACAATGGAAAAGAAATTTCCACTAACGCACTTTTTATCCTATGATATAAGTGACTGTCTCAGCCACTGATACATATGATCTTATGTTTTACCATTATCATAATTGTATCATTTTTTTGTTTACCCTTCATTCATCATTATCATTATCATGACAGTAATGTAGGAAATTCCAATTGCAATATAAATTCGGAAGATTTCGAAGGAGTAAAATATGTCACCCTTGCGCATATACAATTATTTCATTTCTGACGTCACAACCGTTTCTGTTTTCACACTGGTTCCAAACTTTTGGAAATGCCCTCAATAGCATATCTTGAAAATACATTTAAATTTCATGGAATTACAAGTTATTTTTCGATAAATTCCTCGAAATCCTTACGATACATAGGAAATCCTCGGAAATCTCCCGAAATCGTATGGAATTTCCACGAAATCTTCGGATATCCCCCGAAATCGTATGGGATTTCGATACGTGTACATTTTCTGAAGAGTGGTCACCCCTCGGCCAAACCTACATTGGACAAAATGAAGAAATCTGGTATACAGGGTGAAATTTAAATGTCATTAATTTCAGGTGGTGATTCCTTGTCATTTTTTATGGAGAAAATTTCATATAAACGTGTGTCCTAACTTGCTTCGTTTCCGAGATACGGGGTGTCAAAGTTTCATTTAAAAATCAGCACTTCATCAATTACTCAAAAGACTTTTTGATGAAACCTGGTGTGGTTATTAGCAGTAGCAAGGGGCTTCTTTTCATGAAATTATATTTCAAATTATATGTGGCAGATGGTTACCTGATTGATATTTAAAGTAAAAATCATTGTACGCCACTGTTTTTCCCTAAGTTTCTGCTGTGAATTTCAAATCAAAATCATTGGCGTAGAAATGGTGGTTACACATCATCAAAATTCAGAAAGTTGTGTGAATGATCTTCTTTTCAGTCACTTACTCCACAGTTCCTTGAAATTGTGCTGAAACCCTCATACTCATAAAATGTATTGTTTGTAAAACAAATCCATATTTCTTTATTTCATTCATTAACCGTTTTCCACACTATTGATAAATAAGAATAAATCTCTACATTCATTATTTTGTTTATGATTTTACGATTATAGAAATCAAGTTGGCGTTCTATTCTATCAGTTTAGTATGACCATTGTTTAAATAGAACATAGTTAGTTAATGCCTGTGGAAAAGGTATTGGACACAAACGCGAGTGTCACCTAGCGTGATTAGTTACAAACATGAATATTTGACGTCATTTTAATGCAGGTTTCTTCAAAAAACCCTGATTTTAATGCTTTTCCATTGTTTTAATCAAGTTACGACATGACTTGGAGGCCAGATCACTGAAGTTACGACATGACTTGGATGCGAGCTCACTATCGCCATCTACATGTCGCATCCATTTTGATCCAATTATAATCCCATAAGGCTGACTAACTATCTTCCATATAAACAATGGTATGACTAAAAGTGATGGCAACTTGTAAACAGTCTTCATGCGTAGTTGGTTGCCTATGAGTGCTACCTCTTTTGATTGAATGGATGTGATCACTCAAGATTCTGCAACCAGTTAAACATTTAGATGTTTATCAATAATCGGCACGTACAGTGTTTTTTGCTACAATAAAAAATTCCTATTTCTTATGTTATATTGTTTGATTGGGAATGTTCTGGTTGTTGGAAAGAAGGCATGCAGATCATTTCATTGAGACTAATGAAAGTGTCTCCATAAATGAGCTCTGAAACATAGATGCAATATTTAACATTTATTTGTCAAATAAATACATATTGGTGTTTGGTCATTCTTGTAGGTGGGTAAATGTTGATTTTTGTGGTATTTGAAATGAAGAAATAAATTCTTGTAGATACTTCATATTGTCTTCAAAATATCCTCCAGCTAACCCAGACCCCGGTTTCTCCGCAAAATTCTATTTAATTTTATGCACAAATGTACTGTTAAGTTTTGATAGAAACAGTTGACAATAATGGGCCAGAAACACAACAAACAACCAGTCCATCAACGACGAAACCAATAAAAGAGTTAAATTAATTCAGGAAATCTATTGATTGACAAAGTGTTGCTATTTCAAATCCACGGCATTATAAGAGAGTTGTATTTTTGAAAGTTTAATTTGAAACAATTTACCAAGTGTTTTCATTCGAATTCCTAATTATTGAAATAATTTCACAATGAGTTTCTATTGCAGTAAACTAGGAATATCTTTTTTCCTCAAGTGGGAGATAGTGAATATTGTATCATGTCAAAAACTACAGCGAATGAGCATTTTTTGTAAATAACTTGCCTCCTGATTTTGTTTACAGTATGAAGAGTCTAAGTAAGCGAAAAAAATAAATTAACTCGTGAATCGGGCAAATATGTTTTTTTTTGCTCCAAAGGTATTCCACCAATATTTTTATTTTGGATGTTAATCGATAGAAGGGTTATTAAAGGTTGCACAACAAAAATTAGAATTTTAAACTATGAAGTTTTGTACTGTTCGACAAGCGTAAGGATGCCTCCGAGAATTGGTTGCGCAGTAGACAAAACCCTGAAGTGGGGCAGGAGCTCAATCGCTCTGCCTTATTAAACAGTAGTCGATCTTTGTCGCACATCTACTAACTCTTTCTATCGTTTGCGCATCTCAGAGGCATTCTTACGCTTGTCGATCTGTACCTGTGGCACTCGAAATATTGATCAATGTTTTCGATTTTCACGAAATTCATAAAACTGCCAATATCTCCACCCTGTATACATCCCCTTTGGGTGTATATTTATCTACAGCAAGTTTGTCAATTGATCTTCTTTGTTATTATTTTTATTATTATACTTGCCGCCGAGGTACGTTTCAGCTGTGGTCACCAATGGTTCCGATGATATTTGGTCTGATTCTCTAAAGAAGTGGTTATCTAAACAACTGTCATTTCGGTGGCAAAAAGGAAGGTCAGTGATTATTTGAATCAATTCCTGAGTTTTCAATTCTCTAAGGTCAAAATGGAAAAAAAATTAACAAGTTGTCGTTGGTTTACTATTAATAAAGTGACTAACTTACCCACCAGATTTTACTGGTGGGAAAGATTTGAAAAATAAATCATCATGATTCAAAATGGCAGTAATGATTGCAGGAAATTTGTTGCATTTTTTAATATTGGATGTTGCTGAAAATAATTCAATGGTAAGATAATTTATTTATACTACCTACCTACTTACAGAAAAAATAATATATCAGTAGACAGATATCATCCAATAATAGAGCCTTACGATTCTCTACAAACCCATTCATTATTAGTGATTTGAAATTCAGAAAGATCTATCACATGCCAAAAATATTGGTGTTGGAGGTTTTGATGCCTTTGATAGAACCTCACGTTGTTCAACATGGTAGAAGTGCTACTTTTATACCACTACATCTTGAGGTAAATCCGAGAGTTGAGTCTACTGAAGTATGTATAAGTCACAAATTTTTAATTTGGTAGGTGCTATGCTACTCGAATACATTTATTCTATCACCACAAGTTCGCTCTGGTAATTGCATGCTGATGTAGTTCACCTCAGTTGAGATGATTTTAGTTATACTTCCATGACCAATAACTTTGTTTCATTGAGAAATCACCCAGTATATTTGGCAAAGAATATTTTCAAAATTTCACTTTTAATCAGCAATATAAACTAACAAACATTCCATTTGGTCTGAGGTGACTCATGGACCTCGTGTAGTTTTGGGAGGCATTATTACTTTGTGTTTCTACTAAAAGATCAGATAGATGAAACAATGAGCTCCTGTGTAATGAAGGTATGCATTCCAGGATACCTACCTTTTAGCAATAAAAAATATATAACTTTTATACCTAATTATTTACAAAAAACTTCAGTCCCGGATATAAGAACACTGAAAGTCATAAAATACCTAAGACAAAATACTCATTTATATTTACAACTCCAATATAAATAAAAAAATTAGGTTATTTGACGTTAAAATGACAAAAAAGTAGCAAACTATAATTAAAAAGAAGAAGAGTTAGATAAATTTCGTAATTGAAGAATCCCAAATCTAGGGTGGTTAAAAAAGTGTTCTTAAGGTATCCACCGTGTTAACCACTTTTCAGAGAATCAGACCGAATGAGTGACTTCGAATTTCATGTTGAAAAATTACGCAATATTGAACATTGTTTACGTACCTAATCTTTCTGTAATCTTCGCTCCAATAATTAAAAGCGTTGAAAACAGTCATTATCTGAAATAAATTCATACTAATGTGTCGATTGAAATTAACAAATTTCAGTGTTATCGCTGCCTATTAATTTATAGTTGTTACTTAAACTGGTTTGTTGTTTACTCCTTAAATTATTGATTGTCGTATTCACGGCCATCCACACTATCATTGATGGTTGTAATAGTATTCACATTGAAAAAATGCTCACCACGAGCAGAGCATTGACGGAAAGAACAAATTCTACCTATACTCTTGCAGAAGCAAGAAATAATAATAATAATTATGTTCTATGGTGTTGGCATCTAATATGTGTAAATTCATCATGACTGATAAATAGGGAGGAAATAAATAATTTACACTTGAAAAAGTATATGTAAATATACCGGGTGGCTACGGAAGTATTGCCTACGGAAAATCTAAGTTATTGTATGAAGTAGGTTTGTGAAATTTGTAGCGTCGATATAATGACATAAGAGCTAAAATTTGAGCATATTGACATGTCGAAGTTAACTTCCGGTCTGACCGGAAGTAACATCAACTTTCTTATTTTAAATGGAAACCCTATTTTTTTTTCTTTTCACTTTATTCAGCATTCAATTCCCTTTCTAATGACATATCACATGTTGGTATCTAATCAGAAACTAGATCAGAAAAAAATTATTATTGAAATTCACCGAGTAGGCCGTGGAAGCAAAATGAAAGCCAAAAATTGAAAAGTTGGCTATGGAAACCATACGTCACTTGATAACAGTTGCTACTACTGTGATATTTTATTTTCATTCGTCGGCGTTATAAAAAGCCGCCAAAAAAAATATTGGAAAAATTGGGAAAAAAACAATACTCTGTAGGTCCATAACTTAAAACGGAACATACAACTTTTTCTTGCCTGTACTATTCAGCATAACCATTCCTTTCTAATGATATAATAGAAAATAATTTTTTGAACTGAGATACCGAAAAATCCAATTATTATTCTTCAAATAACAAAACAGATTATCGCCATACGCAAAAATAAAATTAAAAATAATGTGGAATGATAAATTATATCCTGTAGGTTCTAGATTGAATAGGAACATAAACGTACTTGGTCTGTGCCATCGTCCATAGATATTCTAATATCTACCTATGGACGATGTTTGTGCTATTCAGAATAATCATTCCATTGCAATAATCATTCGAACCAAAATAGTAACAAGTAGGCTGATTAAGATGTATTTTGGAATGAAACAAAAAAGAAATGAGAGCTGTCACGAACGCTGCTATCCATATTATTTTGACGTTCGAAGTAGTGTTTTTGATTCTGCCATTTTAAAAGGGTTTGGAAATCGAAATCAGTTAGTGGAATATTCAAAAAATGCCCCGTTATTCACGAACCGAACAAATTGACATGCTTCTCATTTATGGCGAATGTTTAAAAAATTCTTATGCCGCTGAACGATTGTATTTAGAGCGATATCCAGGGAGGCAGCAACCGTCAAGAAGGTATTTCCAGTGGCTTGAAGAAAAATTAAGAACTGAGCCTGATGTTCACGAAGACCAAGAAGCATTTGTTATTAATGAGGAAACTGAAATTAATGTATTAGCTTTAGTACAATATGATAGCACAATTTCCTCAAGGCAGATTGGCGCCGAATTAGCTATAAGTAAGGACTCTGTTAGGAAAATTTTGAAAAAACATCGATTGAAATCCTTCAAGTATCAGTTGCATCAACATTTGTATGAAAATGACGGTGAAAGGCGCCTGGAATATTGTAATTGGTTTCTTCGACAAAATGCTGAGAATCACCTATTTAACTATTATATCTTGTTTACGGACGAGTCAAGATTTACCAACAATGGATTATTTAACAGGAATAATACAAGGTAGGTACTGTACTTTATTTGGATTATTGTCGATAGTCGAAGTGTAAAGTGCTAAAAGTGTGAACGGTCTTTTGTTCCAGGTACTGGGCGTCCTGGGCGATAGCAAACGAGCACCGGTTTCGACAAGGCGGCTTCCAGGAGAGATTTGGTGTGAATGTTTGGGCAGGAATAGTTGGAACTCATATTGTTGGCCCCATTCTTTTTCAAGGCCAACTAACCGGAGAGAGATACTTTAATTTTTTAACGAATGAAATTTCGGAATTCATTAACAACCTACCAGCGGAAATAACTGAGAGAATGTACTTCCAGCAAGATGGCGCCCATCCGCATAATTCAAGAATAGCGAGAAATGATCTTCAAAATCGCTTTCAAGAGAGACTTATAACAACCCATGGTCCAGTCAGGTGGCCACCAAGGTCACCTGATCTTACTCCGTGCGACTTTTTTCTATGGGGGCATCTTAAAAATAGGGTGTATTCCACACAGCCTACAACTCTAGAAGTAAAAATTCGTAGAGCTTTCCAAGATATCACGCCCCAAATTATTTCTAACAACCCTATTGTTCCCAGATTTTAATTATTCGACATCAACAATATTTGTATCTGAATTTATATTTAAGAAGAGGAAGTGTCGAAGAATAGCAGTTTATAACTCGCTCAGAAGATGACACTGTGTGTCGAAACAACATTGTCAGCATATATATTTACATATATTTTTTCAAGTGTGAATTATCGGAAGTATTTATTTCCTCCCTATTTATCAATAATAATAATAATAAACGGATTTCATTTCAAAGAACATTACAATACACATACAATGTAAAATAATATTAACAGAAATAATGGTCAGAAGCTTATGCAACTAATTTCTGTGTTCACCAATTCCAATTTAAATATTCTTCAGTAGTATAATAGAGTGGTGCCTATAATTTTTGTGAAAAAAAAGTAACAGGCAAGGACCAGGTGGAAAAAGTTGTTGTAGTTCCATCAACTTTAAAAAAAACATGGTGAAATGGGGATGCAGTTTAGGGGTTGAAAACGCTTTTTTGCGATTTGTGGCAGAACGTTGTAGATAATAAAAAAATCGAAAACTTTGTATCCTATACTTTTCGACATAACCTCAAATTCACCGTCAAAATGGCAAAAAACCAATTTTTCAGTATTTGATTTTTTTCTCGCGTATAAAAGATTCAGTATACATGAAAAATTGTAAGAGTATGTCTTTTTTGGTGTCGAATAAGCATGATTTTCTCGCAATGCAGAAGACGACTAGTTTTCGATTTATGTACATTTTTCGGAAAAAATACCCTTATCTTCCACGAAAAAATGTCTTGGTGTTTTTTGTATTTCGAAGGTGTATAAGTGATCATTTTAATTACTGAAATGTAACTTGGCGGTTTATTGGTTGTTAAACCGCCTAAAATTGAGAAAAAAAGGCTCTCTGACTCATGATTTTCTAAATATTTTCAATGATTTTCCGACTTTCTTCATTATTTTTATAACAAAAAGTAGTTTATATTAAATTATTTATAATAAAATATTTGAATAAATAATTACAATACAAAATTATTTCATTATTATAACTTTAATTATTTTATTATTTTTATCATTTAAAATATTGAGAAAATTATGATTCAGTGAGACTTGTCGGTTTTTCTCAATTATAAGCGGTTTACCGATTAATGAACCACCAAGTTACATTTGAACGTATTTCAACAATTGAAGTGATCACTAATAGACCTTCGAAATACAAAAAAAAACAGCAAGACAATTGTTTGTAGAGGAAAAGGGTATTTTTTTCAAAAAATATACATAACTCGATACTTCTGTGTGTTCAAAATGTTGTTTTTTGGTGTGTTTACCATCTGAGTGGTTTTAAAGAGAACAAGATTGGTTTTTTTCATTATTGCATAATTGCTTCTTTGTTCTAAACCAATGGATAGCATTATTCAACGTATATTGGTATGTTTCTATCAAATCAGGCCATATTGGTGCATGCACAAGTATATTGGTATCATCCGCATATTTTGTTATTTGACAGTTATTTTGTATGATAGTTCTTATATCATATACTGTAAATGTTTTCCAATGAAAATAATCTTCTAGGAATTTAAAACACCAGTTCTACCCAAGTAGCACACCTATATTGGTAAAATATTCGTACAATATTCTGACCAAATTCTGACAATATTGGCACAATATTGAAAAGTTATATTGTCGAGAAGTAAAATGTGAACATTTTGCGATATTGGTCGAATATTGTTTGAATATTTTAGAAATAGTTTTGGTGAAATATTCTTGAAGTAATAATGGTCTCAAAATATTTGTCGATATTGGTACAATATCTATCGATATTGGTACAATATCATTTGGATATATTGGTGGATGTCAATATACCTTAGTAAATTATTAAATGTCTTTTAGTTGATGAAGGTGACACCAGAGTCTGCCTTTTGATCGCCATAACCACCGAGTGAGCTGTCTTAAAAACAAGTTATGGATGAAGTATTTAATATACTTTCGTAGGTTTTAGAAGACGTTCTATATGTAGAGCCACCTAGCGGATTTTTATCCAGGTTTGATCATGACATAATTTGAATATTCGGCCAATATTCAAATTTTATCTAAATCTAGATGTAGGAAACAATATGAAGACAATAATGTTTTAACGATATCGATAAATATTATTGAAGCAATATTGACCCAATATTGATTAATAAGATTTGTTGAATATTGGCGAAATGATATTTAACCAATGTGTAATCACACTTGGAGATACAATATAGTTTTTATTCCTAGAATCGATATTAGGGGAATATTGGGATTGCGATATTTATTCTAGATGTTAAAAATGATGTGAAGACAATATTGTTTTATCGATATTGGTAAATATCATTAAACCAATATTGACTCAGTATGAGTTATTACAATTTGTCCAATAAAGTGGAAATGATATTCAACCAATATTCGTACAAACTTGGTAATACAATATAGTTTTTTTCCCCTATAATCGATATGACTGGAATATTTGGAATGCGATATTTATTCTAGATGTGGAAAACAATATATAACCAATATTGTATTATCAATATTGGTAGAAATTATTCAACCAATATTGACCCAATATTTCGTGTGATAATTTACATTCAAAACTAGTTCATCCAATATTCCACCAATATTAATAATATAATATTGTTTTTTGAATATTCACCCATATTGGAACAATATTGATTTTTCATTTACAATATATCTATATTGGCCCAATATGGAACCAAGATTCAGCCGATACCTGGGTATGGTTCAATGATTGCGGGAAATGAGGGATTTACAATCTATTAAAGCTATTAGTGATAAGTAATACGGAAAGTCCTGCTGATTGCTTAATCTATAACAACTATCACAAGAGTCATTGTAAACAAGCATTAAACAATACCAAAAAATATTCGTATAATAAATATATTAAAGATTCAGACAACAAACAAAAAAGCAGCTGGCGTATTATAAAGCATGAACTCAAACGAAAACCCAAACAACAACATGCAACTGACATCTCTATCGAAACATCCACTAATTATTTTGCAGGTATTGCTTAAAGTCTTATATCTACTCTTCCTCTTGTTGAAGAAAACTCGTTGAGTTTCCTGCAGCCTCTTCCATCAACAAGACTCTTTTTTCTGGCACCAATATTGCGTTCAGAAATACTTGAAGCTGTGAATGCTCCAAAGAAATCGAAATGTTTGGATTCTTATGGCCTGAATAGCGATATTATAAAAGGTATAATCGAAATTATAATTGATCCAATCACTTCACTCTTAAATAAGATAGGGGTTGTTTCCAAGAATGTTTCAAATCGGCAAAAGTTTTACCATTATTCAAGAAAGGAGATAAATCCCTAGTTGATAATTACCTCCCCATTTCCATTATTCCGGTTCTAGGCAAATTCTTGAAATCATCTTGAAAAATAGATTAAATCATAACTTCGTACAAAATGATATTATTGACAAAAACCAATATGGATTTTGAAGTAACAAATCAACAGCTGACGCTGTTAAGAAAGTGATTGTTCTGGTGGTTGAATGTCTTGAAAACAAGGAGCATGTGGCTTTAACCCTCTGCGACCTCTCCAAAGCCTTCGACTGCGTTTCACATTCTTCACTTCTCGGGAAAATGGAATACTATGGGGTGGGAGGACTACCTCTTGAACTATTTATCATATTTGAGTAACATATCTCAATCGGTATTCATCAATGATGAATTTTCTCCCAACAAAATTGTCAATGGGATCGGTTTCGAGGCCAATTTTATTCTTGATTTACATAAATGATTTTAACCAATGCATGTTACCATGCAAATGTGTACTCTTTGCTGACGATACAACCATCTTTACATCCGACAAAACAGTAATCAACTTAACAGAGAAAAAGAGTGATGCTTCGACCATGCTTCTAGATGGTTTACAGCCGATCAATTGAAACTGAATGAAGACAAAAACAAGAAATAAAAATTTTCAGTAATAACATTGTTGATAACAGTCGAAGTGGTAAATTACTTGGTTTGATCATCGACGGAAATTTATCCTGGTCATCAGCTCAAGTGGAAGAATTATCAAAAAAATTATCCAAGAATATGTTTGCCTGAAGACAACTCAGGAAATTCCTGGATCTTGATGCATTGAAGAGTGCATACTTTGCATTGTTCCACTCTCATATAAATTATGGACTTTCTTTTATGGGGAAATTCACCTCATTCTGTGAGAGTATTATTATTGCAAAAAAGGACCATTAAAATAATATTGAATGCTGATTACAGGGAACATTGTAAACCTTTATTTATGAAGATTGGAGTTTTACTGTTATCTTCTTTGTTTATTTATAATACCCTTTTAGAAATACATAAAATAAATCTGACTTCACTAGACATTTGGATGTCCATGATTATAGAATACGTAATTCGCATCTGCTCGTATCACCCCGGTACAGACTAATAAAATCTCAGAGAAATTAATTGAAAACCAATTTGTATAATCATTTACCAGACGATTACAAGTTGCTCAGGTTCTTTTCGTTCAAATTGAAAATGAAATCTATGGTACTGAGGAATATCTGAATTCGACTTTCTCCTGATGTTATACATTTTTTTTTTTTATAATTAGTTATATTAACGTAGATTTTATCAACTTGGGACTACCTGTTCAGTCACATATTTTACATATTTTTGTTGTTTTTCTACTCACACAATTTCATATGCGGGAATTGCATCTCTTTCGCTAGGCCTCCTGTAAATTTTCGTCGACGAAAATCTATTTCACTTTTCGGGGGACGGAAGAATTGGAAAGCGCATTCTTCAGAAGCAATTTCAATCTGTATAGCCTGCAATGATGGAATGATTCTTGTGAGTCGACACTTTTAAAAAAATATGTTTGTCATAAACCTGTCGTGAGTATGGCATGTTGATATTTTCGAAAATGGCGATTAAAGTTTCTGTTTTAGTCGCAGATAATTCCACGTCTGATTTTATGAACATCCTGTTCATGTTGTCGAAAAAAAACAACAATATTAATTCTTGTCTCATTCTCCTTCCCGCACCTTTCATTCTGAATATTCTTCCTGGAATTTCCAGGATTTTCAAGTTCATGTGAACCTAATGATATGGAAAAGTCTATAATTGGTCCATAATGAGGTGTCCATTGAAAAACATAAATAACATTCACATCAACACGAACATGATCATACGTTATCACTAATGTAAGAAATCGTTAGCAGTGGAAAATATTTTATCTATATGGATTTTTACCATAATCTAGAATCAGCTAGAGATGTCTGTCTTGTTGGTCACTAAAACAACAGGCGGTCGTTGTCAGCATTCGAGATGACTACTGAATAAATGAATGACGTATTATACGGGTATTTGTTACCTTCGTTTATTCCTGCTACAGGGAGAGCTAAATTGGGGCAACACAAATATGTAGAACGGGAAAAATGTCCGGTTAGTTCAGTGGTGGATTGGGAGTGGAATGATACTCAATAATAATCTAAAGCTGGGTATGTTATTATTTTCTGCACAGGTTGCACAGTATGATCGGTGAGGTAAACTGTAACCCGAGTCTAGGAGGAGAGGGCGAATTATTAACTTTTAACTATCTACCTATCGCTTAGAATTGGTACGCAGAAAGCAAGCTTAACTACTGTTTGACACACCTAATACCAGGTACTTACTTTATGTATGTATGTATACATAGGAGTGCACAACTTCTACTTAACTACGGTAAGCACTACAATTCTGGTTAATAGCACAATACTAAAGCGTGATGTCTTTTCCAGCACCAACCCTTAACTTGCGCCTAAGCGGGGAGATCAAAAGAATAGCTGTAAGCGATACTTGTTAGCAAAGCTGTTAATAGCATCAGTGAGCAATATATTGTGAGAAGCTAGGTAGCAATAATTGTCAATGGTATGATAGCGGATAAGCAAATAAATGGAAAGAGCTCGCATGAATGATATCTATTGTAGATGTCTTTTTGTTCGCTCGTCTTCGGCAAGACTCGGCAAACGATGAGGAGACCTCGAGGAGGTAGCGGATAATCAGAAAGCTTTCCAGAGTTACCATAGCTGATAAAGCTTGGTCTTGAATTGTCCAGTTGTACGAGGGAACCGGAACTAACAGGCCTGAAATAGCTTTACGGTTATACGAGCAAGTTCTACGAGTACCTCTAGGTCTAGAGTAAACAAAGGGAAATGAGAGATGCCTTCAACAACAATAATTAAAAGAATACTTTTTAGGACAGTACAATAGACCTACCTGCAGGTGGTGGGTGGCCTAAAGTGATGTCTCGGAGTGAAGCACCTTTTAGAGAACGGAATAATATGGATCTACCGAAGTGAAAGACAGACTTATGAGATAAATTCAATCACGAGTGGAATTTTATTACACTATTTCACAAACAAAGTGAAAGGTAAGCAATCTGAAATTTGGCAGAATTGGACGAATTAGCAAAAAAGTTAATCTGAGAAATTAATAAAGTTCAATAAACAGAAAACATTGATTAATTCGATAGAATTTATCGCAAATCTGATCTTTTTTAAATGCGTGCATAGCGTCATTGCCTATATTTGACGTTTAACTGTCACATACAGGGTGGGCCAACTATTTCAGATCGGAGGATAGCTCCTAAACCACTGTATAAAAAATATTTTTCACCTGGAGATCACATGGCACACAAATGACTATTTCTGTAAAATTGCTGAAGTATACAGAGGGTTCCGTGAGCAGGTGCCAATTTTTTTTTCTTAAAAGACCCACCCTGTATTTTTTTTTTCATTTTTGGATAGTGTGAATAACAAGCTATACAACAGTTTTTGATTTTTTTCAATTGTATGCGAGGTTGCGGAGTTATTGCATTTCCAATGAAAATTTCTGAAAAATCATTGTGGAGGGTTAAATTCCATAAAAACTCAGCACTAAGAGGAGTCGCAAAAAAAAGTATTGTAGCTCCCAGTACAGGAATGAAGATATCCACTGAATCATAGAAAATTGTTTAGAAATATACAGGGCACTCGCTAGACGACTGCCAGAATTCAAACGACGGAAACTTTTTTTTCTTCAAATAGATCATCCTGTATATTTCGATGTTTTTTGAAATTTCATTCTTTAGGCTTTGCATCGATATAATATTTTCTATGGTGAAATTCATTTGCTTCCGAGTTATTGAGGAAATATGGCATTTTTTCAGTATTTCTCGATTTCAAACTAAATCTCATCTCTGTTATTAACTTATTTGACGATCTAGTAGTCTGTTGTATATAGTTTTTGTCTTGTTGATAAAAGTGATTTGACATGTTTTTAGTTCACCTCTATTCGAATTAGTGAAAACTATTGATTCAACATGAATAATTCGAATGAAGAGATGATTAATATAATTTTTGTATTGGGTGAGTGTGATAAAAATTGTTTTCTTGCTAGTAGGGTAAGTTGGAATCATGCTAATCAAGAAAATATTGTTTATGTAATTTACAGAATTACCCTGTATATGTGTTGAAGTTGTAACTAATATACACATATCTTGTTTTAATAAAAATAACAACTTTGTAAAGTCACAAATAAAATTTCAAAGTATTTCCATTAAGTATCTGCATCTTATTCGAAACTAATACCAACTGCCAAAAGGGTATACAGGCAAAGATACCCAGAACATCGACACCCTGAAGAAGCCTGTTTCAAATTATTAATAGAGAGATTCTGTGAAACGGGATCTGTAAGCTACAGAAAACATACGCGGCCCCTTGTTGTATTGACCGAATAATCATGACCGCTGTTGTGGAGGACCCTCACATAAGTACGAGAGAGTTAAGTAGGAATTATGATATATCAAGAACTGCAATAAGGCGCATTTTGAAGAAGAATAAGTTCCATCCCTATCTTATTCAGCTCCATCTGGAACTTCTGCCGCGTGATTTCATTTAGAGGCGGAGACATTGCATTTGGTTAATGAATAAAACTAACAATGATAGACATTTTCCATTACCAGTATTACTCTGACGAAAACCCACATTTGTTCAGAACCACGTCGCAGCAAAGATGGTCCTGGAATATATGGGGCGGAATAATTGATAACTATGTGATTGGCCCTTTTTTCTTCGAAGGTCCTGTGAATGGCCTAATATTCCTGCAGTTCCTCCAGAACAATTTTCGCGGACTCATTAGAATATTGAATATTATCAATACTATCTGGCTTCAGTTTGGACGGGCTCCTATTAATTTTTCGGCTATAGTGAGACATTGGATTGAAGAGTTTGGTGAAAGATGGATTGGTCGCGGAGGTCCAGTTAGGTGGCCAGCTCGATCGCCAGACCTCACACCCTGTGATTTTTTCCTATGGGGATATGTGAAAGATAAAGTCTATGCAGAGCCAGTCACAACGAAAGAAGACATGCAGCTAAGAATTAGACAGGTATTTTCTAAAATTTCCCCGGCTATGCTTCAGAATGTACGCAGATAATAATAATAATAATAATAATGATGTTTATTCATAATATCGAACTTTAAACATTGCTGTATAGCCAATAATGACTTAAAACTAAAATTAAGAAAATCATATACAACAAACAAATGAACAAACAATGGCACCACAAGGAAATTAATCCGCGCGTGGACTAGCCTATGTAAATCACTCATAAAACATAAATATACGAAACAAGAGAAAAAAAAAGAGTATACTTAGTACTAAGGAACATTTTCAATAAACAGTTATTAAATAGTGGTTTAACAGTAACCGGACATAAACGGAGGTCATCAGTGTAAAAGTAGATCCATTAAAACTCACAGAATGGCCGACATTTTGAACACCTTTTAAAATAATATTCGTTTGTTGGTACTTTGTCATTAAAGAACTACAAGTATAAAGTTTCATACGTACATCATTGATGGGAAATGAAGAATTTGATTACCTATTGGTTTGTGTTTCCTTCAATATAATGAATACTTTTCACTTATCTTTTTCATATCTTTCGTCAGTCGAGTATTCCGTTCATTATTGACATTGTTGAGAATTCCATTCTCTATCATCTTGTGAATAGTAACACAAAACCAAACTAACAAAGAAGGAATTTGGTTTAAAATCGAGAAATACCGAGAAAATGCCATATTTCCCCAATAACTCGGAAGCTAATGAATTTCACCATAGAAAATATTATATCGATGGAAAGCATAAAGAATGAAATTTCAAAAAACATCGAAATATACAGGATGTTCCTTTTGAAAAAAAGTTTTCGTCGTTTGAAATCTGTAATTCTGGTAGTCGTCTAGCGAGCGCTCTGTATATTTCTAAACAATTTTCAATGATTCAGAGGATTTCTTCAGTCTTGTACTGGGAGCTGCAATACTATTTTTGCGACTCCTCTTAGTGCTGAGTTTTTATGGAATTTAACACTCCACAATGATTTTTCAGAAATTTTCATTGGAAATGCAATAACTCCGCAACCTCGCAACAACTGAAAAAAATCAAAAACTGTTGTATAGCTTGTTATTCGCACTATACAAAAATTAAAAAAATACAGGGTGGGTCATTTAAGAAAAAAAAAATTTGGCACCTGCTCACGGAACCCTCTGTATACTTCATCATATTTTACAGAAATAGTCATTTGTGTGCTATTTGATCTCCAGGTGAAAAATATTTTTTATCTACAGTGGTTTAGGAGCTATCCTCCGATCTGCAATAGTTGGCCCACCCTGTATATGAAGCTGAAAACACCGAACTTGACAGATCAATCAGAGTCAAGAGTCAAGTTCGGTATTATCGATAATCCGAACTTGACTAGAGCTTCTGAATGGTTCATTTGGATAGTGCGTTGAATAGTCACTTGTAATCTCCCAAGTTCAGGAAATTTTTCGAGTACATGCATTTTTTGAAAATGCAATTATTTCAAGCATGCGGGGGATTCGGTAAGAAAATTTCACACCAAAATATATTAAATTAATGCTAATGATTTCATCTGACTTGGAGATTATTCAAGACAAAACAAGTTTTGACATCAGTGGGCCATGGATGGCTTTTGTTGACACAATGACAGATACGCATTCGTATTGTGGCGGTGTGTTGAAAATAGGTGTCTATCAGAAAAGAGCGGAAAGCGCTTTGCTGGATAAAGCATAAAAGCGCTTTACAACTCTACTAGACGGTCCAAGTTGCAGACCACTGAACCGCTTCAAATAAAGCCAGCAGAAAATACAGCGGCTGGAAGACCTGTCTGCCGTCTATCACGTGAAGAGTAAAAGCTGCTGTAGCCGCTGCATGCTGTTTAGTTCGTATTGTTGTAAAGTTGTTTTCAAGGTTTCAGAAGAATAATATTGCTGAGAATACTTCCTAAATAGATAAGAAATAATGGAAAAACATCAAAAATATACAGTATGCATATTGCGAAGAACTTTACGAAGATAAAAGATGTCACCCATAATTGAAATACTTGAACAAAAATGAGAAATCAATCAGCGTAGTACAAAGAAAGTTTCTGGAAATTTCAACCAACTTTTCAATAAATTTCGAATTCGAGTTGTTTTCGATTTCTTGCATTTACTATAGTAAAGTATATTTTTCATTACACCATCAGAAAGTAGAGATTTCAACGAACAAAAAGCACATCGACTTTTTGAAAAAAACTGATATTTTGACGCGAGAATTTTCGACTGAAAATTAGGGTGCTTTTTTAATATCAAGTCAAAATAAGGAGAAAAAATAAATATTTCAAATCAAATAAATTACAGTATATTTTGGACATGAAAAGGTAAGTTTTCACCAAATTTCGTGGAAAAAAGCATTTTTTGAAAAAGATAAATATAAAAAACCAAAAACTTGGTTAATTGAATTTTTCACATAAATTCTGAGGTTATGTGAAAAAATTGTTGATACAAAAGTTGTAGATCTTTGCATTACCTACAAACTTTGCCATTTAACTTATTTTCATAGGACTTGTAGTTTTGCCGAAAATCGAGATAAGTCATTTTTTACCATTAAAAACTCCCCGAACTCAGATCGACGTAATTTATTTTTCCTAACATTTTTATTATATTCCGCTCCTTTTCCAATTGGTTTCATCCTACTATTATTTTTTTCACTTTTTACCATTTTTAAAGGCTTCATTCAGCCCTGGTCTATGATGAATAATCAAAAACTCAAAGAGAAAACATTTTCTATCATCGGATTTATCTGTGAGCCTTGCTGGCAGATATCATAAATCAAATCAGTGATTCGACCAGATTCTGAGAAAATCTTTTTATGGTTCCTGAAAACATACTGACTCAACGGTATATAACTTGTAAAAACCACTTCGCAATTCACATGTAGTCAAAGAAATTCTGCAACTCTATACTGTCTATGTAAATGCTGAGGTCTATTATATTTTTTATGGTAATACATGAAAACTACAGATTTTACTGGAAAACATACTGTCTATGGATAATATAAACTTACCTTTCAAATTTTAAACTATTCAAAACTGCTGGAGGGTGGATTTAGTCAACATTAGCACAAACATTATCATAGACATAATGGTGCCATTTGATAAAAGAGATTCAACTTTTGATTCTAACATAATATGTAAGCACAACTTTAAAGTGATGTTGACTAAATTCACCTTCAATCACTATAATCAAAAATATACGCACCCACCAAACAGAGACCATAGCCCTATGAATGAAGCGCATACAAATATTTGAGGTTAGGTAGCGTTTTTCCTGTGGTTATACCGGGTGTCAACGAATCTATTAGACAAGTCATAACTTCTAGACCATTAGGTGTATCAAAATGAGATTTGGTATAGGTAAATGGTATGTGAAGAGGAGAGTTTTCACACATTTTTCACTTTCCGGTCACTTCCGGTTTCAACGGAAATGGCTCCGGTTCTAAATTTTTAAATGGAACACCCTGTATATTGTAACATTTTTGGATTTCTAATACAATTCTATATCAGAATGTGACATTTTCGAAAGTTTTTATGCCTACTTAATTTTTTCGGAGTCACTTTTGAAATTACATCTAGGTGGTCATGATCGGAAGTAAACTAATCTAAGGACCTCAGGTGATATCAGAATATTACAATCGCGAAGTTTTAGTGACTAGTATGATAGATATGAAAAAGACAAGTTGGCAAAATTTTCGTGTCTATTATTTTTCAAATGGCGACCATTTTTTGACAAACACTTTCCAAAAAAGGGATATTTTGACGAATCTAACGAAACTAATTTATTTGCGACTGGATTACAAATGGCGGGGATTAGCGCAGTGGTTAAGCGCTCGCCTGGTAATCGAGAGATTGCAGGTTCGATTCCCAGACGGTGCGATCTTTTTTCATTTTCAGATGTGAAAGTCTGAATGACTGAGGCTCGTGTCGGCTGGGAATAATCCTCCACGATTCACTGTTGCGTTAAAAATTAACAGTGCTGGTCCTAAAGTGGCGTATGGAGTTAGTAACAAGGCCTATCAAGAACACATGGCTAATGACCATAGCAGTCGATGCCAAAACACCAAGGAAAAAAAAAAAAAAAAAAAAAAAAAAAAAAAGAACATAAATTAAATATTACTGAGGAAAATACTTCATAATAATTTATTTACTTTTGTCAATTGTGCCATGGATAATAATTCATTTACTTTTGTCAGAACTTTCCGAAAAAAGAATATTTTGACGAATCTAACGATACTAATTTATTTGCGATTGGATTACAAATAAGAACATAAATTAAATGTTACTGAGGAAAATACTTCATAATAATTTATTTACGTTTGTCAAGTGTGCCATGGATAATAATTCATTTACTTTTGTAAGCACTTTCCGAAAAAAGGATATTTTGACGAATCTAAGGATACTAATTTATTTGCGATTGGATTGCAAATAAGAACATACATTAAATATTACTGAGGAAAATACTTCATAATAATTTATTTTCTTTTGACAAGTGTGCCGAGGATAGGCATGATGCATAATATTTTGCAGTTATTTCGATCAAGTCTTCTTTGGAGAACAAAACACTCACTTAGGTTATGACAGTGACATAAGCTTTAAGAGCAGAAGGTAAAATTTTCTTGATTTTCGTTAAATTTTAGTTCAATTGTCCGTCAAAATAATGTATACTCAAAGTGAAAAAGTGGATATGTTGTTATTGTTTGGAGAATGTCAGCGATGCACTTACATTTTTTTCAATATCCTAATTTCTTAAAATTTTCACTATATTAAATTTTCAAAGTGCATTCCTCCTTTTTGAAGACACATTTCAGCTCGTTCAATTGTTTCTCTAAACACGTTTCGTAACATTTGTGGCGTTATACTTCTAAATGCCTGTAGAATCCTTTCTTCTAAGATTTCGAGAGTGGCTGGGGCTGTTGCATAGTAGACCCTTTCTTTAAGATATCCCCAAATGAAGAAATCTAGCACAGTCAGATCCGAGGAGCGGGCAGGCCACCGTACTGGACCATTGGTTGCAATAACTTGATTATTGAAATGCTCTATTAAGTAATCAAGAACGTATCTGGTATTATGAGGGGGTGCTCCATCTTGTTGGAAGTAAATTTGCCGTAAAACTGCTAAAGGTAGATTATTAAGATGATCCTCGATTTCATTTTGAAGAAAACTTAAGGACCTAGCCCCTGTTAACTGACCTTGAAATAATATTGGTCCAATTATTCTGTTTCCAACCATTGTTTATATAGAAGTAAGATAGTTAGTCAATGCCTGTGTAATTGGTGTTGGACGCAAACGCGAGTGTCATCTAGCGTGATTAGTTACAAACATGAATATTTGACGTCATTTTAATGCAGGTTTCTTCAAAAAACCCTGATTTTAATGCTGTCCCATTGTTTGAATCAAGTTACGACATGACTTGAAGGCCAGATCACTGAAGTTACGACATGACTTGGATGCGAGCTCACTATCGCCATCTACATGTCGCATCCATTTTGATCCAATTATAATCCCATAAGGTTGACTAACTATGTTCTATATAAACAATGTTCCAACGATACCAGCCCAGACATTGACGCCAAACCTTTCTTGAAAATTGCTCTCTCTCATTGCATGTTGAGTTTGTTGGGTCCAGTACCGAGAATTTTGCTTATTAAACAAGCCATTATTTGTAAATCGTGATTCGTCGGAAAATAGAATAAAGTTGATGAAATTTGGGTTAACTCTATGATTTTGAAGCAACCAATCACAAAACACTACTCGTCTATCGCCATCGTCAGCATACAAATGTTGATGTAACTGATATTTAAATGCTCGATATCCGTGCTTTTTCAATAGTTTTTCTTGCTGATTCGTGACTTAACTGCATTTCTCGACTAATTTCTCATAAAGAAACCGTTTTTTCACTTTGAGTATACATTATTTTGACGGACAATTGAACTAAAATTTAACGAAAATCAAGAAAATTTTACCTTCTGCTCTTAAAGCTTATGTCACTGTCATAACCTAAGTGAGTGTTTTGTTCTCCAAAGAAGACTTGATCGAAATAACTGCAAAATATTATGCATCATGCCTATCCTCGGCACACTTGACAAAAGTAAATAAATTATTATGAAGAATTTTCCTCAGTAATATTTAATTTATGTTCTTATTTGTAATCCAATCACAAATAAATTAGTATCGTTAGATTCGTCAAAATATCCTTTTTTCGGAAAGTGCTTACAAAAGTAAATGAATTATTATCCATGGCACACTTGACAAAAGTAAATAAATTATTATGAAGTATTTTCCTCAGTAATATTTAATTTATGTTCTTATTTGTAATCCAATCGCAAATAAATTAGTATCGTTAGATTCGTCAAAATATCCTTTTTTCGGAAAGTGCTTGTCAAAAAATGGTCGCCATTTGAAAAATAATAGACACTAAAATGTAATTTTGCCAACTTGTCTTATTCATATCTATCATACTGGTCACTAAAACTTCGCGATTGTAATATTCTGATATCACCTGAGGTCCTTAGATTAGTTTACTTCCGATCATGGCCACCTAGATGTAATTTCAAAAGTGACTTCAAAAAAATTAAGTAGACTTAAAAACTTTCGAAAATGTCACATTCTGATCTAGAATTGTCAGGGTGTTCCATTTAAAAATTTAGAACCGGAGCCATTTCCGGTGAAACCGGAAGTGACCGGATAGTGAAAAATATGTGAAAACTCTCCTCTTCACATACCATTTACCTATACCAAAACTCATTTTGATACATCTAATGGTCTAGAAGTGATGACTTGCCTAATAGATTCGTTGACACCCGGTATATTGAGGAATATCTTGATAAATTTTACAAAATAGCTGCACATTCACATGATTCCAGAGGGAAAACACAGTGTAACTGAAATTCACATTTCGAACTGACATTTACTAAGTAAAATGAAATAAACCTACTAAATGAAAGAAAAGTAGGTACCATTATTAAGTATATGACAAATATACCTTTTTGCGGTGAATTTACTAGATTTTGTGAAAAATTTTTCACCTATTTGTACCAGTGAATCAATTGACCCCCTTGCCGTTTGAAAAAAATCTTTCAAAATGGCTGCCCGACGCCATTTTCAAAAATAGACAATTTTTTTGTTCTCAAAAAGTAAAGACTGGTAGTCTCTTACTATCTTTACCGATCAGAGGGAATTTATTTGAGAAAGTCATCACATTACATATATTCAAATGTTCGCAGCAAGTCTTTGAAATGGTTGTTCCTGATATTATTCTTATTAATCTCACCTTGTATAACTTTTGAGTTCATCACTTATTTGACAAATTTATAGAAACAAAGTTGTTGATATTGATTTACATATTTTGAAGTTTGTCAATAAAAAAGTACTGATTTAATTGTTTGATTTCTGATTTATTTCGACTTTAATCCGGCTCGAAGGACCAATGTTTGGACTAGTCAGTCCTACTGTGAATTCCTTGGATTAAAGTCGAAATAAACCAGAAATCAAACAATTATATCAGTACCTACTTGATTATTGACACACTTCAAAATATGTAAATCAATATCAACAACTTTGTTTCTATGAATTGTCAAACAACTGATAAAATCAATAGTTTTACAAGGTAAGGTTAATAAGAATAATATCAGGAACATCGGTTTTTCCTCCGAAGGAAACTTTAAAGTAGTGATAACGTTTACAGAGAATGTTGAAGTATTCACTAAAGAATTGAAGTAATCTAATACATTCACAAATATTATAAATAAACGAACACACAAACATGTTCGAAGTAACAAAACATTCTCACGAAACAAGCTATGCGAGTATGTTCGAATTGTTCATAGTATTATGATTACAACATCTCCTGAAAAGGGGTTGGAGGAAATTCCAATTCCGTTGTTTACCTCATCGATCATTCCACCTTTGGCAAAAACGTGCCTGACTATTAGTAAATTTCCAAGAGCCGCGAACAAATTAGATGGATAATGATGAGGCCCATAATTGTATTGAATATAAGAACCATCGATTTTTTTCGGTGCAATTCAGGATGTCCAGGCCCCTGGCAACTCAATAGCGCTTAGTCTGACGTCAAAGCTCGCCGATACACAAACAAGCATTCATTGTTCCCTTTTTTGTAATACTTTTTTTTCAATAATTACGTCAAAATTGTGTAATTTTGGATGCCTTTGAAATGCCAAAGTTAGGATGCAAAACAAATTATTTAAATACAGGGAATACACAATACCCATCATTCTCATTTCAATCGTTTTTTATTAAACATATTACAATCATATTTCATACATATTAATTTTTTACAAAATTTACACAAATGACTGATTTTGTTTCCTGGGATTTGAGGTCTTAAATTAAATAAAACTCAATTTCTTTTAAGTTCACGTTTGTCAGTTTATTTTGACATCTTTAGGACACTACTGTAAGATACAGAAAGGGAATGTTATTTTTTGGATTTATAAAACAGTAGAAAAAAAATAATAATAAACTTATCAATTTGCTACTATTTCTTTTTCAGAAACAATCACTGAACTATGTTTAGGTAATAATAATGATAATATTTATTCACCAATTAAAAGTTAGTACACAGTAAAAGAAAAAAACATGAACGGCAAATAAATATAGGAGACCCACAGGAGGACAGGACCTCGAGCGTGGGAAGGACCTCGAGCGTGGGAAGATAAAACTGAATGAATCAATATAATGGATGAGTTTTCCGTATAATATGTATACAGGGTGATTTACCACCACTAACACAAAATTAAATGGGGTACTGGTCTATCATGTGCAAAAGCACCTGTAAAATTTGAGAGCTATCCGTGATGATTCAACCAATTTTTCTGTACGTCAACCGCAATGGATACGCCACTGCATCATTGAATTTAAGGAACCATCCACGTGAAAACACAATCGTGCTTCTGTGAAAGATGACAGGAGAACTGAAACATTATAGTGTAAAATCGCTGATGGTTGTGTCTACTTGTTCCCGATTTGTCTTGATTGTACACTTATTACAGAACGAATAGTCACGGTGTATGTGGAAACACCCAATATTATCCCTCGACATTACCCGTTCTCTCCAGATAATACAATTATTATGACTCGTAATGGTCCTGAGTACAGAAATTTGTGAAGATTTGGCACTGTTCAGTATGCCAGCGTTTACCATGAACCAAAAGCTACACCATCATTTATGGTACACTCCAAAAAATGTGTACACATTTTTTACAGATTGGCGTCCCATGCAAAAAATTTTTACAGTTCCCGTTTTCCAGGAAATGGGCGTGGGCTAAATTTCAAGTAAACCTGCACCACACATTCTGTATTTTGAAAAAATACGCATTTATTGAACATCAAATGGCTGCTAACATTTCTTACACATTTATTACAAATTATTAACGTGTTGAAAATTCCAAAATTTTCATCCTCTAGGGGTTAAATAGCCCTTATAGATAGACAATTCCCTATTAAATATAGATCCCAACGTGGTCGATGCCAGAATTGTTCACAAGATTGTTTATAGTTTTTGTGCAAACTATCGAAGTGTTAAAAATTACAAAATGATAGCCCCCAAAGGGTCGAACACCCCCAAACTTCTCAAAATTACTATTACATCATCTATCACATTGCGCGTATCTCTGAAATTTTCCACAAAACTACGAGGATGTATTGATATCTAGTTAGCCGTGACCAGTTCCCTGCATAAACAAAATATTGCGTTACCATAGCAACGAACAATAACTTATTAGAAGTGTCAGTGTAAAGTTTGACGTCAAAAAAGTAAACCAGAGATACGCAATAAATTAAAAGAAAAAATATGTCCACAGAAATTGTGAAAATCGAAAAATTGGAGTATCGAGCCATCATCAAGTACCTGTATTTAAAAGGGTTAAGAGGTAAGCAGATTTACGAAGATATGCTTAATACCCTTGGTGATCAATGTCCTTCGTATGCGACCGTGAAAAATTGGACTGCAAGCTTCAAAAGAGGTAAATTTTCCATTGAAGATGATGACCGATCGGGAAGGCCAGTTTCTGTGTCACTCCCCGAAAATATCGATGCAGTTCATGACATGATTTTAACAGACCGTCGAATTGGGCTAAAACGGATATCTGAAGCACTGAATATTTCATACGAACGCGTTCATCATATAGTTCACGTCAATTTGGACATGAGAAAAATTGTTGCAAAATGGATCCCCACATGTTTGATTGTTGACCAAAAGCGTGCAAGGGTAGTAGCATCGCGTTCGATCTGTGCTCGATTTGAAAACGATGTAGACTTCTTAAACCGAATTGTTACTATGGATGAGACTTAGGTACATTTATACGATCCGGAAACAAAGCAACAATCGATGGAATGGCGACGCTCCGGTTCTCCAAGACCTAAGAAGTTTCGTGTCCAAAAATCTGCTGGAAAAGTTCTTGCTTCAGTTTTTTGGGATTGCCATGAAGTAATCATGATTGATTTTTTGGATAAGGGTAGAACAATAAGTGGATATTACTATTCGACATGACTGACCACTCTACGGGAAAAAATTAAAGAGACAATACGCGGAAAGCTATTCAAAGGTGTTTTGTTTTTGCAGGACAACGCCCCTGCACACAAATCTCATGTTGCCAGGCAAAAAATTCGTGATTTAGGGTTTGAATTACTAGAACACCCCCCTTTTTCACCAGATTTGGCTCCGTCCGACTATCATCTGTTTCCTCAACTGAAAAAAAGTTTAAAAGGTCGCAAATTTTCTTCCAACGAGGAGGTAATAAAAGCTGTGGAGGTCTGGTTTGCAGAGCAAGAAGAAACATTTTTTTTAAAGGTCTAGAGACGTTGCAGGTTCGCTGTAATAAATGTATCCAATTAAGATGAGAATATGTTGAGTAATAAAATATTTTGACATTGAAATTTTGTTTGGTTCTATAGCAGGCTAAGAATTTTTCAATACATCCTCGTACAGTTCACGTCGGGTTTCCTATCATATAGCAACACAAAAATTTATTAACACAACCCACTCTTCAATATATTGATTTTTATGGTTGATATTGTTCATGAGCAACTAAAAACGCGCAGTAGAAGCATGTGGGATACAGTTCACGTCGGGTTTCCTATCATATCTCATCACGAAAATTTATTAATACAGCCCACTTTTCAAAATATCAATTTCTATGGTTGAAATTGTTCATGTGCAACTGAAGGCACGCAGTAAAAGCGTGTGGGATACTGTAAAGAATTATAATACCTGATGAAATACAGTTCTCGTCGGATTTCCTATCATACAGCAACACAAAAATTCATGAACACAACCTAATCTTCAAAATATTGATTTCCATGGTTGATATTGTCCATGAGTAACAAAAGACACGCAGTAGAAACTGTGTGATACTGTAAAGAATTCTAATACTCGATGAAATACAGTTCACATTGGATTTCCTATCATATCGTAACACGCAAATTTATTAACACAGCCTACTCTTCAAAATGTTGATTTCCATGGTTGATATTGTCCATGGACAACTAAAGACGCGCAATAGAAGCGTGGGGATACTGTAAAGAATTTCAATACTCGATGAAAAACAGTTCGTGTCGGGTTTCCTATCATAAAGCAACACAAAAATTTATAAACACAGCCCATTCTTCAAAATATCAATTTCTGTGGTTGAAATTGTCCATGAGCAACTGAAGACACGCAGTAGAAGCGTGTGGGATACTGTAGAGAATTTTAATAATCGATAAAAAACAGTTCGCGTCGAGTTTCCTATCTTATAGCAACACGAAAATTTATTAACACAGCCCACTCTTCAAAATATTAATTTCCATGGTTGATATCGTCTATGAGCAAGTGAAGACACGCAGTAGAAGCGTGTGGGATACTGTAAAGAATTTAATAATCGATGAAAAACAGTTCGCGTTGGGTTTCCTACCTTATAGCTACACGAAAATTTATTAACACAGCCCACTCTTCAAAATATTAATTTCCATGGTTGATATCGTCCATGAGCAACTGAAGACAAGTAGTAGAAGCGTGTGGGTTACTGTAAAGAATTCTAATACTCGATGAATTACAGTTCACGTCGGTTTTCCTATCATATTGCAACACAAAAATTCATTAACACAGCCCACTCTTCAAAATATCAATTTCCATGGTTGATATTATCCATTATCTCAAAAATTGCAGTAGAATCTTGTGAGTCACTGTGATACATCTTAAAACCCGATGAAACATTTTAGAGATACGCGCAATGTGATAGATAATGAAAACAGGTTGGGTGGAAGAGCGAGTCTCCTCGGTAATTCAACTTACTGATGAGACCGAACTCTGCCTTTTGTTCTCGAGCTATGTTTGAAACTGTACTTCTGTATGTGTACTCACTCTAGAACAATAAAATCTATTATTATTATTATTATTAAAAAGGAATTTTGAGAAGTTTGAGGATGTTAACCCCTTGGGAGCTCTTCATTCTGTAATTTTTAACACTTCGATTAATCTTGTGAACAATGCTGTCACTAACCACTATATTTATTAGGCGGAAAAGAAATCTGTAGTTCACAATGAGCTTATGACAAGAGGCATAAGATGTCCGGAGGACTGCTCATTGCTAATATCCTATACAATAGGAAAAGTTGGATCGAAAATCCATCAGAAAACAACTACTTTCCTGGCTAATGCCACGACGAACATTGAATTACATCTGATGAAATTTCCGTGCAGAGTTCCACAAGGTTATCTCTGCAATTGCTTGGTTGCATGGGAATGATCATAGAAACATTCGGACCACCTATATATCGATTTCGGAGTGTTGCTCCTCATCAGTATAGGGTAGGTCTAGCAGTCAATAACTAATGACTGCAACGAATGAATCGACGACCACTCCCATTTAAAGACCGAAACTGAGATCGCGCCCGCACAGTGGATTAACTCCAAACTGCGAGCGCCATCCCAGCGCCGGAAGTCCAACCAAACAATATCCGTGCTCCACGATCGTCAAGACCGTATATGAAACGGAAAAGAAATCTGTAGTTCACAATGAGCTTATGACAAGAGGCATAAGATGTCCGGAGGACTGCTCATTGCTAATATTCATTAGTGATTTTTCCATCTATAAGGGTTATTTAACCCCTAGGGGATGAAAGTTTTGGAATTTTCAACACGTTAATGATTTGTAATAAATATGTAAGAATTGTTAGCAGCCATTTGATCATCAATAAAAGCGTATTTTTTCAAAATACAGAATGTGTGGTGCAGGTTTACCTAAAAGTTAGCCCACGCCCATTTCCTGGAAAACGGGCTCTGTAAAAATTTTTTTGTGTGGGACGCAAATTTGTAATAAATGTGTACAAAATTATGTAATAGTTTTTTTGGAGTGTGCCATAAATGCTGGTGTAGCTTTTAGTTCATGCGTTTACCTCTAGCTCTAGCGAATATTGTGATGATTGTTACATATGGTGCAGTGAATGAAAATGCCAATGCTTGTGTGCAATAATACTCGAGAAAATTTTCAAATAGGCGCCATCCAAACTCCTTTCGTTGCTTGGAATTGTGTATTGACGGTAACGGAACAACATTCAAACATTTGCTTTTACATGATAAAATATAATTCTGTTGTGCTGTTTATTTGTGATTTCTAAAATTATTTTATTTATTAGTACCACTCTGTAATGTGAGTAACATCCCAATCTCACTTCTAACCCTATCAGCTCTGTTGTCAGTCCTAAGTCTGATGAAGGAGAAGGGTAAGTGAGCCTGCAAGGTTCAACGCGGGCAGCTTCTACCCAGTGGCGGCGCGTTCCTACAAATCAATCAGTTGATTTTTTTGTTTTATTTTTGTAATTCCTTTTGGTTTTCAACTTCTTTTGGTGGTTCGTTATAAAAATAAAAATTTGTAAGATTTAGTGGACTTCCTATATTCTTTAACTTTTTCGTATAACTTTTTGAATTCTTTTCATAAAAACAACATAGATACAACGTGTTGTACTTTTGACGAAGGAAAACCAAAATCATAGAAGTGTACAAAAATAATTCGAAAATTAGAAAAAGAAATCTTTCTGATCAAATCAAAATATGCTTTATTGTCGGAAAAAATAATTTTTGTTGACAAAGCGAAGGTTGATATATATATATATATATATATATATATATATATATATATATAACAATGTAACCAAGAATAAAGTGTATGTAGAGTCACAATCGAGTTAGTAATCAATCGTAGTCATAAAACATGTAAATAAAACGTATATAACATAAAAACATATTATAAACAGTCACAATTTAAAATAATTAAGTTATACAAAAAACAAAGTAACATGAAGTAACATGAAAATAAATGAGCTTTATCTTTAATAAATTGTCAAATAATCTTAAAATAAATAAATTTAGTCATAGAAGTAGACAAGTAATAAACATAATTACACTCTTACCAGTAGTTACTCGTATAGCTCATGTACATTTGTCATTGAAGTACTCTTGCAAATTATAATCTGCTAAAAATGTGTTAACTATTTTCCTGAAGTTTTTTGTATTCCTGTTAACCATCTTGATATGTTGAGGCAAGTGATTATACATCTTGACCCCATTATAATAAATGGAATCCCTAATTAGGTTTGTTGTGGGAAGTGGTAATTTTAACCCATTATTACGTGTGTCGTATGGATTGGTGGGAGCTTGAAACATGAATATATTTTTGTTTATGAGGCATACTGATTCCAAAATAAACAATGATATTACTGTCAGAATTCTTTCTTCGGCAAATTTGAGTTTGCATGACTCACGAGGTTTCAGCTTACATAAATATCTGATAGCCCGTTTCTGCAGGACTAAAACAGTCTGCAGTGCTGTTGAGTTGCAGGCTCCCCAGAATGGAATTCCATATCGTAAATTAGATTGTATGAGAGCATAATAGACCGTCTTGGCAGTTTGTATTCCCAAATTTATTGAGGTTACTCTCACTGCATAGCAGCCCGAGGAGATTTTACTTTTTAGTTGTTTTATATGCGAGTCAAATTTCAGTTTATTGTCTATGTAGAACCCCAAAAATTTTGTAGTAGCCTCATTTTTAATGGTTGTGTTATCATTAAACAGGAGGTCATCAAGACTACATTTGAATGATATTACGTTTGTTTTTGTTGTGTTGAGTGTTAATAGATTTGCGTTGCACCAATCCTTAATTTTTTCCATATCACCTGTTATGGTGTTATGTAATTCAATCGTAGTTTTGCTATTCCATAATATTGTTGTGTCATCCGCAAATAGGGTGAAATGTCCAGAGATGCTTAAATTTGTAAGGTCATTGACATATAGTAAAAATAATATGGGACCTAGGACTGATCCTTGAGGCACTCCTGACATAATTTCCTTCCTGCTCGAGAGTTCTGTTGTTCTCACCATCTGATTTCTACCTGAAAGGTATGATACAAACCATTTGTGTGTGATTCCTCTGAGGCCATAATGGTAGAGTTTGCCTAGCAGAATCTTATGGTTGACACAGTCAAACGCCTTCGACAGATCACAAAAAACTGCTGCGGCCACATTACCAGAATTTAACTTACTGTAAATGTTATACATGAAGGAAAATATTGCATCATGCGTATTAGTTTTGTGTTGAAAACCAAATTGATTTTTACTAAGAATTTTGTGACGTTCCAGGAAATTAGTTAGTCGTGATTTCACCAGTTTCTCTATGACTTTGGCCATTGCTGGGATGAGAGAGATTGGGCGAAGATTTGAGGGATCGTCCACATTCCCCCCTTTTGGAATGGGAATAACAACAGAGGTTTTTAGGGAACAAGGAAATTGTCCTTCATGGAAAGAAGTGTTAATGAGTGTTACTAATAATTCAAGTGCATTAACTGGCAGGTTTTGCATGACTCTTATTGATATACCGTCGTATCCGGATGCGTTTTTATTCTTTATATTCTGCAGTGTTTCAACTAATTCAGAAATATTGGTATCGTATAAAATTAGGGTTTCCTCAATTCTCTTATCAGTCAGATTTGTGAGGGGGTCATATGGAGTTACTATCTCTCGCTTAGGCTTTGTGCAATATTGCAATAGTATTCATTTATTTTATTGGGGCTAAGTGATAAGTCAACATATTTTTTTTTAGATTTTCCTCCATAATTTTATATTTTAGAGCCCTGAGGATGGTGAAATATATTACCGAAACGTTTCCTAACTGAAAAATTATGGTTTTTCTATAAGAGTCCTAACCCCAACAACTTCTTTTCAACATAAACATAGGAGGTCGAAACATCATCATATTTATAACTGTGTTCAATAAAGCAATAATAATGATCATTTGGTAAAAGTTTGTAGTGCTACGAAATTTGTGCATGGGGTGGGGGTAGAGGGGACGCAATCTTTGTCCCGTATAAACCGAGTAAAACTCCCGCTATGTGACAACTTTCTGCAGTCTCTTTCCGATTTTCCAATTATGTTAAATCACTGGTAATTCAACTGCTTCAAGTGATTTACATTACAATGCTTACTGTGACATCCTTTGGTCTGAATTATTCACGAATTCACAAAGATCACAGCCACTTCAGCTAGTTGCATAGACAACATATTTACCAACTAGAGAAACAGTCTTTTGATAGCGGCGTTTTCGAACCCTGTCTATCAGATCATCGTGTCCAATACCTCATTATGAAATCTTTGTCTGAATTGTCTAATCAGAAATCATTTATCGGGGTCACAGGAGCGGATTACAGAAACTAAAGCAGGCCTTATCAGGCATAAAATGGGATACTTGAGAAATTTACCAAAATGTTGATTCCATAGCTTCCACTCTTGTGGATACCTATAGTAATTCAGTTAAAGAAATATTTCCTATGAAAACCCACACTTCCATAAGTAAAAAGTCTCGGATAAAATGGTTAGACGATTCTTTGAAAAGAATGAGACAAAATCTTTCAAATTTCATACTCGTGGCAGATATAACCAAAGATCCTGCAGACATTTCAGCTTACAAGACCTCCGGAAATAATTATTGTCTTCAAATGAAAAATGCGACGATTCCATCAATTCCTCTAACAACAAATCCAAATCATGTTGGAAAATGATAAATTTTTAAAGAAATAAAAACAAAACTAGTACTCATACCAGCGATATTTCTTTAGATTTTTTTGTTGAAATTGCTGATGAAATCATAAAATCTCTTCCAACAACATCAAGTCTTGATTTACTCGATTTCAGAATCTTCCCTGTTCTCAGTAGTCTTTTTAGCTCCAGTAAAGGCAGATGACGTTTTGATGTAGTAAAGTCACTGAAAAATTCCAAGTGCTCTGACGCAAATGAATTACTTTGCGAAATCATTAAGGAAACTTCCAACATCATTTTACAACCACTTACCGATCTTATCAATCTCATATTCGTTTTTGGTATATTTCCTGATGCATTCAAACTATCCTGAGTTATTCCTCTTTTTGAAAAAGGTGATATTTCACTTGTTGACAATTACCGTCCAATTTCTATAATATCTTTATTTGGTAAAATAATTGAAAAAATCCTCAAACAACGCCTCACCGCATATTTTGAAAAATTTAAGTTTTTTAACGATTCGCAATTTGGTTTTCGTAAGGACCGCTCTACAATGCAGGTTGTTTTAAAAGTCGTTAGCGATGTAATCGAGGGCATAGAGCTAGGGCAACACACAGCAATTACACTCTGTGACCTATCCAAGGCCTTCGACTGTGTCTCTCACGACATCTTACTTGAGAAACTATTTTACTATGGCATCAGGGGAGTGCCTTTGTCTTTAATGAGGGTCGACATCAAGCTATAACGACCAATAGTACTACTTCGAATTTCAAACTTGTTAAGCATGGTGTTCCTCAAGGATTAGTTTTGGGGCCGCTATTATTTATCATTTATGTGAATGAAATCAGTCGTTTTATGAACCCACATAAATCTGTTCTGTTTGCAGACGATACTACCTTCATTTATTCCGATAAGGACTTATTAGAACTTGCGAGAATATCCGAAGAGGTAAATAGTGAGGCAGAAACTTGTTTTTTTGCAAACAAACTCAAATTAAATTCTGACAAAACTCAACAACTGAATTTTGCAGCTAGAACCACTACGTCAGATGTGAACAGTGTAACATTACTTGGAGTCACTGTGGACAGCAATCTCTCTTGGAATGATCACATCAAACAATTAAACAGTAGATTATGTAGCACTCCTTTTCTTTTACGTCAACTGAAGAATATCACTAGTTATGATACACTGAGAACTACATATTTCTCTCGTTTCCACTCTCACATCAGTTATGGGATCATTCTCTGGGGAAATTCCAGTGGAGATTTTCAAACTTCATAAAAGAGCTATGAGACTCATTACAAATTCAGGCTATAGGGATCATTGTCAACCTCTTTTTCTGAGACTTCAAATTATGCCACTACCCACCTCATATCTATACAGTGTCCTGTTAGAAATTCATAAGGCAAATATGTTAATCAAACAATCTGACGATCATGATCACAATACCTGATCCGCAAATAATAGTCGAACAAATCGCTACCGCCTGAATAAATCCAAGACAAATACGTTATACTTCAACCTTCACAATCATTTGCCAGATGATTTTAAGTGTCTCTCTATGTCTCATTTTAAAAATTCCTCAAAGAATTATCTCTTGAGATATTGCTTCTACTCTGTCGATGAATATGTTAGTCCGTAACTTTTGTCGGAAAGTGCGAAACAAAGAATATTGCAAACCAAACTCTGCAGTCATTTCTACAAGGTAGTGATGGAATCAATATAATAGAAAACAACTGAGTACAGCTTGACAAATATAGCTCTGCATCTGAATATTGGATGCGCAGTCAAACAGCCTGTGTCCGTTCTTGTCGCTCACGATTAAATTTGGTAGTGGATATTTACTCTCTCTGTTTATCGTTCGCATATATCAAATGCAGAGACATATTTGCCAAGCTGTACTTTATTTTAAGTTTTATGAATGAAACGAGTTGAACAAACGAGTACTGAGAAGGTATCATTGTTCCAAAAAATTCATATTTTATCATTTTAACAATTATATTATTAGTTTATTATTTATGCAACTGCGCATTTTCCATCACAATATTATTGTGATGGTGGAAACATATTTTTGAATCTTTGATGTTCCGAATTCCGAAAATGGAATTCTGTTACACCTGGTATGAAAGACTGAAACTGTGAAATACAACGAATTGAACGAATTCTGTATTCTGAAGAGGATATATAAATAAACAGGGCTTCCAATCTAGCCACCTGTTTGATCCTATTCAATCCCGAAGGATAAATTTATGTGTCTTTCATTGACATTATTATCTTATTAGTCCCGATGGAGACTTATGAGATTTGTCGTATAAAGAAAGAAAAAGCCTGGGAAATTGCGTTTGGTTTCGAATAAAATTTGAAGTAAATTTTTTTAAACACGTACCTAATTCCAGAGATGCTCTTCTTTCACATATCAACCGGAGTTAAATACTTCTGATGATAAATTATCATTTTATAAACAAGTGTGGTTGACTGCCTCTTGTTAAAGTTAGCTTTGTTATCTGTTTCAGATTTATTTTTATGTAACTAAGGATTCTTTTGGATGTATACAAAGATAGTTGAAAATAAACAAATTTGTTATTTGAGTTTATATTTTTATTTTCGATACAAATCACTAATTTTCACAAAATGTTATGGGCTCAGATCAGAAATAGGTAAGTGGAATAGCGTATTTCGAAAGTGAGCAAAACGACACGAAAGTTGTAGCACGTACCCAAGTTTGAAGTTGTGACTCATTTTTGCTTTGTCACTGTCATATTGTATTCACTTCCTGAGAAAACTTTGAGATCAGGTATTGTGAGAATTGGAATGGACAAGATTCGGAGTCTCAATATTCAGAAGTTCGAAGGCAACAACTTTCAGCTGTGTAAATTCCAGATGGAAATCATCTTCAGAACAGAAGGTTTAATCGACCTGGTGAATGGAACAATCCAAAAACCCACGAATGCAGCTCCAGAAAAAGGAATTAAAGAATGGGGAAACTGCAATGCTAAAGCTGTGCTTCTCATATCTACTTCATTGGAATTCTCGCAACTCCAAACCATTATGTCATGTGGAACTGCTCCAGAAATGTGGTCAAAAGTCAAGCTGATATATATGAACAGAGATCTTGTGTTAATGAAGTTATGTTGAAACAATAGTTTTTCAACTATAAAATGTCAACAAATGACATCATATCAGCAAAGTGGAGGCAATAGCAGCAGCATTATCTGATGTCGCAGTAAGAGTTTCAGACGTTGATAAGATAGCAAAGGTTTCAGGTAGTCTACCTCATAAATATGGACCATGCGTGACTGCCTGGGACTGATGAGACTAAACAGAATTTCGATAATCTATCTGCTAGACTCCTCAAAGAAGAACTGAGATTACATCAGTCAGATGGAACATCTACTGCATTTGCTGGTGTGAAATTCCAGAATAAACAGAACACTTCGACTTTGAATAGATGCTATATCAAACTAAAGAACAAACGAAGTGTCATCAGTTCTATTGCAGAAAAACGGGTCACATAAAATAAGAATGTAGGAAAAGAATCAACAAATATTGTGGAGATAGTCAAGATTACAAAGACAATAGTTTTCCGTCTCATCAAGGAAGATATCAAGCACTGAGCACTGAAGAAAATAACCTTCAAGTTATTGGTTGTAAGCAACGATTATACACTGTATAATCTTTGGGTTGTGAGGAGATTTTGCTAATTGACAGTGCTGTTTCTAAGCATATGACTTCACACCAAGAATGGTTCAGATAAACCACTTGAATCTGAAGTTGCTGTTCAGATTCAGTCAATGGTAGCAGGCAACGTTGGAAAACGCATTGTATGTACCACAACTGAAGAATAACTTGTTTTCTATGGGATCAGTCACCGATAGAGACCTTGAATTTGTTTTCAACAATAACAAAATCGCAAAATTTTCCGGTTTTTCCAGTTTTTCTCCGTTACTAATGATCCGATCGGTCAGTAGAAAATATGATTGTGTTCATATTTCAATTCTCTACAATTTTACGTATTGAAGCAACCAGATTGCTGTATCAGTTTTCATTTTATAAGCAAAACATAAAAGAATATACAGGGTGTCAATTTGAAAACTTCCCACCCTTAATATCTTCCTTCCAGTAAACAATATGAGTAATCGAAAAAACAGGTCAATTTTATTGTCAAGGGGGACACTTTCACGGACTATTTGTAGCCCTCGTGGTTCAACCCCCTAGGAGGGGTAGATGTTACCCTTAGAATTTTAAATGGGAAGGGGGGTCAAGTGGCACATCATTTTGATGGGCGTTCAATTCTTGTTCCAATGGTACCCTGACTTATTATTTTTTGATGAGCATTTTCCGAAAAATTGCGTTCTAAACTAACAGAAGTAATTATTAGAACGCCTATACTGAGATGCATTATTGTATTGACTCCCTTTAATAAAAATGGTTAGAAGAGTAGGTGGCACCGCTCCAACCCTTGAATGACAGGAATAAATTTATTACGCATGGGATTTTTTATTTGGTGGTTATTTTCCTTCTACACAATAAAATTTAATTTGCGAGAAAGACATTTCCAACATAAAATCTACTTACGCTTATCTTATTAGCTGTTCGAAATGTTGTCCATTTTGCTCTAAACAGTAATACAGTCTGTTTTCGAATTCCCCTCTAACATTACGGAAAACTTCACTAGGAATTGACCGGCATGCTGCTGTAATTCGTCTTTTAAGTTCGTCAATATCAGAAGGTTGTGTTTTATAAACAACGGATTTAAGATGCCCCCAAAGAAAGAAATCTAAGGGTGTTAAATCCGGTGATCTCGGAGGCCAATCCATCTACCCGGAAATCTCTCGTTTAACCACTGTCGGACGGGAAGAAAATAATGAGGTGGAGCACTGTCCTGCTGGTAATGTAACAGATCCTCCTGCAAAAGTTCATTACCTTCTGCATCAATTTGAGTTTCTAGCTCGTGAGTTATAAGAGGATCGATAGTCTCTTCAAGCATATCAAGGTACAGATTGCCAGTCAAGTTTTCTTCCAGAAATAATGGACCAAGAATGGCATTTCCAAGAATACCAGCCCAAACATTAACTTTTTGTGGGTGTTGTGTATGCCCTTCCCGAAAAATATGTGGGTTTTCGTCACTCCAATAGCGACAATTTTGTCTATTAACATTGCCATTCAGAAAAAATGAACACTCATCGCTGAAACAGATGTTTAACAGAAGATTAGGGATGGTATTGACTAGATGAGACATGATTTCACAAAACTCTATTCTTCTATCATAATCATCCTCGTGGAGCTCTTGAAGAATCTGCATTTCATATGGATGAAATTTATGCATTTTCAATGCTTTTCTTATAGTCTCGCGTGACATTCCCGTCTGTTCTGATACTGATCGTAAGGAGCTCGTGGGCTCTGCAGCAAATGTTCCCAAAACTTCAATTTGAGCTGCTTCATTTAGTACTCTGGGGTTATTTCTTTTTTTATTTGTCACTGAACCAGTTTCGTAAAACTTATTCACCAAATCAAGCACATACCGGTGACTTACATTACAATTTGGATGTCTTTCGTTAAAAAGACATGCCGCCCTTCGTGCGCACTTTCCAACTTCGCCATAAATTACAATCATTTCAATTCTGTCTTGAAGGATGTAAACCATTTTTACACTTTTATACACTTATTAAAGTAATTCCTAAACAGCCCAACAGGTACAACGGTATTCACAATACTACCACATAGTTCAAATTTGCTAACCAATTTTTTGCCGGAAAACAGAAACTTTTTACAGCAGAAGTAGCAAAAAAGGAAGGCTATCTGTACAATTTCTGCGATGACACTTAAAAATCCAGCATTTAATAAACACAACTTTACCACCATCTACGTTTTACTATTACTACTTTTTTATGTAAAGTGTTTGGAGCTAATGGCTAATGTTACCCCTAATAAAGGGTTGGAACGGTACCACCTAATATTCTAACCAGTTCTGGCCAAACCATGCATCTCAGTATAGGCGTTCTAATAATTACTTCTGTTAGTTTAGAACGCAATTTTTCGGAAAATGCTCATCAAAAAATAATAAGTCAGGGTACCATTGGAACAAGAATTGAACGCCCATCAAAATGATGTGCCACTTGACCCCCCTTCCCATTTAAAATTCTAAGGGTAACATCTACCCCTCCTAGGGGGTTGAACCACGAGGGCTACAAATAGTCCTTGAAAGTGTCCCCCTTGACAATAAAATTGACCTGTTTTTTCGATTACTCATATTGTTTACTGGAAGGAAGATATTAAGGGTGGGAAGTTTTCAAATTGACACCCTGTAATTACGGAATGTCTTTCATGTGATGGCATAGTCGGTTTCCTACTAGTATTTTTATTTCACCCTACGGCACCCCTCAGAAGTCTTCGAGAGTCATGTGCGAGCTAGGGAAGACGCAGCCCTTACCTTTCAACTTGTGATGCCATAAAATTGATTGGTGTACTGGGACTGATGCAATGATTCTCCTGGAAACAGTGGAAGACTAAAAAACTGAGAATAGCATTTCACACATAAAGTATTTGAATAAATATTCCAATTTTAATGCACTTTATTTTAGAAATTTTTTGACGAGGCAGCAAGAAGGAATGCTATGTAACATAAGTCAACTTGGCTGTAACGAACAAAAATGGTACAAGGATTTCATTAAAGTGAATAGAACATAACACCATATACACTCCAAGGAAACGGAAAGAACATATTTTTGTTCGTAAAGGACAAGACCAAGCACCTGCGCCGTCGGAAGATAATCATAGCATTGAAGAATGAATATAAAATTGTGGCAACAAAAGTCTTCAGAATGATCAAAACTAGCAGAGCAGTGTATATAATCGCCAGTAAAACGGAAATCACATTAAAATATCTGAAATCTAATGTAAAACATTGATGTCAACAATAATTACATAGGAAGGATCATAGGTACAATCATCTAGCCAGATATGGGCATATGCGGCAGCCAACCGAACAGTTACCATCCCCAAGATGACTGAAATGTGGAAAGAACCACCACACCTAGGAATGCAGAAAACTGATAAATGTGCTTGCAATATTTTTCAACTATAGATTGGTACATACAGCCAACTATAGGGGTTACATATCATACGAAAAAAAATATATAACATCTAAAAAAAATCGACCTCACAATCTTGGAATCTACAGACAGTGGTCTAGGCAGTCTCACAGGATATCAATAGTCCAAAACTCAAGGAGATGCGAACTTATAGTCCACATATTATATATTCCATGTGGAACCACAAAATAGCAACGCAACAAGATGAAGACAAATCCACCAGAAGGTCAAGAGGATAAGTTTCTGCAAGTGGAAAAACCCACCACAGATGGCTCATACCACAACATTCATTGTATTGACCTCTACGTTTGTCTACCTGAATAATTATCAAGTCATTCAGAGAAACAATTGGTATTTGTTACTGATTTGTATTGTACATAGTTTGATTCGTTTTTGTGCTTATTTGGTTTTAAATTGATAAATTAGTCTGACAATTGTTGAAAAGCTTGGTTTATTGACAATGATACATAAATCTGACATTTCATCAACATGAATGGTATCCATAACAACGGATATCTACAGGGCTAATATATAATAACATTGTACATTTCCCCCCTCCTTGAAAGGACTGGAGAGCTTTCAAATGAAAAAATTATCAGGTATTACTCAGCTTCAATGGGTAGAATACAAATCTTGGAGTACGAACGCTTCACTTCTCCTGAAGATGTCTTGATTGAGGCTATCCTGGCAACGCCATCTGGACCGGGATGAATAGCAGTGATTCTTCCAAGGGGCCAATGGAGGGATTGGCAGTTATCATGTTTGATGATTACCATATCGCCGACTTTCAGTTTACTTTGAGTATCCTTCCATTTCTGTTTCTGTTGAAGTTCGGAGACGTATTCTCTTTCCCATCTTGTCCAAAAGTGTTGCTGGATCTGCTGAATTCTTTGAAACCTTGATAGTCGATTCTCAGGAATGTGGGTTAGAGATGGATCAGGCAGTGAAGTGAGTTTGCGGCCGATTAGAGAATGGGATGGTGTCAAGGGTTCGAGGTCAGATGGATCGGGAGATAAAGGGGTGAGAGGTCTTGAGTTGAGTATTGCTTCAATCTGAGTTAAAACTGTATAAAATTCTTCATATGTTAATAATGCTTTCGACAAGACTCTTTTCAGGTGATATTTGGATGATTTAACTCCCGCTTCCCATAGTCCTCCAAAATTTGGACTATATTATGGTATAAATAACCAGTTCACACCTTCATTAGCTACATTTTCAGAAATATTTTTGTTGGAGTCTAACAGAAATGACCCTAATTCAAGCTGTTCCGATTTTGCACCAACCATAGTTGTACCATTATCAGAATAGTTTCAGATTTACCCCTTCTTGAAACAAATCATTGCCAACAATGCTTCATATGACATTTGAGTCACGGGTTCAAGATGAATCGCTTTTGTAACCAAACAAATAAATGAACTAATTCAACATTTGACTGATTTTGAACCTCTTCCAAGTTTTTCTTTTATATAAAAAGGTCCAGGGTAATCAACACCGCTGAAGTTGAATGGAGAGGCAATAGTTATTCGGTCCTTTGGTAATACACCCATTATTGGGCTTGGTTGAGATGGATTGTAACGGAAACAGTTTACGCAAGAACGTAAAGTTTTTCTTGCTAAACATCTGGCCCCCAGTGGCCAATAATTTTCACGAATCAAAGAAAGTTATAATTGAGGTGCAGCATGAAAACATCTCAAATGTTCATGAGAAAAAAGTAGCTTGGTTAACCGATGTTTAGCTGAAAGTAAAATAGGATGTTTTTTCTCATAGGGAAATTGTGACATTTTTTTTTGTTGAAATAATACATGGACTTACTAATCCTAAAGGATCGAAGATCTGTGACATTTCAGATAAAATACTTCTTTTTGTGACTGGTTTAGAATCGAAAGAAACATCTATATTGTATCTGAAAATATCATCCTGACTATGCCAGTAAAGACCAAGTGTTTTAGTTGTTTCTCACCTAGTTTCAAAACATGAAATGAGTCTTCGCTCATTTCTAATTTGTGTAAGACCTCTTCCTTATTTGAAGCCCACTTTCTGAGTTTAAATGATGCACTTGACAAAATTGAATATTCAGAAGAAAATATTTGATGACACTACTTGGCAGAAGCCCATTAAACTAATAATAAAATGGATTAAGCAATCCAGACTTCTGCATTTAACCTATACAATAGGTATAATCGTCGGCAAGTCTCCAACAGAAAACAACTACTGCCCCCTACGACCATTGAATTATATCTGTTAGATTCTTGGCAAAGTATTCTACAAGAACTACTTTGCAATGTTCTTCCAATCTCAACGCCAAAACATGTCTCAACCCACACGAGGGAACACCTACGGACCGGTTTCATGGTTCCTTGCCAATCATCAGCGCAGGTTAGCTCACCCAACGCAATCGAAAAATATCCTGACCCCAAGATTCGAAGAGCAATCCGACTATGGTGTCGACTTCGTATGAAGCCAAATAAATTCAGAAGAAAATATTTGATGACACTACTTGGCAGAAGCCCATTAAACTAATAATAAAATGGATTAATAATGAAATAATAATATTTTCTTCTGAATTTATTTGGCTTCAGACGAAGTCGACACCATAGTCGGAGTACTCTTCGAATCTTGGGGTCAGGATATTTTTCGATTGCGTTGGGTGAGCTACCCTGCGCTGATGATTGGCAAGGAACCATGAAACCGGTCCGTAGGTGTTCCCTCGTGTGGGTTGAGACATGTTTTGGCGTTGAGATTGGGAGAAAATTGCAAAGTAGTTCTTGTAGAATACTTTGCCAAGAATCTAACAGATATAATTCAATGGTCGTAGGGGGCAGTAGTTGTTTTCTGTTGGAGACTTGCCGACGATTATACCTATTGTATAGGTTAAATGCAGAAGTCTGGATTGCTTAATCCATTTTATTATTAGTTTAATGGGCTTTTGCCAAGTAGTGTCATCAAATATTTTCTTCTGAATTTATTTGGCTTCAGACGAAGTCGACACCATAGTCGGAGTGCTCTTCGAATATTGGAGTCAGGATATTTTTCGATTGCGTTGGGTGAGCTACCCTGCGCTGATGATTGGCAAGGAACCATGAAACCGGTCCGTAGGTGTTACCTCGTGTGGGTTGAGACATGTTTTGGCGTTGAGATTGGGAGAACATTGCAAAGTAGTTCTTGTAGAATACTTTGCCAAGAATCTAACAGATATAATTCAATGGTCGTAGGGGGAGTAGTTGTTTTCTGTTGGAGACTTGCCGACGATTATACCTATTGTATAGGTTAAATGCAGAAGTCTGGATTGCTTAATCCATTTTATTATTAGTAAAATTGAATATATTTCGGTAGCCAACTGAACCGCTTGATTTATAGTTTCTGCGCCAGTCAACAGATCATCCATATAAAAATCCTTGAATATAACATTGGAGGCTGATGGGTAATTGACAGAATGGTCCATGGCTAATTGTTTCAAGCATCTAACTGCGAGAAATGGAGCTGCTGCTGTTCCATATGTTATTGTATTTAATTTGTATGATTCAATTTTATCGTGATGATTTGATCTCCAAATGATTTTTTGCAAAGATCTCTGACTAGGATGAATCAATATCATCCGGTACATTTTTTCTACATCTGAACAAATGATCACATTGTGTTTTCTGAATCTTAAAATGATTGATAAAAGATCGTCCTATATTGTGGGGCCTATCATTTGGAGATCATTGAATGACCATCCAGAAGTTGTTGGTGATGAATCGTTGAATACAACTCTGAGTTTTGTGGTTGTTGTCATCTCATTGGGAATTCCATGGTGTGGAAGAAAATATGAAATGTCATCATCTGATGAAGATACATCAGCTTTTGACATATGCTCTAATTTAATATATTCATTCGTGAAATCTTTGTACATTTTCTCATGTTTCATGAAGTTCACTTCATGTGAAATGGTCACCTGGTTTGAAGAAGTTTCCAGAAAATTCGTTGCAGATTTTCAGTATTGCAGTTTTTTTTCTGGGATCATGTGATCAACGAAACACCTTCATTATAAGTAGTAAACGTTAATGAATAATCAGAATTGGTAGAACTTGTTAATAATCACAGAAGTTTATATCGTTTGGTGAGTCCTGTAATCTATATTAATTTCCATAAGCGACTAGTGATAATGCCCCATTAAAATTCAATTCATGTACCCCTCATTCCAAGACCTATTCTGTTTAGCTATTTTACCTGTCATTAACAAGTAATCGAACTCTCATTGGGAAAATATAAATGAGCCGATCTCAATGTATTTAGTGCAGTGTAGTCACCTATTGATGAAGATATGGTGTATATCAGAATGCTCATCTAGCAATTGAGTATATGGTGAAGGTTTTTTTTATCATTGGGCAATTTATTTAATTTTGGAGTCGAAAGCAACAAATCCTCTCCGCACGAAAGGAATCAATGATTCACTTGAAATTGCATCAGATGAAAATAACTTATTGATGGAGATAATTATGATATTTGGTATCAGAGTAGTATGCCATGCACAATAATGGACAAATGAAAATTGGAGACATTGCATCATTAAGAGGCCATGAGCGCGATCATATTACGGACGGTTTTTTTGGTAAAAGAGCCGATAACTCAAAAACGGTTCACCGTATCGATTTCAAACAAAGACAGGCTTCTAGAGGACGTTCGATTCTATGTACCTACGTCTGCGGCAGCACCTCACGATGCTTTTTACAGATTATCGAGGAAGCTGCAATGGTATTTCTCTTCCATTAAAACTTGAAGCAATCTTCATCCAATCGAAACAAATTTGGTATCAGAGGAAAGTTAAAACGTTGATCTATGTACGTGCTGTAATGTTTTTTTGAAATTATTTGTTCATCTACCCAAAAACTTGCTTCAAAGTAACTGCATTTTTGGGACATTTTTGAGATATTTTTTGTGAAAAAGTGGATTGAAATTTCAATTTCCATTACAGCACGTACCTAGAATTGAATGTCCTCTAGAATCCTGTCCTTGTTGGGAATCGATACGACGAACCGTTTTCGAGTTATCAATTGACTCTTTTACCCTTAAAAGCGCCACAAATATTATTGCGCTCATGGCCTCTTAATAATACTCAATACGCAAGCATATGAACCTACGACATTTACAGATAATATTTTTTTCTTGAATTGCGCGAATGAAAGCTGTAGCAAAGAATGGTTAGGTAAAAACTAAATCGGGAGTTTGTCCAAAAGCATCGCCAAAATTTTATGATTTGACAACCTGAAAGGGTACGACATTATTGTCACGACCCAGGCCATGGGGCTTTTGAATTAATTACCAACTCCCTTATATGGGGGTTTCACTCAAAATTATGTACTGTGAAGTAATAAGCCCAGTTCATTAGGTAATGTAGTGAATGATTAAAACAGTTGGGTAAATTCAACACATCTAATTAAATCATTTGAACAAAAGAATAAAAATGGTACTTACAAAAATAATCTAGTCATTTTTTATTCCGGTGGTGTGTCACACCTTGAGGAGACCAGATAGCAACTAACTTCTCGAAAAAACTCTCTCTCCAAAACAAAGATGATATCCCTCATCAGCGTATTCCCATTCCCATCGTAAAAGGTCAATAATCACAATCATGCTGAGATAGCAGTCTCAGCAATTCTTGTTAATTATACTACTCAATACGATGTGAATTGGATAGACATAGACATAGCTTTATTCAGGTGGTATGGTTTTGCAATAGATTCATTGTATCCATAGGATGTCACCTAAGCCAAGCTTGTTTTGTGAGCATCCCAGGATATCTACAGTTTCAATATTATAACAATAGATTGTAACTATATTATTATAGTAATAATAACAGAATAGTAATAATAACAGAATATCCAGGTATACCAATCCGGAGGAAGCAATTGAGGGAGGGAGGACATTAGTCGAATGGTTCTCTGAATTTGTCATAGTGTATATCAATATATTTTTTTATCTCTTTTTTCATACTTTTTTTATTTTGCATGGTTTTTAAATGTAGGGGTAGTTTATTTACTAGTTTCGGCCCATAGTAGGAAATAAATTGCTGCGTTAGACTTTTTGTATATAGAGGGATTGCGATGGACAGGTTACTAGTAGTTCTTGTATTGTATGCATGGGTGTTATATGTTATTGGAGAGTTCAGTGTCCAAGTCAGGCAGTGAAACACATACAGTTTCCTTACGTCAGATAAGCCTGTATCCCGATATAGTGAGGTAGTTGAATACCTACGATTTTTTTTAAATAATATTTTTATCAGGGTATTCTGAGTGACTTGAATATTGTTTAAGATAGTATTACCTACACTACCCCAGATTATAATACAGTATCTTATTATTGATTCAGCCAAGGCATCATAAATCATAAGTCGTAGTTTTTTGTCAACAATGTTTCTTAGTTGATAGAATTTGTCGATTAATTTTCTCACTCTTTTTACGGTATATTGTACATGTTCGGTCCATCGCAAATGTTGGTCTACCATCATCCCAAGATATTTAGTATATTCCACTTTTTCAATGTTTGAACATGTACAGTTTATATCATTGCATCCCACGTTATGAATTTTTAAGGTTGTATTTGTTGGTTGATCCCTAACAGTAGGTAGCAGTGTAAGTTATATATTTCGTTTTGTTAATATTCAAACTAAGTAAGTTTTCATTTAGCCAGGTATGATAGATTTTTAGCTCAAATTCTGCGATTTTATGAACTTCTTCCCAAGAATCGTGTATGAAAGTTATCGCTGTATCATCTGCATATGAAGTAACAAAACTCGATGTGTTTTTTAAATATTCAATATTGTTAATATATATATATATATATATATATATATATATATATATATATATATATATATATATATATATATATATATATATATATATATAAAAGGAAGAATATAGGCCCTAAAACGGTTCCCTGAGGTACTCCGACTGTAATTGGTAATGGGTCACTGATAGTATTATTGATTTTCACTTGTTGCATACGTTCTGACAGATAGTCTTGGATAATATTGAGCGAAGCTCCTCTTACTCCAATTTCATTAAGACGGTCATATAGTATTTCGTGGTTGACAGTATCGAATGCCTTGGCTAAATCAATGAACACTGTAAGACATTTCTTGTTTGCATTCAGATTATTTAGGATGTTATTGATGAAGTGGAATATTGCTTTTTCTGTACTTTTATTTTCCCGGAAGCCGAATTGGTTGTTTGAGAGTATATTATGTTTTTCCAGATAGTTCATTATTCTCGTCTCCAACGCCTTTTCAAAAATTTTGGAGAAGTTATTGGTAACAGTAATTGGTCGGTAATTTGTAGTTTGGCTTTTTGTTCCTGATTTGAAAATTGGTGTTGTTACTGATTCCTTCCGTTGCTTAGGGATAGAACCGACACAGAAACATATATTTATGATATGACATAGTGGATCTATATAGTACTGAGTGAAGTTTTTGAGAAACGAGACAGAAATGCCGTCCGGTCCTGGCGCTGAGTTATTCTTGAGGCTTGATATTATATTCGTCAGTTCGACTCTTGTTAAAGGATTTAGGAAAAGTGAAGCTTTAAAGTGCTTTTTTTTGTTTGTTTTTGGTGGAATAGTAGTATGTGGACGTATAATTTTATCTGCCATTTTTTTGCCAATATTCACGAAAAAGGAGCTGAAGTAATTAGCTCTTTCTTTATCGGAATTGAATACATTACCAGTATTATCTTCAATTTGAGAATATTCTAATGAATCTTTGTTTGTTTTGTACTTTGTAATGTTATTAATTTCTTTCCATATTTTTTTGTAATTTTTCTTGGCTGCACCAATTCTATCTTTGTAATAATTCTCTTTTGTTAATCTAATTAAGTTGTTCAAGAAATTTCTATAATTTTTGTATTCAGTTTTTAGTTCGTCAGAAGGATTTTTATTTAATTTAATTTTCAAGTAGTCCCTATGTTTGAGGGAATTGATTAGTCCTTGTGTTATCCACGGTTTTAGTTTCGTATACTGTTTTCTTATTGTTTTGTTTTTCGTACATTTCTCAATAATCTCTTTGATTTCATTAAGAAAAATGTCATAGGCAATTCTTGGGTCTTTTAAATTTAACACCATATCCCATTTTACCTTTTTAATCATTTTTTCAATTTTCTTATCATCTACAAACCTTATTATATCATGATTATTTTTTATAGTTTCATTTTGTTTCTTAACTTTCTTGATTTCGGTAGTTAACAAGACACTGTAATGATCCGTTATGTTTGTTTGTATGACATAAGATTTAAAATTGAATGAGTTGTGTATCGATTTATTTCCTATCCTTATGTAGACATGATCAATTATGCTGGAAGTTGATTCGGTTTCTCTTGTTGGTGAGTTAATATATGAGAAGAAACCATGTTGGGCCATTTTACACATATATTTACTCACAAGGTTGTCCGATGTGTTTGAAATATTTATATTTGTATCGCCTATAACATAATGATGTCTTCCTCTTCCTCAAAAAATAGATCTAAATCATCAATATATTGATCTGCATTTGTTGCTGGAGGAAGCGTAGGTAGACACCGAATACAATTCCAGTTTGTATGAAATTTTTAATAAATTTACTTCTGATAATCTTTCGATACTGGTGATATTGTTGATGTTTTTTTTCACATAGGCGACTACCCCATCATTCTTATTATAACATGATTCGTTGTAAAAAATATTAAACTCAGGTAAAACAAATTCATTTAGGTCCTCTATAGGGAAAGTTTCTGACAGAATAATTATATCCAAGTTATTTATTTCAAATGATTGGAATAATATTGAGAGCTCATCGTAATTTTTATTCAAAGTTCTTATGTTGAGATGTAAAATGTTAAATAGATTATTCTTACCATTTTTCATTTTTTCTAAGGTTTCTGAAACATTTTTACAGACGTGATACTTCCTGATATGCCTCGGATTCGAGAAAAATAAATATTTTTATCTACAATCACCTTATAATTGAAGTTTTATCCACACTTATGAACCGTATAAAGTACCACTTTATCCACTAGTGGAATAATGAAATTACTTTATTCCACTAGTGGAATAATGAAAATACAATCTTGAATATCAATCACATTTTACTTATTTTCACCAACTTCACAAATTTTTACAAATGGAGTCGATAAACAATCGAAAATACATAGCAACCATTCAACACCTCCCGATATTTTTGTATGTTATTTCAATGATTTTTGAGGAGGTGACAGCCGCTGTCAGAGAAAAAACGTCAAATCATTTTGTGATGAAAAATTTCCGCGATTCTGATTCTAAATGAATATGATTGTGAATAAAACGTTGTATTGCATGCGTGTTTTAGATACATTTTATTTGCTTAAGAAATTTAAACGCTCGAGCTTCGCTCTCGCGTTTAAACATTCTTGCGCAAATAAAATGATATCTAAAACACTTATACAATAAATAACTATTATTGAAAGTGAATTTGAATGTCATTGTGTTTCCCAAATAAAAGTAAATATGAATTTTATTGATTTTCCCCAATAATGTGACATTATTTCAGACATTCACCTGCAAAAGTTTTCGTAAATGCATGTTACCATTGAAAAGGCATGATAGTTGGCGCTGGACTGCAGTGGCAGAGGGTTATCTTGTGAATCATAAAAATAAAACGGGTAAATTACATTTGCCATACATGATTAATTACATTTCCTCGATGCCTTGAAAAATATCAATGACCCTACTGCTACCATCTACAATTAAATAAGATAGAGAAATGCCCTTGGTCATTGAAATATCTACTTCAATATTGTGGTTTTATTTATCATGAACAAACTGTAAAAGAAATTCAGAGTAGTCGTAAAAAAAGCAACAAATTCAGCCCTAGAAAATGGAATTATTTTGACAATCAGACAAATTTCTATCCGATTGAAACTACTTGCATGGCCATTATAGCGATGAACAAGGTCGAAGTCATTCAATTTTCTTATTGTTACTCTCAGACAAATCTCTCGGACCCTGTGTTCGATTTCAGACAAATCTCTCGGACCCTGTGTTCGATTTTTCAATAATTGGGCCCTAGTAGAAATACTTTACTTTGGTATTTGCCTCTTGGCGCATAATATACTGTAACGAACAGAGTCCGGACCTGTCGCCTCATTTGTATAGAACACTTCATCGGCGTTCGACCTTCGACAGCGATGATGTCACCGCTCACGTATGTCGGAATGCTGGTATTTTCTAAAACAGGCCTAGCCATCTAGAAGCGAGCAATCGAACAGTTGGCGAATAATCTCAGCTCTCCAGAACCAGCTTGAAAAGCCTTCTTGGATATTAACACATTTTTGGGATAATTATCACAGTATTTCGTAGAAAGTTTCCTTTTCACTCTGATTATATTATTTAATTCATAGCTTTTTTGAAAGTATGAATGGTAATTCTTCAATACTGGTTTGTCTAGTTAGTTAGATAAATCTGCTTTCAGTGTATTATATACAATATATATATATATATATATATATATATATATATATATATATATATATATATATTATATACAAGAGATCTTTTTTAAAGCCTTTTAAGAATAGCTACAAGAAGTGAAACAAATTAGACGTTTTTAGTATCAGGGTTTGTATGTAAATTTGAAACTTGTAAAAACTAGTTAATTAACAAAAGCAAATGTAATAAAATAATTACGGGAAATTTATTTTTCCATGGATTTTCGTTTATTCAAGTGTCTAAAAGGTAAGAGTTTTTTTTATTCTTTAATATTGATATTTAATGGGTTAAAATTATTTTAATTGTTCAAGGGTCCGTATCAGTCAGCGCACGCGGGACTCGCATCACCCGCTATTTTTGCCTCTAAATTAAAATTCTAAATATTGGTGGGAGAGTTCCAGGAGGTGGGACTTTTTTTTTTGGAAATTTCCTCCTCTTTCAGGATCTTTTTTCAAATTTTGGATATCTTCAATACTTAGTTTCCGAGATACTTGCAAAAAATCAAACCCCCCCTTTTTTACTAAATTGTTTATAACTTTTGAAATTTTGCCAGCGTACCTTCAAATTTTTCAAAAAGTCATGCCGTATAGAATGAAACCTGGATCATAATTTTCGGTGCCCTTGAAGAGAAATTCAACAAAATAGTTCTTGTAGACCACTATGCACAGCAACAGGGGAGCCAGCCACCGTATATGGAGAGTTACCAAGTGAACTGGTGTTAGGCAGCACTAGACTGAAACACCGGGCACTAGTAGCGGACATAGATGATGATGCAATCATTGGATTGGACATCATGAACTCTGGAGGATTCCAGCTGAATTTCAAACGCGGCGTCCTACATGCAAAAGTGTATTTATCTTAATGGAGAATATTTTGAAAAACAATAACAACCCTCGTATATGTGTTTACATTCAGGAGCAGTGCAAATTGTTGTTAAAATTGTTACTTCCGTCAACCGATTGCACCCCTACGCGCAACCCTCAGAAGTCTTCGAGAGACTTGTGTGAGCTAGGGAAGACGCAGCCCTTACCATTTAACGTGTGATGCCAAGCACTAGACCGATGATCATGCGGGAATTTGAAACTTCGACCCTCGCTTCAAAGGCAAACGCTCTACCAGCACGGCCACCACAAAATATCAATTAAAAAGAGTTTGTTTTGCACTCTCGTAAAAATATCGCATTTCTGAAATCGCCCTACTCTCTCGGAGCAACTTCAGACCACAAAATACGCTTATCTAGTATTTAAGTCCGTTGTTAAGCAACGAAATTTTTGCCTGCCTAGACCTTCAAAATCACACGCAAACAACCTACTTACTAAGTGTAGCTCTCAGCATGGATTTGACCACAACAAATATGCCTTCAAGTTTGTAGATAAAACAATAGTATGCAATCATGACATTTTTAGATCGAGAGGTCATCTTTTTTTCTTGACCTTATGGCATTAATCCATGAAACGTTGTAGCGTATTCATATTTTGCATTGGATTTATTTGACAATGGATTTAAGATGTCATTTTCAGCCAAAGAGAGTAAACTAACAGGAGGGTTTAATAAGCTCTAGCCAATCAGAATCTTGTAGCATCGACGCGTCATAGTGTCGTACAGAGTATAGAGTCGAACTCGAACCAAGAAACAAAACTGTCAACAGTAACTCTCATATACCAAGAGCTAGTCCGTCACTGTCTATGGAGAATGGCGGCCATGACATGTCCAACTACGTGACAATTCGTCACAAATGTTGTTTCATCTCTTTCTATAAGTGTCCCCATTGTCTTATGGGGATCAGACTCTCCTTGTCAAATGACGTTTAGTCTTCTTGATTTTCAGCAGCATTTACTAACTCCGGTGGTGTCCCGCACATCTGGACATCATCATCACTGTCCATTTCAAATATTTTCAAGTATTTTTTCAACCATAAGTAGGTATTAAACCGAAATAAGTATTGAATTTCTGACAACAATAAACAGTGACTGTCAAGGAAACGATTTCATACGCAATAAGATGGCAATCAAAAATTGTTTTGCAATAATAAAAATGTCTTAATTTATGATAATGTTGAGTGCGATTTCAGAAAAAAATGTGTACCTCTTACCATTGTTTAAATAGAAGTAAGATAGTCAATGCCTGTGAAATCGGTATTGGACCTAAACGCGCGTGTCATCTAGCGTGATTAGTTATAAACATGAATATTTGACGTCATTTTGATACAGAGTTCTTCATGGAACCCTGATTTTGATGCTGTACCATTGTTTCAATCAAGTTACGACATGACTTGGAGGCCAGATCACGGAAGTTACGACATGACTTGGAGGTGAGATCACTGACGCCATCTACCTGTCGCATCCATTTGCATCCAATATTAATCCCATAAGGTGGGCTAACTATCTTACTTCTATTTAAACAATGCTCTCGGTGAAAGCATATTTCCAGATTTCAATGCTTGTTGGCCTTGGCTTAACACTTTGGCCAACAATTTACATTGTCGTCCAGGAATGTATCGTTTTTACTAAGGTAGTGTTGGGGAATAAGGTCCGGCGGTAAATAAGGCCCAATGTAATTTTCCTTGAAGACTGGCAAATTTTTTCAAATCTGTCAACATGGTTAGTTTCATCATCGTAATGGTAAAGTTTTATCAAGATGTATAGAAACCATGGTGTGTTAACTGATTCGATATTGTTTCACACAAAGTTCTCGATTCTGTAATTTCAATGGGCATGACTGTTTCATTCGTCAATGGATGACGCATACGTCGAAAATAGCCGTTTCCAATATTCCGAACCGGAGTGCCTACAGAGAAATTTTGGAGTATTCGAATGTTGACATTGATTTTGTTTGGTTAATTGTCATTGGCATCAACGTATTCAAATTTAAATTTCATCTTGGTATTTATCGTGTTTTTTCTGCTCTACTAATACTTTTCTTTCAGTTCGATAGTTTTGCGACTTATTCATATTGTTGGGTACCTAGTTCTTTATTGATTCTTGTTTTTCTTTCGTTCGTAAGTTAGTGATTTATGACATCCTGTCAAGTCATGAATCTGTAATGATTACCCGCCATCTATGTTATGATGCGTAAGATATCCTACCGCATTAAAATATCAGAAATCATGTTGGCCGTACATCGACAGTTTTGGGTGACAATTTCACAGCTATAAGTGATTACACCATAGTTTCTATACATCTTGAGCTTTATTAAAAGATCGTTGACTTCATTTAGCCATTAACAGCACTAGGTGAATGTGCAGTTTTAGGCTGCACAGATTATAAGTTCGCAAGAAGGTGAGACGTCGTTTTTAATTCAACCCATTTTACTTAAAGAAACAAATAGTGCTCCATCAGTTACCATAACATTGGTACTATATTTCGCACTAAGAGAAAAATTAAAAGAATTGTAAATTTTTCTGGAAATTGCATTTTTAAGAAAAAGTGCTCGCCCGGTAATAAGGCCCTACCAACGATCGCGTAATAAGGCCCGCGGGCAACATGCGAAATTGTCTAGAATGTGGAACTTTGTTACACGAAACTTGCATAGGGCTGACGGCTGAAGATTTTTACGGAAGGGAATGTTCTACGAATTCAGTTTAATAGATTTGTTTTATAATTTAATTTCCTTGTTTGAGTTTTGTTAAGTTTATCACTTTTTGTAGAAAATAATGTTTATTTTTGTTTTTTCATAAGTGGTTCATTGAGTTTCTATCATTTCTGATTAATAAAAATGATCTGTATATATATCCTGATTTGTATTTTCCTGGGTAGGATTGTCACGCTGGTAGCTATATCTACCTCCGTGGCGACGTTAGTTGTTGCCTTGAAAGCTCAAGGTCTTCTAACCGAAGCCACAAATGTGTGGTTGGCTTCCTGTTGTTGACGTCCTTTGTTTCTATTTTTACATCCAAGTGTTGTACATCTTCGCACTTGATTTTACCGTACTGATGAGAGCTTAAGCTCGAAACACGTGTCTACGGTTGCACAACAATTTGAGGGCTATACCCAATAACTTTTCTATTCATATTTTTATATAATGCCCCTCGATAAATCTATCCTGATTTGTATTTTCCTGGTAGGATTGTCACGCTGGTAGCTATATCTACCTCCGTGGCGACGTTAGTTGTTGCCTTGAAAGCTCAAGGTCTTCTAACCGAAGCCACAAATGTGTGGTTGGCTTCCTGTTGTTGACGTCCTTTGTTTCTATTTTTACATCCAAGTGTTGTACATCTTCGCACTTGATTTTACCGTACTGATGAGAGCTTAAGCTCGAAACACGTGTCTACGGTTGCACAACAATTTGAGGGCTATACCCAATAACTTTTCTATTCATATTTATATATATATATATATATATATATATATATATATATATATATATATATATATATAAGTAAAAAAGTTATTGGGTATAACCCTCAAAAAGTTGTGCAACCGTAGACACGTGTTTCAAGCTTAAGCTCTCTTCAGTACGGTAAAATCAAGTGCGAAGATGTACAACACTTGGATGTAAAAATAGAAACAAAAGGAAGTCAACAACAGGAAGCCAACCACACATTTGTGGCATCGGTTAGAAGACCTTGTACTCACAAGGCAACAACTAACGTCGCCACAACTTTTTGAGGGTTATACCCAATAACTTTTTTACTTATATTTTCATATATTGCCCCTCGCTAAATCCATCCTTATTTGTATCTTCCTGGGTAGGATTGTCACGCTGGTAGCTATAGCTACCTCCGTGGCGACGTTAGTTGTTGCCTTGTGAGTACAAGGTCTTCTAACCGATGCCACAAATGTGTGGTTGGCTTCCTGTTGTTGACTTCCTTTGTTTCTATTTTTATATCCAAGTGTTGTACATCTTCGCACTTGATTTTACCGTACTAAAGAGAGCTTAAGCTCGAAACACGTGTCTACGGTTGCACAACTTTTTGAGGGTTATATCCCATAACTTTTTTACTTATATTTTCATATATTGCCCCTCGCTAAATCCATCCTTATATATTTATATATATATATACAATAAATAAACGAAATTCTGCATAACTTACTATGGGCTTTATTACCCTCATAGGCGGGTAATAAGGCCCAACAGCAAGTTTTTGAATTTTGTTGTTAACATAGCGGTAAACATCACAAGCAATCAACTCATCAAGTTTCGGATTTTTTTGAATAAAATATAAAGGATAAAAAAAATTGCAAAAGTTAAGTGGGCCTTATTACCCAACACTACCTTACTAGATACACAATGTCCTATTTTCCAAGTGCTTCATACCAGAAAATTAGTTCGTAAAATTGATCGGAATAAACCTACTTCAAACTCGACTACTATCCAAATTACAAATTACCATTTAGCGAGACCGTTAAATTACTGGAATGAAAATGTATCTGTAATCAAATATGTGATTCGAAATTCAAGTAACGAGATTACCGCGGGCTTTAATCCAATCGGGTTATTTACTGAAATACTGAAATTCTACGCGTTACTCCTGAAAGTCGTCGATTAATTAACTTCGAGGTTGGTGTTGCAGGAGAACATCAAATTGATGTCACGGGCTGGCGTTGGATATGGGAAAAATGTTGGAGATAACTCTGGTTATGCAGAATGCCATTTAACCAAACTTCACCTTATTCAATAAAAACGTTCACGTCATAGGAAAATTATACACCCCATGTTTTTTATTGCACAGCGTCAGTTTCATTGAAAATAACCCGATTAGTTCATTCTTTACACCACTAGTTTCTAATTTTTCAAACGAACGGACAAGCTTATAACTCAGTTCCTGGGAAAGTGTTCCCCAAGGAATACAATCTCCAGAAATTCATGAAAACACTAATTCCTATCTGCTTCCCTTGATTCTCACGATGTTCTCCAAACTCTACAGAGCTTTTCTTTTCAGTGAACAAAAAGATTAATGAGCGAAAAAAATTATTAGGTACGTAAAATGTATTGTGTATTCATTAAAACTGCCAAGTATAGGTCGTTAGGAAGCATAAACAAATTTCTATAATTGTTACAGGCGCATGGTGTCCGGGTTTTCGTGCTGCTGAGAAGAATTGGTCAAAAAGAATCAGGGAGACCCCAGAGCAATAGAATTCAGAAAGAAAAATAATTTAAAAAACTGTATTTTTTCAAATAGGCCATATTTAAAAAAATGGTTGATGATGGTTGTTCGTTGAAGAAACGACAGACAGTCAGACAGATGTGATTACAAGAAAGCTTATGAAACGTTTGTGTGAAGAAGCATTTCTTGTTCGAGCTCTGACGATACACCAGAAAAAATTAAATGAGAAATCGAAGCATTCAGTTTTTTACAACATAATGCGAAAATCAAAAATGTTTTCGGAAGTTTTGATAGATAGATGTTACGAAATAATTTTTCCATTGAACTAAAACTGTATCTATAACCTTATTTTGGACTCACTGTATAGTAAAAATGTAATCGATATTTAATCAAATTCTAATTCATTTCGCCCAGCTCCAATTAATCCCTTCAACAGTTGAAATAATTAAATATTACAATTTTTGACTATGTATCGTTCAATTATATTTTTGTTACAGATGACCCGAAGAAGATCGAAAAGAATAAGGCTTCAACTTTGCCAGAATCAAGTACGTTTGTTTGTGTTTGTTCATATTTTTAAAGAGTTTGGTGATGAGGTGATGGCAGCTTCTGCATTTTATGAATTTTCCGAAATAAGAAATAGCTATTAATGATACGAGATACGAGGGTTGCTATTTATGTATTGAGAATTGGCGACTATCGCAAAGTTTGACATTTTTGACAGTATGCGCAATCAGAACTTTTTGTTATACATACGCTATTTGTATTGTTAATAGTCATTTGAAAATTTTTTCTCGGCTTAAAAATGGAGCTAAATCGTGAACATTTTCGTGCCATGATTTTTTACGATTTTCGACGTGGATTATCTCAACAGCTGTGTGCCGATCAACTTACTACGATTTTTGCTGACGAAGCACCATCCAAGGCCACAGTATATCGATGGTTTAGTGAATTCAAACGTAGCCGTACTTCGCTGGTGGACGAAGTTGAAGATGGACGTCCAAAATCGGTTGTTGTGTGAGAAAACGGTAAAATTCCGTTAACCGGGCGCTACAAGCTATCAAAAAAAATTTTTTTGGGACTTACGTAGTTTGACCTGAATAAAAAATCCAAATGAAATTTTTGGCGGTCTCAAGTAATTTCGGAGATACGGGCCTTTTTTTGAATGAAAACTGGCATTTTCTAGCACACGTTTCTTCTTCGAAAGACACACTCAAATACCTCCTGATTTTCACCAGCACAATATACACACCCTAATTCACTAGTTTTACACTTTTTTCTCATTGAAATCAGTTTTTTATCAACAAATTCTACTTTATTTTAGCAATAACAAAATCAACAAATTCATGCTGTTTTGTTTAGTTAATATCTGTCAGATTGGTAACAATGGAATTGACGTAAGGGCGAAGCGACATTGCCAGTGTGATTCCAGAAATATTCAATTCACGTATAAAGTCTTGTTCATACCCTCGCGAATTTCGCAGTTGTTCTGCGAATAAAATGTCTGCTGACATAGTTCTGCATCGACGATTGGTCCGGCATGACATTTTATTCGCAGAAAAATTGCGAAATTCGCGAGGGTTTGAACAAGACTTAACATGGAATATTTTAAGAAAAATGAGTTGATAACCACAACATTTTCCCATCAACACTTTAAGTGCACCTTTGAAACAATGGTACTTATACTGTTTATAAATGACTAGCAAAATTCAAAGGACGAGACAGATCACGGAATTGTGCGCAAACATAACATGAATACACATGCGCACAAAAAATAATGAGCACTTTTCACATAAAATGAACCTACTTCAATGACTATAACTTATCCCTACAGACCCGATCTCATGCAAACCCAACCGAACTTACCCGACTATATAATACAGTTAGCTTGCGTCTTTTCTATCTGTTTCCGCATGCGCACTTACCAAAAATGAATTTGATCCGACACGTTTATTCAAGTAATTATTTTTTCGCAAAATATGCCTCCTAGCTCTGTCTATTTAAAAATATCTTTTGTGCATTCAAAATATTAATACCAAGACTTTTTCCAAATCCTGTTCTCACCATATATCTATTAACTACGAATATGGTTAATAAGGATAGCCTATGTGATGCCAAAAAAAATGAGCATCGACTTCGAATTGGAAATTACTATTCAAAGACACGATTTTGTTTTTTCATCTTTTTCTAGCGTGCATGATTCGGCAGCAGCAATTATCGAACATATGAGAAGCATATCTTTCTAACATAACCTCATAATATGGATAAGTTTACAGAGAGCAAGTGTAGATTGTGCAAATTATAAGAGAGGGCGGCACTATATGGGTTTTATTCCTGAGAATATGACACGTTTTATAAATTTCTACATTTCTAGATTCATGCCTGAAGGAATTTAAGATCGCCGCGTTATACTTTTATTGTAAAGAACAATAAATGAAATGAAATGAATACTTGGAGTTAGTGTTCAGGGGGCAAAAAATACATCACTACCAGCAAACTATTTTTCTCGGCAGTTATGATGCCGATGTGGAACGAGATTTAGCTTTTCAAACAACTGTCTGTCACATACCCAATCCATATTTCTTCAAGTTTAGTTAGTTTTTATCCGCTTTTGGCAGAAAATTGATTGATGAAACTCTAGTAGCAGGTAACAGACATTGTGTTACAAATGGATCAATGAATCGTTTTTTTAATGATACAAAGTTTAATTGACCGTCTTGTATAATTCTCATTCTTCATTTATCCACATTATAAAAATGTTAGCCCATTTTCAATATCGGATGGTTGAAAATGTCAAAAGAAGCATAACCTTAAAAATGTATGACATTTCTCGTGATTCAGAATTCGGCATGCGAGGCATGCGCAATAGTTTCCCAGCCCCCGTTTGAGAAAAGGTAAGATATATATTTCTGGCTTCAATTTGATAACATTGCGTCTTATCAATATTTGTAGTTAATAGATATATGGTTCTCACAACGAAATGGCTTGTTTCGTAACAATGGTAACAATGGTAACAATGTCTTTCATTGAATCAACAACAGCGAGTCTTAAAAACTTTACAATACAATGCGACGTTGTCAGATTCCCTAAAATTCCTGAATACTCATGAATATGAAGTGTTTGTAGTGAATAGTTTTCGGAAGTATTGGCGCTCTAGAGACTGGCAATTTTTTCATCAATAATAATAATAACAGTTCCTAATAAACACTCGAAGAGTGAACCATTCTTAGTGAAGATATTCAGCAAGAAATACGTAAGCAAAGCGAGCACGCGCATTTCTATTGCTACTTTGTAACTTATGTAACTTATCTCTTACTTCTTGGTGAAGATATCTGCGAGACAGACACGAGCGCGCGCATTTCCATTACTACTTTGTCGATTTCTGTCAACTTTGAGTAGAAATTTTCATCCCTTGTTACTGAACAAGACCAGAAATACGCGAGCAAAGCGAGCGCGCGCATTCCCATCACTACTTTGTCGATTTCAGTCAACTTTGAGTACAAATCATCATACCTTATCTGTTAGTGAAAAAGACCAGAAATACGCGAGCGAAGCGAGCGCGCGCATTCCCATCACTACTTTGTCGATTTCTATCAACTTTGAGTACAAATCTTCATACCTTATCTGTTAGTGAACAAGACCAGAAATACGCGAGCAAAGCGAGCGCGCTCGCCCGACTTTTCGGGAATCCGCGCGCGCGAAGTTGATAGAAATCGACGCGCGGATTTGCGAAATGTCGGGCGAGCGCGCGCATTCCCATCACTACTTTGTCGATTTCAGTCAACTTTGAGTAGAAATCTTCATACCTTATCTGTTAGTGAACAAAAAAACCAGAAATACGCGAGCGAAGCGAGCGCGCGCATTCCCATCACTACTTTGTCGATTTTTGTCAACTTCGCGCGCGCGGATTCCCGAAAAGTCGGGCGAGCGCGCTCGCTTTGCTCGCGTATTTCTGGTCTTGTTCACTAACAGATAAGGTATGAAGATTTGTACTCAAAGTTGATAGAAATCGACAAAGTAGTGATGGGAATGCGCGCGTTCGCCCGACATTTCGCAAATCCGCGCGTCGATTTCTATCAACTTCGCGCGCGCGGATTCGCGAAATGTCGGGCGAGCGCGCTCGCTTCGCTCACGTATTTCTGGTCTTGTTCACTAACAGATAAGGTATGAAGATTTCTACTCAAAGTTGACAAAAATCGACAAAGTAGTTATGGGAATGCGCGCGTTCGCTTCGCTCGCGTATTTCTGGTCTTGTTCACTAACAGATAAGGTATGAAGATTTCTACTCAAAGTTGACAGAAATCGACAAAGTAGTGATGGGAATGCGCGCGCTCGCCCGACATCCGCGCGCGCGGATTTGTGAAATGTCGGGCGAGCGTATTTCTGGTCTTGTTCAGTAACAAGGGATGAAAATGTCTACTCAAAGTTGACAGAAATCGACAAAGTAGTAATGGAAATGCGCGCGCTCCTGTCTGTCTCGCAGATATCTTCACCAAGAACTAAGAGCTACGTTACATAAGTTACAAAGTAGTAATAGGAACGCGCGTGATCGCTTTGCTAACTGAATATCTTCACTAAGAATGGTTCACTCTTCAAGTGTTTATGAGGAACTATCATTATTATTATTTGTGAAAAAAGTGCCAGTCTCTAGGGTGCCAATACTTCTGAAAACTATCCACTACAAACACTTCATATTCATGAGTATTCAGTATTCCGGAATTTTAGGGAATCTGACAACGTCGCATTGTATTGTAAAGTTTTTAAGACTCGCTGTTGTTGATTCAATGAAAGGCCATTGTTATGAAACAAGCCATTTCGTTGTGAGAACAGGATTTGGAAAAAGTCTTGGTATTAATATTTTGAATGCACAAAAGATATTTTTAAATAGACAGAGCTAGGAGGCATTTTTTGCGAACAAATAATTACTTGAATAAACGTGTCGGATCACAAATATTCATTTTTGGTAAGTGCGCATGCGCAGATAGAAAAGACGCAACCTAACTATATATTGTATAGTCGGGTTAGTTCGGTTGGGTTTCAAAAGTTTCAAAGGTGCAGTTAAAGTGTTGATGGGGAAAATGTTGTGGTTATCAACTCATTTTTCTTACTCATTCACTAAAATATTCCATGTTATACGTGAATTGAATATTTTTGGAATCACACTGGCAATGTCGCTTCGCCCTTACGTCAATTCCATTGTTACGAACCTGACAGATATTAACTAAACAAAACAGCATGAATTTGTTGATTTTGTTATTGCTAAAATAAAGTAACATTTGTTGATAAAAAACTGTTTTCAATGAAAAAAAAGTGTAAAACTGGTGAATTAGGGTGTGTATATTGTGCTGGTGAAAATAAGGAGGCATTTTAGTGTGTTTTTCGAAGAAGAAACGTGTGCTAGAAAATGCCAGTTTTCATTCAAAAAAGGCCCGTATCTCCGAAATTACTTGAGACCGCCAAAAATTTCATTTGGATTTTTTGTTAAGGAGGTCAAACTAATTTTTGTGATAGCTTGTAGCGCCCGGTTAACGGAATTTTACCGAGAAAACATTGATGATGTGTCCGAACTGATAATACAGGATCGTCATGTGACATATCGCGAGTTCGAGGCATCCCTGGGCATTAGTAGGACAAGTATACATAAGATATTGCATGAACATTTGGCAGTCAGAAAGATTTGTTCTCTTTGGATTCGGCACAATTTGACAATCGATCAAAAAAAGACTCGTGTAAATTGGTGCAAGGAAATTATTACAAAATATGACCGCGGTGCATCAAATGCAGCTTATAACATATACACAGGTGACGAATCTTGGATTTATTGTTATGAGCCCGAAACTAAACAGCAGTCGACTGTATGGGTCTTTCAAAATGAACCAAATCCAACAAAAGTTGTTCGTGCTCGCAGCACTTCGAAGCAAATGGTGGCCTGATTCTTCGGTATAAACGGTCATGTGGCAACCGTGCCTTTAGAGCAACGTAGAACGGTAAACTATGAATGGTACACTACTATTTGTTTGCCAGAAGTCATCAATGAAATAAGAAAAACGAACCGTCGACGAAGGATAAGTCTCCATCATGACACACATCGGCTCAAACAACCCGCTATTTGAGCTCTGAAAACGTTGAATTGAAGGGTCATCCGCCGTACAGCCCTGATTTAGCACCCAATGATTTCTATTTGTTCCCTCAAGTGAAGAACAAATTACGTGGTCAACGCATTTCGACGTCACAAGACGCTACTTATGCATTCAAAATCTATGTTTTGGAGATACCTACTTCGGAGTGGAAAAACTGCTTTGCCAATTGGTTTAATCGAATGCAAAAATGTGTAGATTTGAAAGGAGAGTATTATGAAAAACAATAAAGAAGTTTCTACACCCCAATTATTGTTTTAGTTCTTCATTCTCAATACATAAATAGCAGCCTTCGTACAAGTTCCTATAGTATTTATTCAATCGGGACTAGTATTCACAAATGAATTCCTCATTCGGTTCATACAATTTCAAAGTGTAGTCAATTGAGTTTCAAATACTTGATTTTTATTTCCACCCTGAATGAAAAATATTGAGCACTAACAAATCAGTAGAGCGAGGTGGTGAAATAAACCGTCCACTGGCTCTCCACTGGCTCTGCACTGGCCATGAAACAATTCCTTTGAACGAGTATTGACTAAGCAACCATTACTCCATTTTCGAAATTGTGCAAAATATTCAAATATCCTTCATCTGCAAACAAAAGGTACATCACATCCTCAATTCTTGTTTCGAAATCGACATCTGTTTGTACTAAGTTTCTATTTAAGTTTTCTTGATAATAATACAGTGGCACAACGCCATCACGTCTTATCGCACAGTAAACATTTAAACTACCATGACTCTCGAATACATGTTGATTTGAGTCACTCCAATAATGGCAATTATGTCGGTTGAAGACACCATTGTTTGTAAATTTAGTTTCGTCTGTCCATTTGATATCATCCAAAATAATTTATTCCCTTGCGACCAAATTTAGATGAACTCACAAAATCTCGCTCTTCATGGAAAATCAGTTTCCTTCTGGTGCTGAACTATGGAGAACTTATATGGGTGAAATTATCAAAATATTCTCTGTGTTCTGTGTACTGAATCTTATCAGCGTGAAAGCAGCCATGTGTTCCAGCGATGACTTCGGGAGTGACCACCGCTTCGATACAGGGGCAATCCGGACCGCCAACGGTCGTCTTCGAAGTACATGGCTGGCCATGGGTTTGAGAATAGCGAATGATGAAGTCTGAAACATGGCTCAGCCATGAATTCGTGGTTGGCGATAAATGTGTTTCAGCGAATGTTTTTCGTTTTCTCTGGTAATGTAACATTGAATTGTTTTGTTTTGTAAAATCCCGAACTTGGAAAAATCCTCAACAACTAAAGTGCAGTTAGAATAAATATTTTTTTCTATAAATAAACTCTTTGGATACCAGTGAAAGATGCCTATACCAGAGATTATTTTGCTGGGCACGATTTCACACTTAAACTACCCCTCAAACACGCCCAAAAAATTGTAAAATCCCGAAATTTGAAAAATTCTCGACAAGCTAAATGGAGATAAAATCCTTGATTTTTTCTATTAATGTACTCTGTGGATCCAGCTAAACAAGATCTATACCTGAGAGTATTTTTCCGGGCACGATTTCACCCATAAACTACCCGTCAAACAAGTCCGAAAAATCAAAAAATTCCGAACTTTGAAAAATCCTGAAATAGCTAAAATCCATAATTTTTTTCGGACGTGTTTGAGGGGTAGTTTAAGGGTGAAATCGTCCCCGGCAAAATACTCTCAGGTATAGATCTTGTTTAGCTGGATCAACAGAGTACATTAATAGAAAAAATCAAGGATTTTATCTCCATTTAGCTTGTCGAGGATTTTTCAAATTTCGGGATTTTACGATTTCTCGGACGTGTTTGAGGGGTAGTTTAAGTGTGAAATCGTGCCCGGCAAAATAATCTCTGGTATAGGTCTCTTTCACTAGTATCCAAAGAGTCTATTTATAGAAAAAATATTGATTCTAACTGCATTTAGCTTTTTGAGGATTTTTCAAAGTTCGGGATTTTACGATTTTTGGACGTGTTTGAGGGGTAGTTTAAGGGTGGAATCGTACCCGGAAAAATAATATCTGGTATAGGTCTCGTTCACTAGTATCCACAGAGCCCATTGATAGAAAACAATATTGATTCTAACTGCATTTAGGTTGTTGAGGATTTTTCCAAGTTCGGAATTTTACGATTTTTCGGACTTGTTTGAGGGGTAGTTTAAGGGTGAAATCTTGCTCGGCAAAATACTCTCAGTTATAGATCTTGTTCAGCTGGATCCACAGAGTACATTAATAAAAAAATCATTTATTTTATCTCCATTTAGCTTGTCGAGGATTTTTCAAATTTCGGGATTTTACGATTTTTTGGACGTGTTTGAGGGGTTGTTTGAGGGTGAAATCGTGCCCGGAAAAATAATCTCTGGTAAAGGTCCCTTTCACTAGTATCCAACGAGTCTATCAATAGAAAATAGTATTGATTCTACCTGTATTTAGCTTGTTGAGGATTTTTCAAAGTTAGGGATTTTTTAGACTTGTTTGAGGGGTAGTTTAAGGCAAAATACTTTTTGGTATAGATCTTGTTTATTAGTATCCACAGAGTCGATTAATAGGAAAAATGATTAATTTTTTTCTTCATTTAGCTTGTCGAGGATTTTTAAAAGTTTGGAATTGTTTGATTTTTCGGACGTGATGGGTAGTTTAATGGTGAAATCGTTCCCGTCTTTCACTAGTATCCAAAGAGCATATTAATAGAAAAAAATATTGATTCTACTTGCATTTAGCTTGTTGAGGATTTTTAAACTTTCGGGATTTTGCGATTTTTCGGATTTGTTTGAGGGGTAGTTTTAGGGTGGAATCGTGTCCGGCAAAATACTTTTTGGTATAGAGCTTGTTCATAAGTATCCATAGAGTCGATTAATAGAAAAACGATAGATTTATTCTCCATTTAGCTTGTTGAGGATTTCTAAAAGTTTGGGATTGTTCGATTTTTCGGACATGTTTGAGGGGTAGTTAAATGGTGAAATCGTGCCAGGCAAAATAATCTCTGGTATAGGTCTCGTTCACTAGTATTTACAGAGCCCATTAATAGAACAAAATATTGATTCCAACTGCATTTAGGTTGTTGAGAATTTTTGCAAGTTCGGGATTTTACAATTTTTCGGACTTGTTTGAGGGGTAGTTTAAGGGTGAAATTGTGCCCGGCAAAATACTCTCAGGTATAGCTGGATCCACAGAGTACATTAATAGAAAAAATCATTTATTTTATCTCCATTTAGCTTGGGGACTTTACGATTTTTCGGACGTGTTTTAGCGGTAGTTCAAGGGTGGAATCGTGCCCGGCACAATACTTTTTGGTATAGATCTTGTTCATCAGTATCCACAGAGTCGATTAATATAATTTGGTATTGTTCGATTTTTTGGACGTGATTGAGAGGTAGTTTAACGGTGAAATCGTAACCGGTAAAATAATCTCTGATATTGGTCTCGTTCACTAGTATCTACAGAGCCCATTGATAGAACAAAATATTGATTCTAACTGCATTTTGGTTGATGAGGATTTTTCCAAGTTCAATAATTGCAATACCTTTATCATCATCAGTTGGCTTGTTGCATTGACGGATCCAAAGTTTTTGAATTTTTCTATAATTCGTTCCACTAGTGTTTTGTGAGGGCTTCTGTTTCTGTGCAGAAATAAAAATAATATTTTTCGGTCTGCATACGCTATTTTATACTTGAAGTTTGGAATATTTCATAGACGGTTAGACTTGGTTGTATGAAGATAAATATGTTAAGAATTTGGAGTAAAATCTAAAATATGATAATATATCCAATTTGAAATAAGGAAGTTGGTGCTCACAGGCGGTACAACTGGAAGTGCCACATTATTGAAAATATCTCAGTAGAATTGTCGAATTTAGCCCAATTATGGTTTTTCATACTTATATTGATCGATCCAGTTCCCGGAGAGACCCCCGTAAATTATACGGGGGTCTCTCCTACTGATGAAGATAACTTGTTTATCTAAATGCACATCTAGGAAATTTACAAAAAAGGGCATTGAAAGAGAAAACATTATTTCTTCTCATTTAATGACTCTACAGGCGTCTATCACTTTATATTTCTAGTTCGAAACATAACTAAATCGATATTGAGTTTGGTTTTCTTTTAAAAAACTCAAAGTAAAAGCCCTTAAAATAATTTCTACCTAGGTTTACGATTTCCAAAACTCTATTATGTAGGTATTTCACCTTTTCTTCAACCAAATACGCCTACAGTAAATGCTGTAGTGTATGTGATCAATAAATAATAATATCATTCACTGATTTCATCCAAATGGATAGTTGTTATACGAGGGTGGTCCCAGAAGTACCTGGCCCAACAAAGAAAACACAAAAATTTTGGAAAAAATATATTTATTTTTCAACGTAATCTCCTTTTAGCTCCACACATTTTTCCCAGCGATGTTCAATAAGTTCGATACCCTTTTTATAATAAAAATCGTCAAGCTCCGCAAAATAGCCATCAGCTGACGACGTAACCTCTTCATTGTTGGAAAATCTTTGACCACCGAGCCATTTTTTCAAGTCTGAGAATAGGGTGCATGATGTAGCAATTCAAACTTTAATTCATTAATTTTGGCCATTGCAATAACGGATGTGTGAGCTGGTGCATTGTCTTGATGAAACAACACTTTCTTCTTAGCCAAATGCGGCCGTTTTTGCTTGATTTCTTCGCTCAAACGTTGCAATAAGTTCGAATAATACTCGCCGTTGATAGTTTTTCCTTTGCAAGATAGTCAATGAAAATTATCCCACGCGCATCCCAAAAAACCGACGCCATGACCTTGCCTGCGGATGGAACGGTCTTTGCCTTCTTTGGAGCCGGTTCTCCCTTCTCAGTCCATTGTTTTGATTGTTCTTTTGTTTCGGGTGTGAAGTGATGGACCCATGTTTCATCCATGGTTATGAAACGGCGCAAAAATTCGGCTTTATTTCTGTGAAACCCTGCCAAACACTCGATGGAAACGACGCTGTTTTTGTTCCATTGTGAGCAAACGCGGCACCCATCTTGCGCACAGCTTTCTCATGTCCAAGTTTTCAGGTAATATGCGATGTACCGCACTTTTTGAAATGCCTACTATGTCTGCTAGCTCACGCACTTTCAGTCGACGATCATCCAGTACCGCTTTGTGGATTTTCTTCAACATTTCTGGAGTCGTCACCTCATTTGGTCGACCACTGCGATGCTCGTCTTCGCAGGTCGTACGGCCTCGTTTAAACTCTGCTACCCAATATTTTACTATTGATAACAAAGGAGCAGTCTCACCCAGAGTAGAATCTAGTTCAGCTTTTATATTGGTTGGGCTAAGGCCTTTCAAATAAAAGTATTGTATCACATAACTATGTCCAATTTTTTCCATGTTTACAAATTCACTGAAAACGTTTACTATTGATGGCTGCCAAACATGTACTAAACAACGTGGCGTCTTCAAACTTGAAACATATACTGCATAGATTGTGTACTTTCTAATACAGTGGTATTTTTCAAGCAACTACCGCCATCTCTAGGTCAGGCCAGGTACTTCTGGGACTATCCTCGTAAATGCTTGGAATTGTTAGCGCGATTTCTCTTGCTTTCGTAGTCATCACATCTTTGTCAATTTTATGGAGACGTATACACAATTTCCGCCAATTACATACTCTACTAGTAGTTATTTCTGTTCGAAAAAATGTGTGTAGGCTTATCAACTATAATACCGGTTAGCTATTATGAGACAGGAAAGAATTGAATTGAATTGAATCTTTATTGTTTATAGAAACATTCAGTTTCATAACAGGATTGATTCACACGCATCCAAATTATGATAGATTACGTTCTGAAACATTCCCTATTTTTCCCGATACGTTTATGATTCAGTACGTATTCTGTGCATACGAGTTCTGTGCGTTAAGGATATGATACGTTGATTTTGTGATAGAAAGCGATTAAAATGAGTTACGAATTAACTTGTACGTTCTCAAAAAGTACGTACTGCCCTTTCACTCCACAGGCGTCTATCACTTTATATTTTATATTTCTAGTTCGAAACGTCTACTAAATCGATATTGAGTTTGGTTTCCTTTAAAAAACTCAAAGTAAAAGCTTTTAAAATAATTTTTACCTAGGTTTACGATTTCCAAAACTATTATGTAGGTATTTCACCCTTTCTTCAACCAAATACGCCTACAGTAAATGCTGTAGTGTATATGATCAATAAATAATAATATCATTCACTGATTTCATCCAAATGGATAGTTGTTATAAATTCTTGGAATTGTTAGCGCGATTTCTCTTGCTTTCGTAGTCATCACATCTTTGTCAGTTTTATCGAGACGTATACCTACACAATTTCCGCCAACTACATATTCTACTAGTAGTTATTTCAGTTCGAAAAAATGTGTGTCGGCTTCTCGACTATAATACCGAGACAGGATTGATTCACACGCATCCAAATTATGATAGCCTACGTTTTGAAACATTCCGTATTCTTCACAATACGTATAACATCGTATATGATTCAGTACCTACGTATTCTGTGCAATACGAGGTCGGATATGATACATTGATATTGTGGTAGAAAGCGATTAAAATCTCCGATCAATAAAATAATCTCCGATCAATAAAATATACCTATCAATACCTATCAATAAAATATACCTTATATCGAAGCTTGCGAATTGGGTGCCGGCTGAGCCAGGTAGTAAAACCTATCATGCGAGTTGGGTGCCAGATACTTGGGAGTTGGGTGCCAGTAAGCCGCAGTCATTAATAAAGATTTACATTTACAAATTCAAATTTTGTTATTTCATTTTTCTTTATATATTACACTTAAAATGAATTTTCATTCAACTTCCAAGCTCCCAACTTGCGAGCTAAGTTAGTTCGGTCAGGTTAGATCATTTTTCTCAATCCATCTGCAATAATTGTTCTTACACGATAATGCCTCTCATTCCGAAGCAAACAACCCTTTCTGCAGTATCCAACAACGTGTGATAATACTTTCTCAAATCACCCTTAACGACATTATTCAAGAAATCTGTCGCACCCAACTCGTATATGACCCTTTACGGTACCAGGTAATTAACAGTACCCAATTCTCATCTTTCCATTTATATATGCACAACACACGTTGTTATGAAAGCTGCATATTACTATCTCTTGTGATAGTTTGTGAGTGAGAGGTAACCTCCGAGTCCGAAGGGGAAGATTTGTTATTGTTATGATATTCAGATGTAAGCTTAGAACCAGCGGCGGCGTGCTGATAATATGTTATATTTTTATCTATAGACGACAACATGCCTGGTTGGAAAGCACGTGTCAGGATGTCAATCAAAAATATTTTATTGTGCGGAGAATTACATTCTTGCTAACAAAGCATAGAAAAGGTCATAAATACTGAAAAAATAAATGAAAGTGCTGAAATAAAAAAGTCAAAATATTCAAATTGTTGAATCACATCAGTAAACTATACTATATACACTATATATACTATACATGCATTATAATACACATAAGAATTTACACATGAACTATAATACACATAAGAGATTACATTCAAAGGACCCCGCACTTTTTATAGGTAAAATGGTTCTCGGTGAAATTGTCTGAATTGTTAGTATATTGTAGTATTCGATGCACTGATTGAACGTGCAGAATCGCAAAGTTCGTTGATGGATATATTTTGAAATACAGGGCGAAGTTAAAAATCAGTAATTTTTATTCAATTCTTTTCTCGGGATTTGAAAGTACCAACTGAATTTTTTTCTTTCTTATCATCAACGTACCTTCATATTACTAAATATCATTCAGATGGTGCAGATTATATCATTATGTACAGAGTGAAAAATAAAAACATTTGAGTGATGACTGAAAATTCGATGTAATAATGAAATATTAATGAAATTATTTTGGCATGCAATATACTATTCTTATTTCATTATTAATCACAAATCATACATTTCGTAAAGGGTGATTTCAAAAATTGGTGAAATATATGGCCGGTTCTTTCGTACATATCCTGTATATTCAAGTGAATAATCATCCTCCGAAGATAGCTGATACCGTATAAACATGATTTCGTTGGGATATATAGGGTGATCATAAAAATTTTCGATGATAAAAATAACAAAATATCAACGTTTCAGAAATTACCCTGTAATTCACGATTAACTTGGTGAAATTCCTTTATTATTATTTAATATATTCACCATTCTCTCCTCAGCACTGTCCCTAGGTCCCTAGGTTTCCTACTATGACTAGTTTTATAGTTAGTAATTCAGAAACTTATTATTACCATTTGTATGACGAGTTGAAGGAACTTGTTCATGCGTACATTCTACTAGTGGCCAAGATTTTTCACAAATAGTGAAACGTGAGAATGTGGAGATCAAAAGAGGGTGAAGATTAGAGATAACAATCACATCAGATATATGAATTTAATGATGTAAGATACAGATAGTTAAGTGAATTTTGTTGGTTAAAGCTTTGTCGGAATAAAAAACGAACTATATGGGAAAAGTGAAAATGCTTGATAGAACGCTTTTATTTCTGATAGGAGAATTTGAATCTGGGCAGCGACGGTTTTTTTACAATGCATGTTCCACTCGGATAGAGGTTTCCATGATTTTTATATTTGCTGGATATCAATATTATATTTCATCAATATAGGTAATTCAATACCTAAAGGTAATAATAATTATCACTGACGGAACTAATTGATTTTTCTTTTTTATTCACTTTCCGTCAACGACAGAATCAAAATGTACCCGATAGCCGATAGGGTTTTCTTGTTGGATGAGGACCCTAGCGCTGCTACGGCGGAGGTGGATTCGGTTAAGGCTGTTCCTTGTCACCTTCAGTGATTATTGATGTCCCGTACCGGGGCTTCATACACGATTGGGCGAGTCAAACTATCCAAGTATTGAGAATTTTATCTGCCTCATGTCTGAGTTGTAACTGATGTGTCGTATATTCAGTCAGCTCCTAAATGGTAGATGGAATTGCATGGACCGTCATTGGTCATCACCCTGCACATAATGTTACATTTATTTTGATCTCCACATTCTCACGTTTCACTATTTGTGAGAAATTTTGGCCAATAGTAGAATGTACGCGTGAATAAGTTCCTTCAACTCGTCATGCAAATAATAAGTTTCTCAATTGATAACTATAAAACTAGTCATAGTAGGAAACTGAAATTTTGGGATAGTGTTGAAGAGAGAATGATGAATATATTAAATACTAATGAATGAATTTCACCGAGTTAATTGTGAATTACAGGGTGATTTCTGAAACGTTGATATTTTGTCATTTTCATCATTGAAAATTTTCATGATCACCCTATATATCTCAACAAAATTATATTTGTACGGTATCAGTTATCTTCGGAGGATGATTATTCACTTGAATATACAGGATATGTACGAAAGAACCGTCCATATATTTCACAAATTTTTCAAATCACCCTGTACGAAATGTATGAATTGTGATTAATTATGGAATAAGAATAGTATATTGCTTGCCGAAATGATTTTATTAATATTTCATTATTACATCGAATTTTCAGACATTACTAAAATGTTTTTATTTTTCACTCTGTACATAATGATATAATATGCACCATTGAATGATATTTAGTAATATCAAGGTACGTTGATGATAAGAGCGGAAAAAAAGCAGATGGCTCTTTCAAATCCCGAGAAAATAATTAAATAAAAATTACTGATTTTTAACTTTGAATTTTTAATTTGAATTTCAAAATCTATCAATCAACGAACTTTGCGATTCTGCACGTTCAATCAGTACATCGAATACTACAATATACTAAAAATTCAGACAATTTCACCGAGAACCATTTTACCTATAAAAAGTGCGGGGTCCTTTGCGTTGAAAGTGTATCATTTAAATACTCATCCAAAGCCTTTCTTTCTGAATTTAGATTATTGGTATCCTGAGGCAGATAATTAAAAATGTTTTTAGAGTTGTGTAGAGTTGGGCTCAGGGAGCGATCGATATTACAAGTCTGTCTGTTAGGAAAACGATAATTTCTCATGTATTTATTATTTTACTTCTGTTTCTTAAACATCAAACAGTCTCTAGTATAATATTGAGGTGAGAGTCATTATAGTTTATTAGTTGAATAGGGGCCGACATGTATCTCTGAAGATATCTCTGCAGACATACCAAACAACAGCTCTATTTTGATGAAGTCTTGATTTGCTCACAGGGTGGAGCTAAGTTGTTATATTGTTATAGTTGCAGAACAGTGAAGTAAATTCCATGAGGAACAAATTCAAACTAGAAAAATACCACTGAACTATGTATTGAGTAGTCGAAAGACATTCCAACACGACTTCACAAACTTGGCACAATGTTATCAATAGAATAACTCGGAAACATATATGGATTGCAGTTCTCTTCGAGCAATTTTTTTATACAGATAGGAAAGACTATACCTATTTGGAATTCCTCAGAAAACGTTAAAATTCAAAAAAAAAATTCTGCATCTTCCCGAACTCGAAATTCACCATCCCAGTGCTTATTTCCATTTGTTTAGGGACACGAAAAATTTTGAAGTACAATACACAAAAAAGTCTTTGAAGAAGTGATTCATATATGCATTTGAAAAAAAGTTTTATATAGGGACTCATAGCCTTCTATGATAAAGTAAGTTACAATTTTGGAATCCATCACTTTTCATTTACGGGTTAAAGGAATTCAATGAGGAATCTCCTGGAATGGGGAGTATGGGCTCTCCGAAAAATGATACTTGACCCATTGATAAGATTTTAAACATGCGATGATTTACAGTTTTCCATCTACAATAAAGAAGTTTGTATCCACGTCCAGTTTAACCGGAAGCGCTACTACACTAAAAACATTCCAGATCGATTATTAATGTTGATATAATATGTGATATTCCATGTCTACAAAATTTTATTCAACTGGGAACATCGAAAACTTCTGATGAACCTATTACTTACGTGATAATCCAGTATCCATCAGATTGAGTCTATAATAGCTAGTGGCTTATGATTTGAATTTGGTTGTGAATAGTTCAGTTTGTTTAATTACTTACATACTTTTTAGTGTGCCGACACTGCAACTTTTTCCTAATTATTGGTAATCGTTTTTGAACTAAGTTTTTTCATAGCTATTTCAATAAATAGTGTATTTTTGCCTCAAAATCGGGATGAAAATTAGCAGATTCATTGAAAGTCAACTCATTTAATACTACTAAAAAGGTCGATACGGAATGCCAATCAAATATGGTTTATGCCATGATTATCTTGCTGTGACGCCCATGGTTTGATTTGACAAGGCGATAAATAAGTCGTAAACGGACGTAAACAAACATGATCGCCAAGTTAAGAGTGAGTATCATACGGAATTCCAACCCGATCAAAGAGTACAAACGGAAATATCCGACTATGCCCCTTTTCAACATGACTCGGGCATTGATGTTTGTAAACAACGTCGGGAATGTTGCTTTCAAGAAAGAGATAGAAAAGCCCTCTCTATATCTTTTATTGCACGGAGATTAAAATGCGTTACGAATGAACTTGTACGTTGTGAAAAAGTACGTTCTGTCCTTTTGCGTTGAGATTTAATGCGATTATGACGGCTTCTATTTCTCTACAGTACGTTTTCTGTTTATCACAAATATGATCCTGTAGTTTATGATGCTTCGCAATTTTTCTTGATGGAATACTTCGTGATGAATTAAACGATGCCTGTTCCTGCATTTCTCAAGTTTGTTCAAAACACTAGATTTGTAGAAGAGGTACAGTACAACTGAATGGCTAAAACTAGCACTGATGTAAAACATTGTCCCAACAATGTTAACGACCCCAAAGAAAAAGTAAAAATTGAAATTCAAGCCATCACAATCGAGATAGTGGCTAATTACATTTAAAACAATCCAAACTTGTAATAACAACGAGCGCTATCCATGACCCGAGAATGTGAGGTTACAATAACCTTGTCGGTGTCCCCGAAATACCTATTCCGGACAATAATAGATTACGAGTGTGATATTAAATGCAATGTAGATTGTAGTTTGAGATGCTTTGTCGAAAACACATTGAACTTATGACTTTGGTCTTCGAAGTCAATACCCTTACACATTTTTTTATCTCGGATTGAAACATCAAAGGGGAAACTGGCTAATTTTACTTGTTTACGTCTAATTATTTATTGGTGGGATGTAGACCAGTGGTGTCATTTATATAGGCCAACCACTTTTGCAAAAATGGAGAAAAAATAGCAAAATTATGCAAACTTTCAAAATTTTTTGCTCAATGAAACAATAAAAATTTGCGCCCTTGTAAAAGGTCGGCAACATTGTTGAAATGTAAATTGTGAACAATTTTGGTTATTTTGTAGAGAAAAAATGAAAAAGAGTTGCAAAATAACGAAAGCAAGGAAAATATCATCCTTTATAGTTCCCCAATTTTGCGACCATTTCCAAGTTTGGTATCAGAGTAAATATATAGTGTCTTTCAAAAGTCTGGGAACGGTCTCATATTTCAGAAACGGCCCGGAGAAAATTCATGAAAATTCCTAAATGGTGGTTTTTGATGATACCCGATTCAATGGTGATATTGGCAATGTTGCCAAATCAACAGTTTTTAAGATATTGATGGTAACTCAATTTTTTCAAATGGAACACCCAATTTATTTTCATTGCAATCAATTCAGTGCGCCCTCATTACTAAAGATTCCAAATATAAGATTTTTAATTGATGTGGTTTTTGAGATATGACAACATGGCTTTTTCGTTCAAAAGTCTAGGAACGTTTCAATATTCTCAAAGAAAATGAAAATTTATACACTATGGTTTTTGATGATGCCCGATTCAACGGTGATATTGGCAGTGTTGCCAAATCAACATTTTTTCAGATATTGTTTTCAAATGGAACACCCTATTTATTTTTATTGCAATCAATCCAGCGCCCTCTCATCACTTATGTCATCAAATATCAGATATTAAATTGATATGGTTTTTTAAATATGACAACATGGCTTATTTGTTCAAAAGTCTGGGAACGTTCCAATATTCGCAAATTCACGGAATTTTATACAAGATGGTTTTTGATGATACCCGATTCAATGGTGATATTGGCAATGTTGCCAAATCCACAGTTTTTCGGATATTGAGGGTAACTCAATTTTTTCAAATGGAACACCCAATTTATTTTCATTGCAATCAATTCAGTGCCCCCTCATTATAAATGATTCCAGATATAAGATTTTAAATTGATGTGGTTTTTGAGATTTGACAACATGGCTTTTTCGTTCAAAACTCTGGGAACGTTCCAATGTTCTCAATAAGGCTCAAAAAATCCATGAAATTTTATACAGGATGGTTTTTGATGATGCCCGATTCAACGGTGATATTGGCAATGTTGCCAAATCAATATTTTTTGAGATATTGAGGACAACTCATTGTTTTCAAATGGAACACCATATTTATTTTTATTGCAATCAATCCAGCGCCATCTCATCACTTATGTATCCAAATATCATATTTTAAATTGATATGGTTTTTGAAATATGACAACATGGCTTTTTTATTCAAAAGTCTGGGAATGCTCCAATATTCGCAATACGGCTCAAGAAAAATTCATGAAATTTTATACAAGATGGTTTTTAATGATGCCCGATTCAATGGTGATATTGGCAATGTTACCAAATCAACAGTTTTTCAGATATTGAGGGTTACTCAATTTTTTCGAATGGAACACCCTATTTATTTTTATTGCAATCAATTCAGCGCCCTCTCATACTGATGTCTCCAAATATCAGATTTAAAATTGTTGTGGTTCTGGAAATATGACAACTTGGCATTTTCGTTCAGAAGTCTAGGAATGTTCCAATATTTTCAATATGGTTTAAAAAAAAATTCATGAAGTTTCATACAAGATAGTTTTTGATGATGCCCGATTCAATGGTGATATTGGCAATGTTGCCAAATCAACAGTTTTTCATATATTGAGAGTAACTCAATTTTTTCAAATGGAACACCCTATTTATTCTCATTGTAATCAATTCAGCGCCACTTTATTACTTATGTCTTCAAATATAAAATTTTAAATAAGTGTGGTTTTCGAAATATGAGTACATGGTTCATTGAAATGTTTGCGAACGGTCCAATATTTTCAAAAGGGCACTAGAAACTATCATGAAATTTTATATCTACATGATATTTCAGATATTACCGGTAGCTCTATTATTTTAAATGGAACATCCTATTCGTTTTCATTGCGATCAATTCGTACGCTCCCTCAATGCCGTCTTTTCAATCTCTGTCATTCAAATAATTATCAGCGTTTAGTTTTTGTAATCAGTACAAACACTTCAATAGCTATTTGTGGGAAGGAATACCATAACATGGTACACGGACGGGTCCAAACCTCCCAGCTCACAGCATTTTTCAAGCGGAAATTCACGCCATAGAACGGTGCATTCAGTTTAACGAGGAAATCGCAATCCTCTCCGATAGTCAAGCAGCCATCAAAGCGTTGAGCTCATATAACATCAACTCGAAGATGGTCTGGGAATGCCTAGACAAACTCAATGATCTAGGCAGGAACAACAAGGTGATCCTCCTCTGGGTGCCGGGGCACGTTGGAGTGGAGGGCAATGAACAAGCAGCACGAAAAGGGTCATCAACGCCACTGATCGGTCCAGAACCATTCTGCGGACTTGAAAAATCTTACTTCCAAGAAGAACTCAATAAAACTGAAGAAGCAATGAGAGCAACATACTGGCAAAGACTTTCACGGCTAAGGCAGGCCAAAGATCTTCTCGGCAATTTCAATCGAGCAAGATCGATATATATATATATATATATATATATATATGCTAAATACTTGTTTCAAGGAGCAATAAATGTTCCAGTGACTGTAAAACAGTCGAAAACAATCCTTTAGGAACTCACTATACCTTTGTATAGATTGTATGGCATATGTCCGACAGAAAACAACTACTTCTCTGGCTAATACCTCGACAGATATTGAACTACATCTGTCAGACATATGTGCAAAGATCCTTACTTTGAAGGAACAACTTTGCAAGAGCTCTCAGAGACAGACAGCAGGACACCGCCTGATCCAAACAAGGAATCAACTGCAGACCGGTTTCGGGATGTGGTCCCTCATCAGTGCAATCCTGGTAATCATGGTTGTATACACGCGGGGGCCCGGTGCCCGTCATCGTTCGCCGGGATGAACACATATATCTGACAGATGTAGTTCAATATCTGTCGAGGTATTAGCCAGAGAAGTAGTTGTTTTCTGTCGGACATATGCCATACAATCTATACAAAGGTATAGTGAGTTCCTAAAGGATTGTTTTCGACTGTTTTACAGTCACTGGAACATTTATTGCTCCTTGAAACAAGTATTTAGCATATACCATTTCGCATCCGAAATGTCCTTCTGGAGCGTTCTCTAATCTGTTACCGTGGTGGATCCTGTAAGCGATTGCAGTGTTCATCCCGGCGAACGATGACGGGCACCGGGCTCCCGCGTGTATACAACCATGATTACCAGGATTGCACTGATGAGGGACCACATCCCGAAACCGGTCTGCAGTTGGTTCCTTGTTTGGATCAGGCGGTGTCCTGCTGTCTGTCTCTGAGAGCTCTTGCAAAGTTGTTCCTTCAAAGTAAGGATCTTTGCACATATGTCTGACAGATGTAGTTCAATATCTGTCGAGGTATTAGCCAGAGAAGTAGTTGTTTTCTGTCGGACATATGCCATACAATCTATACAAAGGTATAGTGAGTTCCTAAAGGATTGTTTTCGACTGTTTTACAGTCACTGGAACATTTATTGCTCCTTGAAACAAGTATTTAGCATATACCATTTCGCATCCGAAATGTCCTTCTGGAGCGCTCTCTAATCTGTTGCCGTGGTGGATCCTGTAAGCGATTGCAGTGTTCATCCCGGCGAACGATGACGGGCACCGGGCCCCCGCGTGTATACAACCATGATTACCAGGATTGCACTGATGAGGGACCACATCCCGAAACCGGTCTGCAGTTGGTTCCTTGTTTGGATCAGGCGGTGTCCTGCTGTCTGTCTCTGAGAGTTCTTGCAAAGTTGTTCCTTCAAAGTAAGGATCTTTGCACATATGTCTGACAGATGTAGTTCAATATCTGTCGAGGTATTAGCCAGAGAAGTAGTTGTTTTATGTCGGACATATGCCATACAATCTATACAAAGGTATAGTGAGTTCCTAAAGGATTGTTTTCGACTGTTTTACAGTCACTGGAACATATATATATATATATATATATATATATATATATATATATATATATATATATTTCTACGGCTGGGCGTCATAATCTGACATGCCGCCCTGACTTAAGAGTGTACCGAGACTGTAATACGAAATATTTCATTTTTCATTTGTTGCTTAGTAACTTGCCTAGCAACCGATGCAAAAATGAAATTCTGTACAAAATGTGCTTGTTTATGATTGAAATTACGCTTATAAAATGAACATTTTTCAACGTTGTCGTAGAATAAGTAATTTTGGTTTTTGGGTAATTTACAATCATCTGTCACAATAACCTTCGAAGGTCCACTAGAAAAAATTAGGATGTCTGGTGAATCGATTAGATCAATTTTATATGATTTTTTATAGTAGAAAATTAATGAAAATAAATATTTCGATCTAGTCGGCAGTAGTTTTCGAGCTCCGAATACATACGGGAAAATCACATGAATTAATGAACATGATGTTTCAAAGAAATGTCAGAAAATTGAAATTATTCAGAAGTATAGTGTTCCATTTTATATTAATTTGGAGGTCATCATAAAAAATCGAATGCATGAAAATGAAATTCGACTTAAAAAATACCAACCCAAAAACTGATTTCTGCGTAATATCCTTTACCAGAGGTCACTTTCGAACGCATTTCATTTTATTGCAGTGTACATATTTTATTTTTAAATATACCGGGTGAATGTACCACATCCGGTGGAAGTGACCCCAAACTTTTTTTTTTTCAACTGATACTCTGTATATTTTTTCTGCTTATCCGAAAGTGCTTCGAATTCGTGACAAAATTATTTTTCAAAATAGAAAAATTATTAATGAATGACGCAGATACAGTTGATTGTTCAATTGAACAAGGTTGGCCACGAAAATTCAACTTAAGTCATGACAACTGACAAACGGCGTCGGAAGTTACCAGAGGAAGCTTCAAGGTAAATTCCGGGGTCCTCATGAAGTTGCGCTTCCAGTATTTTTCAACAATCATTAAAAAATTCATCAAAACTGAAAGATATCCTCAAAGAAACGCTCCCAAGTATCATTTCTCAAATAGCAACACGCTCTTTCGACTTCGTCACATTGAAAAATGATATATTATCAGATTACTTTCTTGAAAAGTTTTGGGGAATTTCGAAAGGAATCGAAAATATAATCAGGTCTCATTAAAAGTGTTATCAAAATTGAATGTTCTTCAACGAAGGCCGCTTTGAATATAAGAAAACTGAACAAAGAAGCATATTTTATCAACAAAGTGACAGTTTGTTATACTTATTCGATGCTACAGATTTGCAAGTTGTTTACAACATTCCAATGGTGCAGAAATTTACTCGAAATGAAAAAGTCGTTTCACTTTGTTGTTTGCATGAAATACAGTGTGTCCCACTTACCATGCTCACCATGGGTATCTTTTTAATGGTGAGAAATACGACGTCGGTTAAATGACACCAAATGTGGAGTTTATCAAGGCCAACTATAATGTGAAAAAATATTTAAATAAAATCTATTCGTTTTTGTTTTATGCGCAAAAAACAGATTTTGATCATTTTCATGTCTCCTCCGTAACTTCTTTATTTATGAAAATATTCGAATAGGAATTAAATATGAAATTTATACCAACTCTTCTAGAATTTGAGATATCAGCACCAACTTTTATTTTTCAAATGTAGGTCATTGCTCACTATGACTTAGTTATGGATAACTTTTTTTTCTCTTACAGATGATATGTCACAATAATAGTTTTTTTGTTGATAACAACGGAGTTATCGTAATTTATACAAAAACAAAAACTATTTTGAAGTCGTCATCTTGAATTCATAAATTTTAACAAAAAAATCATGATCTCCGACCTCAAAGACCCCCACATACCAATTTTGAAAGGAATCGGACCATAATCACAAATCTCGTCCGCCATATTGGAGCCGTCATTTTTTTATTTCAACAAAAATTCCATAATGCATTGTCACCGGAATTATGAACATCTGCCTAATATCAAGTTGGGTATTAGGACGGCCAGAAGTGGGTCAAAATTCACTTGCAAAATTTGATTACAGACAGACAAACACCGGGAAAGGTGAAACTAAATAAATGCTGTAATAAGAATTATTCAAAAAGTTCAAAAAATACAGCAATACATACTCCCTTTATTTGATACATCTTCGTACACTTGCTCTTAGAACGTTTCTTAAAGTATTATGGTCAATTGCTCTAAACGTGTGAAAAACAGCCTCTTTTAATTCCTCAACGTTGTAATAAGTTCTCTAATATACCTTATTCTTCATATACCCCCAGAGAAAAACTCCAATGGGGAGAGATCAGGGGATCTGGCAGGCCATAAACAATGACCTTTATTAGCAATCCATCGTCCCGGAAACCTCTCTCTCAGATAATTTGGGGTCTTTCTGTAATCAAATCTTGCAAGTCAATTTTGACCCACTTCTGGCCGTCCTAATACCTAACTTGATATTAGGCAGATGTTCATAATTCCGGTGACAATGCATTATGGAATTTTTGTTGAAATAAAAAATGGCGGCTCCAATATGGCGGACGAGATTTGTGATTAAGGTCCGATTCCATTTAAAATTGGTATGTGGGGGTTTTTGAGGTCGGAGAACATGATTTTTTTGTTAAAATTTATAAATTCAAGATGACGACTCTAAAACAGTTTTTGTTTTTGTATAAATGACGATAACTCTTTTGTTATCAACAAAAAACTATTACTGTGCCATATCCTCTGTAAGAGAAAAAAAAAGTAATTCATAACTGAGTCATAGTGAGCTATGACCTATATTTGAAAAATTAAAGTTGGTGCAGATATCTCAAATTCTAGAAGAGTTGGTATAAATTTCATATTTTCTTCGAAATCTCATTGAAAAACTGCCATGAGAATGTGAAATTTCTATTAGAATATTTTCATAAATAGAAAAGTTAGGGACGAGACATGAAAATGATCAAAATCTGTTTTTTGCGTATAAAACAAAAACGAATAGAATGATGGTTTTTCGGGTTTTTAGGCCGACGTTTATTTAGAGAAAAACTCGACGTTTCGCCAACACGAGTGGTTGGCATTTTCAAGAGAAATGTTTACAGTTTCGATCACTGAACACTACTTGTTTGGTATGCGTTGTCTCAGCCAGTATTTATGGGTCGACGTACTCGTACCTGCGTCCGGTGCCATCGTCCCTGCGTCGGGTACCCCCTCGGATTCATTAATTTCCCGGTATGGTGTTATTACCGTTTTCTTGAGAACAGGTAGCCATGCTTTATTCAATTGTAACCCTTCTTCAATTCTCTTGAAATTGTTGGGATGTTTTTTGATTTCGATTGCTTCTCGGAAGAGTCTTGGATAATATGCATGTGTTGTGGCAATTACTTGGGTTTCTTCGAACTTCACTCTGTGATTGTTATTGTTAAGCGCATGTTCTGCGACAGCGGATTTTTCTGAGTGTCCTAACCGGCAATTGGCCTTGTGTTCCTTTATTCTGGTATTTGTGGAACGCTTCGTGGTTCCGATATAAACGTTGCCACAGGTGCATGGAATGCGGTACACCCCAGATGAGCTTAGTTCATCACGTTTATCCTTCGCCGATCTCAAGTGATCCTTCAGTTTCTTTGAAGGTTTATATATGGTTTTGATATCATACTTTCGTAGTATACGGCCAATCCGATCTGTGACCCTAGGAACTTACGGTAGGAATGCTTTACTTTGTTCCTGGCAGCCATTCGATCCACTGTCGCTAGAGTTCTTTCTTTTGCGTTTTATACACCGATCAATTTCGCTTTCCTTATATCCGTTTGAAAGAAGTGCGCTTTTCAAGTGTTTCAGCTCCACTTCCAAATATTCGGGTTCACATATTCTTCTGGCTCGGTCTACTAGTGTTTTGATAATTCCTTGTTTTTGACACGGATGATGATTTGAGGTACTGTGGAGGTATCGATCAGTATGCGTTGGTTTTCTATATACCTTGTGCCCCAAACGTCACAAGGTATATAGAAAACCAACGCATACTGATCGATACCTCCACAGTACCTCAAATCATCATCCGTGTCAAAAACAAGGAATTATCAAAACACTAGTAGACCGAGCCAGAAGAATATGTGAACCCGAATATTTAGAAGCGGAGCTGAAACACTTGAAAAGCGCACTTCTTTCAAACGGATATAAGGAAAGCGAAATTGATCGGTGTATAAAACACAAAAGAAAGAACTCTAGCGACAGTGGATCGAATGGCTGCCAGGAACAAAGTAAAGCATTCCTACCGTATGTTCCTAGGGTCACAGATCGGATTGGCCGTATACTACGAAAGTATGATATCAAAACCATATATAAACCTTCAAAGAAACTGAAGGATCACTTGAGATCGGCGAAGGATAAACGTGATGAACTAAGCTCATCTGGGGTGTACCGCATTCCATGCACCTGTGGCAACGTTTATATCGGAACCACGAAGCGTTCCACAAATACCAGAATAAAGGAACACAAGGCCAATTGCCGGTTAGGACACTCAGAAAAATCCGCTGTCGCAGAACATGCGCTTAACAATAACAATCACAGAGTGAAGTTCGAAGAAACCCAAGTAATTGCTACAACACATGCATATTATCCAAGACTCTTCCGAGAAGCAATCGAAATCAAAAAACATCCCAACAATTTCAAGAGAATTGAAGAAGGGTTACAATTGAATAAAGCATGGCTACCTGTTCTCAAGAAAACGGTAATAACACCATACCGGGAAATTAATGAATCCGAGGGGGTACCCGACGCAGGGACGATGGCACCGGACGCAGGTACGAGTACGTCGACCCATAAATACTGGCTGAGACAACGCATACCAAACAAGTAGTGTTCAGTGATCGAAACTGTAAACATTTCTCTTGAAAATGCCAACCACTCGTGTTGGCGAAACGTCGAGTTTTTCTCTAAATAAACGTCGGCCTAAAAACCCGAAAAACCATCATTCATTCAACGATGGCAGCGAAAGCCTTTCACAATTTGGAAAAACGAATAGATTTTATCAAAATATTTTTTCACATTATAGTTGGCCTTGATAAACTCCACATTTGGTGTCATTTAACCCTCGTATCTCTCACCATTAAAAAGATACCCATGGTGAGAATGGTAAGTGGGACACACTGTATAAAACTAAGGGGATTGTGAATTTGTTGAAAATTAAAAAATGTTTCTTCACGAAATCCATTTTAGACAGAAACATTATTCACAAACTAATTATATAATCTCGTAGGGAATTCACAAAAATTCAAACAAGGAGTATCTCATTTGAAATAAGAAAGGTCATAGCAACATCCGGTATAACCAGAAATAACCAAAGATACCAAATTTCATCCCGAAATTCCAGCAATTGACAACGATATCTATCGATCTCGTCAAGAATTGTCCGGTATATATGGGAATATACGAGGTTTGCTATTTATGTATTAAGAATTGGCAACACTGGTGTTACTAGGCGCGATCCAACTGCGCTATCGCAAAGTTTGACATTTTTGACAGTATACGTAATCAGAACTTTTTGTCATACATACGCTATTTGTATTGTTAATAGACATTTGAAAATTTTATCTCTGCCAAAAAAATGGAGCTAAATCGTGAACATTTTCGTGCCATGATTTTTTACGATTTTCGACATTGATTATCTCAACAGCAGAGTGCCGATCAACTTACTGCGATTTTTGCTGATGAAGCACCATCCAAGGCCACAGTATATCGATGGTTTAGTGAATTCAAACGTGGCCGAACTTCGCTGGCGGACGAAATTAAAGATGGACGACCAAAATCGGTTGTTGTTCGAGAAAACATTGATGCTGTGTCCGAACTGATAATGCAGGATCGTCATGTGACATATCGCGAGAACGAGGCATCCCTGGGCATTAGTATGACAAGTATACATAAGATATTGCATGAACATTTGGCAGTTAGAAAGATTTGTTCTTGTTGAATTCCGCACAATTTGACAATCGATCAAAAAAAGACTCGTGTAAATTGGTGCAAGGAAATGATTACAAAATATGACGGCGGTGCATCAAATGCAGTTTATAACATATACACAGGTGACGAATCTTGGATTTGTTGTTATGAGCCCGAAACTAAACAGCAGTCGACTGTATGGTTCTTTCAAAATGAACCAAATCCAACAAAAGTTGTTCGTGCTCGCAGCACTTCGAAGAAATGGTGGCCTGTTCCTTCGGTATAAACGGTCATGTGGCAACCGTGCCTTCATAGCAACGTAGAACGGTAAACTCTGAATGGTACACTACTATTTGCGAGTATTTGTTTGCCAGAAGTCATCAATGAAATAAGGAAAACGAATCGTCGACGAAGGATAATTCTCCATCATGACAATGCGAACTCACACACATCGGCTCAAACAACCCGCTATTTGAGCACTCAAAACGTTGAATTGAAGGGTCATCCGCCGTACAGCCCTGATTTAGCACCCAATGATTTCTATTTGTTTCCTCAAGTGAAGAACAAATTACGTGGTCAACGCTTTTCGACGCCACAAGACAATGTTTATGCATTCAAAAACCATGTTTTTGAGATACTTCGGAGTGGAAAAAGTGCTTTGCCAATTGGTTTAATCGAATGCAAAAATATGTAGATTTCAAAGGAGAGTATTTTGAAAAACATCAAAGAAGTTTCTACACCTCAATTATTGTTTTAGTTCTTCATTCTCAATACATAAATAGCAACCCTCGTATTCGTCATATTCGATATTCTACTTTCATTCAATATAAAATTCATTTTCAGTTTTCAACCCTCTTTTTTTCAGATGACCGGACGAAGAATGAAAAAGTCAAAATATCGAGCACAGAATCAAGTGAGTATGAGTTCATTAAGCTACAATGATAACTTGTTTCTAAAACACAATAGTTTCAATGAATTCATCTGCAAATGTATATTGGTAATACATTTCAGAATTATCTAGTTTATAGCGGAGTTGCAAAAATTAACGATTTTTTTTTCAATTAAAAAGTCTGATTTTTTCGATTGAATCGTGATTTTTTTATTTATATTGATTTTTTCTTTGAATATGGAAATAAAGAACTTTAAAATCACTTATTTTCATAATTTTTTTCTAATCGCCCAAAAATAATTGTTGTCTAGATTTACAGTTAGAAAATCTCCTCGGCGACAATAAAACTTGTTTTGACATGAACATAACACTTTTGGCAGCATGTCGCTGCTTTCCTGTCGGAACAAAAATTCGTTCGTCTTTATAATGTGCGGTTGACGCGAGTCGGATCCTTTCCATTGTAGGGATCGAAAGAGAAAAATATTTTGAGACGAAAAGTCCCTAGCCATTTTTCAATCAGATGCATAGATAATTAATTATTACTTAATGAAAGTGACCAATTAGGAGCGCGGGACAGAAGAATAAAAAGTGAGTGGAAAAGCAGTAAGAGACGCGAGAGTGAGACGCCAGAGCTGCTGCCGGCTTCTCACGTTTTAGACCGAGAGTGGGGACGGACCAACCGTGGACGGTGGATTCGATAAGTTTTTGCGCGCTCCTGACTGGTCACTTTCAGTAATTAATAATTAATTATCCACGCATCTGATTGAAAAATGGCTAAGGACTTTTCGTCTCAGAATATTTTTCTCTTTCGATCCCTACAATGGGGTGCGCGACTTCTGGGGCACCCAATATAGTCCTCCCATACGTCCATAAGTGCATTGCGTGTTTCTATCCTAACTTGTTAGAATCGTAGTGTAGTGTGATTTCAAAAGATAGCTGAAATGTCCCGAAGTGGTGGTAGAAAATAAATGAACTTAAAAAAAAACTTTTTAGAGAAAAGCTTTCATTTAAATGCACTAAAAAGAAGAAAATAAATTTTAAAGTGAACTAAATCCAAAATTTTGTTATAAAATTTTAAATGATATAAAAGCTTGTCACGAGAAGTATATCTATGTATTTCTTATTGTAAATTAAATTTATAATTACCTCAAGATTTATTCTGACGACGAGCTTTTATATCATTTAAAATTTTATAATGTAACAAAATGATGGGTTTAATTCAATTTATTTTCTTCTTTTTAGTGTATTTAAATAAAAGCTTTTCTGTAAAATGTTTTTTAAAGTTTGTTTATTTATTTCTTTTTTAGTTTTCTGTAGATATGTTTCTTAGTCTGTCCATTTCAATTATTGCGTCATAGTTGCACGGTCGCTTGCTTGTTGATTTACCGTTGGAAATTTTTCTATTTCACTATTTTTTCTAATTTTTTTTGTAACAGGAAGGGGGCGAACCCCTCGATCGATTTTTTATCATCATTATTTTCCATGTCCGAAATTGTTGAAACATTTTCCAAATTCATTTGCGTTCTCTATCTAACTTTTGAGGGGGAGAGGAGGGGTTTTTAAACCATAATATTCGACGGTCAGATATTTTTCTCTATTTTTACTGATTTATTCGATTTTAATTTCGCGAGTTTCCCAACCTTCTTTGAGAAAATGGGGGAGGGCGAGCGCCGCTATCTATTTTTTTTCGCTGTAATTTCTGACGTCCAAATCCGTCAAGAAAACTTCCGAAATCCTACGCGTTCTCTATCTAGCTTTTGGGGGCAGGGGGGTCACTATCTTTTTTCAAACCATAACATTCGATGGCGAGATATTTTTCACTATTTTTATGGATTTTTTCGATTTTAATTTGGCGAGTTTTCCAACTTTTTTTGAGAAAAAAGGGGGGGGGCGATCGTCGCTACCTAAATTTTTTTTTCGCTGTAAATTTTTACGTCCAATTCCGTCAAGAAAACTTCCAAAACCCTACGCGTTCTCTATCTAGCTTTTGGAGACAGGGGGGATACTATCTTTTCTTAAACCATAATATTCGACGGAGAGATATTTTTTACTGTTTTGACGGATTTTTCCGATTTTAATTTCGCGCGTTTTCTAACTTTTTTCGAAAAAAGGGGGGGCGAGCCCCCTACCTAAGTTTTTTTCGCTGTGATTTCTGACATCCAAATCCGTCAAGAAATCTTCGGAAATCCTATGCGTTCTCTATGTAGCTTTCTGGTAGCAGGGGGGACAATTTCTTAGACATTAATGTATTGAACTGAACCAACATGTAAAATTTCAATTCCATAGGATGAGAGGAAGTGGTTCTTAATTCAGCAAGATTTGCACCCATCTTAACACACAAACACACACACACAGAGCAAGTTAAATACAAGCTTTTAAAAAGCTCTTAATAAAAAGACCCTATTTGGCAAAATATTATTGAAAAATCGAATAAATCAGACGGAAAAACGGCAATCAGAGCGACCTGTGAAACATGAAAAAATTTGATTTACAAGGAATTGTTGAACATGAAAAGACACTGGAAGGTATGTCAAAAAAACGGAAGCAGTTCAAGCAGTTATATTAGATACTGACAATGGTGATATTACCTTTACAGATTGCGAGTAATACGAGGGGAATGTATTGATTCGAACAAAATAGTTTGTATCCAATAATCAGTTTCAATATGAATTCAACGTCATACTTTCATTTAGAAAATTGATTCAAACAATAACTGAGTGTTACAGAAAGATCTATGACATGGAATAAGTAGAAAAATGGAGAATTGATTAGATTTAAGATTTTCATAATGCGAAGAATTTCCGTTATGTTTTTTTTCTTGGAACGTCGGAATACCTGAGTTATAAAATATTTAATGCATAAGCAGGCTGTAGAAGAAAACGAAGAGAGATTCAATTCACTATTCAAATAAATAGTGTACGGCGTTTGCACCAATTTGAATTATAATTCGGCTTAACTAATTAGGGATTAACTGTTAACTAATAATTGAATCAAAATGATAACTATAGATCAAAGCATGTGGTGCAGCGATATTTCGATTTAATTGTGGATTTAATTTTAACTAGCATTTAACTAAAATTCGTGCAAAACGGCCGTTAATAACGTCCCAGTTTTTTCTACCTTTTTCCGGGAAGCCACCCACTGATACTCCCCCCGATAATGAAATCCAATAGTCTGATGCTTTACACATAATCAAATAAAAGCCCCCGTATAACTAGGAGAAGACAGGGAAGCTCCAACCTGAACATCGACTTAACACTTACGGCAGAGGAAAACCTACACACCATCGTAGGCCTGCAACGCAGGAACGAGTACGGTGTCCCCCGCCCGCTGATGGCCTCAGCAGGGCAGATATATACCCCACTCCAAAAACCCAGCATAATTCCCTCCTTTGATAGTTTTACTGTGTGTTTTTAAACTTTTATTTATTTCTTTGTCGTAACTTGTTATACACTTTTATTGTAAATTTAATATAAATAAACCTTTTTGTCTTTTGCCTTTGCCATTCAATTCTCCGATTTTAATTGGGTGTTTGTGAACTTATAAATTGAAAACTTTTTAGTTATTTCGGCGTTCTATTTTGTTCTTTCGACATAATAAATGATTTTGACCAATTTCTTTGTTTTATTGAGTTAAATTTTATCTCCCTTCTGGGCCTTCTCCCCAGAAATTAATGAGTAACAATTTGAAAAGTATTTCAATAGATTGCAATCCAGAAAAGGGTTGAAGATAATAATAAGTAATGTAACTTGAGTAATTAAAACTAGTGTGTGTGCAGAACTGGTAGCAGCTTCCTGATATGGTTTGCCGAGAATTGAGACTTGATAGGTAAGAAAATATATAATTTTCCTGATGTGTTCCAATATAAGTGCTGATATAAAATACTGACAAAGGCATCGCTCGGCCTAACAATTAATGGAATCAGCTGTGATGTAACTCTACTTCACCTGAATAGCGTTTTATTATAAAGTAAATTTTTGTTCGTTTTCACATTTCCTGATTTTTTCGTCCTGGTGGTTGCGGTTTTTCAGTAACTGAACTACATAAAGCTGGATATTTTATGGAACGAACAACATTGAGTCGGAAAACCGCATATCACTATTTTGACTTCACTGTATGCAAATCAATTTACGCCAATTTTCTGTTTTTAGTGCCAGACTGTGTTAATGATTGTTTACAGTGTTTACATGACACAATGGATAACTACTTTCCATTGACGTAAATGCGGGAACTGCCATAAAACGATTGATTTCCGTAATCAGAAATAATAAAATGTATGACTAGTAGACGTGGACCTCGAATGTGTACAAGGTATTCGTAATTAATGTTTGCATACAGTGTGTCCATAAGTCAACCAAAAATATCCTGGATAAAAAAGATTTTGATTTTTAATCAACCGATTTCGAAATTATTTCAATATACAACATGATTCATATTACACAGGGAATACAATTGGCTCCAGTATCAAACACCATCTGTTATTAACCTTTTCATTTCATTATCCTGATCAGAGAGATTTTTCAACAACCGGATTGCTTTACAAGATCAATTAGTTATCATCAATTTGATTGAATGAAAGGATGTCATTTTTGATTTTTTAGAAAATATGAACAGGATGTTCATAAAGTCAGTTGTGGAATCATCTGCGACTGAAAGTTGGAATTTTGTCGCTATTTTCCATCGTACAAGATAACCTGTCTTGGAAGGGATTCATGTTGTAAAGAGAAACATTCTCAATTGAAAATTGAACCAATATATGACTCCTCTGGAAATGGAAAAACCCTACGATAAAATTGAAGTTACTTTTTTGTAATATCACAGAATATAACAGAAAACAACTACGTCCCCGACTAAAGCCACGCTGGACATTGAACTACATCTGATAGATATTGAGAAAGACCCTATATAACTTGAGAGAAAAAATCTGAACGTGAAAATTTGCATTTTCATTCTGATAGTTGATTATTTATTAAATGTCCACACACATAAAAACATTTTCTTCATTGGAGATGATACATTTGGTCAATTCTGAATTCTTGAACTGATAAAACGCTTTCTTCTTGTAAAATAATATATTTGATACAAAATTATTGCATATCTCTAATGTAGAAAATCATATATTTGAAATATTTATTTGGTGTTACCAAATATTCGTTATTCAAGTAATTAAGAGTATTCAGGAAAGAAAACTGCAAGTCTTGAAAAATATAACACAATATTTCTTGTTCCAAGAAAATATATCAAGTATTTCTTCATTAAAGAAATCATCTTCATTGGATATAGGTAATACATTTTCAATTCTAAATTCTCAAATTGAGAAAACGCGTACCTACTTTATCTTCTAAAGTAAAGTATTTCATACAGTGTTATTCAAAATCTCTAATGTAAAAAATTATCTAATTGAAATATTTATTCACTTTTACTAAATATTTTTCAATGAAGTACCTAAGTAATTATAACAGAATTCAGGAAACAAAATTACAATTATTGACAGATATTGGTAACTCAATATCTCTTGTTCCAAGACACCATTTAAAGTATTTCTTCATTGAAGAAATTTGCCAAAAATTTGTATCATGAGAAGTAAATTTCGAATGCAATTTTCTTGAATTAACAATTATGCATTCTTGAATATCATTTCTTTCTCCTCTCAAAGGTATTGTTGCCAAAAGTATGATTACGTACCTATTCATGATTATTTAGCATAGGTAAGGTAACTATCGCTTCAACCAAATTTGTTCTCATTCCTTTCTATAGTTACGTAGGAAGCTATCACACAAACACCAGCTGTAGCAACATTCATTAGTTGTAGGTCGGTATATCTACCTGTTTCCAAAGAACTAAAGTGCCTACATATGAGTAGCAACCAACATCAATACCACTAGGAGTACGTTTGGTCCGGAAAAAAAGTGCAAAAGAGACACTATATTTAATAATTAATACATAATTATTATACTAATTCTCAAGTCCGTGAGGACGTGAGATCACGACCTGCAATCTGCAATTTCAACTACGAAAATCGGCAACAGTGTTTCCCAAGTCGTCCAAGTTGCACCTGTTGATTGTTGATCGCACTTCTGAGTTCTGAGTTCCACACCGGCCACTACGCACTATTTGCAGTCGCACCCCTGTTTGCCGCCTGTTTTCTGTTTATAGTCGAAGCTATTATTAATCGAAAATGAAATACAGGCACATGGTTCAAATTCAAAGTGGTATTTAGACATCTCAAAGTATTTTAGTAATTGGAATTGGATATGGAAGAAAAACTGAGGGGTTGGGGAATCTCTAAGAGATTATTGATAATTTCAAAGGTAAGTGTAGGACATAATATCAAGATAAGGTTAGGTCAGGTTTCTATATAATATATTGTACAATGAGCGAAATGACATACATTTCCCACGAGTAGGTATATGAAATTTTGTAGTACGAGCGTACAATATACTATATAGCAACCTGACCTAACCTTATCTTGATATTATGTCCTACTCTTACCTCAGTTTTTCTTCCATATCCAAATCCAAATACTAAAATACTTTGAGATGTATAAATACCACTTTGAATTTGAACCATGTGCCTGTATTTCATTTTCGATTAAATTTTTTTGAATCCAAGTAATTCTGATATCTCAAATCAAGCAACTGATAGTCTTCTTAGTCAGCAATATGGTAGTTTCAATTGAAGCAAATATTTCAACACCCCAACACAGTGAAGTTCTCAAATTAAGAGATGTATATTAATTCAATAATATGGTTTCATTCATCCGAACATAGAAGTCTTTTGGTATGAAACGAGCATAGCTAATGTTAAGAATTTGTGCAATTTGATTCAAGAGAAGTAATTTCTCAATGAAGATTATGATTGTCTTGACCTATGTAACATGAGTTTCTTATTTGGAGTAAAGTTGGTTTACTCACACAAAGAATATATATTTTTTATCATCCAAGCAATCTATACGCTTGATCAGAGAGTACTGAATTGGAAATTTAAAATGCTCAGATCGAGAAATCGTTTATTCCAGTATATATAAACAAGCCATACTCTTGAAGCAAAGCTTATTGCATTAGAGGAAGAAATCTTTTTTAAGTGTGCAGTTTCCATTGAAGATTTTTATCTATAAATGAGATAAGAGAGAATGTTATTCAAAAGTATCACTCACAGAAAATCGCTCATTTCATTGATGCGTGAATTGCATCTCTTTCGCTAGGCCTCCAATACATTTTGGTCGACAAAAATCTATTTCACTCTTCTAAGATCATCAGGGAGGTCGGAAGAATTGGAAAACATACTTTTCAGAAGCAATTTCACACTGTAATGAGGAATTGTTGGACTATATCTTGTGCGGTGAAACTTTGAAAATATTTTTGTGATATAAAACCTGTCATGGGTATGGCATGTTGATTTTTTCGAAAATATGAACAGTGTTCATAAAGTCAGTAAAGTAGAATCACTATCATCTGGAAACATTATCTGGTACACAGATGAAAGGAACAGGAGCAGGAATATACGGGGTGAGTCCAAAAAGGAACTTAATAGTCCCACTTGGCAACAACACCACAGTATTCCAAGCACAGACACATGCCATAAAGACATGCATACAGATGAATCTAGACCGTGGGTATGAAAGAACACACATCTACATTCTATCTGACAGCCAGAGCGCTATAAAAGCTCTGAATTCAATGCAGATAAAGTCAAAACAATTCTGGGAATGCCTTCAGAGCCTCAATGAACTGTCAAAACGCAAAAAGGTTACAGTCGTGTGGGTGCCCAGACATAGGAAAATTAAAGGCAATGAAAAAGCAGACCAACTTGCAAACCAAGCATCTGAATCACCATTCACAGGCCCAGAACCAGCGTTTGGAATTAGCAAAACCCGATGCAGAAACCTAATCAATTTCAAAACACCAAACATATTGGTATACCAAATCGAAGGGCATCTGAGCCGAACATACTGATGGCTGACACCCTCAACTTCAAAAGATCTAAGATACGCAAGATCACCGGCTTACTAACCGGACACTGCGGCCTTAGAAAAAATCTACACACCACGAAAAACCTACGCACCATGAGAATATAGAGAAACCGTGGACTGTAGACTATGTGGTGACGAAGAGGAAACAGCCTCTCACATCATCTTCGACTTCGACGCGCTGCTCAACAAGCGCAACAGAATATTCGGACAGATCAACCTAGAAACAGGCATGAATCCGAAACTCCTAGTAAATAGACTACTGAACCTGATGAGAAACACAGGTCTCTTTAACTAGGAACCACTGACGGCAGAACAATAAAATAGACCCCAGCTGGTCTCAGTGTTAAAGGAAACCTTTAAGGTAAACCCGGTATCTCGCTCGTCAGTCGTTAACCAACCAACCAATATTTAAAAAAAAATTATTTAAACCAAACCCACAATATAGAATAGAAATATTCCGCTTCTCACAATACCAAGACCGAAAACCAATCTGGGTATGAATGTATCAGTCCTTAGAATATGCCAGATAATAAATAAACTTGAAATGATATAAGGTAGACGACCCAAATTCAAACATCTTTAGGAATTTACGTTACATTTTATCCAATATAATTAGTGATTATTTGATGATATTGATCAGTTTCAATTATCTGGATTTAATAATCATCTCTAAGGAGATCTGGACAGTTTGTGGCGCGTTGGCACACACACATTTCACCCAGTATGAAGACTAGCAAGAGAATGCATCTTGTTAAGATGCCATGACGATGATTTTGTAATTTTGAAATTTAGAAAAATAAATCAAATTTTGACAACTAATATTTCCAATATTTTCAAGTCGTAGAATTACGATATAATCTGATATTGTGGTATAAAGATACCACAAATTGGTGACCCCGACTATTGAAAACGTATATCATCCTTGTACCCAGTTTTTAACGACAATAGATAGAACTGACTGTTATCAAAGAAGCTGATAGAATCAACCGTTTGTAAAAGCTGCTACAATTCTATTTCTGACCAATAATCAGAATAATCTTTCATTGAAGTTGTCCAGTTCAACATCAAGTCAAGAGTTGCCGCTCCCAAATAGATTCAGGCCCTGAGGAATACGTGAGTGTCACAATATCAACCACTGTAAACAATTTCAATAATAATAACTGTAAGAAATGCAAGATAATATTCAGACAGAAAATATTTCATCACAAAATCCCATTCAACCAAATATTTCGGCCTATAAAATTAAATTACCACCATTTTGGACTACTAAACCTGAAATTTGGTTGTATCAAGCTGAATCACAATTTTCATTAGCTAGAATAACTTCAGATCGTACAAAATATGATTATGTAGTAGCAAGTCATATATATATATATATATATATATATATATATATTAAACCTGAAATTTGGTTCTATCAAGCTGAATCACAATTTTCATTAGCTAGAATAACTTCAGATCGCTCAAAATATGATTATGTAGTAGCAAGTCATATATATATATATATATATATATATATAATAATAATTTCCAATATTTACGATGTTATTGAACATCCACCATCTGATAATATGTACAACAACCTTAAAACAAAAATAATTCAAAGATTAACAGCTAGTGAAGAAAAACGACTGGATGTTTTACTTTCTAGGATTGAAATGGGAAATCAAAAGCCTTCAGAATTTTACAGAAATATGATATCCATTGTGGGTGGCTCTTCTATGGTTACTCAAGAACTCTTACTTAAACTATGGAAGAGACATTTACCAAAAACCATCTCAGTTGCAATAACAACTTCTGGAAAAACGAATATTGATGAAATTTTAGAAATTGCAGATAAAATTTGGGACAATTATAAGGATTCCAACATTTCTATTGTGAATAAATTACCAGAGAGTACTACAGTTCAACAAACAAATCCATCATCTGACTACGTTACCTCCTCCGCTAATCAAACAATTTTGTAAGCATTTAATGATCTATCTATTAAATGTACTCAGACGTTAGATTTGTTAACACAAAAACAACAATCAGTTGATAACCAATTAAGTGTTTTACAAAATCAAATTTTTCAAATTTAACAAACAAATTTGCAATCTCAAAATACTGAATGTACTTCATGTAGAACTCGTTATCGTAGCAAGAGTAGATCACCCTCCAGATTCAATTTTGATAGAAATTCGTCAGTCTGTTACTATCACCAAAGATTTAATGATAGAGCCAACAAATGTGGTGGAACTTGGTGTCCACTGAACCATACTTTAACTGATTGTTCAAAAAACTAAATAAAACCATTTTTAGCGCGACAGAAAATGGTCAGAATAGTTATAATCGTCGCTTATTCATTTTTGATCCCAGGAATAAATTGAATTTTCTAGTTGACACAGGCGCTGATATATCAATTGTTCCTCAGGACGTATTTTCTGATTTTAACAAAGACAGCGATACTTTTCTTACAGCAGCTAATGGTACTTCGATAAGTACATACGGAAAAAAATTTCTCAATATAAATTTAGGATTACATCGAGATTTTCCATTCATATTCACAGTAGCTTCAATTTGCCGTCCAATCATTGGGGCAGATTTTTTATCACATTTTGGCCTACTAGTTGATCTCAAACACAAAAGACTAATTGACACAAAAACTACCTTATCTGTGAATGCTTTTTGTCTTAAAGCGTTTTCACCATCTCCCAAATTATTTACTATCGATAACAAATATTTAGAACTTCTGAAACAATACCCTTCGTTAACTTCCGAACCAGACTTTTCAGCTCCTCTCAAACATTCAGTTAAGCACCATATAATCACTAATGGCCGATTGCCATACATGAAACCACGGCGACTTGATTCCACAAAACACAAAATTGCCAAAGCAGAATTTGAACACATGATGCAACTAGGAATATGTCATCCTTCTTCTTCACCAGTAGCATCACCTCTTCACATGGTACCAAAAAAAGACCCAAATGATTGGAGACCATGTGGAGACTATCGTCATCTAAATGCGGTGACAGTTCCTGACAGATACCCGTTACCCCATATTCATGATTTCAATCTACATGTACAACAATGCAATATTTTTTCTAAGATTGATTTGGTTAGAGCATACCACCAGATACCAGTAGCAGAGGAAGATATTTATAAAACCGCAGTGACCACTCCTTTCGGATTATTTGAATTCTCAAGAATGCCATTTGGTTTAAGAAATTCTGCCCAAACTTTCCAACGATTCATAAACGAAATACTCCATGATTTCAGTTTCATTTTCATATATATATTGATGATATTCTCATTTCGAGTAAAAATGAAGACGAACATTTGCTTCACCTGAAATTAGTATTTGAACGACTTAACACTTTCGGAATAAATTTGAAACCATCAAAATGCGAATTCGGGAAATCCAAATTAGATTTTCTGAGTCATACAATTTCATCTGAAGGGATTTCTCCATCAGAAAACAGAATTAAGGCAATTCGTGAATTTCCAAAACCACGTACCCTAGAAGAACTGCAACGTTTTGTTGGTATGATAAATTATTATCACCGGTTTCTTCCAAAACTTTCTCAAACCCTTGTACCAATTTACGCACTTCTAACTGATCTACAAAGAAATAAAAACAAGAATATAACTTCTTGGTCTATGGACTGTGAAAAAAGCTTCACAGAAGTTAAACATAAATTAGCAAATGTTGTAACTTTAGCTCACCCAGTGGAAAATGCCCATCTTTTCCTCACGGTCGACGCTTCAAGTATTGCACTTGGGAGCTATGATAGAACAAAGTAATGAACAGTTTTTTGAACCACTAGCATTTTTCTCCAGAAAGTTAAGTGACACGGAGAAGCGATATTCTGCATTCGATCGTGAACTTCTTGCTATTTATGCATCGATCAGACATTTTAGACATTTTTTAGAGGGTAGAAATTTTACAATTTTTACTGACCACAAGCCACTAACTACAGCACTAAACTCTAGCACTGATAGAAGTCCTCGTCAAATTAGACAAATGGAGTACATTGCTCAATTTTCCACTGACATCAGACACATTCAAGGAAAACTCAACGTAGTTGCTGATACCTTGTCCAGAACTACCAGTCACATCGACACAATTTCAAATGAAGACTTTTCTGAATTGAATATCACCGAATTAGTCACAGCTCAATGTAAAGACTCACAGTTAAAAGAATTATTACTAAATACTAAAGCTAACTTTTCCATTAAAGAAGTAGAAATACCATTCATAAATATGAAAATTTGGTGCGATATTTCTAATTGTAAACAAAGACCTTACATTCCAAAGAGTTTTCGTCTAGCCATTTTCGATAAGATACACGGAGTTTCACACCCCGGTATCCGTGCAACAAGGAAATTAATGAATAGCAAATATTTCTGGCCACATATGAACACTGACGTTAATTCATGGACTAAATCATGCATACATTGTCAAAGTACCAAAATTAATAAACATACCAAATCACCAATTAAATCTTTTTCGATTCCAGAATGTAGATTTGAACAAATTCATATGGATCTAGTAGGACCTTTACCAGTCTCAGACGGCTATCGGTATATTCTAACAATCGTAGATCGTTTTACCCGCTGGCCAGAAGTTTTCCCTGTTAAAAATATCATGGCGTATACTATAGCTAAAATTTTCTTTCAAAATTATATTTGTAGATTTGGAGTACCACATACAATTACTACAGATCAAGGAGTGCAGTTCGAATCTAAAATTCTCAATGAACTTGTTGGTTTCCTAGGTGCTCACAGAATTCATACATCTACCTATCACCCACAAAGTAATGGTATGGTAGAACGTTTTCACAGAAGTTTGAAGACAGCACTGAAAGCGAGATGTAATACAAACTACTGGATAGATGAAATTCCAATTGCACTTTTAGGGCTACGCAATGCTGTAAAACAAGATTTAGGTTGTTCTTCTGCTGAGCTAGTTTATGGCCAGCCATTGCGTCTCCCTGCTGAATTTTTTGTTAGTTCAAACGTTGATGATAATCTTGATGCCTCTTTTGTATTGGCCAAGATTAGAGAAACTTTTTCTTCATTTAAGCCTTCATCTTGTCACAGACATAATTCACAACGAACTTTCGTTCCTGTTGATTTGAGAACTTGCGATTACGTATTCATAAGAGTTGAAGGAAAACGTTCTAGCTTATAGCCTCCTTATGAAGGGCCATATAAAGTTCTAGACCGCACTGACAAATTAATTACTATACAAAAAAATGGAAAAAAAGTGACAATCAGCATTGATAGAACAAAACCTGGTTTTATATTCAAAGAAGAAAATAATGACATTCATAATCAAGTTGGTAGACCAGGATTTAAAAAAGTTTCTTTTGTTATTAATTAATCAATTAGTGCAGTTATTGTTATGGATTTTCTTTGCCGTGGGGGAGTATTGTGGCGCGTTGGCACACACACATTTCACCCAGTATGAAGACTAGCAAGAGAATGCATTTTGTTAAGATGCCATGACGATGATTTTGTAATTTTGAAATTTAGAAAAATAAATCAAATTTTGACAACTAATATTTCCAATAATATGATAAAACACTGTCTACAAAAATTTTATTCACATTGTATTATAACTATCCCAATAACACCTAATTCCGACAAAAGGAGGAAAGTTTGTTTCAAAATCAGACAGGTCAGTTAACCTAATTCAGACGGTGACCCTAAATCAGACAATTGAGAAACATTATTCCGATAGAAAACAAGAACTCCAATAATAACGTCTACTGCGGTTTCAATACTTTCAAGTGTGGGTTCTATTTCAAAAATGTCTGCAGGTACGGCATCATCAGCCTCAAATTGAACTAAATTATCCCATCCATCTTCTAGAATATGGCCTTCTTGTTTCTCTATTTTAATGTTTGGTTGTTTCTCTTTTTTCTTGGGATAATCCCAATTTTTGGTACATTTTGTACCAAATGTCATATAAACTCTCATCTTCAATATTACCTGTCCAATCTGCACCCATCAACTAATAGCATTTATTCAGAAAATCTGGCGAACATAAGACTCAAGATTTCGCAAATGGCTCTCTATTTCAGTATTTACTGCTTCTTTTGTTTTGTCTAATTCATTATTATTTTGAGTAAGGAGTTTGTGATAATCAATATTATTAGCATTGAAAGGAAAAAGACCACATATATACACTGAAAGAATTTTTGAAAATATTTTCCAAATTTTTTACCGATTTTAGAGCATTTTGAAGAACAGGAGCATAGGTAACTTTACCCAAATGTTTATAATTAATTTGTGTTTAGAAATTTATAACTTCACTTTTCCATTTCATCTTTAGAGTTTTGAACAATCCCACATGCAATGGTTGTAGTATATGTGTAGAATTCGGTAACAGGCGTTCACGATTATTTGTTTTTATCTGCAAAATTCTGTCATAGGTAAGGTAACATGTGATTTATGCCCATCCAAGTATAATATTACTGAAAACTGGATGCTTTCTGGTAGAAGCCATGGATTAAAAATGTTGGTTATAAATTCGAAAAAAGATTCGGAGGTCATCCATCCACTGGTTGACTTACCAATACCCCAACCTTTGGGCACTTGTGACAAAACATGGTTTGATATTCTTTCGTGAAATTTTTAGAACGCTACAAATTTTTTACAGGAAGAGAGACACTGTTGAGCAATTGATCTTTGGTTACGGGAAAACTCATACGCCCCATATTAATGATCCACTGTATCAACAGGTTTTCTTCATTCATAGTTAGAACTGAAAGTGCTCCGCTACGACAGTCTTCAGGATAAATGCCCTGGATCTTTCCAATTAGCGAAGTTCTTGGGGCATTATATTGTTTGGCTGCAGCTGAACAAGGTATGCCATTTTTTATGGATTTCAAATATCTTAAATCGTCTTTGCTATAATTAAGGTTTTTTTTGTTGACATTCTGCAACCAAAGCAAAAACAATAATAAATGATTATATCTTAGCGTGAAAATAATGGAGGATACTCGTATACATAAACCGAACATAATTCAGACAGTTGAAGTTCCGAACTCCGACACCTGTGTCGGAATTGGGACACGATTTCCGAAAGGAACTCCACTATACAAAACGGTATTTACTTATTTTATTTCATGCGAATAGAAAGAAACAGAACCATATCTACCAAATATCAGATGTACCCATTTCCGACACCCATTGTCTGATTTGGGAAACACACGGATTTACTTGTACCTACTTCCGACACTATTTAAATTTTTGAATTCGTTAATTATACTAACCGTAAACCCTATTTATATTAAAATTTGAAGACTTTATATTCAACCCCATGAAGTTTATTCACATTTACTCATTTAGTGGTGACTTGTGGCCAAGAAACTTATAGTCCAAATCTGCTTACTTTATTAAAAATACTTTACAAATGAGCACAACACACAACTTTTAGTCACCATCCAACTTTAAGGTTAGGTCACGACCGTGACAGTGTCGGTAAGGTAGAAAACGAATCTTGTCCTAATTAATGAATGTTGGATTTTATCATCAGATGTCTTTACATGTATCTTTATTTTGTAAATTTCTTATTTGAGTCGTTTAAACAGAAATGTATCGGAATTTAGGACAGTGTCTGAATTTGGGTCTCCTACCTTATTCAGTAGTAATATCCCGATAAATTAACTCGTGTATAAAATGTGTCATTTAAAGATGACTGTATTGTCATTGTTCTGTTCACATCTATTATCATAGATTATAGTATTATTTTAGAATATAAGAATTAATTATTATTATTAATATTTTTATATTCATCATATTCGTATAACCCTGTATAGTTATTTTCGCGTATTAGAGAGTTTATTGTTTCAATACCGATGGTCGCCTCTGGACTCAAAAACGACTATCTCCATAAAAGGGCAAAAACGGAGTACCTTATCGAGGTAAAAGAAAATCACTGCTGTTCGAGCGTTCGAGGCATCCATATATGCTCATGAATGCCTTCTAATTGATAACAACAATCAACAATTTTTTATTTTTCTATTAACAATTTCGTATTGTGTGCGGTACATCATTGGTTTCCTGTTGGACGACGATACACCGGCCGGCTGTTACCCCGCAAGAGCTGCAGTCATCAGATCTACAAGACAAAGGTACACAACTTTAAACTCTCTCGCAAGTGTTTGATATTACATAATCAATCCCTCTAAACATACAGTCCGCTTCTCAATTGAATATATCTTCGTTTCATGGTGAATCGGGAAATTCAAAAAACAGTCATTTTGACAGCGATAAAAAAGGTGCATCGTTTTTTATCACCGATAAAAACGCCTGTTCCTCTTCAGCGTCCACATCTAGTATGCTTACGTCACTTAATGTCTGCCCTGTCAGTTATTCAAGTATTGTTGATAGTCGATACTGAAACATTACAAAATGAGTCGTTTTGGGGAAGTTTCGACTCAACAAATAACAAAAAATATAGAAAAAGCAATCCCGCAATCTACAAAAAATACTAAAGCGTCAATATGGAGACAATTTATATTCGGTCGTTAATTTATCTTGCCAAAAAACACTCGAGCTTTTTTTTAAGGATAAATTTCTTTTTTACTCAAAATTTTTCCATCAGTAATTTTGCTCGAAAAACTGACATTTGACAAAATCGCTCGACCTTCGGTCTCGCGATTTTGTCATGTCAGTTTTTCTCGTAAAATTACTGATTGGCAAAATTATTTCGTTACAAAAAGAAATTTATCCGATAAAAAAAAGCTCTTGTGTTTTTACGGTTGACAAAATGCTGAATTTTCAAAAAATATATAGACACGAGAGCCCGAAGGGCTCGAGTGGCTATTGCCTTACTATATGGCAATAAAATGTTACAACCATTTACCAAACAATGTCAAAAATATTAATGTACTGAGTAGATTCAAAAAAGAAATAAAAAAATTGCTGATAGAATTAGAACCTTACCATATGAATGATTATCTAAATTACCAAACATAAAATGTACAATTCTCTCCTGTGACGCCATTTCATTCTGTGCCGCCTGTTACAAACATTGTAATTGTTAGCTCAATTTTGAAATAAAGATATTTATTATTATTATTATTATTATTGTCAAATGGCAACAAGTTTGAGAAAACTACTTTATCGAACTCTCGTGTGGTATTCGATAGATTATTTTTTGATGCCCCAATCATAGACACATTCTCTATATAACATTTTTATTCATTACGGTTATCTAAATTCATTTTTCAATTTGCATGCAAATTGATGACAGACGTCAAATCAAAAGTATCAGTTGTTGTCACATAATAAAAACAAAATACCACGAATATTCCCGAGGCAATAATCTAAGTAGAAAATTCCCAATATAATAGTGTTGTGATTGGTTTGAAAGTACATCATATCTTTAAATTGATGGTTTTTATTGGTTGCAAGATATGTCGAAAAATAATCGATGAAACACTACTTATTGTCGCACTTCCATAGGTTGTTTAAATAATACAAAGTAAATAATGAAGTTCATGCATCAATTTATTATTGCTGTTAATATTGTTATTATTTTTTAGTATAGTTATAAGTTATGAACTATCAGGACGATGTCTACAATATAAGGGAACTAATAATAATAATAAAAGATCTTGATTGATTATATAAATAATAAAAAAAAAAATAATGTTGGTTCTTTCTTAGATTTTAAGTAAACAAAATGTATTAATTTTACTGAAATGTAAATATATATATATATATATATATATATATATATATATATATATATATATATATATATATATATATATATATATATATATATATATGTAACGGAAAAGAAATCTGTAGTTCACAATGAGCTTATGACAAGAGGCATAAGATGTCCGGAGGACTGCTCATTGCTAATATCCTATACAATAGGAAAAGTTGGATCGAAAATCCATCAGAAAACAACTACTTTCCTGGCTAATGCCACGACGAACATTGAATTACATCTGATGAAATTTCCGTGCAGAGTTCCTACAAGGTTATCTCTGCAATTGCTTGGTTGCATGGGAATGATCATAGAAACATTCGGACCACCTATATATCGATTTCGGAGTGTTGCTCCTCATCAGTATAGGGTAGGTCTAGCAGTCAATAACTATATGATATTGCTTGGTTGGACTTCCGGCGCTGGGATGGCGCTCGCAGTTTGGAGTTAATCCACTGTGCGGGCGCGATCTCAGTTTCGGTCTTTAAATGGGAATGGTCGTCGATTCATTCGTTGCAGTCATTAGTTATTGACTGCTAGACCTACCCTATACTGATGAGGAGCAACACTCCGAAATCGATATATAGGTGGTCCGAATGTTTCTATGATCATTCCCATGCAACCAAGCAATTGCAGAGATAACCTTGTAGGAACTCTGCACGGAAATTTCATCAGATGTAATTCAATGTTCGTCGTGGCATTAGCCAGGAAAGTAGTTGTTTTCTGATGGATTTTTGATCCAACTTTTCCTATTGTATAGGATATTAGCAATGAGCAGTCCTCCGGACATCTTATGCCTCATATATATATATATATATATGTATGTTCAATTTTCTTCAGTTAATAATTCCTGTATTATTTCTATTAATGTTTGTAGCGAACTATTGTGCGTTCCAACAGTAATGGTAAATTTCTTGGTAAGAGTTTTCAGCCTACACTGGATTGGCTGCACCATTGTTTTTTCATAGAGTAGAACATTTGAAGGGTTATGGAGTGGGTTCATCGGGTGACGAATTTTATTTATTGCACGAAAAGATTATGTTTCTGCAACTTGTAGGTTCTTCAGTGCGAGTTTTCTACAGTTGGCAAAAAGTCGATGCCCGTATTCAATCAGTGAGCTACATATGGTTTTATATATTTTGGATGCATTCCACATGCTGATGCCTTGATTTTTGTAAGTTAAGGTGTTTTGCCCTTGTTTTGGTTCTACGTTTCACCAGTTATATGTGACGGTTGAAATTTAACTTGTGGTCCAGTTGTATATCTAGGTATTTTGTACAAGATTGAGGGGAGATTGGATGATTCAGTAAGGTTATTGTGGGTGAGGTTATGGGCGGAGTATGATTGAATATAATGTACTGGGTTTTCAGTGGGTTTGCTAGCACGAACTATACATATTCTACTCATTATTAGAAAAACACAAAAATCAAAACGTATACCAAAAAACCTCAGATAATTCATCTTATAACACAAGATCCAATAATTTACTAAGGACCCCCAGATACAGATTAACTAAATCATCAAAAAACTCTCTGAATCCCAAACTTTTCAATGTGCTCCCAAATGAAATCAAATGTAAGAACTATATATCTTTCAAAAATATTGTGAAGGAATATATTTTAAAAAAGTGTTTGTATTCCACAGAGGAATTTTTCAAAACACCGTTTGAATGATTGTGGAATGTACTCAAAACTCATATATATATATATATATATATATATATATATATATATATATATATATATATATGAATACCAGTAGGTACTGTATTTATGTAATATTGTATTTTCTACATATTTAATTTTCTACTTGTACCTGGTTTTATATTTACTGCTTCTAAATGTACATTATTTTAGACAACATGTGAATGTCATATTATCTTTTATTGATATCCATATTATCCCAACTCTGTGACTTGCTACAAAAATGTACCCATTTATACGTAGTTAAATAAACATCTATCTATCTATATATGTTTGTAATCAATCATTGGAATTACACTTCTGTAGATTACACAATAAATTAAATAAATAAACTCAGTGGGGAAATTCTCGGGTTTGCGGTCTGTTTACCAGTAAACACTCATTTTTTCTTGACTCTGTATTTCGCTAATCTTTATTAGCTTCTTCAGGAGAGATAGCTACAGAAAGGTTGACAAAATTAGACAAAATACAAAACGGAAATGATAAATCTATTTACAATCACAGAGTTGGTAGTGATATTTTGTCCATTTTTGCTGTGGGAAATTGCAACCAACTAACTGCATGGCGAAACTATATTCCCGTCGTGGTGTCCGTCAAGACGTCGTGACATCAATAAGACACCATACTCTGGAACAGTAAAAACCCTTGCGAGTTGCATAACATAATATCATCCGATTTGAAAAAAGTTAAAGATTGGTGTAAGAATAAAAAAAAATTTCATAGCTTCATGTGCATTTTTCATTTTTTAGTCTCTTAATAACAAAGTGGATAATCAACATTTTTTTAATTTTTCCAATGGGGATCTTTTTTAAAGCCTTTCAAGAATAGCTCCAAGAAGTGAAACAAATTAGAGGGAGGTTTTTAGTATAACAATTATCAGGGTTTGTATGTAAATTTGAAACTTGGAAAAACTATTTAATTAACAAAAGCATATGTAATAAAATTATTACGTAAAATAGTTATTTGTTTTACTAGGCATAAAAGCACAAGATTTAATGCCGCGGCTGGTGTTTCATAGCCGAGCGTAGCGTGGCTATGCCGTGTGAAACATATAATTTTTTCTTCAAATTTGTTCCAATTCCACGCAAAATCGACTTTTTCATATTTAAATTTCGTTTCATTATCAATATCCAAATAACTAAATTATTTTTTCTACATTCATGCAAAAAGCAAAACTTTATTGAAATATATTCAGTGGAAAAAGAAGTTCTTTATTGCACTAGTGCAATAAAGTTTTTATTGAACTCATCTGTCATTCTACTTCAACGTGCTGTCATCATGACAATCATAAACGTTTAAACCTACTACATATTTAGCAGATATTCTGTGAGATTGGCAATAGGTACTTCACTACGAAATATTCATATTGAAAATTGCACCAATTGTTCATTCACTTTCAACATTGAGGGTAAAAATTAAGTTTGAGTTAAATTGTTCGTAACGTATTAGTTCCTGTTTCAATGCAAATCGATATTAATAATAAAGTATTCAAGTTGCGCTTTTCATTTTCCTACACCTAGTGCCGCACCTCAATAAATCATTTTTTGCTTTTTGCATGAACGTAGAAAAAATGTTGTATGCAACTCGTGCAAAAATTGTTTATTGCACTTGTTGCATAAATAACTATTATCAAAGGTATCTGGGCCCTGCGTTACTATGTTTACCGCTGATGACGTTTGTTGAATATGTTTGTTTACTGTTTACTTTGTCATTGTCAATTTTGAAAAGTTATCATGCTAGAAATGGATTTACTGCAAAGTGAGGATGAATTGATGCAATTAACACCACCTGAGATAAGAGACCAGGCGCGAGATGTGGAATTTAACCTTTTACCGGAAAAATCAAGAAATGTATATGAACTCACATACAGCAGATTAATGGAATACAGACAGAAGAAAAATATAGGATCTTTCTCTGAAAATGTGCCTAGGCAGTAAAAGTGGACTTTTTCTGCATAGGCATTAAAAGTACAACTTCTAAGCCTGCCAAGTGTCATTAAAAGGCCGCTTTTAATGTCATTTGGAGAAAAAAAAATTCCATGGATTTTCGTTAATTCAAGTGTCTAAACGGTGAGTGAATTTTTATTTCTTAATATTGATATTTAATGGGTTAAAATAATTTTTATTGTTCAAGGGCCCGTATCAGTCAGCGCACGCGGGACTCGCATCAGTACGCGCACGCGGGACTCGCATCACCTGTTAGAGCTATTTTCGCCTCTAAATTAATATTCTAAATATTTGTGGTAGAGTTGCGGGAGGTGGGACTTTTTTTTAGGAAATTTCCTTCTCTTTCAGGACCTTCTTTCAAATTTTGGATATCTTTAATAGTTTCCGAGATATTTGCAAAAAAAACAAAGCCCCCCTTTTTTACTAAATTGTTTATAACTTTTGCAATTTTTACCTGCACACCTTCAAATATTTTAAAAAGTTTCTAGAGGTCATTCCGAATTGAATGAGCCCTGGATCATAATTTTGGGTGCCCTTGAAGAGAAATTCATCAAAATAGTTCTTGTAGACTGGACTAATAGACTGTCATCGACACTTGCAAGGAAATGGAACGTGTTCCTCGCCACGAAGCAATTGTACCTTTATCTAGAAACACCAAACAGCTGTAATTCAATTTTGATGACACTCTCATTAACAATGTTAATGATGTCTGGGACCTGCGTGTTACATTTGATTCCAAATTAACATTCCATGCACATACTAGACACTACATAATTACTCGATCATTTAAAGCGTTGGTCTTTATCATTCGGTCATCTAAAGAGTTACCTGTTCAAACAGCAAAAAAAAATTTCTGTGCGTCAACTGGCTGCACCCTTACAAGCAACCCTTCGAGATACTTGTGCTAGCTAGGGAAGTCGAGGTCCTCGCCTCTTAACTTGTGACAAGAATTAAACAATTATTTAATTGTCAGTCACACATTCAAGAGGTGGCTGCATTAAAGCCTACTCTATGTAAACGTAAGGTAAAGACGCTATGATTCAAATCATTAAAAACTTCAAAATGATCTTTATTTCCTTATCATCCAACATATTTGTATAAAAAATACATATACATTGTTATGAAAATAATTAAGTATGAGTTGAAAAAGTACCTTGTACGACGTTTTTCGTTTTCAGTGCATTTGAATAAATCGTGTCTTAAAAACATTTTTTATTTATATTTCTCTGAAAATACACTCACCACTTCGACAGGGCTATTTAGCGAGAATTTCGGAGTTAGTGGCATATTTTTACGAATATAACTGAATAACTTGTGACTCCCATATCGGCAACTCAGTTCTACATTGGTTTCTAGTACAACGGTTTATTTGGGAGGCGCGGCGTTTTTGATGTTCCTTTGAAGTTGAAAAGCTACAGCGGACTTTTCTTGAATGTTCCAATGGGGCAGCGAGGCAAGGTAAACAAACGAAACATTGACCTAATACCAGGTGATTGTTACGGCTTCGTTTGTTTCTTTGGCGGCATTTATATCGAGAATCGTAATCATTCGAATTTATTCACTCCTTTTTATTTTCATTAATGAAACTATGTTGAAGAAGAATCACAATTATTTTTATCAAATACAAGGACAACTCAATATAACCAGAAGAAAATATTGCGATTTAGTTATATATACGAGAAATGATTTCAATGTAAAAAGAATAAATACACAGAGACGTTTGTATCTGGGAATCAATAATGCATCTTCCTAGAAGGTAGAGAGAAATGTATAAAAAGAAAGAAAAACCAATTTTTTTTCAATACTCAGGTATATTAGAATAAAACATCTACTTAAAACGTTGTTTAATTCATTTTTAACAGTTGCATTAATTCACATCGGTTGAATTGAATTTTTCACGGGTGATAGAGTCATATTTTGTTTCACCCGTTATATGGAATAAGACATATCTACCTAAACTATGTACCTTTCCTGCAAAAAATTACATTTTATTCGAGAAAATAGTTTTCAAGAAAATTGCGATCAGATCTTATTGGTAACTATTTTCAATAACTAAGTAACTTGAAAGTCAAAATCTGATAACTAATTTTTAAATTTTTTATTCATGATTCCACATCTGATTTTATATTTTCGAATCAATTCAAATTAATGCATTCATTTACACCTAAATAGTGCTTTTGAACAGAATACGACCATAACTCACAGAAGAAACCCAATCCATATTGGAGCTGCCATTTTGAATTATTGAAATTTGATGACAAATTGATTATCTCCAACCGAAAAATACCATTCTTATATAGAAGTCGACCATAAATCACAAAACTAGTCTGCCATCTTGAATTCCTGAATTTTGACAGAAAAATCATTATCTTCGAACCCAAAAACCACTACATAGGTTATAATTTTAGAACCCGCACAGAAATTACAAAACATTTCCGTCATTTTAAATTCACGAGTTTCAACAGAAATCATCAGGATCTCAACCCAAAAACCGATTTTGAATCGAATCGGACATAATTACAAAACTCTTCCGCCATCTTGAATTCATCAATTTTGACAAAAGATTCATAATCTCCGAGCCAGAAAAACCCACAGACAAATTTTGAATCGAATCGGACCATAATCACAAATCTCGTCCGTTATTTTGAAATTATTGATTTTGACGAAAGATTCATAATCTACGACCCTGAAAACCTGCACATACCCATTTTGTATCGAATTAGAAACCAAATCATAAATCTCGCTTTTTTGTTTTTTCTTTAAAAACATTTATAGTGTAGTACCCATCTGCTATTGGAATTATGAACAGTGAACACCTATCAAATATCAAATCATTCGGACGAATTTTGAACGATTCCATTACATACCCACATATATCATACAGGTCAAATTAGTATGAAACGTGTAATAAGAAATACAAGTATCCCATAAAAATAATTCTGGTCCAATACATTTTTAAAAAAATAATAGAATAGACTGTTTACGTCAGCGTTGTATATTTATTTTTTGCTGCAGACGTCATTATCTTTTTTTTTGCGGTATACTTCTTAAAATTCAAATTAAAACATTTTCGAGATGGTTCAAACAGATTTTGCTAAAATATTTTTTCAATTCTTGAGACATTGTGTGACTGGATTCCATTATATATACAGTGTGTCCCACTTTGAGCAGCCACACCCTCATATTTCGTTGAGCATGAAATAATTCGAAATTTTCTTTGACTCAAGTTGTAGTACTCGGAAATACCTACCTTTATGTTTACGTAACCTTTGTATATCCATTTTCCACGGCTAACTACGACCAAATGAAAAGTGAAAAATTGGGAAAAACATACTAGGCATTTTTTTATCGCAAAAATAACACCAGATTCTGTTTCAGAACATCTTAAAACCCCCAAATCTCAATGTTTGAATCATTTGAATATACAGGGTATCATTCATTCTGATCAGAGTTAGCCTTGGAAAAGTGATATTTGGCTATTTTTCAAAGTATTAATTAAATATTTTTGGGAATTCTGTGACAAGAGAAGATATTTTGGAAATTTTCCAAGCATTAGCTATGGATTAGAAATGATAATGCTACCAGATACAGATGATACCCTGTATATTCAAATGATTCAATCATTGAGATTTGGGGGTTTTAAGGTGTTCTGAAACAGAATCTGGTGTTATTTTTGCGATAAAAAAATGTATGTAGTATGTTTTTCCCAATTTTTCACTTTTCATTTGGTCGTAGTTAACCGTGGAAAATGGATATACAAAGGTTCCGTAAACATAAAGGTAGGTATTTCCGAGTACTACAACTTGAGTCAAAGAAAATTTCGAATTATTTCATGCTCAACGATGAGGGTGTGGCTGCTCAAAGTGGGACAAACTGTATATATATTAAATTTTCGTGCAAACCTTCAGTTTACCACGAAAACAAACAGGTTTTAATCTAGATTTGTAATTTGGAAGAACGAGCACCGAATTGTCTAACTCAGACCTGTATCTTACGAGAATCGCCAAGTTAGAAGTGACGCGGAGTTTGTATTTATTCCATTGGGAGAACATGCACTGCCATTTGACGATATACGTTTCTTATTTAGGAGGCTAAATACTGTTAAAGAGCACTGCAAAGTAGTTCTTGCAGAAAACTTTGCCAAGAATCTAACAGATAATTCAACGGGCGTAGAGGGCAGTAGTTGTTTTCTGTTAGACGAATACACCTAACGTATAGGTTAAAGCGGAAGAGTGATTCATGTAATCCATTTTTAATTATTTGATTTGTCTTCCGTCAAGTAGTATCGACATTCTTCTCATGAAATAATGGGTATTATGTAACCTGTATTTAAACAACGTAGGTCTGTACTTTTATGCACGCATTCCAGAAAAAAAAAACGTTTGCACTCTGTTCAAAAATAGCATACTTTTGACATTTAAAAGTCATAAAAAATTACACATTTTTGACGTAAGTAAAAATTAGGAGGAACACAAATACGATGTAAAATATATGAGTAATAGTAACAAAGGCACATTAATGATGTTTTCACGTAATTATCGATAGCTTTGTTTATGTATACTATAATACTTGAATTATCAATGACTGGTCAAAAGTGCACGGCCTTTATTCAAGTTGTTCAGTGGGTAATTAATGGATTGAAAACAAATTATCTATTCTTAGGTCGACTTCTTTTCTATGAAAATAAATCACTTTGAGGCCGAATGCTCTAGACGATTAATACGTTGGTTTTCGTTACATGTTTTATTGGAGACATTCGTAGTGTCTTGTCTTGAAGATCACCTAATGATGCGGTTTTTCAGAAACATGCTTTGATAGGAGATAGGAGACTTTCACGGATGTTAATTGCTAAGGAAATAATGATTTTAGGATTTATTGGCTTTGGTATATGAGTTATTTTTCCTGAGTATTGCATACAACTTTGGCACACATCAAAGAATTTCAACACTCTAGAACGACTTAAGAGTGGATAAGGAGCAAAATTCAGTTCGAATTGCAGCACCTTCGCTGACACATTCGTTTGGAGAAAGAAAAAATGGTAGCAATTTTTTGTAAAGGGTAGCTCATAGACAAAGGTGGAATGGATGCTTATTAGTACTCCTAAATTCAGAATTCTCAAATGAGAAAGAAGTCAGAAAATGTACACGAAATATATCTATTTCGGTCATTTTTAAGTAGTTTTCAGGATTTTTTTCACCATCTCACAAATGAATTAGTAGTTGCTAGGTAGGGTATTTTTACTTTTTTTTGAGACTGGTTGTACTCTTGCAATTTTTCAATTGTACGGTAATATCCCCAAATTAGAAGAGATGTTGAATAATTTGCAACAAACTGGTGTTAGTTTTGACCGTGAAAGTGCTCAATGATTAGTTCTCGCGAGCAATTTTTTTGAGGGCTTAGTCACAATTTATAGCTAAAAGTATCAGTTGGGTCCACCGATCTGTAATATAACTGGATGAGCAGAGCCCGTTTCGTTCCATGAAAAAAATACGCCAAATTGAACCCTCTCAGATTGCAAGTGCGCATGTGCATTGCTCCAAAATGTCAATGCCATTAAGTCAGAGCATCATTTTTACCAGTGGCGTGTGTATATTCGTTAACTGTTAGTGTTTGTACTGTTTGATTGTTTGTGTTTATTATAGTTCAAGTATTTCCAGTGTCTTTTTTGTGTTTTCAGTGATCTTTGATTTCGTTCCAAAACAGACAATAAACTTTGAAGACAAAAATTTTTTTGATATATTTGTGTTGATGTGTTGAGATGTTACCAAAACTTCGTAGCTGATGGAAAACCAGTATTCCGATCCTTAGAAAATCACCACCTTGACTGTACAACTTTTTCAGAAAACCACGTATCACGATTGATAACATTAATTATCACACGTTATATGAAACTAAGGTTCAATGCCATTTCTAAAAAGCAACCTGAAGTGGAAAGAAGTTCAGTCATACGCAAGAAGTTGAGTAGACTCGTATTATTTCAGAATCAATAATATCAAATAGAATCAATAGTATTTTGCTCAAGTAGACTCACACATCAGATATGGTATCTGTTTTTGGGGAGCATCTGTATCCGGAGGGGATATTTTTTTGAGCACAAAAAAGAGTAATTAGACTGGCATATCAAAAGGGGGATTCTGTAAAAGTATATTCGAAGAAATGAAAATATTTACACCACCTGGACCATTTATTTTTGAGTTATATGTATATGTCTTTGTAAATCTGTCTTCCTTTTTATGTAATACATAGTGATATTCATAACCTGAAATCAGATCGAAACATTATCTGCGTATGCCATATAGTTATACAAAAATACACAATAATGCTCCAAATATACTAGGTCCCAGAATATATAATTTACTACACAATAATTTAAAATCTGCGAAAAATGCAATCCTTTTTTAAAAACAGCTTCCTCACTGAACATTGCTATTATTCATTTGATGAATACTTCACATCTCAATGAATGAAGGTCCTCCAAATGTTATATTGTATGTATTGTAGCGAATTTTATTGATGTCCTTATTTTTTTTATTCATATACTTATTTATATTTAGACTTTCATCTATATTTATGTACTCATTGGCACCATTCTGTGGTGACCAACTGTCTAACTTAATCCTATACTTTTATTGTAGTCTACAGGAAAATAAAACTTTTGATTTTAATGTATATAAATTTTACCAATTCTTGGAGTACATTTATTGTTAAGAAATATGAATAAAAATATAAAAAAATACTGTTTTTTTTAATAATCACCGGTAAATAATTATTTTTATATAAGCTTTATTATTGATTTCAAATCCAGGTTGTTACTGATTGGTTTCAAGTCTGTTACTTGGCAGGTATTTTATACTGATTTTACTCCTATTTTAGTCTATCAGGTTATCCACTTGATTGATGAAAGTATATACTTTTGGAATTATGTGGAAACATTACTTCCCAAAAACTTTTGACTAAAATACTAATCAGTATTTATAATTGAAACTTGTCTGGCAATAGACGAAGAAAGTAATGACGTCACAAATGTCATTCTTGTCAAAAACTGATTCCAAACAAACCTCTGTCGAATTTAAATCAGCTTGTCCGATAATTCCGATTGTTTCTGTTGTTTTTCAACTTCTTTTGCCTGAGAAAACAAAATCCAAACAACCAAAAACAAACTAATAAGTAAAGCAGCAAATCATCAACATAATGTCACCTGAAATTCTTTGTTTGGAAATAGTTTTTGACAAGTATGATATTTGTGACGACACACTTTCCTCGTCTATTAGAGTTGTAGTGACTGAATACCTATAAGGTATTTCATATTCATACGTAGGTTCATGTTTTCTGGTCATAAATTGGGTAAAAATCAACCATTCACTTGATCTATTTTATGATTACACAAGTTTTTGTTTTGTGCTAACTATTAATGGTATTTCAGTTTTGGATTCATCTGGTATCGCAAAGTCTATCCTTCTGTTCAGAATTCCTATGAAATGCATCAAAACTGAAATATTAACTCATTCATAACGAGTCTAATTTGTGAGTCCACGTTGTAAATAATTTTTTTTAAAGTACTCCCTTCTGTTTGACATATCATCAACGCGCATGTGTATTGCTCCAAAATGTCATACACTAGTTGGCGTAATTTTATTATATGGGAATGCTCATCCAGTTATATTACAGATCGGTGGTTGGGTCACTCGCCGCCATCTTCGGCAACAATATAGAATAAACTCTGGGAAAACAACTCAGGTTGCACAATAGATTTGCTCCTAAACTTTCATAGTTGTTGTCGAATGTTGTACTAAAAGTATTCAGTTTCCAGAAGTATCCTCATTTCTCGTGTTAGGTTTTTAAAATGCCCAATATAATTTTTTAGCAATACATACATGCCTTTGAAAACCGTTTTGTGAAGTTTTTGAAAATTTGGCTACAAAAGAAAGTGTTGGAAAACATTAAGGATAGACTTTCAAAAATAGATTTTTGTTTGCCTTGTCAAGACTTCCGTTCGTATTCACCCACATTAACTCCACTATTATACATTACTCTACCACTTCCACACATACTTACTTTTCACCATTCATATACACTTGGTGGGGATTTGAACCCTCGACCTTTCGCTCGTTGAATAGGAAGAACTAGTGAAAGTAATGAGAAGAAAAATATTATAGATCATGAGAAATTAAATTTAAAACTTCTTAGGAATAGAAATTAGTATTAAGAAAGTTAATTGTAATAGTAATTCAGGAGAAAATAGTAGTATACCTAGTAAGGAAGTAATTCGTGGAAACGAATATAAATGCAAACGGTAGTGTTGGCATCCGAGAAAGGTCACGACAACAAGAAAACGAAGCCATAGATTTTCGAAGGAGAAAGAAATCATAAATTTTTGAAAATGTAAAATTCAAAATTTAAACATACCTACCAGGAATAACCAGACCATCAAAATTCAGCAGACAAAAAAAAACAATGAGTATTTTTTATCAACATAATCCTGCAAGAAACTGAACAATATTATTTAAAATTTTCATCATAAAGAATAAATTGACCATGAGAGACTCTAAAGTTGATTTCATATCTATAAACTTTTAATTCATGCTCGAGAACAGTTCCAACCTGCACAGAACTTTATTATTTTCATTGATTCAATTTTTATAGCATTTATTATCCATAAATAGGCATAAGTTATGTTTCTTCTAGATTAGGAAACCCAATTATAAGAAGTTTGCATTTGATATTTGGGAAAATTTGGAATATTTGGAAAAAGGGGAATAAAATTTGGTACTGAAATTATTTGAATCTATTCTTTTATTTAGTTCTTTTTTTGATAAAATCTTACTGAGGTTGTTTTGAAATGGAAATGTGTTCAGTATTCAGTATTGTCCGGTATAGTTATTTCATGTACGCTTAGACACACAGATATTCATCTCTAGTAGAAATAACGACGTGTCTAAAATAACTGAATAATTGTTTATTTGAAAGCTATATAGTTGCGAATTATAAACAAAATGGAAATAATATTGTTAGCTTATTTTCGTTTGTTCATTTGAAAGTAAAAGCCGCTATAAAATGTGCCATAAAGCTATTTCGTTTGGATATACATTCCAACTGGCTCCAAATGAAATTCCTCGATTTTTAATGAATTAGTAAATTCTGTTATAGATTCCAATTCATGGTTACTTTTACACGTGGTACGATCATGTGGCTTCCCAAATCACCAGATTTATTTCCGAAAGATTTCTTTCTTTGGGTCTATCTGAAAGCATCCGCGTACTGACATGAATTTCAGAGAACAACAAATCTTGATGAATTAAGGTGAAAAATTATCCAACTTTGTGCCAATATTATACCTTCGCCAAATCTACTCAGCGATATGAGATTATCTGTTTCACATGCACATTCGGCAATTGTTTGTCATTACAAGGTGGGTCATTTAAACCTTCATTACATTAGATTCCTCTTTTTTTTTATGTTACATTTTAGTTTATTTTTCAGAAGTTAACGTTATTTTCTTTATTCGTGGAATGTATTTTATTTTCAAAGCCGTTATGGCAAAAAAGGAACCACAGCACTTATTTTGAGACGAGAAATTATTTGTCACATTTCTTGCAGCAATGCATTTCTCACAGGAAATGAACAAAGTTATTTCAAACAGTAGTACCCATCAGTGAAACCATTCAAAACGGTTTTTGTTCCATGTTTTTACGTCAAACCGTTCAAAAGTTAACAGGAGCGAGGACTAAAAAAAGCCGAACTATATACAGCACCATATCGTTTCCAAAGAGCACACCGACTACAGAATTCACTTCTTTCGATGCCAAATAGTTTCAAGAGAAACAATTTTTGACATTATTTGGCGGAAAACCATTGAACTAGTTATTGATGGATGGATAAATTTGAGGAACATTGAGAAGGATCTGCTAGAATATTTCCTGATGATTGCTCCTTTTGAAAAAATCTACCTATTAGGCGATGTAAATGATAAAGTCAAGAGTCTCAACCAGGTGCTACACTAGCCAGTTTATACTCTAGCCCCAGTTACTGTTCGTAAAATTAACAAACAGATACCTCCTTGATTACTTATATTTCGGACGTCCATCATCTTAATGGTTGAAAGATTTCTATCTCTTTCAAATTTTTTCACAATCCGCAATCGTCTTCTGGTGAATAGTGACAAAATCAGATGCTACGCGACCTTTTATAGGTCTATAATTAGGTGTAATTACGCGCGGTCTTGTGGCGCGCGTGGATTCGCGCTTTTTCTCCCTCCAAGACGGTCCATGAGCGGTTTCCATACGTTTTTAATTTCCACGCTTGGTTGACTGAAGGCACCATTGGCTTCTATGTAGGTGGTTTCCATAAATTGTTTGAAGTTTTTCCCAAAACTTCGACAATTTAAACTATAAAATACGGCAACCCAAAATTCGACAGGAACAACTCTGCCCTCTGCCACATACGAATAAGGTCTGTGGAGAAAATTACTCCGATCTTTGCACTGAGTACATGTATTATCATTTATTTTACAATTCCATAATGTCCTTTGTAAATAAACCTTCAGTTCTACAGTTGTACCAAAGTTATTCATCCTTCAACCTTTTATTTATTAAAATCATTTTTGAGTGCACAGAGTTGTAAACCAAATTATAATAGGATCGTATAATAATAATAATAAACTTTATTCACACTAAATATTCACAATAAATGGTATAGATAAAGACACTTTAGAAAAAGACACTCACAATGTATGAATAAAATTAGTTTCTAGTACAGACATGAGTAACAACATATTAAAAAAATCAAAATCACATGTGAATAAAATATACTCGGTAAGTGTAGTAACACTTGTTCCGAGAAAAAACTTATCTATAAAATACAAATACTAAAAGATAAAAATAATTGGATGGGCCATACGTTACTTTGTTAGGATTTGGGAAGCTGATAATAAAATTTAGATAGAAGGTATGTTTCGCAACACAAATTTAGTTGTAGGTATAGCAGCAGTACTATATCTTGGGACATGTAATGAATATGAAATTTTTCAGTTTTTTCGTGAATTTCGATAAATTCTTCAAATTCTGGGGTAGAGTATTGTAAAGTTCTGGAGCCAAAAATTCAAACGATCTTTGACCAATCGATTTTGTCATGAATGGGACGGGATGTTATTTGTTTTGTCTTGTGTTGTGATTGTGACTGTTCTTTTCTAATTTTCTGCTTTTGTGATAAGTAAGCACACATTTGAAGTAAAATCAAGTACTTGCGATTCAAGTAGGTCAGCTCTGTCGAGTAGTCTGTTTTTTTATGCATTATTAGTCTGAGAAATCGTTTTTGAAGATTTTCTAGATTGGTAATATGTGTTTTGAGTGATGAGCCCCAAGCCAAGATACCATATTTCGGGCGACTTTCTACGAGTGCATAATATACAACTTTAAGTTCTTTCCGAGGTATTATGTCGCAAAGACATCGAAATTTTTAAATTATGTATTGGAGTTTCTTTATCGTGTGTTGTATATGAATGTCCCATCGCAAATGTGCATCGATTATGATTCCGAAGTATTTAACACTTTCTGATGGTAGTAATCGATGGATCGACCCTTCTACATGAATATGTATACAACTGAAGTTCGGTGACGTAGATATGTTGCAATTGAATGGTAGATACTGAGTTTTTTTTGAGTTTAAAGTTAAAATTTTTTGGTCGAACCAGTCTTTAATGTACGAAATATCAATGTTTACTTTCGCTTCTAATTCCTCCCAGGTAGTCGCTTTGTAGAAGATAGCTGTATCGTCTGCAAATCCTATAATCTCACCACTACTTTTTATGTTGAATTAATTATTTATGTAGATCGAGAAGAGTACCGGTCCCAATACAGTGCCTTGAGGTACCCCATACTCGACTTTTTGAAACATAGTTTTCGAAAAGATTTAGGCTTTTTCCTCTTGTCCCAATATCTTCTAAGGATTCCAGAAGAAGTGAATGGCTTACGGTGTCAAATGCCTTGACTAGATCTAGGAACATACAAAAACGGGCTGAGATATATATGTAAAGCCAAGTACCGAGACTCTTGTCGTCCACTATTTTTAAAACAAAAAATGTTAACTCTAGTTTGTATTTTATAATGGAAACGTTATGCCTTCTTCATAAAAAATGCAAGAACATATTAGATTGCTCCCCCTCATATAGTACCCGTCGCCCTAACCAGATTTCTCTTTTGAAACCTTCATCTGCTCTTACTCAGAAGTCGCTCATCTACCAAAGCAGAAAAATGTACAACCACCTGCCATTAAGAATAAGAGAGATTCGGGATCTCAATAGATTTAAAAAAGAAGTGTACAAGCTTTTGGTTGAGAAGGCCTATTATACACTGGAAGAATTCTACCTAGACTCATTAAGTTGAAGTGTCAGTATAGTTGTCGTCAAACATATAAGATAAATAAAAAAAAGCGCAAAAAATGGTCGATTAGCACGAAATTGATTCCCATGCCGCCGACCAGGGTCGGACTAGTACATATGCCACTAAATATTGTGATACGTGCAGATTAATCAAGTTAATTTAACAAAAGCACTGTAACTTTCGTATTCAGAATAATCCATTTTTATAATTATGAATATCCTTAGATTAGGTAAAGAACTGCCCCGTCGAAATCTAATTTGCTAATAGCTGCGCGTACCGCATACAGCTGTGATTTCTATTATAACTACGCCCGACCCTGCATGGAAAAAACATACCTACCTAATTGATGTGCGGGCCTTTACATCTTCCGCGCTAAGTGTTACGTGGGGGCGATAGGTGGAATAATTTGAATAAAGTTAGAGATGTAAATAATTTTATTTATTGGTTTATTGCAATTTTTTCTAAAAAAACTGTGTTTGGTTATTGACAAAATAGGAATCAATTTCCTGGTAATTTCCTGAACTTATGTAAGTATTGATATTGACTCACACTGAATTTCGCCAATATTATCATGTGATTACCATATAAGGTGTGTATGGCGTGGTACTATGCATTTTTGACAGAAATATATTCTTTTTGAATGATAACCCGCTCAATTTGTTTGAAGGAAATGTGAGGACTAGCACAATATTTGCTTATACAGGATGATTCCTAAGGTGGACCGGTCCGTTCATTAATTTCTCACATTGCAAGGAAAATAATGTCTATAGGTGAACATGTAAAAGACAACGAGATGCAGTGCGTTAAAGTTGAAAATTAATATTGAATTTACTTTCATTACTGGAGGATCACAAAATACCCAAGAGCAGATGAATAAAAATATGATTCTACGAAACAGAATGCCAGTGTCCAATATTGATTATATTCCCGAATTTGATTTTAGGATATGAAAGAACATTCAGTTTTATGCAAGAAATAAATGAAGGGTCCAGTGGAAAAACGATGAAGTTCCTCTTTTCAAAAAGTTGAGAAAAGCGAAATCTAATGTGGGAGTGTCATCGTTTTTACACTTTCGACCGCAGTTTTTTATGGAATGTTATTGTCCCCAGTAAGGTTTGGTATGTTGATACTTCGAGCTATAAGCTAACAGATGCCGCTAAAATGTCGATTTCGAAAAAAATGGAACCTCGTCGTTTTTCCAATGGACCCTTCAAATATGATTGCACTAAAACTTGATAGAAATCGCCGATAAAAATCGAGAAAACCATATTCGGCAACAAAATTTAATGTAATTGTGTCGGATGAAAAGTCCGTCCGTTAAAACACCCATATGATCAATATATTTTTTAGCAAAATTGATCATTGACATACCATACTGAGAGATTCCATCAGAAAACTTCACACAGGGTGCAAATCATCTATTAGAAAATCTTCAACCGCGAAAGTATTATTCCAGTTCAAAATGAAGTTTGATGTTTATCAAAAAAATCTGTATAAATAATGATAACGTGGCAACGCACTATCCGATCTGAAAATATAGGATCACAAAGAGTTCATATAAATAAAACACAGGGCGATTAATTGGAAAGTTGAATTTGTTTTCATGGAAGACCATGTTGGTATATGCACTTATTTGAGAATTCTCTTCTCTAGATTATTTTTAAATTATCTGAACAAAAACATCTGAATTCCTGACAATCCAGATGTTGAGTCGTGAAGAATGCAGTACTGAATGAACACTCTGTATATACGAGAATGTTTTAAATTTTTTCTTTGTTATTCTTTTTGTTGAATCACTTTTTAATGAACGATAAATCGAATATTATACTGCATATATTCTTTAAATTATATCTTTGTACTTAGTATCGATCTCTAGCATACTCGTTTATCTAAACAAAAAGAATTAATTAATCCTCTCTCAATAATGAATTTGATGCAATTGAAAAAATTTGTACCCATGGCGAATTTACCTATAATGCACTAGCTATTTCAAACTCTTGCACCACTTGCCCCCAACATTATGTGGCCCTTTCCAGGCAGAAATGATCAAGATAAGGCCATTTTTTGCGTCTTTTTTTATTTATCTTATATGTTTGACGACAACTATATCTGACTTGTCAAATATTGTGAATATTGTGAGTAGTATAGTATGTATATTTTATTTACAAACCTATAATTATTTTATATTTTATTTGTTTATGTTAATATTTGTTCATCTCATTATACTATTTTTATGACCAGTCAATGTGATGAATTTGTCTTATATTCTATGTTTATTATATTTTTGACCGTTATTTATGTGTATGTATGTATATTATATGTATATATTTATATGTCTGTATATGTGCTTAAATATGTCTATAACTACATTTTGTAAGTCGACTTCACTGTATGTTTATATATTTCATGTTTATATGAGCGCATTTAAATTCTTACTATGATTATTTATCGCTTTGTCTATGAGATTTATTGTATCTTCTGACAATAAAGTACTTTGCTTGATTGATTGATTGATAGACACGGTATACTTTTGTTCAAAGCAGAGTACACATTGTTTGTGAGGTGAAGAATTGCATCTTGTGATAACACATTTTCTTTGAACCCGAACTGTCTGTCAGAAAGAATTTTGTATCGCTTGAGGTAAGATACTAATCTTTTTTTGATAACTTTTTCAAAAATTTTGGTGAAATTTGTAATTAGTGATATCGGTTTGTAGTTACTAGCCAAAGTACTTTCACCGTTTTTGAATATTGGAATAATAATAGTGTCCTTGAAATCTGAAGGCCAATATCCCAATGCCATACATCTATTTATAATGAACAACAATGGTTCGATGAGAATGCTTTTTGATTCAATTATTTGCTCACCCGCTTCATTTTTTAATTTGTTATTTCTTTGTTTTTTCTTTGCGCTTTCGTGAGGTCTTGCAAAACTGTCCATAGTTTTTTTGTATTATTTCTTGCTATTTATCAGGTTTCCATGATAGTTTTGTTTTGCCTTTCCTATTAAAGCTGTGAGTTTGTTTATCTGAATGTTATACTGTCGTCGCACGTCGTGATTATTCGGATCTTTCTGGAGTTTATTGAACAATTATTTTTTTTTGACAGATGTAAGTAAGCCGTTTGTTATCCAAGGTGTTTTTTATATTATATTTCTTTTTGAGTCTTGTAGTTTCGGTACATTCGTTAACAGTATCCATAGTGATCTCCAGGATTTTTTTTATGGCGATTCTATATTTTTTTCGGAATAAACAGTATCCCAACAAACATTACGGAATTTCGTGAAACGACGAGCTTCGTGAGAAGTGAAAGTAATACTTAGTAGTTAAACACGAAAACACTCAAAATGGTGAAATGGGGATGCAGTTTAGGGGTTGAAAACGGTTATTTGCGATTTGCGGAGAAACCTGACCTCTTAACAGAAAATGTTGTTGATAATAAATAAAAAACAAAAAATCTAAAAAAAATTTATTCAACTTTCCTGCGAATAAATGATTTGATTTAGATGAAAATTTGTAGAAATATGTCTCCTGATTTTTTCGCAATTCAGAAAACGACTAGTTTTCGAGTTAAGTACCCTTATCTTCCACGAACAATTGTTCTGGTGTTTTTTTGTGTTTCAGAGTTCTATAAGAGATCATTTTAATGTGAAAAAATGTAAATAATTCGAAAACTAGTAGTCTTCTCTGCGAAAAAATCAGGCTTATTCGACACAAAAAAAAGACATACGAGGATATATTGATATCTAGTTAGTCTAGACCAGTTCCCTGCATAAACAAAAAATATTGCGTTACCATAGCAACGAACAATAACTTATTAGAAGTGTCACTGTAAAGTTTGAAGTCAAAACAGTAAACCAGAGTTACGCAATAAATTGAAAGAAAAAATATGTCCACCGAAATTGTGAAAATCGAAAAATTGGAGTATCGCGCCATCATCAAGTACCTGTATTTAAAAGGGTTACGAGGTAAGCAGATTTACGAAGATATGCTTAATATTCTTGGTGACCAATGTCCTTCGTATGCGACCGTGAAAAATTGGACTGCAAGCTTCAAAGAGGTAAATTTTCCATTGAAGATGATGACCGATCGGGAAGGCCAGTTTCTGTGTCAGTCCCCGAAAATATCGATGCAGTTCATGACATGATTTTAACAGACCATCGAATTGGGTTAAAACAGATATCTGAAGCACTGAATATTTCATACGAACGCGTTCATCATATAGTTCACGTCAATTTGGACATGAGAAAAATTGCTGCAAAATGGATCCCCAAATGTTTGAATGTTGACCAAAAGCGTGCAAGGGCAGTAGCATCGCGTTCGATCTGTGCTCGATTTGAAAACGATGTAGACTTCTTAAACCGAATTGTTACTATGGATGAGACTTGGATACATTTCCACGATCCAGAAACAAAGCAACAATCGATGGAATGGCGACACTCCGGTTCTCCAAGACCTAAGAAGTTTCGTGTCCAAAAAACTGCTGGAAAAGTTCTTGCTTCAGTTTTTTAGGATTGCCATGGAGTAATCATGATTGATTCTTTGGATAAGGGTAGTGTTGCGTCCACACGCAATTGTGTGTATTTCTTTTATGTTTTAATTTAAATAATTTCTTATTTTTTCGTTTTTTCTAAATTTAGTCTCGATTTTTTCTATACTGTAATATTATTAATTATTAATTATCATTTTTGAATGCACTCTGATATTATTAATTATTAATTATCATTTTTGAATGCTCAATCCAAGATTGGTTTATCGTGGTTCACCGTGTATATTTTTTATCGCGATCAGCCTTTCAGATTTCAATTTAACACCTAGCGGAGAACAAATAAGAAGTACTTCTCTGTCTGTACTTGACAAATGTTCGTTGAGTGCGAGCCTTATGGTTTTTCCGTACACTTTTCGTTAAACTACAAAATTTCCGTTACTACCGTCAAATCGTCGACGTAAAACACGAATTCGAATTTGTTGGTGCGAAACTGCGAACTTTTATTAGTGAAAAGAGGGTCCGTGGGTGCCAAGGACTTTCGACCCAGATCCAAAAGTTGCCGGCCGGCCAAACTTCAGCCCTTCAGAATCATTCCGATAAGGTAAGAAATTTGAAAGGCACGCCGACTTCAATCTCCAAATTAGTCTCAGTCCATTTTTCTCTCCTGAGTAATTTTTTCTTATTGGGGCATCAATTTCAGAAATTTTTAATCGTGAAATCTCCCCTAACAAATAACAGGTAGAACAATAACTGGAATTTACTATTCGACATTACTGACCACTCAACGGGAGAAAATTAAAGAGAAAAGACGCGGAAAGCTATCCAAAGGTGTTTTGTTTTTGCAGGACAACGCCCCTGCACACAAATCTCATATTGCCATGCAAAACATTCGTGATTTAGGGTTTGAATTACTAGAACACCCCCCTTATTCACCAGATTTGGCTCCGTTCGACTATCATCTCTTTCCCCAACTGAAAAAATAATTAAAAGATCGTAAATTTTCTTCCAACGAGGAGGTAATAAAAGCTGCAGAGCAAGAAGAAACATTTTTTTGAAAGTTCTAGAGACGTTGCAGGTTCGCTGTAACAAATGTATCCAATTAAGAGGAGAATATGTTGAGTAATAAAATATTTTGACATAGAAATTTTGTTTGGTTCTATAGTAGGCTATGAATTTTTCAATAATCTACAAATTCTCATCTGAACTAAATCATTTATATGCAAAAAAATCTGAAAATCGGGTTTTTGCCATTTTGACGGTCAATTTGATGTCAAAAAGTGTTGTAAAAAAAGCTTTCGATTTTTTCATTATCTACCATTTTTTTATTGAACATATTTCGCTAGAAGGTTACGTTTCGCCGCAAATCGCAAAAACTGTTTTCAAATCCTAAATTGCATCCCCATTTTACCATTTTGAGTGTTTTCGTGATTAAATATTTTTTTCTCTAATGTTGGAATCTCAACAACATTCTCCACCTGTTCCTTGCCTGTTTTTTTTCTCTGGTGTTTCGGCATCGACTGCTATGGTCATTAGTCATGTGTTCTGGATAGGCCTTGTTACTAACTCCATGCGCCACCTTAGGACCAGCACTGTTAATTGGAACGCAACAGTGAATCGTGCAGGACTCACCCTAGTCGAGCCCCAAGATTTTTATAATTTAATCGGTTAAATTAAATTAAAAAATCCCAGCCCAACCAGGGTTCGAACTCCGGTCCTTTCGACTCATTGTCGGACACTCTAACCAAACAAACAAACAAAACAAAAGTATCTTTATTGAGGTCTTGAATTTACATGCCTTTTCACTGAAAAGTTCACTCAAGAACTGGAATTTGACGGCCCTCTACAAGGTCCTACAGAGATCCCATACCTTGAATGGAGTGTGGAGGGTCTTTATTGATTCCCTTTCGGAAACCAATGCCGCCCTGGCCTGCAACAACTCCTCAGCTCCCTACTAATTGTATTGAAAATTGAGCAAAATCTTACTCAATATGTCACACATATTATGAATCTCAATATTTTGTACATATCAGATCAAATATATTTCAACAAAAACAGTTATTACAGTTCAGTTGGCTGGTAAAGCAATTTCAAGGTTATCTAATTATTCATTAAGTTAACAGTATACAAACAGAATGTCGGAAGAATAAGTAGAATTTCTAATAATATACAAAGTAATCTTTAGTGAATGCAATAGGTAGGTATATCTTATTATAAAATTAATATTCAGCAACTTTTTCAAAGCCAACTCTTCATCGCTTAAAACAGTTCCCACTTCGTCCGAAACATAGTTAGGATTAATGATCTGATGATTTACTAACTCTGTGTGTATTCACAATTAATAAAATCCATCTTTACCCACCAACATGAACTAAACTGAATGAAATGCTCAAACTCAAATGGAAATGGGGTGAGATTCCTCAGACGAACATGCACAAACCTGAACAAACCATTGACTCTACGCGTCCAGCCACACATACAAATGCGCAGAATGTTTTTATCAATTCTTCGAAGTGGATAGACTAAAACTATATTCAGGTTTTTTACAAACTGAAGGGCAGGTTGATTATACAATTACGTTTGTTTGTTCGTCAATTATGATAGTGCCACAAACTAAAATTCTATCAGGTTTTATTCATGAACAGAAGAGTAGTACAATTATACAATTATATGTGTTTGACTACCAATTACAATAGTACAGCAAACCATGATACTAGTATAATTCATCTAATAACAGAAGTGTTGGTTAATTTTACGATTATATTTGTTCGTCTACCAATTATAATAGTACAGCAAACTATCATAATGTTAGAATTATAAACTAATAACAGTTGAAAACTGAAGAAATACTATTATTAGTTTGACTCGACAAAATTTCACAAATTAACTGTTGGATGACAAAATAATTGATTATAATGCACCCATTATTTAGGTTTATATTGATTTTGTTCCGCAACAATGTTTAATCAGTTGTTATGACGATCACCTTTCCATTGAAAATATCGTCAAAGTTGTTTCATTCAACGAAATTTGAGTGTAAAAATTTTTCATTGAACATTTTCCGTTGAGGTCAAGTTTCGCCACGAATCTTATAAAACCGTTTTCAACCCCTAAACTGCATCCCCATTTCACCATTTTGAGTGTTTCTGTGTTTAATTTTTTTTTCTACGAAAGTGCGTTTTTACCCACTTTCCCGCACTCATTTTAGTTTAGAAAGTGTCACTTTCCCGCACTAGTGCCGGAAAACTTTATTTCCCGCACTAGTGCGGGAAAGTAAAATATGTCAATTTATCGTTATTAAATGTACATTTCATTGTTGCTGAGAGTTATTTGGAGGACTCCGTAGAACAGAAGAAAACCATCTCGAATAAAATTCTTTCATGTACTGGCAACTTGCAACCGATGCCGTCTCCGTCATCTTCATGCACTTTGCAATCTACGAGTGTTACTCTTAACAGCCAGTTACCACCAACTAACTACTCTGGACCGGCTATTCTGACGCATTTGCAGAATGCAACAAATTGTGTATTCAACATTAATATTAATAATAATTAGAGGATTTTCATGGAATGTTTTGTATGTTGAAATAAAATATATATTTTCAATGTGCTTTTTTAATCTTTATGCGGTCGTAGAAAAAATAATGTTCATAATTTTTGCGTAAAGTGTCTTTCCCGCCCTTGACTGCTTGCCCGAACTCCGCTCCGCGTCCTTCGGGTCAACGGCAGTCGCGTGCGGGAAAGTATCACTTTCCGCACTTGTTAGGAAAATAACTATTCCCTCAAAGTTGGAACGTCAACAACATTCTCCACCTGGTCCTTGCCTGTTACTTTTTTCTTATTTTAAGCGCTTAGAATTCGTTTTGGCACCAGCCCAAATATGCTTAAGTGTCTTGGTATTCGGCGACTAACATTGAATTTTTATTTTCTGGTTGATAGTGTCGATGATGGATGGATATTAAATTTAATTGAAGCAGTTTATTATTATATAACGATCTGTTTACTTCCTGTATAACAAAATAGTTACCAAAGTCAAGGTTAGCAATGACGTTCGTTTAACATAGACGCATAATCAGTTTTTCTGGCGGTCAGAAAGTGTTACGGTTTTGTACAGTCTACCCGACACAAGACACTGGATAATTTACTTACCGGTTAGTCAAAAATTATTTCCATAGTGGTTTTTAGATTACGAGGCTTATTTGGTAAGTCCGTGACTTTTTAAATTTCCCGCGCAGTAACTTTAAATGCAACACTGCTGCTGTCAACCACCATCTTTCAATAGACTACTGTCAAATTTTGAGCAAGCTGCGACATTTGGTTTGTGTTTGACAGCAATTAGAAGCAGACAACCTCGTGAATTTTAACAAAAATGGAAAAAAGTGAATTTCGTGTGTTGATTAAGCATTATTTTTTGCGTAAAAAAACCATAACTGAAACCAAGGAAAGACTTGATAAATACTATGGGAACTCTGCACCATCAATTTCAATGGTTAAGAAGTGGTTTACTGAGTTCCGTTGTGGTCGTACCAGCACAAGTGACGCCGTACGTTCAGGTCGCCCAAAAGAGGTCATCACGCCAGAAATCGTCGATAAAATCCATGGAATGATATTGGACGATCGGAGAATAAAAGTACGTGAGGTAGCTGAGGCTGTAGGCATCTCAACTGAGCGAGTACATCACATTTTACATGAATATTTGGACATGAAGAAGCTATCCGCGAGATGGGTGCCGCGATTGCTCACACTCGACCACAAGCGCAACCGTGTGACCACTTCAAAGGAGTGTTTGGCAAAGTTCAATCGCAATCCGGGCGAGTTTTTACGCCGTTATATAACCGTAGACGAAACATGGATCCATCACAATACCCCAGAGATCAAGGAACAATCAAAACAGTGGGTGTCAACTGGTGAACGTGCACCAAAGAAGGCTAAGGTGCGTCTGTCAGCCAACAAGGTTATGGCCACAGTTTTTTGGGATGCACGCGGTGTCATTCATATAGATTACTTAGAGAAGGGTAGAACGATCAACGGCGAATATTATTCAGAGCTTTTAGACAGATTCGATATTGATTTGAGGCAAAAACGACCACATTTAGCGAAAAAAAAAGTGCTGCTTCATCAAGACAATGCACGAGTGCACACGTGTGTAGTCACTATGGCAAAAATTCATAAATTGGGCTACGAACTACTACCCCATCCAGCATATTCTCCAGATTTAGCCCCTTGCGACTATTTTCTTTTCCCAAACCTGAAGAAATGGCTGGGTGGTAAGAGATTTGGGTCGAATGAAGAGGTTATAACCGAAACAAACGCCTATTTTGAGGGCCTTGAGAAAACCTATTATTTGGAAGGAATAAAAAAACTGGAAAAACGCTGGACTAAATGTATTGATCTAAAAGGAGATTATGTTGAAAAATAAAACGCTTATTTGCCAATTTTTTTTTTCTTTATTCAAATAGTCACGGAGTTACCAAACAGCCCTCGTATTTAAATATTTTCATTCTTGAATAGAATGTGTACCTACATGATTGACCTGTAATTCTGCCTTGACTGGATTGGTCCCCTAGAAGGTAATCAACAACGCAATATTTCACTTAAAATTTTCTATAGAACAAAACACAGTATTCAAGAATAACAAGTATTCTACTTTCTACATTCAGTCATAAGTTCTGCAAGGGTTATGAAATAATTCCGGCGCATGGATAACAGAGCATGTCTAAAGTTTTGAATCCCTTCTAAATCGCCTAATAGTCTAGTCTACAAGAAATAGTTTGGTGAATTTCTCTTCAAGAGCACTGAAAATTATGATTCAGGGCTCATTCGATTCGGAATGGAACCATACATACAAACCCTGATAATTGTTATACTAACTATTTTTTTTTTGCCACCAAATATAAATATTAAGGAACCATGACAAATGACACATGGTTGTTTTTGTTAATTTTTGCAGTATTTAAAAAAATGTATCGTGAAAATTCATTTGTTTGTAACAAATTGTTTATTAAATAAACAAAGAAAAGGGACAATGCATTAAAAATCTTCAAAAGAACTAAAAATCGAGAAGACTGGAACAACTATAAACAAATGAGAAATCTTGTCACATTAACCGGTAAGTGAGAAAAAAAGGCCTACGACCAGCTTAAACTAGAAACTAAATCCCATAAAGAAATTTGGTCCACATTGAAATCTTTTGCTGGTAATAAGTCAAATACAGTACCACCCGATACATTATCTGATGTGGGCATTATAAATCATCTCTTAGTAAACGCGATACCAAGTCAAGTCTTTCTCCTGATCTCAAATTACAAAAATAATTTGAAAAATCAAAATGTCTCTCTACGAAGGCGTAGAAGGACCACGAACAATTTTTGTTTGAAATCCCGACTTTAATCTCGGACCCCCGACTCTAATCTCGGACCCCCGACTTTAATCTCTGACCCCCGACTTTAATCTCGGACCCCCCGACATTAATCTCGGACCCCCGACTTCAATCTCGGAGGTCCGACTTCAATCTCGGACCCCCGAATTTAATCTCTGGGGTCCGACTTTAATCTCAGACCCCCGACTTTAATCTCGGACCCCTGACATTAATCTCGGACCCCCGACTTCAATCTCGGAGGTCCGACTTCAATCTCGGAGGTCCGACTTCAATCTCGGACCCCCGACTTTAATCTCGGGGGTCCGACTTTAATCTCGGACCCCGACTTTAATCTCGGTACTCGACTCAGTGCTCTCAGATTCTAAAATGTTTACCAAGGAATCTCTTCATAAAGCTGTAGACACAAAATGCAAAGTTTTTCTCGTTCACTATTGGTTGAAAGGATAAAATATCTTGATTTCATTGAAACAAATTAACAGGATGTTCATAAAATCAGTTGTAGAATCATCTGCGACTGAAAGACGTATATCAGTCGCTATTTTCCATCGTTCAAGTTAACCTCTTGGAAGGTTTTCATGTTGAAATGGGAAACATTCTCAATTGAAAATTGAAACAAACATGACTCCTCTGGAAAGAATTTTCGATAAAAATCAAGCTATTTTTATGTATAATGTCTAACAAAAAACAACTACGTTCCTAGCTAAAGCCACGCTGGACATTGAACTACATCTGATGGATATTGTATTATAATAATAACATCTGTCCTCTGCCCGCACAGGCTATGCCTTTGGGTACACACTCTTCCAGTGTTCATCAGGAAGTATTATTATTATTATTATTATTATTATTATTATTATTATTATTATTATAACTTGAGAGATTAAATTTTAAATAAACACATTTTTTGTTATATCTGGCAGAAAACAACTACTTCCCTAGCTAAGGCCACGCTGGACATTGAACTACATCTGATAGATATTGCGAAAAGAACCTATTTTGCAAATTTTAACTTCAAGAATTTTTCTTTCAAGTTATATATTATGATCTTTTCACAATATCTATCAGATGTAGTTCAAAGTTCAGCAAGGGCTTTTGCTGGGGAAGTAGGTAGTTTTCAAAAGTTTACTTCTATAGCGTTTCAATACATGGGACATTCATTATTTGCTTCATTTCTGAACTATTTAACCACATGTAAACTCATTATTGAAGAGCCCTGAAGATGAAATGATTAAAATTTGAAACGTCGCATCGGTCAGAAAATATTAGTCAATGTAACTATTATCTTCCAGACTGAGATCCGGAGCCAAATATAATACAGGGTGATTTAGAATGAGAACAATAAAGTACGTGTGCTGATTCTTTATATAAACATAAATGATATTTGTTGTTGTTTGCTCGAAATTTGTTATTTCCGTCAACCGGCTGCATTCTTACGAGCAACCCTCATAAGTCTCCGGGAAACTTGTGTGAGCTAGGAGAGACCAGGCCCTTTATTTTCAACGTGCGATGCCCTTATGGTTGACAAGCGAACGTTCGACCATCACTACCATCATGAACTGATGGTTTGATTCGCTTTTCGACTGAAATCCCGAGAAAAGTCGGGGGTCCGACTTAATCTCGGACCCCCGACTTTAATCTCGAATCACCGACTTTAATCTCGGGCGTCCGACTTTAATCTCGGGCGTCCGACTTTAATCTCGGGCGTCCGACTTTAATCTCGGGCCCCCGACTTTAATCTCGGACCCCTGACTTTAATCTCGGACCCCTGACTTTAATCTCGGACCCCCGACTTTAATCCCGGACCCCCGACTTCAATCTCGGGGGTCCGACTTTAATCTCGGACCCCCCAGATTAATGTCGGAGGTCATACCAAAACCCTGATGAAAGCTTGAATGATATCAGACCTATAAGTATACTAACAACCATGTCTAAAGTTTTAGAAACAGCTATTGAAATACAGCTTCAAAAACACCTCACAAAAAAACATATTTTACAACCCAATCAATCAGGATTTCGAGCAAAACACAGTTGTACAACAGCACTTGCTAAAATCAAAGATGATTCCACTCATATGATAAAGGCGAAATAACAGTACTAATACTTTTAGATTTTTCGAAGGCTTTCTATACCATAAATCATGATCTGATGAATGCCGTATTACATTATAGTGGTCTCATTGATAATTCCTTGAAAATGATGAAGTCTTATCTTGATGAGAGATCTCAGGCTGTTAAGCTCAATGAAAATGTCTCCTGCTTTTTGGAAATTACAAAAGGTGTACCACAAGATTCTATCTTGGGACCTTTACTTTTTTCAATTTACATCTCTAACTTTCCCAATGCCTTCTTATCCTGTAAGCAGCATTATTATGCGGATAACACTCAGGTTTATATTTCGTTTGATCCAGATGAATATGCGCAGGCAGTACTTGCAATTAACTATGATCTAAATCACCTAAAATCCTTTTCAGACTCACATTGTCTTGAACTGAATGCCTCTAAAACGACAGGTATAGCATTTGGTACGAAAGGAAAAAGAGATATATTTTTAAATAACTTTTCAAGGGGAATTTTGATGGATAACAACGCGGTATCTTTCGCTCCTAGTGTAAAAAACTTAGGGTTATTTATCGACCAAGATGGCTTAAATTCATAACATGTATACCACTGCTTATTCATACATTTTGAGACTGAAAATATGCTATCGAATTGTTTTCAATCTGCCACATCTGCGAAACTTTCTTTGGGTTAGGTGGAAGAACAGGCAGGTGCATGATATCATTTGATATCATGCGCCTGCGCTGAATCTCGCCCCAAATGTAATTCCAACAATGTAAATTAATACTATTTCCTTTCAATAAAGACCTATATTATTATTATCCTGTAAGGAATGTGCCAGTCAGGCCCTGTCTCCGGTGCTCCGATACATCCGGAGGGCGCGCTGGTGTCGTTAACCCCAATAATCACTCCCTACGTCCGTAGGGTAAGTGACTATTGGATCCAAGAATCATGTGCTCTGAGTAGACGGAGCGAACCAAGGATAACGGCCTTCTGCATTCGTGCTGCTAAGATTTCTGCCATATTACGGCAAGCCGGTATTATCTTCAAGTTAGAGAGCAGAGTGTCCATCATTCCACCAAGGACTCCTATAATCAGAACCACCATTTTGACAGAATGGTCCGGATACAACCTGCGGAGTTCAAAGAGAAGATCTCGATATTTAGTCCGTTTTTCCTCCTCTTTTCGAACGATATTCTTTTCGCCTGGAGCGGAAAACTCCTTGACGAATATCGTTCTACTTTGGTGGTCGAGGAGGACAACATCAGGCTTATTGGTTTGTATTTGCCTGAGGGTGGGTAATGAGTAGTTCCAATAGATTCGGCACCTCTCATTCTCCACCACGGACTCAATATCCCCCGGAACATAAGGCAACAACGGTTTCTCGTCTATACCGTACGAGTGTCGTAGATGGTAGTACAACACTCGTAGCGCCGCGTTATGCCTGTGGATATAGGCTGAGACCTATATTATTATTATTATTATTATCTGATTTGAATCAAAATTCTCCATTCGGACCCTGTCTCCGATGCTCCGATACATTCGGAGGGCGCGCTGGCAACATCATTACCCCAATAACCACTCCCCAAACTATGGGGTAAGCAGCTATTGGGTCCGGGAATCGTGTGCCCTGAGCAGACGTAATGAACCGAGGATGACAGCCTTCTACATTCTTCCGGCTATGATTTCTGACATCTTCCTACATGCCGGTATGATTTTTAGGTTCGAGAGTAATGAATCCATCACACCGCCAAGGGACCCTATTATCAGAACAACCGTTTTTACAGAATGGTCTGGGTAGAGCCTGCGGAGTTCGAAGAGTAAATCTCGATATTTCGTCCGTTTCTCCTCCTCCTTTCGGACGATATTCGTTTCGCCAGGAGCCGAAAACTCAATGACGAATATCGTCTTACTTCCATGGTCGAGGAGTACTACATCAGGCTTATTGGCCTGTATTTGCCTGAGGGTGTATTATTATTATTATTATTATTATTATATTTGCTAACTAAACAACTGACTGTAACTATCTATCTCCCATCTTCACTCGCCGCGTGATATTTACATCCAAAAGATAGTTCTATTAGCTTCGACTGTAATGTAAGGATGGCCTAATACTCTCAGGAATGCACGTTTGTTTACGACTACGAGCGACAGGTCCGTCTCCAGAATCGTAACAGTATATTCTAGCGTTCAGGCAAATAAACTGACAAATTTATCAGGTGAACAATTGGATAACGAACGATGTACTCACGTTGACACAACTTAGCAATATTAAGAACAATTCTTCACATTCAATCACTTTTTCATTTGAAGTAACATAACAGAGTGAATAACGTGAAACTAGACTTGTTGATTCCCGTCTCGCCCTAAGTTTACATAAGCGGCAACTTAATTATACTATAATTTCAAAAAATTTGTGTAGTTTACTATATCAATTCTAAAATCAGATTCATTTGTGAATTACAAGTATATATTACTTTTACATTTTATGTAAATTTCAAATTTCCTGGTATAATTATGGAATAAATACATGCAATTTTACTCCAATTTTTTTCGTAGGGCTGGCGTCCACTGGCCCTTGTACTATTACAAGTTCCATAACACCGCAGACACAAGTTTTTTACGTCATTATGTCGATTATTATCTTATAATAATTTGGATGAATTTACCAAAACTATATTCATTTCATCTATTCAAATCTAAAGAGTGCAATCGAGACATCCTTCCTATGGTTCGATTGTTGGACTTTGATCAAGAAATCGTACCTAATCAATGAACTGACATACAATCAATAATTTCCTTCATTGCAACAACTGTTTCCTCCTTTTTTATCAGTTTCAAAGACCTCAAGAGGTCAATTTGATTGAACTTGCTTTCATCAAGCTATTGACTACACAGATACAGAATATAGCTTTGTACTAGGTTGTACCAGTATTGAGATATTTATAAAAAGTCGGGTTGGCCGTTTTCAGAAAAAAAAGTGTTTACTTCTGTATTTTTGGCTCCCGCGATAGGTGGGAGAACATTTTATACTAAATATAATAATAATAAATATACTTTATTGTCAAAAAATTATTCTTTTTGTAGACAAATCATGGTACAATAATGGAATCGATATGACTATATACACATTGGTCAAAACTCAACAAAAACATAGAAATTGTTGAGAAAATGTGTAAACAAACAAATATGTATATATGGACAATATAAATAAAAATACATGAATATAAATAAAAATTAAACGGTTTACATAACAGTCAAAAACTAATAATGAAAATGTAAAAATGTATAGAAGTATATAAAAGAATGAAATAAAAATGTATATACAGTACGATGTAAAGGTATGGAATAAATTCATTATTTCTGAATATAAACATATTTTGGATAATTCCTCGAACACGTCGATTTTCTTTTCCGATTGGCCAAGTTTTGAACCTCACCCAATATATATATAGGGTTATCCGCATTCGAGTAAAAATGACTTTGGTGATATTTTCAAATGGAACACCCAGTGTATTCTTCCATATTTGGTTAGGGATCGTCATTACAAATCCAGTGATACCAGGTTTGATGGGATTATGTCAAACGGCTGCGGAGATATGAACAAAAAACTTCTCCATTTGCCCAATGAGTGCGACAGACTTTTGACCTTCCGAATCGTGTGGAGTCTCAGTCATACTCATACGGACATACGGGGAAGTTTTTTGCCCATATCTCCGAAGCCGTTCGACATAATACCATCAAACATGGTATCACTGGATTTGTAATGACGATCCCTAAGCAAATAAGGAAAAATACACTGGTTGTCCCATTAAAAAATATCACTAAAGTGATTTTTACTCGAATGCGGATAATCCTATATATTTAGGGTGGGGTTCAAAAATTGGCCAATCGGAAAAGAAAATCGGCGTGTTCGAGTAGTTTTCCAAAATATGTTTAGATTCAGAAATAATGAATTTATTCCATACATTTGCATCGTACTGTATAAACAAAATGTACATGGTACATGTAAATGGTAAAAAAATGTGTATGCAGTGTGTCCCACTTACCATGCTCACCATGAGTATCTTTTTCATGGTAAGAGATAAGAGGTTGGTTAAATGACACCAAATGTGGAGTTTATCAAGGCCAACTATAATGTCTCTTGCAAGTGAATTTTGACCCACTTCTGGCGGTCCTAATCTAATAACTTGAAATTTGGCAGATGTTCATAATTCCGGTGACGATGCACTATGGAATTTTTATTGAAATAAAAAATTAAAAATGGCGGCTCCTCCAATATGGCGGACGAGATTTGTGATTATGTTCCGATTCCATTCAAAATTGGTATGTGGGGGTTTTTGAGGTCGGAGATCATGATTTTTTTGTTAAAATTTATAAATTCAAGATGGCGACTTCAAAATTGTTTTTGTATTTGTATAAATGACGATAACTCCGTTGTTATCAACAAAAAACTATTACTGTGACATATCATCTGTAAGAGAAAAAAAAGTTATTCATAACTAAGTCATAGTGAGCTATGATCTACATTTGAAAAATAAAAGTTGGTGCTGATATCTCAAATTCTAGAAAAGTTGGTATAAATTTCATATTTTTTTCTAAATCTCAATGAAAAACTGTCATGAGAATGTGAAATTGCTATTCGAATGTTTTCATAAATAAAGAAGTAACGGAGGAGACATGAAAATGATCAAAATCTGTTTTTTTGCGTATAAAACAAAAACGAATGGATTTTATCAAAATATTTTTTCACATCATAGTTGGCCTTGATAAACTCCACATTTGGTGTCATTTAACCAACCTCGTATCTCTCACCATTAAAAAGATACCCATGGTGAGCATGGTAAGTGGGACACACTGTATATAAAAATTTATTAAAATGTATAAATGTAAATGAAAAAATTGATAAACATCTATCACGTAATTAAAAATTCCTCCTCAAAAAACTCCTGTATACTATAGTAAGGTCCGGAAGAGAACAATCCTTTCAGGGCATGTCTGAAGTGGTCATATTGATCAATCTCTCTTATTCGTTTTGGTATATGATTGTACATTTTACATCCATTATAAAATATTGAATGTTTCACCAGTTTCGATTTTGGAATTGGAAGATTCAGTTGGTTATTAAGTACTGGTTTGACGTGTAACATGATGACCCAGATTACTAGAGAACTTACTTTTATTTTGTGTATGAGAGACACAGTTTCCATTATAAAAATTGAAATAACCGTATTTTGTGTACTCTAAAAAGCTCTCTTAACAAATCTCGAGTGAGCTTTGCATACATTTCTCACAGCTCGTTTTTGTATGATTAATACTGAACTCATCAAGCTATCATTACTTGCTCCCCAAAATGGTATACCATACCTAAGATGGGCATCCACTAAGGCATAGTAAGCCATTTTAGCGAGCTGAAATCCCAGTTCTCTTGCAATCACTCTCACTGCGTAACATCCAGATGATAATTTATTATTTAAATTATGAAATTGATTTTCAAATTTCCATTTGTTATCCAGGAGAAGTTCTGAAAATGTTGTAGAATCTTTATTATCAACCACAATTGTTCAGTGATATGTTGTCTAAGATACATCTGAAAGATATAACATTCGTTTTTTTAATATTGAATGACAGTGAGTTAGCATCACACCAATCTTAAATTCCATTGAGATCTATTGTCATTACATTCATCAATTTTTTTTCGGTTCTGCTATGCCACATGATAGTTATATCATCCGCAAATAGAGTGAGTTTTCCTGTTTAACCAAGAACATTAATATCATTAATATATAAGTGGAACAATAATGGACCTAATATAGATCTTTGCGGAACTACAAAATTCACATTCATTTCTTGCGAGTGTGATGTGGGTTTCACTATCTGTTTTCGATCAGCTAAATATAATTGAAACCAGCTCAGTGTTTTTTCCCTAAAGCCATAAACATGGAGCTTTTTTAACAAAGATTCATGGTCTACACAATCGAAAGCTTTCGATAGATGAACACCAACAAGCAGCAAGTTCTCCATTGTAAATTTCAGAATAGACTTCGTATAACACGGAGAAGATAGCATCATGGGTATTTTTATCCGAACTGATTCGCGCTATTATGTTATGGGAATTTATAAATGCATTCATTCCTTTTTCAACAATTTTTTCCATGAGTTTTGCTGTTATTGGAATAAGAGATATTGGGCGAAAATGAGAAGGATTTTCCAAGTCACCACCTTTGTGCAGAGGAATTACAATTGACGTTTTCAAGAAGTCGGGGAAAGTACCAGTTTGCAACGAAATATTAATGACCTTTACTAATGTATTCAATGCATTTTCAGGAAGATTATCTATGATAGAAACTGATATCTCGTCATTACCTGCCGTTTTTTTGTTTTTTAATTCATGGAGAATTTCCAGCAATTCCATAATGTTCGTGTCGTACAAAATTAAATTGTCATCTATCTTAAATGATTCTAGATTTTTTGAGGGATCATACAGACGCGGGCTTAGACTTTCATTCAACTTTCCTGCAATGGTGCAGTAGAACTCATTCAATTCATTTTGGTTCAAAGGAGTATCAATCATCTTACTAGATTTTTCTCTAAGATCATTTACTGTCGACCAGTTTTCTTTCACTTTATTTTTTCCCCATTTGTGTCTATTCTTATAGTAAATTTCCTTCGTGTTTCTAATAACTCTTCTAAGAATGTTTCGATAGTTATGGTAGTGTCGATGGAAACTTTCGTCATTGGTAATTTTTTTTATATATCTCAGAAATCTTAAATTTTTAGATGAAATCTTCAATTCTTCAGTCAGGAACCATTTAAGTGAAAAAACAATCGTGCTTCTGTGAATGAGAACTGAAGCATTGCAGTGTTCAATGATTCAATTGATATATAGGATGTGATACAGGGGACAATAATGGATGTCATTTATATTACAGAATTTGTACGAAAAAACGAGTCGCAAGATTTATTGAAGAATAACATTGATGATACGTACTTTTCAACGTCCTGATCGAATGTCTCGATGGACACAACGGAAAATAATTGAAAGTCTTCGAGAAAAAATTGCTCAAAGTCGGAAAAATAGCGTGTGAGGAAATGAAAACTAGAACCTGTCACAAATAAACAAGTAAGCCACCAAATTCCTTTTTTTTTTAAATTCTATTTGATCGAAAATTGAACCTAGGGAGAATTGGTCTCAGGAAAATACCGTTCTCATTCTAGTGATGTAAGCAAGAAATAGCATTATCACTAATATGCATGTTTTTCTAAACGAAAATATTGACTCGGCACTTCAGAGTTAACCGATTCAGATTGAGTCTAGCGTTACATTCTACGCACGGTTCGCTCAAAGTTTGTTTCAAAATATTTAGCTTGAGAAACATCCAGTCGTTTTTCAAATCGGTTATCTCTTCCATTACTGCCCTATTACAATGAGGCACAGTTTCGTAAAGTTGTCAGTGGGAATTTCTGGTAGTCCTGATTATTCCTTTGTTGAATAACAATCGTCCGTATTTCCTCATTGTTCACAGCATCTAATTTTGCCATTCGTTGTATATGGAAAATATTGTTGCATATGAAACAATGTTTTTGATTTTGAATAAAAGCCGGGTCAACTTTCGTTTAGCTGAAATCAGTTATGGAAAAACCGTTGCCATGCTATGTTAACAAGAATACAGAAAACCGATTCCTATGGTGCGGAAATGCGTGGTTGCCAAGTTGTCCACATTAGTTTAGCTGAAATCAGTTATGAAAAAAAGGTTACCATGGTAACCGTTGTTAGGGTAACGAGTAAACAAAAATGCTATTCCCGTTTTGCGGAAATGCATAGTTGCCAAGTTGGACCAGTTATAGTTTAACTGAAATCAGTTACCCAAAAAGTGTTGCCATGGCAACCGTTGCTAGGGTAACGACAATACAAAAACCCGATTCCCATGGTGCGGAAATGCGTGGTTGCCAAGTTGTCCACTTTAGTTTAGCTGAAATCAGTTAAGAAAAAAAGGTTAACATGGTAACCGTTGTTAGGGTAACGAGTAAACAAAAATGCTATTCCCGTTTTGCGGAAATGCATAGTTGCCAAGTTGGACCAGTTATAGTTTAACTGAAATCAGTTACCCAAAAAGTGTTGCCATGGCAACCGTTGCTAGGGTAACGACAATACAAAAACCCGATTCCCATGGTGCGGAAATGCGTGGTTGCCAAGTTGTCCACTTTAGTTTAGCTGAAATCAGTTAAGAAAAAAAGGTTAACATGGTAACCGTTGTTAGGGTAACGAGTAAACAAAAATGCTATTCCCGTTTTGCGGAAATGCATAGTTGCCAAGTTGGACCAGTTATAGTTTAACTGAAATCAGTTACCCAAAAAGTGTTGCCATGGCAACCGTTGCTAGGGTAACGACAATACAAAAACCCGATTCCCATGGTGCGGAAATGCGTGGTTGCCAAGTTGTCCACTTTAGTTTAGCTGAAATCAGTTAAGAAAAAAAGGTTAACATGGTAACCGTTGTTAGGGTAACGAGTAAACAAAAATGCTATTCCCGTTTTGCGGAAATGCATAGTTGCCAAGTTGGACCAGTTATAGTTTAACTGAAATCAGTTACCCAAAAAGTGTTGCCATGGCAACCGTTGCTAGGGTAACGACAATACAAAAACCCGATTCCCATGGTGCGGAAATGCGTGGTTGCCAAGTTGTCCACTTTAGTTTAGCTGAAATCAGTTAAGAAAAAAAGGTTAACATGGTAACCGTTGTTAGGGTAACGAGTAAACAAAAATGCTATTCCCGTTTTGCGGAAATGCATAGTTGCCAAGTTGGACCAGTTATAGTTTAACTGAAATCAGTCACGGAAAAAATGTTGCCATGGCAACCGTTGCTAGGGTAACGACAATACAAAAACCCGATTCCCATGGTGCGGAAATGCGTGGTTGCCAAGTTGTCCACTTTAGTTTAGCTGAAATCAGTTAAGAAAAAAAGGTTAACATGGTAACCGTTGTTAGGGTAACGAGTAAACAAAAATGCTATTCCCGTTTTGCGGAAATGCATAGTTGCCAAGTTGGACCAGTTATAGTTTAACTGAAATCAGTTACCCAAAAAGTGTTGCCATGGCAACCGTTGCTAGGGTAACGACAATACAAAAACCCGATTCCCATGGTGCGGAAATGCGTGGTTGCCAAGTTGTCCACTTTAGTTTAGCTGAAATCAGTTAAGAAAAAAAGGTTAACATGGTAACCGTTGTTAGGGTAACGAGTAAACAAAAATGCTATTCCCGTTTTGCGGAAATGCATAGTTGCCAAGTTGGACCAGTTATAGTTTAACTGAAATCAGTTACCCAAAAAGTGTTGCCATGGCAACCGTTGCTAGGGTAACGACAATACAAAACCCGATTCCCATGGTGCGGAAATGCGTGGTTGCCAAGTTGTCCACTTTAGTTTAGCTGAAATCAGTTATGAAAAAAAGGTTACCTTGGTAACCGTTGTTAGGGTAACGAGTAAACAAAAATGCTATTCCCGTTTTGCGGAAATGCATAGTTGCCAAGTTGGACCAGTTATAGTTTTGCTGAGATCAGTTACGGAAAAGGTGTTGCCATAACAACAGTTTCTTTGATCACAAGTAAACAAAAACCCAATTTTCATGGTGCGGAAATGCGTGGTTGCCAAATTTTTGGCTTTATTTTCGCTCAAATCAGTTAAGAAAAAGTTGATGCCGTGGGAAAATCGTTGCTAGGATAAGTGAAAAGAAAAACCCGATTTCCGTTTTGGAAAAGTGCGCGGTTGCCAAATTATCAACTTGTAATTAAATTGAAACTTGAAAGGGGAATAATTCTCAATAAAAAAACCATGACTCACTCCACTGGAAATGGGAACAACCTACGATGAAAATTAATCTATTTTTTGTAATATGTAACAGGAAACAATTATTTTCCTGGACATTGATCTACATCTGATAGATATTGTGAAAAGACCCTTTAACTTAAAAAAAATTCCGAAACTGAAAATTCGTTTTCTCATTCAGATAGTTCAAATTATATGAAGCTATTTTTTCGTAATATCTAACAGAAAACAACTACTTTCTCGGCTAAAGCCACGCTGGACATTTAACTACATTGAACTAACTAAACTGATCCTTATTGCTTCGGAAAAGGCAAATTCACTGTTTGCACCAATTGCGGGTCGTTGATTTAGGAATAGATCAAGAACTCATTCACTGTAAAATAACAGCTTAATTCAAAATATCATATTCAGAACACACCAAACGCGAGCGAAGCGAGCGCGTCCGGCCGACATTTCGCAAATCCGCGCGCGCGGATTTGCGAAATGTCGGCCGAACGCACTTGCGTTCATGTTACTACTTTGTCAATTTCCTCCAGGCAATGAAAAAACTCTTTCCCAATCTCAACTGTGCTGAACTAACTTAACTTAACCTTGATGTTGAAATTGTTTCGGAAGAGACGATGTTCACGGTGGAGAATAATCTTTTTATAATTCGGTCAAATGTTGAATTTATTGTGAACCCATACAGTAATTTGAGATATTAGGACTATATCACAAGACACGCGAGCGAAGCGAGCGGGTCCGGCCGACATTTCGCAAATCCGCGCGCTCGGATTTGCGAAATGTCGGCCGGACCCCCTCGCCATCAAGTTACTACATTGTCCATTTTCTCAAATTTATGAAAAAGATCATGATCATTTATAGTGCGTGGCCTGTGGGGCAAGCGATTGCTTTGCTCATTTGTGATCAAAGTAAGATTGACAAATGTAAATACTTATATAAATAATCTTTTTGAAGGATGCGCCTTCAGATGAATAAGTATTCATTTTGATATTATTTAACAGTTATTTCCACAAATTTTTTTCAAGCACCCCTAACTTGGTAACAGCAATAATTTGGCAACCATGCATTTCCGCACCACAGAAATTGGGGTTTTCTTTACACGTGATCATAGCAATGGTTGTCACACTTTTTCCATAACCAATTGCTGCTAAACCATAACTTTCCCAACTTGGCAATCTCTCATTTTCACCATAACGACTATCATGGCTATATTTTTTGCATAACAAATTTCAGCCAAAGGAAAGCAGACAATTTGGCAACCATGTATTTCCGCACCATGGGAATCGGGTTTTTGTTTACTTGTGGTCATAGCAACGGTTTCTATGGCAACAGTTTTTCCATAACTGATTTCAGTTAAACTATAACTGGTCCAACAGAGGCAACTATGCATTTCCGCAGAACGGGAATAGCATTTTTGTTTACTCTTCACCCTAACAACGGTTACCATGGTAACCTTTTTTTCATAACTGATTTCAGCTAAACTAATGTGGACAACTTGGCAACCACGCATTTCCGCACCATGGGAATCGGGTTTTTGTATTGTCGTTACCCTAGCAACGGTTGCCATGGCAACAGTTTTTCTGTAACTGATTTCAGCTAAACGAAAGTTGAGCCTAAAAGCCATCAAAGAGGTATGAAATATCAGATAAACACGCAGAAGATTCAAACTTTAGAAAAATCTTTTATTCACCAGTGTATACATTGAATGAGTATACAGACATTACTAATGATATGACATGACAACCAATAGACGACTGGTAACTTGGTCAGAAAAACATGATACTGGTTGAAATATTAGTTCAGTAGCGGATGAAGTAGATAAAATTATATGACAATAATATAGGAATGCGATTATGGAATGGTTGGTTCAATTAGATGATGAATAAAAATTAATGTATAGGATTATATCAGATACAATATTCCGCAAAAGAATGATAGGATGATTGAAAGAATAAGAATAATGATACATTGCTTTTTTGTAACAGGTTCTGGTGTTCATTTCCTCAGACGCTATTTTGCCGACTTTGAGCCGTTTTTTCTCGAAGCCTGTCCATTATTTTCCATTGCCTTCGAGACATTCGATAAGGAGGTTGAAAAGTACGTCTCACCAATGTAATTCTTCAATAAATCTTATTGCGACACGTTTTTTCGTACATATTTATGTTGTTGTAACCTTATCCATATACCCATTTCAACTTCCATCTGTAATACAATTGACTTCCATTATTTTTTCCTGTATCAGCCCCAATATCTCAACTGAATCGTCTTCTTTATCACCATATCCATTCACTAATTTTCTCACAATCTATCGTTTATTTAATGTTCTAAAAATTTTTTTTTCATTCCTCGTATTATGTCTTTATGCGTCACCCTATATAAACTGAAATTATAGGCAAACGGTGCTGTAAAGACACAAGACCCATGAAAGAATTGCTAAAGTGCATGCTACAATTTCCAAGAGACATAAAGTTGCAAAATAACTCGGTCTATTTCTCCAGTTTTACTAACAAATTCCCCATTTTGCCTACTTCGGGCAATTTTTTTCTCAAAAACTATCCATTATTTTCCGTTGTGCCCGTGGAGACTTTTGATCAGGACATTGAAAAGTTCATCATACCAAAAAATCAGCAGAATTCACCGAAAGCCATTTCCTATAAGGTTTGTTCGTGGTCCTTTGAGAAGACTTGATTGACACTGGTGCACGTATGTATGTCACCCGTCAAAATATCGTCAAGTTTGATTTGCAACAACTATCGTATTTTAACGTCTTTCGTAAATTGGTACTTTTCAATATGCCAGCGTTTACCTCTTTTGGGTGCCGTACAAAGATTTCGTGATACCTGGTATGTTTGATGAATCAGTTCTGCAACTACTCGACGAAGATCCATCAACAAGCACCCGTGTGGTTAGTCGGAGACTTGGTTTAACGCAAACTATGGCATGGCGTATTATACAAGCGTCTAGCCGTACCAATTCTCCCGTAATTCCGCATGCGCATTGTGACCGCGGAAAATTCAAATTAAAAATTCATGTGTGCGTTGTCTGTGATATTTGACATTTAGGTTTAGATCAAAGTTATTTCATTAGGAAGATATAAACATCTCAAAGGCCTTTTTCAATATGTTGAGTAATGTTTTCTTTAAACTCGACATGTCAAACACATAGTTTAATGTATAGAGAACTTTATTAAAATTACTTACGTTTTCGGTGGATAGCAAGTTTCTACATATCATCGGGAATGATTAATTTACTGATCGTTTAGAAACAACTTTGAAAGTTATATAGAGACGTCTCTGCTGAATAATGTTGTTATTGTGAGGTGTTTTACAGGGTATTCTGTTGAAATATATATCAAAAATACTGAAAGGGACCTCCGATGAGAGTGTAAAGAAAGCAGAAAAATTCAAATGTTGTTTATGCAGCGAAGGAAATTTTGAAAATTAAAAAATATTGAATCATTTTGTAGCAGTTCTTGACATAAAGCTTGATGCAGCCTCGATACAACTTCAAAATGCTATAACCAAAGCATATGAACTCAGCTGTCCTGAAAAACAAAAGGCAACCACTCGGGAGAGAGGCTGTAGTGGCGTTCATACCTAAGACTGGAAGACGCCCAATGGACGAACCAAAGTCTTACCGCCCCATTAGCCTCACCTCTTTTCTCCTGAAAGCAATGGAGAAAATGATATGACTGTTATGTCAGAAGCGAACTCCTCGAGTTTAGACCGCTTCACAAAAAACAGTTTGCTTACCAAGCAGGAAAATCCACAATTAATGCTCTACAATGCCTAATTGAAGGTATTGAAAAGACATATGTGGCAAAAGAAATGGCACTTTGCGCCTTCATTGACATAGAGGGTGCTTTCGACAACACCTCACGTGCCTCCATAACCAGATCATTAGAGGAAAGGAATATCAATGCCTCACTGATCAGATGGATACAATCAATGCTGAGAAGCAGAATCATTGTGGCGACCCTAGGGGCTAGGGGGGGAGACAGTCAAGATGACAGCAGAAAAAGGTTGCCCACAAGTGGGAGTTCTATCGCCTTTGCTGTAGTCACTGGTTGTCGACGACCTGCTAGTAAAGCTACACGAATCTGGTTTCACGACTCAAGGTTATGCCGATGACCTAGTCGTCACCATTAGGGGCAAACATGACGGAGTAATCTCCGACCGCATGCAATTAGCCCTAAACACAATCAGTAGCTGGTGCGCAAAGGAAGGACTCAACGTCAATCCTAGCAAAACAGTGCTGGTTCCATTCACCAAGAGGCGAAAGTACGAACTTAATGCCTTAACTTTGAATGGAACCCAGCTAACATTTTCCAAAGAGGTGAAATATTTGGGAGTTATAATAGACCAAAAACTGACTTGGAACAGCCAAATCAACCACATTCTTTCCAGGGCTATAGCGGCAAGCTGAACATGCCGCAGAGTCTTTGGTAAGACATGGGATCTGAAACCAAAAATGATTTATTGGTCATACCAAATGATCATCAAACCCATGGTCACCTTCGCCTCACTGGTATGGTGGCAAAAAATTCAACAAATTTCAGCACAAGTCAAGCTGCAGAAAGACAACTAAATGCGTGTGCACGGAGGTACGGAAATCGGAGGTATCCACCTTATCCGGCTGGCGACGCTCCGAGCACAGCATCGTCGCAAATCCAGCAACTCCGGAACTCTTCTTACTGGATTAGGCAGGAACAGTACGAATTCTTTTTTAATGGTGTTGGCGTTACCAACGGCGTCTCGTACCAGGATGTAGATTGCTAACGAAGCTAGACCCTGGCCAGAAATACTTTTGAAAACATCGTTATCGTGGCACGCGGACGACTGTAGTTTTGAGTCGTCTCGCGTTCTTAAATAGAAAAGGCTGACATTTACTCCGGCCAATGCCAGAGCAAAGCCGCTGGTGAGTGCTGATGGGCGGAGCCTATTGGATCTCCGCTCCCAGATATACTCTCAAGTGCAAAATTTTTATTTCGTATTTCTGGCCCAGGATGACACTGGCCTCTTTTAGGGATCAACTCTTTGATGAAATACCTTTGGCGAGGTTAAGACGAATATGGTTTAGGGCTTCGCGAGACCAAGACCAAGACTTGACTTTCGAGACCAAGATCTCGAAAGGAAAATAATGAACATAAAGGACCCCGCACTGATCTTATGGAAAACTGGTTTCGGTGAAAATCGCTGTAATTGCAATATGATGTAGCCCATGCCATCCTGACCAAAAGTTACCATTGCGCCAACTCTCTGAAAGCCGGCGTTTGGATTCTACAGAGGGTCAAAGTTTGATATTATGAAGATTTTTCAAAAAATATAGAATTTCATTTTCTTCGTATCGATCTGAATGTTTATAATAGTCCAGAATCAAAACTGGCGGGTATACTTTGTTTTTGGTAATTTTTATGGAACTTTTTTCGAGAAAATATTCGTTTTCCTGCAGATCCCTATGCAATTGATGGTACTCACAGTACTTGAGAGGGCGATCATATTTTGCATTTGAACCAGCCATCCAACTTCAAGTACCTGGAAGATACGGGGCGATCAAAAATATATTTTCAATTTCGTAGCGTATCGAAATAAAAGACTATCATTATTAGGATATGATGTAGAATATCTGTTATGTAATATTATTTTTAAAATATTTTCAATAATTTGAAGATAATCTCAATTGAACAAAATAAATGTTACGCATTATCTCTCATTTCTTTACTGATAATGCAAGTAAAACTGGAACAGTATGGAACTACTTGAAGTTTTATCAACAATTGTGCAAATTGCTTTGTTTATTGGTGTCAATTGTTGTTATTTAAAATACAATAGGACGTGCATTCAGAACACGCTATGACGTTATTACAGTGTTGATATAAAAACTAGACCATTGGCAAGTTTCAATTTCGAAACCCTGCAAGTCGATTTTGGTTCGTCTGTTCTCTTGCTTCAGTTTATCTGTATCTGTTCATTATGAATCATGAATACTTGCATTTCATACGTTGAGAGATTTCTATCTCTTTCAAATTTTCTCACAACGTTTCGATTGCTTGAATCCGCGATCGTCTTCTGATGAATAATAATAATTCAGATTCTACCTGATGTTATGTAGTTCTTTAATTACTTTGTAATTACGCGCGGTCTTGTGGCGCGCGTGTTTTTCGCGCTTTTTCTCCAAAACGGCCCATGAGCGGTCTCCATACGTTTTTTATTTCTACGCGCGTTTGACTAAAGGCACTATTGGCTTCGATATAGGCGGTTTCTATAAATTTCCTTTAAAACCTATGTTCCTCTCTACGAAGAGTAATACTAGCCTCGTTCCAAAGAGTTCGGTGGTGCTTTGTCCAGGCGTGGTCAGTAATTCCCGATTTTGATGTTTCCCCTCGAGGAGTCCACTTTTTGTGTTCGGCTATTCTTACTGATAATGGCCTCCTGGTTTCTCCAATATAGGAATGTGGAGATTCCTACCACTACCGAATTATTTGCAAATTATCCTCTTTGTGGTCCATCTCGACCTGCTGAAGCCGTCCGTTCGGCAAGGATTCAAAGTGACGTCGAAGGGATGTGAAGACTAAGCTCGACGAGTCAATCTCTATGGGACCGATAACAGTGGGACGGTTGATGATACTTCAGAAGAGCATGGCCCGTGAAAATATCTATAAAACAGAGATAGATCGCCATCCTTTCTGCGGTGTTCCAGAGAAGTGTTCAGTGGTAGATCGGACATAATCTAAAAGTGTCAGTGTGTGTTTATGGGCTGCACTCCATATATGAGAAAATTATTCCAAGACAGGGCGGATCTGTGTCTTATAAATCATAATCAATTGACAGGAAGTGAAATAGCACTTGGAACGAAACAGAAAACCAAAATTTGAGAGGTACTTTTGGCAATGGAACTCACATCGCTTTCCCATGAAAGGGTACTACTGATGGTAACGAATGGAGGAATTCATTGGTATGAATACTCCTGACATGATTAGGTTGGCCACTATCTGGCCTTTCTAGAGAAAAGACATACTTAGGTTTTATTCGCATTGAATTATACCAAGTTGTTGGATTCCCACTCTAGCATTTTTGCTAGGTCCATATTTGAATCATTCACGTTCCTTCCCTGTTCTTTTTATATTTCACGTGCTGATATCGGAACTTTGGAAGAGAAAGCGGTGTAAACGGGTCCTGTCAACCGCAAGGCTATGCACTGGGCATGAGGTAGCACCCAACAAATCATTGATGTGGAGGAGAAACAGTGTTGGTGCTAAAATGGATCCCTGCGGAACACCAGATCTGCTGGAGAGCGAGCTAGATGGCAGAGAACATTTGAGAAAATAAATAAAGTTAAATAAATATTACCCAACCCCTGTCTGAATAATAACGACAAACGAAATCCAATTATATTTCGACACCCCCAACAAACAAGGCAAAATCTCGAGATACGTCCGTTTTGAGATATTCACATAGGCACACTCAGCAAAAAAAGACGATTCTTTCTGTATTATCTAGGACCCATAGATCCAAAGTTATCTGAGAGGAACAAAAAAGTAACTCTCATTCCTTTATCCCAAAAAGGTGGTGTCTTAGGTTACGCCTAATATATCATTAGCAATTCTCAACACCAAGATGAGAACAAAGCAGTTAGTGGACTTGCCACGTTAACTCAAAATTAACACGAATTTCGTATAAGTAGAAATTAAGAGAAAAAAAATTGCATGTTCGTTCGACGCCTTCTTAGTGCGTCAATTCAGAAGTTTATGATAAATTTTTGCTGAAAGATTCTGATGAACTCAACATTCACAATAACCGGAACATTATTTATATTTATTGTGTGTCATATAATTGCATCTGATCAAAGTCATTTCATTACGAACCTATAATCAATTGATTGATAGTAGTTTTTATGCATTCAGTCAAACTAAGGGAATCCCGTCTTTTTTAGTTTGTGAATACCCTTATACAGATAAACCGAGGGGGAAGTAACTCTTTCATTAGGTGTACATCATAACATTTTCATTACTTCATTAATCATTTCATATTCAACTTAAAATCGAAATCTATGTTTCTGGGGATCCGTGATATGATTTTTTTCGGTTTCAAGTTGGCAAATTTATGCCGTCTGACAATCGGTAAGTGATCGCCTCGGTGATCGCTGAGCAGACGCGGATTTTAATCAGTGATTTTCCAATGAATAGTATAACATCATTAATGGTAATTATTTTTCATTAGAGTTAATTACTGCATTATTTTCATTAGGTGTACAAAAAATGGCTAGTTACTTCCCCCTCGAGATAAACTAAGTTCACTTGTACTTTCTGAATGTCATCTTAATAAAGTTTGGCAGATTCGTGCATTCACATTATAGACAGACAGGTTTGAAATAGGATTGCAATCTAATCATTCAAATTAATTATCAGGTACAAATAACGTTGAATATAGTTAGTGAGCTGCCTATATGATTTACTGACAGGTAAAGAAACCGTCGGTTGGGGAGGGGGGGGGGGGGTTGAAAACCAGTCTCGGTGTGTGACTGATCCGGAAACCTGCTAGTTTTATATTTCGGTAGATTAGGGTTTTGGACATACCTTCTGCCAAGTTTGACCCGGGAACGATATTTTGGACTTTGTTAAGGCTTACTAGAGGTACGAGAAAATGCTTCCAGCAGACGCGCAGCTTGTCAAGGGCCATTTTGGCAGCACTTTGAAATGACCAAAAAATCGATAAATTCTACATAGTTTGTTATAAATAAAGAAATAAGCTACGAAAATGTCTGCTGCTTTTTTATGTACATGCCAAAATACCAAAGAAAAAAACAGCTTTACACAGAAAAAAAATTCACAGTTTCACAGTATAAGCAAGAGTGATATTCTTGAGTGAAAGCTAAGATATACTCATATATCCGCAAAGAGAACTTCCCTCAGTTCAAAATACACGTTATTCTTATACCTATCCATTGACTTCACTCATAATAAAAATAAATAAACTTGATAATAGTATATTAACAATCATTTCAAAATCTAGAAAAACTTTCATTGAGAATAAGCCAAATTGAATGAAGTATAGCATTGTCTTTAAGCTAAAGTTTTCTTATTTTCCGAGGAAACAAAACATACTCTCTATAAGTATATGAACAACTAGTTTTAGACACTATTTTCACTTTGACTAAGAATGAATTTGGTTGAATTTACTCTAGAAGCATTTGTAATCAATGTTTTTCTCACTCAACTGAAAGCTAAGTAAAATTCAATTAAGTATAGTTACTTTCAAAAGGACTATTTCCTAAATCCCAGAGCAAGAATAAATATATCTGAAATAGGAACTCTTTCTGCCGTTGTTACGATTATAAATATTCCACAACAAAATGTTGCGCAAACTTCACAAGGATGGCAGGGCATAAGGCAACAGTAAAATTTTAATACATTATTTATTTATAATAAAAAAATGTATATACTTTACGACAATATCGGATAATGTATTGAGTGTAATAGAGACAAAATTAAATTGACTCAATGATTTCGAGGGTGTTGCTCAAAAATAAGATAGATATTAAAGGAGCTTCTCTTTCCCTGTAGGTACATACCGATGAATGTTCTGTTAGTTTCTTTCATTTTCCAAGAAGTATAATTAATTTTTTTGCACAACGAATTAATTCTTTCATTAACTCTTGAGATAGTTTTCATACTGTTGCAATTGTTATTCATGATCTGAAAAATCAAAATGCCTTTAAATTGTGTATACTTGCGTATAGTATATTGAATTGAAGTCATAATATTTTGCCTACCAGCGAATTATCAGTCTCAATTTTTTTAGAATATGCATAGAAAGGAGTCAAAGACACGCATTCCTGACCTGATTCAGTCTGATACCAATGTAATTTACGATTATTATTAATAAAAATTGGTGCAGATCCTGTTTCCACAGGACGCCATATTCTTTTTTACAGTTACAGAGAGTTGTTATCATCACAGTGTTTGATTAAGTATACTCACCGTTGAATACTGGAATCAAGTCTTCCAATTTCCATTGTCGTAGAAGGTCCTCCATTTTTAAACACACAATTGATAGTAGATAAAAGATGCAACCAAATTTTTGCAGATTTTCACCTAAACACTGGCTGCTGCATATCGCCAAGACAATCGGACAACCTCGATCGATTCTACGATCACCCCCACTACGTCGACGATTGTTCTACTCCATCTAAGTCAAGTGTGAAGCTGGGCGAATTACCTATTATAAGTTTTCATTGGTTTCAATCATAATATAACAATTCTCAATACAATTACTGAAAACATTCTATCAAGAGTAAGTTTCTCCAATGGACAAAAAATATTCTGGTTCATAGAATGTATTTCTCCTGATCCAATGTTGAAATTGAAACTACGATTAACTATAACACATTTTGACGCAAGTTTTTAATTTTATCAAAAGGATACAAATCAATACTCGGATAAATTGTATATCCTCTCTTTTATTTAGACAAGTAATCTTGTTGGATTAAGAATTCAACAAATCCCATCTTAATCTTGACAATCAGGAATATCTCTCGTTTCAAAATGATAGTATAGGATTTTCTTCCTTTAGAACAAATTCTTTCAATTAAAATATAATAAAATTTAGTTTGAGAATATTTTTTCAAGACTATCGTTATACCTCAGTGCAAACCAGCATTTTTTCCTGTGTAGGCGTCAGATTTGAATCCGTCCATGATCTGCTGGCTATATGATTTACTGACAGGTAAATAAACCGTTTGCTGGGCATGAAATCAGTGGTGTAGCTAGAAACCAAGGGCCCTGGGGCAAATTGAAAAATGGGGCCCCACTGCTATGTAAACTGATTAGGTTTTATCAAATAAAAATATGAAATATACAAATACTTTAAAAATGCTAAGCTACTTAACTTCTTAAGCTCTTTTTTGTGAACTGCAGGGCAGGTAATAAAAATATTAAACAGTAACAACATAAATTACAATTAATACTTGCTATAGGTTTGGCTAATAAAACGAAATAGAGAGGATTCAAGGGTTTATTATATAAAGGTCGGGCCTACCAACTGACTAAATAACAATTATATTTACAATTTTTTCCTAGCTTTAGTTTTCGCAAAAGTATCAATGACTTCGTTTAAATCCAGGCTTGAAGCGGTTTTGTTTTCAATTGCTATTAGCGATAAATGTCGGAGTCGAGTTTGGCCCATATTATTTCTTAAATAATTTTTTATTATTTTTAATTTGCTAAATGACCTTTCAGCTGATGCAGAAGTGACAGGAATTGTAAAGAATAATAACATTGCTGTAAATACTTCCGTTAGGTCGTATTCTAGCACTCCATAGTTGCTCATTATTACCTTAAATAATTGGTGAACAGTCCATGCTTGAGTTAGTTGAGGTAAAACTAGGTGGTAAATATTAATAAATTGAAGTGAAAAACTAGGGCCTATTATATCTGAATATTTTCTTTGGAATTCGTCACACTTTTGTAATAAAGTTGCTTCATCAACATGTAATAAAAATGTTGGTGTTAGAAAATCGAATTTATGACAGACTGCACTCATACCAATAAAACGTGTATCTAATTGAGATATTACTGTGTCTAGTACATTATTGAAAATCTTAATTTTAAATATTTTTCTCGGTTTGGAAATCGGTGATCAGCAGCTAATTCATCAAAATGTTTTTTTAACTTTTCTTTGCCTTTTTTCTTGAAAATGGGGATCAATACCATATTTTCTTGCAGTTTCACTGGCTTTGCACTTGAATAATTCGAAATCATGTCTATAAATTTGCAACTTTGCTTTGGTCTCTGCTAAAACTTTACTCGCCTCGCCCAAATTGATGTCGCATTTTTGTAAAGTTTTTGATGCATAATTGATTTCGTTCAATACACTGTGCATGAATTCGCAAAGCTCGAAACTCGAAATTTAGCATTTTTGTTTTAATAGTCTCTGCTTCACTACGCTAATCTTTATTAGGACTCTTCAGAACTATTTCTGATAATGCTTTGATAATATCAAAATAACGAAGTTTTATTGCAGATATCGTATTGACCCTACTGGACCATCTAGTCAGATTTAGTTTTTTTAGAGTGGTGTCCGATTCGCCAGTGAATTTTGAAAGTAGATCCCAACGTTTGATGCTGTTTCCGAAAAAGTTATACAAATTTTGCAACGTTGCGAAAAAATTCTGTATTTCCACACAACTGCTAACGGCATCATTTATCACCAAATTTAAATTATGAGTGGCACAATGTACGTACTCTGCGTTAGGCTGGATATCCTTAATATGTTTTTGTACACCATTATACACACCACTCATCACACTGGCTCCATCATAGCCTTGCCCCACACATTATTTTAAATCAATATTTTTGTCGATAAATAATGTTGTCACTTGGTTGACTAAATCTACTGCGCCATGTTTGAAGGCTGCATAAAAGCCTAGAAACACTTCTTTTACTTCTACAACAATGCTTAGCTGATCTACCTTCGATAGAATTTAGAATAGAATTTATTTGACCAAGTTACAATTATGTTTTTGGCAAGTCAATCAGGTACAAAACATTAATTAAAAGTCATTTAAAAATACAACTAAAATAACACAAACAGACATAACAATATCCTGAGTCGTATCCATTATGATGGCAAAAAACGGTGACGATCTAATTTGTTCTAGTAGATGGGTTTCGAGTTTGGTCCCCAAGCTCTCAATCATTTCATTTTGAATTGTTGCACTCAGATATCTTGTAGATCCTAAAAACATAAAAAAACACAATTTCGAAAAAGTCCTGATATTAAACAGTTAATAATTATAAACAAAATAAAACAATAAAAAAACTTAGAAATAATTATTATTACCTTTGGGCATATCCAAAACTTGTCGCAAAATGTGATCATTTTTGAGTTGCAGTGTTTTAATGAAATTAACGGATGAAGATTTATATATTTAATTACTGACACAATACAGTATTAACATCAACTTGACATCTATCTGAATACAGGGAGTTATATAATAATTAATTAATATAAGTACTCAGAGTTTGTATCTTCATTTCCAATACTCCCCTTCAAACTTGAGTTCCTATATTGACATTTTCCTTCGAAATTATTGACGACTTTTTCTTCATGCCTAAGGCTTGTATACAGAAATCGTGTTTTACCTTCGGCAGTGACTTTGTTAAAACATCTGCTACCATTTTCGTTGTTGGCAAATATTCAATTTCTATGCACTTCTGATTTACAGTTTCTCTAATGAAGTGGTGCCTGATATCAATATGTTTCGAACGGGCATGAAACACTGGATTTTTTGTCATCTCGTTCGCTCCTTGATTATCATTAAAAATCGTGAGACGAGTTGGTTCTGCTGAATACATTTCTGCAAGAAACTTTCTCAGGAATATCCCTTCTTTAGCTGCTTCTGTCAGGCTCATATATTCAGCTTCCATGGTCGATAATGACACAGTATTCTGTTTCTTGGTCTGCCAACTGATTGCTGCGCCTCCAAGTTTGAAAATATATCCTGAGTATGATTTGCGATCAAGGACATTACTTCCCCAGTCTGCATCAGCAAATCCTTTCATTTCTTCATTCGTTTTACTATAAATAAGTTCAAGATCTGCCGTTCCTCTCAAATATCTCAGAAGTCTCTTTGCTGCCTTCCAATGGACTTCTGAATAACATGTATTGAACTGACTCAGATAGTTCACAGCAAATGTGATATCTGGTCGGGTTCCTAGTGACAAATACATCAATTTGCCAATTAATGACCGATATGGATATTTATTTGAATCATCATCAAAACAGTCATTTTTCATCAACTTCACTCCAGGTTCTAAAGGTGTTGATACTGGATTGCAATGTTCCATTCCAAAATCGTTCAATATATCATAGATATATTTTGTTTGGGATAATCCAATGTTGTTCATTTCTGCTGAATAGTTGAATTCTATTCCTAGACAATAATGTAAACAGCCGAAATCTTTGGTTTTGAAATTTCTCATCAATTCGGATTTGATTTCTGCTAGCCATTCTTGATTCTGAGATGCTAAAATCAAATCATCGACGTATACTGCCAGAAGTAAGCTATCAGATCCTCTTTCAGCATGATAAACACATGGATCCGAGTGACATGGACTCATTCCCGCCAATATAAGTTTTTCATGCAGTTTTCGATACCACTGTCTACCTGACTGACGCAAACCATAGATTGACTTCTGTAGTGCACAAACTTTATTTCCAGCTTTCAATTGATCAAGCATTCTTTGTGCTTTTGCAGAAACTCTATCATTTTCACATAAAATGATATCCTGGAGAATTTCTTCAAATGAATCAGGCTTCTCCATAAAAATATCTTCTTCTATGTTTCCGTTAAGAAAGGCAGTTTCTATATCTAACTGATGGATAATCATGTCATTTCGAGTTTGGTCCCCAAGCTCATTTTGAATTGTTGCACTCAGATATCTTGTAGATCCTAAAAACATAAAAAAACACAATTTCGAAAAAGTCCTGATATTAAACAGTTAATAATTATAAACAAAATAAAACAATAAAAAAACTTAGAAATAATTATTATTACCTTTGGGCATATCCAAAACTTGTCGCAAAATGTGATCATTTTTGAGTTGCAGTGTTTTAATGAAATTAACGGATGAAGATTTATATATTTAATTACTGACACAATACAATATTAACATCAACTTGACATCTATCTGAATACAGGGAGTTATATAATAATGAATTAATATAAGTACTCAGAGTTTGTATCATATCGGGCGACAAGCTCTACAAAGGACAGAAAATGTCCGTGGTTTCCTTCCTGACTTAAGTCTTCTTGATGTCCTCTCAAAGCCAAAGAACTCTTTGCTATGGTGAGTATGAGATCGAATAACCTTTGAAGAACCATTTTCCAAAATGATGCTTCTTTGCGAATTTCATTTTCAAGTTCCTTGTCGATGGTATTAGTATCGTTTTTTTTTTCCAAAATTCATACACAGCACATGCTTCCGAATGGCTACTCGAACAACTGTGTTGTTTTATTCTTTCTGATAAATGCTTCCAATCTCGAAATCCCGTACACCAACCATTATTCCTTTGTGAAGCAAATAACCAACAGGGTTGACAATAGGAAGCGTCTAGTATTTTGGAATAACATAACCAAAAACGATTAACTGGCCCATATTTAGAACACGAAACGTAGTACGATTTTGAAAAACACCTATTGTTCTGGTTGATGTCTGTTGGAAAAGGTCCTGAAGGCTGTAAAGGCCCCATATCAAGAACTTGACGTTTTTCGTTATCACTTAATATTTTGTTCGTGAAGTTTCCCAAGTCATAAGAAGATTTGTCGAACACATTTTCGAAAAATGTAGAGGTCTGTGGTTCCTCCAAACCCGCTCTTATGTGTGTCATGCAAACATCATCCACGTTCACATGATCGGCGGCGGAGGTATCTCCAACTGCAATAATTGTCGAATCTTCTTCAGTAGGCTTCTCAACCAACACTGCAGTTACCACATTATTTGAGTCACTATCAATAGAAATATTTTGGCCAGATGTACTTGCAGAAGGCTGACTAAAAAACTTGTCAATTTTGGGCAATTTTCGTTTATTATCTTCTCTTTCTTGGCGTTGTTTGCGTTTAAATGCACCACTGGGTTTCTTCTTTTTATCCATAATTTTAGTTTTCTTATTTATTGAAACAATACAATATTAGATTATGCTCGAGGTAGGTACTCAACTCACTGTAGTCAGTGTTCACTGACGTAGTTAAAAGTAAAATAAAAGGAAAGAGAAACACAATGATACGCTACAAGCTACAAGTGGTGTTGGGGAATCCCCGGAAAAAAATTATCACCGTTAGTGTTACCACTGTTGCCAGTGTAGCCGAAATCTATAGATTTGACACGAGTTATTGACTTAACGGACATCAATATGAGAGGTAAAATCAAATAAAATTGAACCACTATATTCTATATTGACTAGTACAAAAAAGTTTATTGACATTAGCTTACTTACTCCTGATACATCATTAATTTTTTAACCGTTCTCGAAAAATAAATCTTTCGAATTCGCAATAAAACGCACATCGATGAATAATAAAACGCACATATCAAATTGACAACACTGCCAACCTACAGAAAGAATTTAGGGGAATTCCCTAGGCATAACTTTTGAATTTCTCTCAACTGAGTTTTCATGATTAAAGTGGGGTTGCAACCTGTCATCTGGTAAGGATTCGAGGGCCCCCTGAGCTTGAGGGCCCCGGGGCACTGCCCCGCCTAGCCCATAGGCAGTTACGCCACTGTATGAAATATTATTCAAGGCCGGCCACTCACGTACAGTTTCTACTGTCAGATTTAACTGTGCAGTTAAAACCGACAGTTTTAACTGTGAACTGAGACGTACACAGATGTGCAGTTCGATTGTTCATTCCTTCAGTTTTCCCATGGATTCGAACGGGAACGAAGATATGGTCGCGCTCGGTTTACTTTTTGCAATGTTATTACAAAAAAAAAGCGTAAACAGTGGTGCAAGAAGTGGCTACATAAACGAAATGCATCTTCCCACATACATTTGTTAAAATAGTTAAGGGAAGAGTCATTAGATTTTCTAAATCATTTGCGCATGACTTAAACAGTGTACCAAATAGCTATTTGTGTATTTGACGCGCAAAGTGATTGCCGCTCGACAAAGAGAGTTACCGCGCGACGCGAAGCGAAGCGCGGTAATTTTTGGAGAGCGGCAATGACACTTTGTGCTCGTATTTCGAGCACAAACGCAACTCTTAGACATAAAAACGATAGACACTTCATTCAACATAGGCACATAATAGCACCTATGAGAAAATTTACATTAGATAGTAATCCTCAATGTATAAGCTATCCAAATATCCAATAATTTACATCTCTAACAAAAGGAAAAAAGGGCAAAAACTTGCCTTAAAAACTCACGCCAAGACCGAAAACTCAGTTTAGTAGGAAGCATCTCTAACCTTAACACCACCGCAGTTCCTTAGAGTGCTTAGAATTTCTTGTTTTCACTTTCCATCATGCAAGAATAGGTTCGTTTTCAACAAAAGCTAGGGAGATCGAGCGTTTTTTCAATATTCTCGTTCTAGCGCGTAAAAGCTGTCACAAAATGACATTCCTCGGAAAACGTCAACTCTGCGTTGAGATCTGAAATCGTCAAAGGCTACTTTGGTAAGCGGTAGTAGAAAAAATTACTTTCGTTAGTTTGGTTGGTTTACTTTCGTTGGCTGACCTCAGGCTGTTTATTTTTGCTACAACAGTTTTTTTTGTGGAACCCAGTTCCAATTCCTCCAACTTCTTTGCCAATTTATTGTACTCTGCATCCTTCTTTGCACGATCATGGTAATCGGCAGATTTATCTTGCCATAGCAAGAATCCAATCTATTTGGCTCGATACAGTCAACAAATAACTTTGTTTTGTTTACGCGACATGTTGATGCACACTCTATAGACAGACTGTCGACACAAACTAAACTGAGAAGTATGGAAAATGACAGTTCAAACCGCCACACACACTCACTTCAGTTTGTCATTTCATTTAAAAATATGAATAATTTAATTTCTCTCAGTTAAACTGTACAGTTGAAAAATTGGAGTTGAACTGTGACTAAATTAGCCACACACGTACAGTTTTAACTGACAGTTATAACTGCACAGTTAAAACTGTACGTAAGTGGCCGGCCTTGGTGTCGCGCCAAGTCGCTTGGATGTAGTTTTCGAATTTCTCCAGGACAAGGTCTAGGAGGGAGGGGGGGGGGGAAACTAGTCAGTTTGTGACTGTTTGCTGGTTTTACATTTCGGTAGATATAGTCCTGGACATACCTTCTTCAAAGTTTGACCAGCGAACGAGGTCAAGATCCAGAGTTATGTCCAAAAAACCGCGATTTTCGAAAATCCTCCTGTCCCCTGACACGATTATGAAATACATTTTTATATTGTTTAGTCTAAAGGAGTTCAGATATATGAACTACGACGATATCAATTTTGCCTGCACTGCAGCAACAAATCGTTTAAATAAAACAGAGGATTGATTCGCACTACGAACCTTCGTATACAGGGTACACCTTTAATAAATAATAGTGCCCACTGTTACAAGTACTTAATCAGGTACCTTTTTTCAACAAATTTTCTGGAATATCACATGAAAAGGTAATTAATAAATGTATGTGTTTACCAAAGGAACTAAACAATTATTGAAGAAACAAAGTCAAAAAATAAGCGTTTATATTTTTTCAAGCCTCTTTTGGTTATGCATATTACAATAATGGAAGCTTTCTTTCTCTCTCACATTACGAACAAATCTCATAAAATAACGAACCAGATATTATTCAAGATCAAGTAAATTAAATTCTTGTTTATCACAGATGCATGATGACACTGTGTGTTCAAACAATTGTCAGCAGCTGTGTTACAGTATAGATTTTTCGTATGAGTTGAGAGGTTTTTTCCTTTTTTTCCAGTCCAGTCACGATAAATTTACACGTATCAAATCAGTAGTAATTAATTATGGAAATGTACGTATCCCATACGAAAAGCCAAAGCAGATATGGATTAATTGCAAGTTTGTCAAAAAATGCAATGTATTTCGTCGTGAACGCACACGAAATTCAATGAACCAATGACAGCCCATGAGAGATGTTTCATACGAACACAGATGAAATGTTACGTTTTGACGACGTTCTAGTCAAGGTCGTTGTGGGTTTATAATCTTTGAATTGTTAATCAACGACCCGTAATACTGGAAACAAATGAATCCTGCAATTAGCTCACTAGATTACTACTTCGCTCAAGGCGCGGTAATCCCAGAGGTGAGAAAACCAACCTATTTCTGGAAAATTTAGACCCTGTTAATTATTACACCACCGGAAATGTAATGATCATGAGTAGAACGCCAATACAAAGTGACTCATAGGTCGGGTATATACCGGGTGGCTACGGAAGTATTGCCTACGGAATATCTCAGTTATTGTATGAAGTAGGTTTGTGAAATTTGAAGCGTCGATATAATGACATAAGAGCTAGAATTTGAGCATATTGACATGTCGAAGTTAACTTCCGGTCTGACCGGAAGTAACATCAACTTTCTTATTTTAAATGGAAACCCTATTTTTTTTCTTTTCGCTTTATTCAGCATTCAATTCCCTTTCTAATGACATATCACAAGTTGGTATCTAACCAGAAACTAGATCAGAAAAAAAATATTATTGAAATTCACCGAGTAGGCCGTGGAAGCAAAATGAAAGCCAAAAATTGAAAAGTTGGCTATGGAAACCATACGTCACTTGATAATAGTTGCTACTACTGTGATATTTTATTTTCATTCGTCGGCGTTATAAAAAGCCGCCAAAAAAAATATTGGAAAAATTGGGAAAAAAACAATACTCTGTAGGTCCATAACTTAAATAGGAACATACAACTTTTTCTTGCCTGTACTATTCAGCATAACCATTCCTTTCTAATGATATGATAGAAAGTAATTTTTTGAAATGAAATACCAAAAAATCCAATTATTATTCTTCAAATAACGAAAAAACAGATTTATCGAAAAAAAAATTCAAATTGATAGGATTAAAGATAAAATAAATTCAAAACAAATGTTCGAAATGCATTCCCTCAGCGTCAATACATTTATTGACTCTGGTGATATTTTCATGTAAAACGTTTCTCAACATTTGGGGCGTGATATCTTGGAAAGCTCTACGAATTTTTACTTCTAGCTCATGTAGAGTTGTAGGCTGTGTGGAAAACACCCTATTTTTAAGATGCCCCCATAGAAAAAAGTCGCACGGAGTAAGATCAGGTGACCTTGGTGGCCACGTGACTGGACCATGGGTTGTTATAAGTCTCTCTTGAAAGCGATTTTGAAGATAATTTCTCGCTATTCTTGAATTATGCGGAGGGGCGCCATCTTGCTGGAAGTACATTCTCTCAGTTATTTCCGCTGGTAGGTTGTTAATGAATTCCGAAATTTCATTCGTTAAAAAATTAAAGGATCTCCCTCCGGTTAGTTGGCCTTGAAAAAGAATGGGGCCAACAATATGAGTTCCAACTATTCCTGCCCAAACATTCACACCAAATCTCTCCTGGAAGCCGCCTTGTCGAAACCGGTGCTCGTTTGCTATCGCCCAATACCTGAAACAAAAGACCGTTCACACTTTTAGCACTTTACACTTCGACTATCGACAATAATCCAAATAAAGTACAGTACCTACCTTGTATTATTCCTGTTAAATAATCCATTGTTGGTAAATCTTGACTCGTCCGTAAACAGGATATAATAGTTAAATAGGTGATTCTCAGCATTTTGTCGAAGAAACCAATTACAATATTCCAGGCGCCTTTCACCGTCATTTTCATACAAATGTTGATGCAACTGATACTTGAAGGATTTCAATCGATGTTTTTTCAAAATTTTCCTAGCAGAGTCCTTACTTATAGCTAATTCGGCGCCAATCTGCCTTGAGGAAATTGTGCTATCATATTGTACTAAAGCTAATACATTAATTTCAGTTTCCTCATTAATAACAAATGCTTCTTGGTCTTCGTGAACATCAGGCTCAGTTCTTAATTTTTCTTCAAGCCACTGGATATACCTTCTTGACGGTTGCTGCCTCCCTGGATATCGCTCTGAATACCTTCGTTCAGCGGCATAAGAATTTTTTAAACATTCACCATAAATGAGAAGCATGTCAATTTGTTCGGTTCGTGAATAACGGGGCATTTTTTTAATATTCCACTAATTGATTTCGATTTCCAAACCCTTTTAAAATGGCAGAATCAAAAACACTACTTCGAACGTCAAAATAATATGGATAGCAGCGTTCGTGACAGCTCTCATTTCTTTTTTGTTTCATTCCAAAATACATCTTAATCATCCTACTTGTTAATATTTTGGTTCGAATGATTATTGCAATGGAATGATTATTCTGAATAGCACAAACATCGTCCATAGGTAGATATTAGAATATCTATGGACGATGTCACAGTTAACTTCGACATGTCAATATGCTCAAATTCTAGCTCTTATGTCATTATATCGACGCTCCAAATTTCACAAACCTACTTCATACAATAACTGAGATATTCCGTAGGCAATACTTCCGTAGCCACCCGGTATATTTCCGTAATTATTTGAACTGCGAAAGGAATTTTCAACCATACAATCATTCAAGATCATAACTGACAAATAAATAATTACGATCCAATTATGTTATGTAGAATCGATTCAAACTGTGTTCTTCATCTTTCACACTTATTTGGTATGGGCGAGTGTCCTGCAGTAATCCTATAAGATTTGATAGACTAAAACACTCGATTGTTTATTATATTAAGACATTTCAAATCTTTTTACAATGAAGTTCAATCATGGGGTACGAGCCCCTTCCCATTTCAGTTGGCCCACTTTATATTTTTTTTGAATTTGTCCTATGGTGACAAAATAAAAGTACTTGTTGAACTTTTTTCTAAATTAATTCATCCTCGCAATTGGATTCTGTTTACCAAAATATGACATAAAAACCAATGAATGCATACAAAATGAGAAAAAATAGAAGAATGTGAACAAATACAGAACATAGCAAAAAATAGTTTACCACTGGGTAACATGGCCTTTATTTTTTATAACTGCAGAAATTCTTCGTGGCATGGTATTGACTAAGTTTTCACAAAATTGTGGTGCCTTTAATTCAAGGATTGTTCTGGCAGGATGTGTCACATGCCACAATGTTTCAATCGGAGATAAATCGGGACTACTAGAAACCCATTCCAAAAGCATCATGCATACTGTTCATATCATATAAATCTGTCCAATTCTCTGACATAAGAACTGTTTCAAAATTTTGTATAGCTTCTCGCGAGTAGTATCGTTTCTTCATATGACTTCTTACATTTTTGTTCTGATGCAAGGGAAATTCATACAATAGTGTTGTAAGATCTGAGTAGAAGTTTTCAACCACACAGCAAGTTCCTTTCTCATTTATATCTACAAATATTTTATCAGTGATAGTACATGTTTCAGCTGTTATTCGCGTTGGCCATTTCACTAAGGTCTCCACAGAGAATGATATTATCATGGGGTAAACAAATCTGGACTATAACATTTTTATACTGGGTGGGGAGTAGTGCGTCAAAGATCGATTTCTCAAGTTCTCGGGCCATCAGAAAAATGTCTGCAGTCGCCATGGTTTGAAACATCGCCTACTGGTAGCCAAAGTGATTGAAACAATTTCGCTTTAACCACTCTGCTACTAGATCCTGTTGAACAAGAGTATATTGCCACACATACAGGGCGATACGAATAAAATTGGGTTGGAATGTGGAGTGCATTATTTTAAAATGAAATATTATCAATTATAATATATATTAGTAAATTAAAATATCTGCGTAACGTTCACTCACCCCTAAACTATTATTGATTGTCTCTTAGATGTTACGAATTTTTGGTCGAATTAAGTCCATTTGCAAATGCATTCAGTAAAAATTCCTGACCTTACACTGATAGACTTAGAAAAAAAAATTGTAATGCCATTTTTATAGACAGATTTGTAATATTTCTTATTTCTCATGCCTTGAAATTATATAGGATATTTTTCATACGGAACTTTTCGAAACTTTAGCTTTCTTTTAAAAAGAACACTCCATATATTTTTTGACTGTGACATAGAATATGATGTAGAAGAGGACTCATAAACATTTTTCTAAAAATTGTAAGTAGCTGGAACATACTGTATAAATGACCAAATATAACAAAACACTTTCATTACTTTTAATAGCATCTCATATTAATGACTGTCTACATTTTGATAAATCAGAATAGTTATAATTATCCAGGATTACGTTTTGTGTTGTTTAACAATGAAAAACAAACGAGAGTTTTTAGGTGCCTCTAGGGCCAAAACTAGCATATAGAAAAAGTTATGCCTATTGAACTTTTGGTTTGGAATGACTCATCAAAAATTCAGCCATTTCGACAGGGGGGCAATTTTCCTATTAAAGTGTATTAAAGTATCCTTTAGAAAATATATTTCATATACATGATCAAATATACGTCAATTTATATTATAATTTCGCTGGTTGAATAAACTGAACATAACGATTTTTCACGTCCCAACAAGGGAGACTAATCGAATAGACATAACCTTTAGAGCAAACATTCATTCTCCAGTCGTAAACAACATTTATCATCGACACTTGTCAATAAAAGAAGCGAGAGGTGATACTTGATGAATGTTTACAGTAATATCGAGTGTTGCCGTTCAATGCCTCCAATAATATCGATATTTGAACTGTCTGGCTTCTTGATTAAATTTGTAATTAGACGCCAAGCAGAGAACTAATTTCCACATTGCGATAAGAAGACAAAAAAAAGATTGAATGTCTAAGAAAGTGTTTGGCTGTCTGCTGAGACGCTTTTAATTCAGCGATATTTTTTGAAAAACTATAGAAAATAGCTATTTATGATACAAGTTCGTGAAGTAGGACTTTTTTGTATGAGCGTGAGTACAAAAAAGCCCGTTACGAAAGTGTTTCATGCAAAGTTTTTTCTTTGACAAAATTGTAGCAATTATATCATTAATTTGAATGTTTAATGATATGAATTGTGGTCGTATTATCAAATAAAGACTTCCGAGTTATATTTGACGCATTTTTCAAAAATGCGTAAATGTATGAACAGTGTGTAAAAAATTACTTAACGCACAGTTGATGACTTTACGCACATGTGATTTGTTACGCATTTGTGCGAAAAAGTATCACTTTACGCACTGTTGTAGAAAAATAATTTTTTTGATATCTATCTGGACAGTTTTTCTCTATTCATCATACATACATCGATAAGACACAATGTTTCTATATCAAATCCCACTGACGTTTTTGAACTTACGCTATACTTTCCGGGTCATCATCTTCTTTTTTTGGTATCCATTTGTATATTTCTTTCAGGATATGACTTTGAAGAGAAGGTTTAACAGAGCATTTCAATGAATTGAGAATCAATATGAACCCACCTTCTTTATACTCGTTGTACAACCTATACGTATTCATCTATAACTTTAATTATCCACGTTCATAGCACTCATATTCAGTTTACCTAGAGGCAATTCCCTACCAAAATCGTTATGTGAATAAATGAAGTTTTTTGAATTTCAAAATATATTAAAACTGAAATGAACAGAAATTAGTTTCAATAGGAGCGTTTTATTGTAGGCAGAAATGTTCTACTCTTAGAAGTAGAATTTGACTCAGCTGTTTTTTTGACACCAAATATATCTATGAATTGATGGATGTAGACGTTACTACGTGGTAGGAAATCATCACGAAAAATGAGAAATAAAACTTTCTATGTTTTTATACCACTTCTATTTGTAACCAACGTTACTGCAGTTTCGTCCTATATGGACATTATCAAACAATACAATAATCTGAAATAATAACACTTCTAATACCCTTAATTCTACCCGAGGCCTGTCTTAATGACTAACGGTAATTAATGACTTTTACCTGTACCTTGTTTATTTGCGACAATGTGACTGCGCTGCCTTAAAAACCGGTGAATAGACCAAATCCAGTTGATCATTCAGTAGGTTATATCCACAATATTTGTGTTTATGAATTTCTAGGGATTCTAAATAATTCAGTTTCCAACCCTTGCTTGCACAGTGCAAAATTTCCGTATCGTTCAGACTCGGAAATTTGTGGTTGCATTCCAAGGAATGGTTTGAAAACGTCGAATCATTTTTTCCTAGTCTGAAGGACCTTTCATATTCAGCGTATCTTTTTGAAAAATTACGTCCACATTGTCCCACATAAACACCGTTACACTCTGGACACTTAAGCTTATAAACTCCAGATTTTTCCATTTTTGCTATTCTATCTTTGGCATTGAAAAGAAAATTAGACAACCTGGCATGCGGCCTGTATGCTACTTCTATATTATTCTTTCTAAAGAATCCCGCAATAGCCTCTGTTCTTCTCCCGAAGTACGTTAAAGTTACAAATTTCTAAGTTTCTGATTGTTTGACCTGGGGGTATATTAATTTGTGCGAAAATTTAAGACGATGTTTTCTGACTAACTTTTGAATTGTGGCCGCTTGGAAACCATTATTTTGTCCTATCTGTATGATTGTTTTAAATTCTGTATCTAGATTATTAGCAGACAAAGGTAACGAGAACGCTCTATGTAACATTGAATTATATGCTGCTAATTTTTGACTATCGGGATGGAAAGAATCACTTGGGATTGTAATGTCCGTGTAGCTCGGTTTTCTGAATACATTGAACTCAAATTTATTATGATTATGTGTGATGGTTAGGTCTAAGAAATTAAGTTGTCTCTCTGTCTCAAGTGTGAATTGTATGTTACTATTCAGATTATTTATAAATATCAGAAACTGGTTTAGCTGTCGTGTGGTACCTCTGAAACAGGCAAGAATATCGTCAACATATCTATACCAAAAATGAATATGTTTTTTACCAACTTCGGAATTTAGTATAGTGGTCTCCAAGTTGTTCATAAATATATCTGCTAAAAGTGGACTAAGGGGGGAACCCATTGGTAAACCTGAATCCTGTTTATAAAATTTATTATTGAATTGCAAATAATTCTGATCTAGGCATACATCAAAAGCTGTCGAAATTTCAAAAGAAGTAATATGGTCTACTTTGGCCTGATCTAATATATTTAAAATGAGAGACTTACATTCGTTATACGGTATGTTGGAGAACATACTTTTCACATCGAATGAAACTAAAATTGAATTATGTGGAGTGGTTTCTTTATTTATTCTTTCTACTAGACTTAGTGAGTTTTTTACGCTATGGTGCGGAACAAAATTGGTAATATTTTTGAACAACTTGTTGAAATTTCGACACCTTTTGATGTATGCCTAGATCAGAATTATTTGCAATTCAATAATAAATTTTATAAACAGGATTCAGGTTTACCAATGGGTTCCCCCCTTAGTCCACTTTTAGCAGATATATTTATGAACAACTTGGAGACCACTATACTAAATTCCGAAGTTGGTAAAAAACATATTCATTTTTGGTATAGATATGTTGACGATATTCTTGCCTGTTTCAGAGGTACCACACGACAGCTAAACCAGTTTCTGATATTTATAAATAATCTAAATAGTAACATACAATTCACACTTGAGACAGAGATAGAGAGACAACTTAATTTCTTAGACCTAACTATCACACATAATCATAATAAATTTGATTTCAATGTATTCAGAAAACCGAGCTACACGGACATTACAATCCCAAGTGATTCTTTCCATCCCGATAGTCAAAAATTAGCAGCATATAATTCAATGTTACATAGAGCGTTCTCGTTACCTTTGTCTGCTAATAATCTACATACAGAAATTAAAACAATCATACAGATAGGACAAAATAATGGTTTCCAAGCGGCCACAATTCAAAAGTTAGTCAGGAAACATCGTCTTAAATTTTCGCACAAATTAATATACCCCCAGGTCAAACAATCAGAAACTAAGAAATTTGTAACTTTAACGTACTTCGGGAGAAGAACATAGGCTATTGCGGGATTCTGTAGAAAGAATAATATAGAAGTAGCATACAGGCCGCATGCCAGGTTGTCTAATTTTCTTTTCAATGCCAAAGATAGAATAGCAAAAATGGAAAAATCTGGAGTTTATAAGCTTAAGTGTCCAGAGTGTAACGGTGTTTATGTGGGACAATGTGGACGTAATTTTTCAAAAAGATACGCTGAACATGAAAGGTCCTTCAGACTAGGAAAAAATGATTCGACGTTTTCAAACCATTCCTTGGAATGCAACCACAAATTTCCGAGTCTGAACGATACGGAAATTTTGCACTATGCAAGCAAGGGTTGAAAACTGAATTATTTAGAATCCCTAGAAATTCATAAACACAAATATTGTGGATGTAACCTACTGAATGATCAACTGGATTTGGTCTATTCACCGGTTTTTAAGGCAGCGCAGTCACATTGTCGCAAATAAACAAGGTACAGGTAAAAGTCATTAATTACCGTTAGTCATTAAGACAGGCCTCGGGTAGAATTAAGGGTATTTAAGAAGTGTTATTATTTCAGATTATTGTATTGTTTGATAATGTCCATATAGGACGAAACTGCAGTAACGTTGGTTACAAATAGAAGTGGTATAAAAACATAGAAAGTTTTATTTCTCATTTTTCGTGCAAATATATCTACTTTCTCTACTTTTGCTACGATCGAATTCGATGGTAGCAAAAGTAGATAATTGGTTGAAAAATTAAACTCCCTAAATCATATCAGAAATTGACACTATTGACATTACATTAAACTATGGACCAAATCTGTTCATTTCAGTTTGGTTGTATTTTGAGGTTCAAAAAACTTCACTTACTCGCATGAAAATGATTTTGGTAGTGAAGTATGAGCTTCTAGTTAAAATTAATATGAGTATTATGGACGTAATTGAAGTTCGAGATGGAAATGTTTAACGAATATGTTGTGCAACGAGTTTTATTTATATGTATAATATAGAAGGTGGGTTCATATTGATTCTCAATTCAACCTCTGTTGAAGCTCCCTTTTAAAATTATATAAAAAAGGAAACCAGAAAAGAAGTTGATGAAGGTGGGTTCATATTGATTTGAAATTAATTTAGTATTTCTGTTGAACCTTCCTTTTATTTCTACTAGTAAAGTGTCGAAAGTTTAAAAACATCATATAATATAGAAGGTGGGTTCATATTGATTCTCAATTCAACCTCTGTTGAAGCTCCCTTTTAAAATTATATTCTATAAAAAAGGAAACCAGAAAAGAAGTTGATGAAGGTGGGTTCATATTGATTTGAAATTAATTTAGTATTTCTGTTGAACCTTCCTTTTATTTCTACTAGTAAAGTGTCGAAAGTTTAAAAACATCAGTGGGATAATATAGATTCTATTCTATATGTCTAATCGATTTATTTGTGATGATTAGAGAGAAATTTATCAGAGACATATCAAAAAAATATTTTTCAGTTTCTACTTGTTCCCAATCTTCAAATATGCAAATTTTATTTATAATTCTGTTTTAATTTTTAGTTCGTTCACTCAAAGCTGCTTCAAAAGTGGAAGGTGTTAGGTTTTGGAATCATTTCTTCATAATAATTTTTACACCTTGAAAAATTTTTCTGAGACAAAATTATTCAAGGAATTCACATATATGATAACTTCATTATTCCATTCGAAATATTCCAGCCTAAATAATCTTCCAATAAGATATAACTGCTCGCGCCTTCTTCCATTGTCTGTTTGGGCTGTAGAAGTTGTTAATTCAAACAAATTATTCATAATAACTATAATTTTTAATAATGAAACATAAAAAGTTATAAACTTTTTACAGAGATTTAGGGAATTTAAGAATAATTTGACTTCTACTGGAAACCCTGAAATTGCGTTTTTATGATATTCTACTTTTTCTACTAGTGGATATAAACTCTGTTGGTGAATAAAACGTGACTAATGTCAATAATGTCAATTTCTTCTACGATTTAGAAATTTTCTTTTTTCAACCAATTATCTACTTTGGCTACCCTCAAATTCGATCGGAGAGACAGTAGGAAAACTAGACATATTTAGAGTCAAAAAACAGCTATGTCAAATTCTACTTCTTCGAGTAGAACATTTCTGCCTACAATAAAACGCTTCAAAAAATGTCGTCAACGAGTAGAGGCGTTGGTTGGTTGGTTAGTTTTAGACTGACGAGCGAGATGCCGGGTTTGCCTTTGAGGTTTCCCTTAACACTGAAACCAGCTGGGGTCGTTTGTATTTTTCTGTCGTCAGCGGTTCCTAGTTGAATATTAGAGGCGTTGGTTGCCATCTGTATCAACGAGGTTTTAATGTAGCCCCCATATCCCAAACGTATTCCCCTGCACTCAATGTCGAGCATTCTGGCAAGGGAGCGTTTTGCCACATGCTGGTGAAAAAAATTGTTCGCAACTTTTTGTTCCAGCGATCTGAAGCATTGAGGTATCATTCTGGAATCCAAACCCTTGACTCTTTTCAAAAAAGCCACTCTCGAAGTTTTGCAGAATAGAGTTTCTGAAAAATTCCAAATCTTGCCGAATCGACTGTTTTTTGCAGAGTAAATATGTGCGGTGAACTCCTGCAGTGTATCAATAATACCCTCGTGTAGCAGATCTGCTTTGTGTTACAAAGTCGCGAAAGCACGTTCATAGTCATTGCTTTTCTGGAGCATATCAAACGTTCGAATTTTTCCTTTTCGTAAAAATGCAGCCGTGTAATCGCATCCAGTGAAAGCGTGAAAACCTGGCAACGCCTTGCATAGATTCGCTCCCAACACCTTCGCCAATTTGCTGCAATCGAATAATCAAGTCGTCTGTACCCGACGCTTTCATAACGACTCTCGCATTCCGCTTTCGAAATAAGTAATTCTCGCATCTGTTTCTTCGTGGTGGCATGTGTAATTTACTTCTGCTCTTACAACGAGTTTTCGAGTACCCAGTACAAACAACAGCGCTCTTCGACCAGTAAAAAAAATTTGGCCTTGGAGAATCGTCGCTAAGATATCATTCACCCAGTGCTCTAATAGAAAGCTCACGAGAGCTTCCATGAATTTCCTGTTTTTCAAGATTTTCAAGAAATTTTTTTTATTATTATTATTATCTCGTCTTATTCTTTCTACCGTCTTCTCGGTTTCATCCCGTCGTAAAAAAAACAAGGAATATGACGGAATAATGGAACAAAGTCACACGAAAAATGCAATTTTATTTGTTTAAACAAGGAGGACACATAAAGATTATTATAAATTATAGTAATACGCGTATTTCATTAGTAAAAATCGAAAAGAACCGGGTCTATGCTGTTGAAATCGAATTGAAAGGCAAAATTTGGTCGCGCGGAGCGCGACTTCTGCTGCTGCCACCATGAATGGTAGTGTTTACAAAAGGCAGCACTGGTTTTTCTACCTTAGAAATTCATCATCTTCAAGATGCCGTTCGATTTTTTTGAAAAGTTCGATGATACTCGATAATCGAAATTTAGGGGTATTTCTCTTCCTGCTGCCACAGGTATAAGGGTTGTGCAGGGAGCTGGCAGCACCCACATTTCGTATAGCCCTGTCCCTCCCCTACATCAGTAATCAAATGGAATCGAAAAGTGTTATGATACTTGATGACTAGAGAAAAAAAAAATTAAATGTTTTTTCACGAGTTTTTCGGTCTTTGCAATGCACCAGCGCCATTCCGTGTTCTACAATTAATGAGGAAACGAGAGATATGTATCAACCTGATAAATTTCATCACTATTGGTCTAGTGTCGCGGGCTCTTCCACTAGAACATTTTTTTTAGGAATACCTTTATGAGCGACGTATTGTTAGTGCGAGTGTTATGTGACTAACTTTGGCCCAATTTAACCATCTTCGTATCTGCTCTAGTTTCCTAGATCCCAACAGTATGGCCCTCGATTTTGATTTACCCTTTATAACACCGTATTATATGGAGACAGTGATCTAAGTGATTTTCATTGATTTCCATCATATTTGTGATTTTCATACCCAAAAAATACTTCATTACTTCACTTGTTCAACTTCAACATTTCTTATGCTGTAGGTGAATCTATTAGGCATTCCTGAAATATATAAAATGCTTCAATGACATTATTGTACATTAATCAATGTTTCAACAAATCATCAATACCTGTTCCTTATTCAGATGCCATGAGCGCGATGATATTTGGGCCTCTTTTTAGGGTAAAAGAGTCAATTGATAACTCAAAAACGGTTCGTCGTGAGAAATACCATTACAGCTACTTCGATTATCTGTGAAAAGCATCGATACGACGCGATGAACCGTTTTTGAGTTATCGACTCTTTTACCAAAAAAACGTCCCAAATATGATCGCGCTCATGGTCTCTTAACATTAAACATAATAAAATTAATCATATAACATTTCTCTTTTTGATATCGTCCTAATTTCTGTTATTCGTAATTCGATTAATTTCGAACTTGAGAACTTTCACATTAAATCAGAATTGCGATTCTTTATGGCAGATAACATATGTCACGGTAATCGAATGGGGCAGTATTAATGGGAAATAATTTTTCTGGCGCCATGACCACATAATTATGTTAGTTCATTCAGTTATGGCTAATGAAGCAAGCACTAAACAATGTTTAGGTGTAGACGCTTCAAGCATAGCCGTTCCCTCTGATATTTTCATTGGTACAAAACTCCATTCAAGATTTGTTCAGTTCTTAATTTCAGTCAGGAGAATGCACTTACCGTTTCAATTCATTCAAAACTGCTCCAGTGGAATTGAAGAATAAGATCCCCTTTTCAAACAATGACGCGAACGTCGGGGCGTGGCGCAGTGGTTAGAGCGCCCGACTTTGGGTCGAAAGGTCCGGAATTCGAGCCCCAGTTGCGGATGGGATTTTTTAATTTAAATTGACCCATTAAATTATTCAAATCTCGTGGCTGGACTGGGGTGAGTCCTGCACGATTCACTGTCGCGTTCCAATTAACAGTGCTACTCCTATGGTGGCGCATGGAGTTAGTAACAAGGCCTATCCAGAACACGTGGCTAATGACCATAGCAGTAGATGCCAGAACACCAAAGAAAAAAAAATATACGAAGAAGGTACTATTTTTAGTTAAGCATTTGTTGCTTTTGACGAAGTATAACGTCAATCGAAAAAATTATGTAAACAATATTTTGTTCTTAGAAATCGGCATTAATTATTACAGGAATGGGTCTCCACTGCGCCAAAACATTTTGTTGTAATACTCGATGTAGACTGCGTTTCATCCTGATTGATACTCTCTTTGTTATAAAACCGCACATATAATGAAATAATTAAAATAATGTTTATTTACAGAAAAAAATGTAACATTAGTGCTAATAATAAAAGTGTTTTAGTGAAGTAAACACGTTCCACATTTTATTCAAGAAACCCAAATTTCCAAAATCCTCAACTCAGTTGACAGAATTCGACATCACACTGTAACGTTAAGTTGCTCAAATAGAAAGCGTGTTGCCTAAAGTAGATTCAGTGAAGTTATAGCAGATACTCTTCTCAGGTGGGTTAAACTGGGAACCATTCATTCCTGGTGCACATTGCACTGCCGTTATTGAGACTTTACAATGTTTATTTATAAAGGGGCGCCACTCAAGAATCAATAGTTAGAGAGAATTAAGCAACACCTAGTGTATAAAATTTGTTGACATTTATTATTACAAATAAAGTGAACAGAGGAACAATTAGTTTGTAGAAACGTAGAAATTTGCAGAAATTCGTAGAAACACTGAGAGCACACAATTATGTGTACTTAGCTTGTGGAGGGGGTTGTTGCTCCAATCGATGTATCCTTAGGTGAATGAGACTGCAGGTCAGGAAAGACCGTCGTGGATCTTCAGTGTTGAATGAGACAGCAGTTCACGAAAGACTGTCATGGATCCTCGGTTGTGAATGGGTACTTTGGTTGGAATTTACTAGCGGATAAAAAGGGACCTGTAATTTTCATGGGCCTAAAAAAATGTACCACTTCTACACACCTCCATTTGATTCGAGCTCTGTGTTCAATTATTATGAGTCTAACAGTGACAAGTTTATTTGATCATGCATATAAGTAACATAATTAGAATTTAAATACATGTATTTGTTGAATGTAAACACAGAAGCTCTGGGATCAACTGAAAGCATGTGAAAATAACCTTCATGAAATAAAATAGCATTAATTAAGCAAGAAATCCTAAATAGCAAGGAAAAATGCAGGAAAGTTGTAGGACGCTATATCAAACACAAAAAAAAGATCAATCATGAAACCAACCTTGTTTAGTGCCTGGAAGGAATTCTAGACACCAGCAAATAATATAGAGATATGAATAACTATTCAAACTAACCTTTGTAGTCCCTTCAGGAATAGGAAGTATCGGAAATTGCGAAAATCTTCAAATTAATAGATGATCAAAATGGCTTCCCGTGCACCGACACAACAATTATGCCCCTGATTCGTAGCACTTGAAATTCGACAGCCAAAAGGGAAATGAAGTAAGGTGCTTAATAGTTTTATTAATTTGCATCATACAAAAAATTATTTCCGGTCGACAATACATTTCCATCATTTTTAATCGAAGAAATTCTGTGACAGAAGACAGAACCACAGAACTGCGATCAATAATCGTTTATTGGCGAGTATTGAAATAGTTGTTCATTTGCGAGCATTAATGATGCAACGTACAGAGTCCTGCCGGCAGTACGAAAACACCTCATTTGAGTACGCTAGAAATCGCTTAATATTAGGACTATGAAACCTACCTGAAGGACAATTTGTACTCATTTCAGAAGCCAATGAAATGCTCTATAAGCGCATTTTTGTCCGAGGGCGCTATCTTTATTGGTTCCAAAGTTATGCTTGCTTGAACTTGTCAGTCAATTACTCTGAAATGATGAATCCATCAGGCACGCGTATTTCCACACCAGCAACGGCTTTTGATACGAAAAATGACCATTCGTGGATTACATCGCAATTTGGCGAAGACTGGAATACCGCCAGGTTTTTCGGAATAATAAAAAAAGTATTTAAATCGAAAAATCTGACAAGTGTCGAGTGGGACATTGATGGAAGCACCACGAAGATTAGTTCTCTCACAATGAGAAGGATGGTATGCCAGCAGTTATACAAATTAAAAGAAAGCCAAAAGGCGTTGGCTGCGAATGCAAAACCATTGCAGATGTGCAGTCTGGCATAATGATAGGGTTAGAGATAAATGAAGGGAAGCAGGCTATGGAGAGCAAGCAAAAGAAAAAGAATTAGTTGCCGGAACCACCACAACACTTAGATTAACTAGATAAGTGGTTGTGGTCATATTGTAATTGGTGACTCCTGGTTTGCCTCAGTTAAAGCAGCAGTGGAATTTCATAAGAGGGGTCTTTATTTTCTAGGAATTGTGAAAACGGCAACCCGACATTATCCAATACAAGAAGCAAGGCAACGTTGTCCATTGGAAAGAGGTAAATGTGCCATAGCAACCACCGTGATTACAGGACCGCTTGTTGATAAAAAGAACACAAAACGACGTCGTCAACAAGAAAGTGATGAATCTATTTCAGCACCCACTGTAACTACAGAACCATCAGTCAAATTAACATGTATAGCTTGGCGTGACAAAAAAGTACACACATTCATAGGTACCTGCAGTACAACCCTGCAGGGCGAACCCGCGAGAAAAAAAGAACAGATTCAAGGGGAACACGGTTATCAAACAAGTGGAAAGATTAAAACTTATTGAGGAGTACTTCAATGGTGCCCCAGCGATCGATATTCACAACCATATTAAAGTGGTTTAGCCCTTGAGGCAGCATGGAATACCCAGAAGTGGCAGCATCGGACGTTTGCTAGCATGTTTGGTATAATAGAAGCAAATGCTTTTTTGGGCCATACATATTTTAAAAAAGATTTTACAAAAAGCATACTGATTTTACTACATCTCTAACTTTGCTAAATAATCAATCAATCAGAATATCCTTCAGTTCTGCATGAACAGGAGAATATACCTCCTAGGCATGATTGGTTACCAGGAGTACACACACTTATCGCTCTAAGCAGTGAAGATATTCGTCAAAGAGTGCAGAAAAAGTGTATTATTTGTAGTCGAATAAGACATTTATAACAAAAGTCCAGTTATAGGTGTAGTGCTTGTGGCATACGTGCTGTCATGTGTTCCCCAACAACAGGAAGAAATTGTTTCACCTACCATATTCAGCATGGTATTCCAGCCTAAAGGACTGAAAATGTATTTTTGTAACGTTTGATTTCGTTTTCTGCTCTAGTTTAAAATTCAAAAATAACATTTTTTTTATTTTATCTTGCTCAATAGAATACAAATTTATATGTATTAATAAAGATATTTGAATTCATATCGAATTATTCCAATTACATAACTAAAAAAAAATATCTTTCCGTTTGAGGCGATGGAGGTACTTCTGGCAGCACAATTTGAGATTAAGGTGAGTCCTGCCAGCAGGTCTTCGATTTATGGAAGTTATATTTTATTCACATTTTGCTGAATGTACAGCTGGTAGTACGTTACGTCCTGCATGCAGGTTAACTTTATGAGCGGAATAATGTCCTGCTAGTAGGACAGGACTCTCTGTACAAAAGTCATTCCGGAAGCGCTTCCAGCAGGACAAAGCTCTGTACACTCTATCATTAAGATAGGCATTTATTTGTTTCTCAAAGAAAAGTTATCGAAATATTTGTAGATGATTAAGAAAGAATTGATTTGATGTGAGACTTTCAATAATTCAAAGGATATGCACCAATTTACTTGTTATAATACTTCTAGACATTTCTGAAGCTGTGCGAAGTCCATATTTTACCTTCTGGCAGGAAAATGGAAAGAAAGGAGCTGGTGTCCATATTCTCAGAGGGAAAAGTTATTTAATCAACATTTTCCTTCTTCTGGAATCTACCGGTTCTTCTGTTTGATTGTATCAAACCATTCGAAATAAAACTTCGAGCACATTTGAAGTGAATAGACCCCAACGTAAGAAATTACTCTTTTTTCAAGCCAAAATAAGTCAATAATGTATAAAGTTTGAATCCCAGTATTACATGTAACCTTGACTGTATCAATCTACAATTCAACGTTTTGATTTATCTTTCATATAACGGTTCGCATAGTGAAAACGTTTATTTTTCAATTCTCCTTTTATCGATGTGTAGTAGTTTGACCCCTCATGCCATTTGAAATTTTCGAATTGATGATCTCCCCCATCCCCTTCATCGGGAAACCACACTGTATCTTATTTCAAAAAGTAGTACCGGTAATACCATTCAAAATGGTTTTTGTTCCATGTCTGTACGTCAAACCATTCAAAATTTAACAGTGGGGGAGTGGCTAAAAAAGCCGCACAGTATATGTCAAAATCTTTTTTTAGGTTTTCCGATATGCAGAAACAGTGCCTTAAAGAGGTTTTTTTGTATCTTTGATTGCACTCTGATTGCATCTTGGGACTCTTGAGTCAGACTCAGATGATCGTAAATGCTATAAACGCATAATCTGCAGGGTGGTTCCAAATTCAAAACAAAAAATGTCTAAGAAAAAAAATTAATGAATGAAAAATTAACTATTCATGTATATTGGGTCCGATGAAGAGACAACCCAATGACAATGTGTTCTCATAAGCGTAGTGACCTCTATATTTACTAATGCTTTTTACTTTGGGATGCCCTGTGTGGATATTTCTTGCAGGTCTGTTTTTCCATCAATCTCTCTCAGTGTTCATTTCCTTCGGTGTTTTAATTACAACATATATTTCAATAAAAGTGAACATTTCTCCAAAGAACTTCATTCAGTGCAATTAAAGTAACGAATGTTGTTGCGGAAATAAATATCTATTAGGACCTGAATTCAGGTTGGAATGAGTAAGTAAGTAGGTATACAGGGAACCATTCGATTCAATTTTCATGAAGCTTTTCAATTCTGCTCGGGACTGTTGAATTTCTGATATGCCAATATTCTTCGTGATTGTAATAATTTGTTCTGAACAAAGGACCCCGCAAACTCCTTATGGAATTTGGCTCCCGGTGGATTTTTTTTGAATTTTTGGTATGGTCCACGTAAGTCTCAACCAATGTTACCATTGCGCCCACCCAAAAAAATGAACAGTTTTGCTGCTAGGGGGCGTTGAAATCACCCCTTGCGCAGATTAGACTATTTATTTTTGAATCCGGTAACATTATTTTCACTTGTTTCATTGTTTTTAGTGTTTCACAATATTGGGCTGTTTTATAAAAAAAAATCTTGCCCCCCTCTTCTTTCCCCTAACTCCTATTACAAAACGCAAAAAAAATTCTCGAGTGCCTTTAAATGTATCGTTGAATGTTTAAATATGCCTGAATAAGGAAAATAGCAGTTTTTTATGATTATCCCCGCTCCCCCCTAAGGGCACAAAGGAAAAATTTCGGTGGACGTTTAAATTTTTTTAATATGATGCAGTTCAAGTTATTTTGAATATAAATTAATTGAGTGACAAACCCCAAAAATGAATAGTTTTGATGCTAGAGGGCGTTGAAATCATACCTTGTTCAGAATAGACTATTCATTATTACAGGCCGATACAATATCTCTAGATTATGCTGAAAAATTGTGTAATATTTTATAAAAAAAATTTTAAATCCTCACCCTTACCCCAACCCCTATTTTAAAACACGAAAACAATTAATTCAGGCACCAACCAAATTCTAATTGTTGATATCTAATTTTTATTTATTTTCAAGATTCTCTCCCAATTAATTGATATTCAAAGAACATGAACTACGCCCTACTAAGAAGTCAGCGAAATCCACCAAAATTATTTTGAAGGGAGCGAATGGTGAAATTGAACAACTGAACGATTTCCTTAATTTGAGCTAATTAGAATAGACATTTAGAATAGAATAGACATTTATTTCGAAATAAAACAATAGTGTTGTAGGAAAATGTACAGTAGTTCAACAGTAACTTACAATAAAAATAAATAAAAATAATTCACAAAAAATCGAGGTACTAACTTGAGTGGTTCACATAGATAACTTGGCATTTGTAAAATACTACACACAATGGTTATTACCGCAAGCAGACATATTTCACATGGTGTCATTGAGAAAGTCTTCCACAGAATAGAACGCTTTTTCCAGCAGAAATTTTTTAATAGAGCGTTTGAATTTATTGAACTGCATACCCTTGAAATCATCGTGAATTTTATTGTATAATTTAGCACAGCTATAATATACACTTTTCTCAAAAAGACTAGTATTGTGCCGAGGAAGTATTATCAATCGGTTGCATTGGCGGGTGGCGGAAGAGCTGAAAGTGAAAATTGATCGATTTTTGTGGGCAATACATAATATCTCTAAGATATATACCGATGGTAATGTTAGAATTCCCATTTGCTGAAATTGTTGACGAGATGAATCCGTCCGTGACAGACCAGAAATTATTCTAATGGCTCTTTTTTGGAGCACAAATACTGAGTTCCACTTCACGGAATTTTCCCAAAAGGTAATTCTATAGGAGAGTAAAAGTTTGCGAAGTAGACTATCTTCAGTGTATCTTTACTCATACCGTGCCCTTTCAAAATTTAAAACATTTATTTTGATAAAGCATCCACAAGTAGTCCGGAATATATTTTATTCGTGTTTTAAAATAGGTTTCTATTTTTTTAAATAAAAAATTACACAATTGTTCAGCATAATCCAAACTAAAATACGTAGAGATATTGTTTCCGCCTATAATAATGAATAGTCTATTCTGAGCAAGGTATGATTTCAACGCCCCCTAGCATCAAATCTATTCATTTTTGGGGTTTGTATCTTGTTGTCTGAATTTCAATTGACGAATCTTTTCTATTTCCCTGTTACTCAATCGTATATGTATGTTTTCATTATTATGATTTTTTCGTTTACCTAATAACTTCCATTTTGTTTTGTTCACGTTTACCATCAGAAGAGTTGCACAGGAATATGTATACCCTTTCAAGACTTTTGTTCACAATATCAACACACTCCTGGGCATCTTTACTACTGAAATGCGGAAGGGTGTAGTCGGAATATAAGTGAATTTCACATTATTCTGCAATGGCAACAAGGTCATTTAAATAAATGAGGAATAATAATGGTCCCAAAATAGACCCTTGAGGAACACCTATATTATTTTGCATTCTATCCGAATAACATTCATCTAAGAAAACAGAGTTCTTTGGGAGATCGTTTAGTAACGAACAGTCGTTACCGACCGATGATGAACCCTTTACTGTCATATACACCTACTACGTAGGTTTATTATGACAAGTATCTGTCAGAAAACAACTACTCTCCTGGCTAAGACCACGACGGGTATTGAATTAAATCTTACAGATACTTGTGCAACGTTCCTCAAAGCATCAGAGGACGCAGTTGCAACGCAGTTGGACGGGGGACAGCTTCAGTGCTGTTTGTGTTGACCTACCCTTGCACTGATGAGAGGCAACAACCTCGAAACTAGTCTGCAGGTGGTCACTCTGTCCAAATCAAAACATAATTCTGCTGGTTGGTCATAGAGGGCACTTGCAACTGCGTCCTCTGATGCTTTGAGGAACGTTACACAAGTATCTGTTAGATTCATTCAATACCCGTCGTGGTCTTAGCCACGAGGAGTAGTTGTTTGCTGACAGGTACTTGCCATAATATGCCAACGTAGTAGGTGTATATGGGAGTAAAGGGTTCATCATCGGTCGGTAACGACTGTTCGTTACTAAACATTAATCTAGTTTCAATCTCTGTTGCCTATTGCTCAGGTAGTACATCATCTAGTTTAATGTATAACTTATAGTTTCTAGCAAATGTTGCCAAAACTTTTTGTTAATTAGTGTTATAGTATTTTTCAGGCACAAGACGCTCTCATTGTGAGATCTGGTGTACCTACTCAATTACATTATATCACTATTGTAACGAAAAAACTATCGACTCAATATACTTATTTCAAGGGATATATCGCTGTGCTAGAACAATATTCCGACAACTTGAAAAATGGTCAATTTAAGAAATTTGGTACAAAATAATGCTGAGAAAATGCTCTTTCTGGTGCTATAGTAAAATATATTGAATTCAAAAGTTTGAGTATGGGATAACCGATATCTCACTATTGCAATAAGTGTTTTTTTATTTGTGATATAAGGATATTTTATATAAGATATCTTCATTTTTTAAGCTATCCTAGTATTGCATCATCAAATATGCCTCAGTATAAATAATAATAAATAACAATATTCAATCTAATATGACTGATCTTGAAATATCCCTGTATTGCGCCAAGTTAATATTTAATACCCCAAAAAAATTTCAGATATCTTGGAGATGTCTTTGTATTGAACCAAATAAAGGTTGTAACAAAAGTATTGTGTGTCACCAAAGAGTTTCCAAATACAATTTATTATAAAGATACTTTCAATACGGAATCTTTCAAAAAAATAATAGTCACTCAAAAAAATAAAATGTATCGCAGTAGAACATCATGATTTCTTCAAAAATATGAAAGCCTTCAAGAAGGGCAAAAGGTAGAACATGAGGATAGTGAGCAACCTTCAAGTAATTGAGACCCTCATTTTTATACTTTCCTTCCTTAAAGTTCCTATTTTTATGCTAAGGAATAGTACTTAATAGTTAGTTTGTTTATTGTTAAGAGTTTATATTCATTTTATTTGTGAAAATAAATGGTTTTTCTTCCTATATCATCCTATATATTCATGTATATCCTATATATCCTATATATTCCTATATTCATCAACTCGACATTCAAAGGACAACTTCAACAACAACAACAAATCAATCAAATTTTCCTCAACAATTCATGCAATACAAGGTTATTGTCAAAACTGAGAAATGACGTCAAGTTTATTGATGTTCAGAAAAATATAGAACAATACGAGGACTTGTTCAATAAAAGTAGGAATAACTTATACCAAAATCAGAAAAAGTTATTTCAATACTGGGATAACTTCGACCAAAAACCGAGACATCTTCGAAATATATTTTTTTCCCAGTGTAATACAAAAACATCTCTCAAAAAAAAAGTCAAAAAACAAAATTGACACTTTTTAACATAATGATATTAACATTAGGTTTCCATATACCTTAAACACCATAAAATGACATTGTCAGTTTGGGAAATGTGAATATCAGCTACAAATATAATATCTCAATTTATATATAAACTCAATTTTCTCGAAACTGTTTTTCTATGCCATCGTGTGATTTCAAGAAGATGAAATTTTTCAATCTCAGAGAAGTAGCACTCATCGGGTTGATTGCTATACAGTATCATTCCTAAGTTGATACTTTTTTTAACTATGTATAGAACTCGCTAAAATAAACAACTTTTATCAAACAACTTTTTCCAAAAACATGAAAAATAAAACAGTTACAATATTACAAAACGTGTCCAATGCGGTCCTGTCTAACTTAAATAAGGTGTTCAAAGTTGTCACAAACTAAACTTTCCATAAACCCTCACAAAAAAGTCACACGGATTTGGGTCTGACGACCTTGGTCGCTTATCTTTCAGTTTTCTGAAAAAAGTTATTTGAAAAAGCTGTTTATGTTAACGAGTTCTATACATAGTTAAAGAAAAAAGTATCAACTTAGTAATCATCCTGTATATTAATCATGCAAAACGACCCATATTTCGGACTACTTTCAATGTTCCTAAAGTTCAAAATACTTACAAGACTATTCATCCACAGTTTTAATGGATAATTGGTGTAACATAAGGTCAAGGTGTTGAGTGTGTAATTGTAAATTGTTTCACCCGGTATAACCATGTAATTAAGAGAACAGTGATTTCAAATTATGAGTAATTATATATCCACGATACTTGAATAGATACGGTGTCCCATTGGCTAACACCAGATAGCATTATTATAATATTGTTAACATACCCTAATTAGTGAGTATTAACGACAATATTGTTTTCATAAACAATGCATTATCGTCTGTCTGTTTCAATGAACTGTTCTTTCTTGTATAATGCCAATTACAGTGTGCCTAGTGAAATGTTTGAGAGGGAGAGCTCGTTCAATGTTCAGTTTTTGTCCGAGCATGTTAGACCGATTTTAGACAATGAAATTTTACAGTTTCAGATACAAATGTAAAAAGTAACAACCATCCACTAAAATAATAAGTTTTTTAGTGTTTCCTTTTTCCTCCCGAATCCAGTGTATTAGGACAAACACTGTCAGTTGTAATCGTATTACATCTTGGTCAGTGAAAAATAAGAAAAAAGTTTTAAAGAGAAACATTCTCAATTGAAAATTGAATCAATACATGACTCCTCTGGAAATGAAAAAACCCTACGATAAAATTGAAGTTACTTTTTTGTAATATCTAACAGAAAACAACTACTTCCCCGGCTAAAGTTTCACCGCACAAGAAATACTCCACCAATTCCTCATTGCAGAGTGAAATTGCTTCTGAAGAGTATGTTTTCCAATTCTTCCGACCTCCCTGATGATTTTAGAAGAGCGAAATAGATTTTTGTCGACCAAAATGTATTGGAGGCCTAGCGAAAGAGATGCAATTCACGCATCAATGGAATGAGCGATTTTCTGTGAGTGATACTTCTGAATAACATTCTCCCTTAACTCATTTATAGATAAGAATCTCCAATGGAAACTGGACATTTAATAAATAATCAACTACCTGAATGAAAATGCAAAATTTCAGTTTCAGATTTTCTTCTTCAAGTTATATAGGGTCTTTCTCAATATCTATCAGATGTAGTTCAATGTCCAGCGTGGAGAAGTCCAGCCGGAGAAGTAGTTGTTTTCTGTTAAATATTACAAAAAAGTAACTTCAATTTCATCGTAGGGTTTTTATTTCCAGAGGAGTCATGTATTGATTCAATTTTCAAATGAGAATGTTTCTCTTTAAAACATGAATCCCTTCCAAGAGAAGTTACGATGGAAAATAGCGACTAAATTCCAACTTTCAGTCGCAGATGATTCCACAACTGACTTTATGAACATCCTGTTCATATTTTCAATGAAATCAAGAAAAAAGTAGTTTGACGGACATATTTTAACCAACACTGCAGAAACTGAATAATGAATAAGAGTTGGTGATATTGCCAGCTACATATGACACCCTGTATATTTCAATGATTCAGTATTGACTTCTGGGGTTCTGGGACATTCCGAAAGCAGGGGTTGGGGTTAATTTTTCATTAAAAAATCGTTAATATATTTTTTCTCAATTGTTCACTATTCAAGTGGTCACAGTTTGCCATGGAAAGTAGTATTTGGTTATTTTTCACAGTATTAATTAAATGTTTTTGTGAATTTTGTAAAAAGTGAAGAAATTTTGAAAATTAAGCAAATATTACTGATGAAAAAGAGATCATCACATTGCCAGCTACAAATGACACTCTTATCAATTGATTCAAGCATTGGGATCTAGAGGTTTGAAAGTAATCCGAAACAGAATTTGATGTTAATTTTGTGATGAAAAGATCCCTAATATGTTTTCCCCACTTTTCAATTGGTCACAGTTAGCCGTGGAGAATGGATTTACATAATGGTAAGTGAAGAAAACAGAAATCTTTGGGAGATCGTTTGCTAACGAACAGTCGTTGCCGACCGATGATGAACCCTTTACTCCCATATACACCTACTAAGTAGGCTTATTAAGGCAAGTACCTGACAGAAAACAACTACTCCCCTGGCTAAGACCACGACGGGTAATGAATTAAATATAACAGATACTTGTGCAACGTTCCTCAAAATATCAGAGGACGCAATTGCAAGTGCCCTCTGTGGCCAAACAGCAGAATTAAGTTTTGATTTGGACAGGGTCACCACCTGCAGACTAGTTTCGAGGTTGTTGCCTCTCATCAGTGCAAATGGTAGGTCAACACAGACAGTACTGAAGCCATCTGACCTTTTGAGGAACGTTGCACAAGTATCTGTTAGATTTAATTCAATACCCGTCGTGGTCTTATCCAGGGTTGTAGTTGTTTTCTGACAGGTACTTGCCATAATAAGCCTACTTAGTAGGTGTATATGGGAGTAAAGGGTTCATCATCGTTCGGTAACGACTGTTCGTTATAAAGGTAAGTATTCCAGAGTACTATAATATGAGAAGAACTTTTTCAAATTATTTTATTCTCAATGAAATATGAGGGTGTGGCCGCTCAAAGTGGGACCCACTGTATATTATTAGCATCGGGAAAGACACAGTCGCGCATATTTTCTGGCTTGCAATAATAAAAATTGATCAATTTACATTCCCCTTCATTTTCAATAATTAATTATATTCTACTTGTCTTTTGTCTTTGACATATGACATACATTCTTCTTCTGTTTTGCTATCGGCCGTCGATACAGAACAACGACGATTGTACCAGCGTCGATCACAAATAAACATCTTTCCTAAAGGCTCGTATAGACAATTCTCGCGAGCAAATTCACAGCGCGAATTCAGTTTATTGAAGATGTTCGAACAAGAAACTCTGTTTGCTGCGTTAGTAGCAATGAAAGTTTCTTTCATTCACTAACGAAAAGACCTACCTTTTCCAGTAGTGCAACTTTTCTCTTCCTTGCTTTTTTCTCTCTGATACGATCTCAACAAAGCAATCATTTTCTTTTTACATTCTTCCACGGGCCTGTCTATTGCAGTACCAATCTTTCTCCAAGCATCCTCCTTTACATTTTTTTTGAAGTGGTTTAAATTTTTGGGGTCCCATAGAACAGAATATGAACTGAGCGAGATTACCTCTTCATCCGTGCAGGCCGCCATGATCACGTCCACACTTGCGAGAAGTCTTTATGCCGTATAAATTGACACTTAGCCATACCTTTGTGCTCGCCTGGTGGCTCACAGCGACAGTCTCAAGATCGGCTCAAAGTACGCTCACAGCCCCGTACACACTTGCGACACTTTTCATGTGAGAGGCTCCTGAGCTGCTCGCGGAAAAGTTGAATGCCTGAGCCTCAGCGAGCACCATGCGAGCCGACAGTGCTCGCGAGCAAATTCACAGCGCAGATTCAGTTTATTGAAGATGTTCGAACAAGAAACTCTGTTTGCTTCGATAGTAGCAATGAAAGTGTGTTTCATTCACTAACGAAAACCTACCTTTGCCAGTAGTGCAACTTTTCTTTTCCTTGTTTTTTGCTCTCTGATACGATCCCAACAAAGCAATCATTTTCTTTTCACATTCTTCCGCGGGCCTGTCCATTGCAGTACCAATCTCTCTCCAATTATCCTCTTTTACATTGTTTTATTCCGTCTTTTGTCTTTATGCCGTACAAATTGACACTGAGCCATCCCTTTGTGCTCGCCCAAAAAACCGACTCCAGGTGGCTCACAGAGTCAGGCTCAAGATCCCGTACACACTTGCGACACTTTTCATGTGAGCGGCTCATGAGCCGATCGGCTCGCATGTCCATATGCACCTTTAGTAAACGAATTCATATACCCGAATCTTGGAAAAAAACATCGGAAAAAAACGGATAAAACCCAGAAAAAATATCCCCGAAAAAAAAACGAAAAAAAATACGAAAAAAAACCCGAAAAAAAAAACAGAAAAAAAAAATCCCGAAAAAAACCCTTCGAATAATATTTAGCTATTATATTACATATTACCTATTATCCAGATTTAAATTTTATATTATGCGATATGGCATCTAAAAAACCAGCTATACCTCTTTGCTGATCATTATATTGTTGACATAACAGTTTCAATTTATCCTGTAGTATCTGGTAGGTGGCCCGTTTTTTCTTTACCTCGGGATGTAATTCTGTAACTTCGCTGAATCCACAGCCAGTTCCATCCTCATCTTCTTTATCAACGTCAAAACGGACGGGTGATCCTGACCAACAAGGCTGGAAAATCTGTTGTTCCACCCCTCTGTTTGGTTGTTGGTTCTGTCTTCACCTGACAAGGTGGGATTATGAACATTCCACAGTTTCGGGGCTAACAAAGTATCAACTTTTCTAATCTTTTTATTGACTATTCAATTTTGGATTTTCCATATATGTTTTTTGGAGGCCCAATTCTTGAACTTTTCTGAAAGTGCTCTGGCAAAGGTGGTAAAAGCAGCCTCTAATAGAAATATGGGCTCCCAGTATTCTAGTTGCTGCCTGCATAGCTGCATTCTCAAAGTCCATGTAAAGAAACGTTGGATCGAGAAACAACGCACGGAGGGCACATTCGTCGAGTAAACTTTGCAGCATATTCTAATAAGTTTGCTGGGTCTTCCTTTCCAGCAAACAGTAAGCAGCTGTAACGATGGAGCCTGAAGGTGCAACGGGAACTCTTATAACATAAAGCTGTTTAAAAAATTGTGGTGTCGGTGAAAAGTTTCCATCAAGGTACCACGTGTTTGCTGCTAAATATCTCAAACAGTGATCATCAGTAAAAATCACAATTCTTTCTTCGGCTTCTGCACCATTGTCATTCAAAAGAAATCTTGCATTTTCGGTATTTCCTGTCGTTTTCCATTCTTCTCAAAATATTAAAACAAAACATAAAAAATCAAAAAATATTGGTTTTGTTGAATCTATCTCCGGAAAATAACTCCATATTTCTTATTCAATGAATCTTACTCAACGTTACTTTGCGACCATATTTATATGTATAGATCATGTAACCCAAAGTTAACGTATGTCAATGACCAAAGCCTTAATGAAATGTTTATACGTGGTATATATAGATCAGGTAGGGAAACCAAAATTACAGGGTAGAGATAAACAGGTCAGCTTAAAACTTCCCCTTAGGGAATAATAGCGAGGAATTAATAGTCTTTATTCCCTCTTGTACTCCTATCACAAATGTATATATCGAATAACATAACGTTTAAATCTGTTAGTATGTAATAGTTAAATATTATTCGGTATTTTTTCCGTGTTTTTTTCCGGTGTTTTTTTTCTGGGTGGGATTTTTTCCGGGAGGAACTTTTTACGGTTTTTTTTTCGGAAATTTTATTCAGTTTTTTTTCCTTTTACCCATATACCCCTTAGACGAGCTCCGTGGCAACCAAAATAAAACCTTTGCTACCTCTACTAAAGCCTATTATAATTTGACAGAATATTTTAATGACGAGGAAGTATAATACTGATGTAATTTTATTTAATAATATAAGGATGTCTTTACCTGGATGTGATTATTTACATATTATATATTATTTTATTGTAACTATATTTATACTAACTATATTTATTTGGTTGTTATCGTTAGAATGTTGGGTTAGGTTAACAGTGTTTGTCAATAAGGTTTTATATCTTGGATAATAAACGCATATTCTCTCTCTCTCTCTCTTTCTGGTGAATTCATGAAGAAAGTTTGTAGCAATTGGAAATATTTAGAGACAAGTAGAACGTTTGAACACACATTGGTGTTTACTCTAAAAAAGGCATACAATTCAAAGAATTCTTGAAAAAAAAACACATGGTTTTATGATAAATGAAATAATTGATTCAATAGTGAACTGAAACAGTAAACAAATCATTTTTCTGTAGTAAACAACCCAACAAATTGAAATTGTAGATTTACATAATGTATAGGTGGAGTACTAAGTTTTCGATGCAGCAAGCGACACTCTCATGATTATTTATAGTCTCAATGATTTCTTATTGCATGGCCCGGATTATATTCCTTCTCTGGTTGCAGTTCGTTGGCGTTTCAGGCAAGGTAAAGTTGCGTTCAACGGGGATATTCGAGAAATGGTCCACCAAGTGCGGATTAGTAAGCAAGATAGATCTGCACAGCGGTTTCTGTGGAGGGGCAAAAATAGAAACCGTGAGCCAGATGTACACGAGATGAATGTCATGATTTTCGGGGCAGTTTCATCTCCTTCGATAACACAGTTCGTCAAAAACAAGAATGTCATGTACTATGAGCAGCAGATTCCAGGTATCACGAGAGCTATCCAGAGACAACACACAACAGTGCTTCTCAAAAGTCCCTTCCCCCCCTCTTATTTTTGGAACGATTGTACATAAACAAGTGAAATTTGGAAACTGAATACTAAAGATTGTAAACTTCCCTACTAGTGATGACGCAATCGCCAAAGATGACGTCACAAGGCCATTGTGACCAATAATTTTAAATGGAACCCTACGGTAAGCGACACCTCTTTTAAAAGGTATCGAAAAAACCTATTCAATGATACTAATTTTGTTTGTGTTTATGGCAGTTTTGGTAACTCGCTTTTAAAAAATGCAAAGCTGTGATGAATTAAATCAGTTAATTCTAAAATTCACAATTCAAGCTCCGCCTCTGGATAGTTGTCAAATAAATGTACTTGCTACATAACATGATCTAATAAATAATCTATCTATCTATCTATCTATCTTAGCTGACGTTCTTGTTAGTCTCCCTAATTCGACGTTTTTGTACTTGTCCAAGTTTTTGTACATTCAATAATTTGTGTAGTGTTGATCGAAGTAACTGTTTTAGCAGCGTTTGGTACTTTTAATATTTTTGTTCATTTTAATAATTTGTTGAACAGTTGTGAGCCGAAGAAGAAGCGAAATGGTACGTGCTCTAGGTGATAAAATAGCAGCGATCCTAATTCTTGGTGGAAGACTTCGATGACTTATTTAAGGGAGCTTCTTCGTTAGTTTGAATCAACGGGTAGTATTAATGATGCGAAACGATCTGGCAAACCACAAATGTCTGATAGGAAAAGAAATGATATACTGGCAGAAGTAATAGTTAATTTTACTTCTTCAACAACTCAAGTTGCATCTACCTGTGAAGTCAGTCGAAGTACAGTACACAGGGTGTTGAAACAAAACAAATTTCATTCATACAAATTAAAAATGGTTCATCAACTCTCCGACGACGACCCAGACCGAAGACTAGAATTTTGTGAAAATAAGGAAACTAAAATTGACCAACAGCCAGACTATGTCAAAACAATTTGTTTTAGCGACGAAAGTACTTTCTATCCAAATAGAAATGTAAATACACAGAATGTGAGGTATTGGAGTGACAAAAATCCTCACCTGTTTCGTGAAACACATACCCAATTTCCCCAGAAGGGGAATATTTGAGCAGATATCTTGGGAAACCACATCGTTGGGCCTCTTTTTTCAAATACTAATTTAACTGGTGAGATGTATCTGGAGCTGTTGCAAAACGCAATAGAACCGTTAATCCTTGCAATTTTGGAAGATAATCCAGATGAATTCGGCAATTCGGAAATAACGTTCCAACGGGATGGTGCTCCTCCACACTATTACGGTGCAGTAAGACGGTATTTGGATGAGGAGTATCGTGGTCGACGGAATGACCTCCTCGGTCACCGGACCTCACACCTTTGGATTTTTTTCTGTGGAGGTACCTTAAATCGAAGGTTTACGCCACTGAACCTGCCAATATTGACGTTTTAAAACAACGTATTGTTGCAGAATGTGAGGCTGTTTCCGCATAAACATTTGCAAAAGTACGAGAAGAGTTTACAAATAGGATATTTCACTGTCAGGAAGTAAATGGAGGTCACTTCGAGCAATTTCTTCAAGTAGATACTGATTCTTAAATCTGTAATTAATATCACACTGAATGGAAGTTAAATTTTAATGTTTACTAATGAGCCATTAAAACTGCCATAATCACAAAGAAAATTAGTATCATGGAATAGGTTTTTTCGATACCTTTCAAAAGAGGTGTCGCTTGCCGTAGGGTTCATGGACGTAAAAAATCGTATAAATACAGATGGACTCAGCATTGCCATACCTACGACACGGAGTGATTTGAAGTCGCTCTGTTCTTAGGCGCGCGGGCTGCGGGGAAGAGAGAAGGTAGCGATAGACTGTGACCTTCCCACAACAGACAGGAGCGCACGGATTTGCTGAAAATAGGGTTTAATCACAAGAAAAAAATGCTGAATTTGAAATAATGATGAAAGTGTTAGAATATCCATCCGATGGGACTTCGTGAGATATAAAAACTCATTTGACATACCTGATGTGATAAAAAACTTCATTGACTCGGATAGTATAGATCCTTAGAAAATTAGGTTCACAAATTTTGCAAAAAAAATAAGACTTTTAAGACTTTCGTTTTCAATTAATGGAAAGCTGGAGACAGTCGACTGAAAAAAAAAATAATAAAAATGCATTTACTAAAAAATGATAATTTATATATTCAATAAATACATGTTCTTATACAGCAATGCAGGGCTCTAATTCATCTCCCAAGAATATCAAATATATGTTCGATGGGGTTCGTATCAGGTCTTCTCGCGGGCAAGATCGCCCGGAAATACTGCGGCATGCCGTGTGTTCTTCAGGAATTTCGGATACATACTGTTGTCAAATTCGCTTCATAAATGACTACCATACGTGCCTCCAAATTCATACAACTTCAAATCATTACCGATCCTCCGCCAAAAGCAATGATTTACAGAGAGTTACATTGATTGTAGCGTTCTCCTAAACGTCTGTAGACCCGCATTCGTATGTTATTGGTCATGGAACAGAATATTGACTCATCAGTGAAGAGCACTCGACATCATTCAGCTTCCTGCCAATGAGGGTGTGCACGAGCAAAATCAAGCCATGATCTGCAATGTTCTGCAGTCAATGAAGGCCTTGTTGATGCCCTCCATGGCATCAAGTTGTGTTCCCTTACACTTTGCTTGAAGATATCTTTACTAGATTAGATTAGCTTAGATTCATTTTTGGCTTCCGCGCTAAAAGCCTTTACACTGCGACCATTTCAGACATATTGTGTGTGCCCTTCGAAATCGTTTAGAGCCCTTGCAGTGACCAAGTACGTGTACTGATGTAAAGCAGCATTTGAAAATTCTCATCATTATTATTATTATCACTTTGATATTATGGAATTCTTGTATTGTCGTCAGTTCTTGATGTGTGTGCTAAATTTAAGATTATTCAGAGGATTGGAAGTGGGTGGAAATTGAGTTTAGAATTTCTCATTATTATTATTATCAATAAAACATTAATATAATAAAATTCTTATATTATCGTCGGTCCTTGGTAAGTCTGCCAAATTTTTTAATTTTCGGATGATTAGAAGTGGGTGGATATTGAATAAAAAATTCTCGTCATTATCATTATTATCATTATCATTAAACTTTTATAATTTAATTAAGTCCTTGTATTGCCATCGGTTTATGTGTGCCCAATTTCAGATCATACGGACGATTGAAATCAAATTCGAAAATTCTCATCATTATTATTATTATTAGGTGCGTTATTATCATAACATTCTTGTATTGTCGTTGTTTCTGGAAATTTTTGAAAATTTTTAGATAATTCGGAGGATTAATAAAGGGTGAAAGTTGAATTTGAAATTCCAATTATTATTATTATCATTATTTTCATTACATAGTAGGAAATTCTTGTTTCATCGTCGGTCCTTGATATGAGGCCAAATTTCAGATTATGATAATTGGCAATGGGTGAAAATAGAATTTAAAAATTCACATCATTATTATTATTATTAGTGGAATCGAGTTTCTTCAGGAAAATCGCCTGTAAGGAGGAACTTAATAACTAAAACCTTATCTGACTAAAAATTTTGAACCAAATCTTTAAAGCTGTTTCGAGATAGCCAAAATAAATATATCAATATACAAGAATTGCTTTTAAAGATATTAGATAGATTTGATACTGCTACCAATTAATACTACTTACTTTTTGTTTCGAAAAATCACGGGATTCTGTCCTGTTTTTTAAACCAGAAAAAATGAAATTAACCTAAATAATATTATCTGTCAGATCGTCAGTATTTCAAAGCCAAACAACCTGAAGTAGATGAAAACTGAGTTGCGAAATTTGAGTTAACAAATTTTACTATTCTCAATTTGTCCTCACCTCTTCAGTGGGGGACTTGAGTTATCAATAATTTCTTTAGAATCTTAATCTCGAATGCTGCGTCTTTGAAATAAATGGAACAAATCCTAACAGACTTTGGAACACATTCAGTTGAACATTTCATCCCCAACTCTTTCAACCAAGCCGCTTTTACTGTGACATCAGCTGGAAACCTAAAGATAAATCAAAATTTTAATAGACATTACTTGGACTTTTTGGCAACCTTTTTGTTTTAATGCATCATCCAAAAATCTAATGAAGTTAAATGTTTTGTGAGGTATCTATTTCATTATCTACACATGTAAAGGTTTGAATTCACGTATTAATTTCATTTTATTTGGTGAAACAGATTGATACCCACTGTAACGCCTATGGTACTTACGAATGGAATCTGATATTCGGGTTCGAACACATGGATTGTTTGCAAACCCAACAAGATTGTACCATTATGGTTCTCTTACTATTGTACTGCCACTATATATGACAAATGAGTTCAAAAACCACTATTTCAGCAATAATCCCACAAAAAATCAATGACAGAACTGTCAGAAGTTTACTTTGTGGAAAACATAAACATTGGTATTCGACAGCGTTGACAAACGTCCAGGTATCACAACCATTTGACGACGCAAGTAATGATTTTTTTCGATAGTTTGGATTTTTAAACTTGTAAGTAATACAGTGTTGCGTGATATAGTCACCATCACTATTCTTCATTCTTCGATTGTAATCGAATGGAATACGTATAGTGACACAATTTTGTCTGTGATAAAGACTTATTACCTACGCGATCTGATAACGCCCAACTCAATATCACGACTACAGATTGTGGCCATACACGACTTCAAACCAGGATGTAAACAGCTTGGTCCAGTACAATACTTTATAGGTCCATGGTAGGGTTCCATTTGAAATTATTGGTCACAATGGCCTTGTGATTCCGTCATCTATCATCACTAGTAGGGAAGTTTACAACCTTTAATATTCAGTTTCCAGATTTCAGGGTCGCCGAGGTCATCCTTTTTCATGCTCAGGGTGGTTTCGAAATGACGAAGTGGATAAGTAATTCGAAGAAAGTGATCCAATCAGTTCCTGAGATCTTTCGCTCCGATTCACAAAATCAACTAACGAGCGATTCAGAGAAGGTTGAGAGAGTTTTGGGCCTACCCTGGAGACCTGACACACGACTTCATATTCACGTTGAATTTGAAGAAGGTTCCTCAAGAAATCGTCAAAGGTACCAGCAAAGATAGAAGATTTTCTGATGATATTTTCTATTTTCGATCCTTTGGGTTTTCTTGCACCTTCATTGTGGAAAGGAAAGCCGTTGATGCAAGAAATTTGGAAGACTAGCATTGATTGGGACAAGGAAATGTCACAAGACTTTTTGAGATCTGGAAGAGATCACTCACGGAACTTCAATGCATAAAGGCGATATCTATTCTAGGCCAAGCTGTAGATGAAAATGAGAGGATCTTTTCGCACAAAATAAAAGACTCAAACGGCCTATACTACTTTTTATAAGATAGTTCGTAAATTATTGAAACCCCGGTATTCGCCCCAGCAGAATCGCTTTGTGGAATTTTTTAAACAAGAAATGGTGAAAAACATTACAACTTCTTTGTTTTCTTGCGAATATCTCAAAAAGTATTGGAGGAATCGTTTTACAGTCAATAGAACTTTTGTAGAGAATTACAAAGCGGTTTTATTCAGACCAGATTGGTGTATTTTTCACTGAGAAATCTTTGAATCCAAAAAACACTCAAAAAGAAGAAAATTAATGATTTTCATAAATCTGAAGCTGGATAAACAATACCTATTGCGGAAACCGATAGATAATAACATTTGGTTCATCTGTGCGCAGGATGCTTTCTGTCCGATGTGTAGTTCTTGCACAATCGCGTTATAAACAATTTAAGAGCAAATCTTTCTAAATGCGCCGACTTAACTCATGTTATTCAAATTCTGTAAACGGCATTTGGAAGAAGAGATCAATATCTATAATTTGTTTATTTTGTATTTCCACCTGAGAGGTGGGAAATGTGTTGAAAATGTCACTGGAAGTTACTCTAAATGTTTCAAAGTGCACCCGAAGTCAACCGAACTAAACTCGAGTTGACTTCATTGCGACTTCGGTCGCACAGAAGCGTTCTGATCAACTTTCAGTGACATTTTCACCACATGTCCCTCCCACCCCTCAGGTGAAAATCCAAAATATATGTGATTTTTTAATTAAGTCGGTTTATATCCCGGCTCGAAGAACGTCGATGCTTGGAGCTTAACAAGGATATATATTTGTGGTATTCCAAGTTCAATTCAAATAAAACTCTATATTTCTTTTAAAGTCAAAATTCTTTTCGTCTATATTTTTTTTGTTATTTTTTTTGTCATGGAAAATATTTGTCAAAATTATAAATCATATTCACAGATTACTATATAAATAAAAATTTCATTTCAAATAATTAATAACATTTCAACAATATACAAATTGTAGATATTGATATTTCCTTCCAGATGCTGCTTACAGAATTTGAATAATGTTCATGAAGCTTAATTTAAATAATGTATATGGAAATGTGTGGTTATTATTCTAGTTACTTGCATTTTAGTAAAAAACTAATATAAATAAGTCGAAAATGTAACAAATAAAACTGATTAGTGCCAGTGATTCAGTAAATTCCAAAAATTATGTTGTTTTATTCATTTCATTCATGGTCAATACTTGAAACTCCTGTTCTTGTAAATTTACCCTAACAAGAAAACCGACAGAGGCGATACTCGCAATATTGCGGAATATTTGGGAACCAGACCACGATTTCATTTGTTTTCTCTTAATCAAGCTGGCGAATGTCTCACGTTTGATCCCACAGTTTTGCAGGTATTAGTAGACACACAAGGGTTTCTAGACATCTTATGGTGGATTTATGCTGCAGTTTTAAGTCATAAGGAAGAATATTCGTCAATGATTGGTTGAACCGTTTATACCAACCAATCATTGACGAATATACTTATGGCTTATGACTTAAACCACTGCATAAATCCACTATTACATGTTATATAAAATTGTATAACTGTCGAAAGATTTCTGAATTCAATAGGCGCCAGAATCCCTTTTCAGTATGATCAAGGTCTATTTTTTTCAAATGGACTAGTGTTAAAAAGCTTCCTTTTAAAAAATAAAAGATTTTCATATCAAGATAATTGCTATTTATATACCTAATGGTTGAATGACTGGCATTTCAATATATGATTATATTATCAAAATGAAAAGGTTATCATAATAAGATTATTTGGTTTTTATTGTAATAGTAAATTATGGGCATTTCTATATTAGATTATATCGTGTATTGGGGGAAACACCATTGTGATCAAAAAGCTTGTTATGTGCCGTGGTGGCCGTGCTGGTAGAGCGTTCGCCTCTCAAGCGTAGAGACGAGGGTTCAAATCCCCGCATGGTATCACAAGTTAAATGGTAAAGGCTGCGTCTTCCCTAGCTCACACAAGTCTTTCGCAGCTATATGAGAGTTGCGCGTAAGGGTGCAATCGGTTGAGGGAAATAACAATTTTAACAAAAAAGAATAATATTGAGAATAGAATGGAACCCGTTTCTTCAAAACCTTTTGTAATCGGCTGAAATGGTTTTGTAGGCAACTGTTAAATTATTATTATATTATTATTATTATTTATAAAAAAATTATGGAGCCACTCCTGGGACACCAAATATGAATGTTGTGTCTGTACTGTTTGTTGTTAGATCGTCAATATGTCTTTCCTTGTCAAGTGCAGTCTTCAATATTTTATATAAAATAATACAAAGCCAGAAAAAGAGTGTTTATGGAAACTGACTAAACAAAACGAACAACCAAATAAACTGACAGATTTTTGAAAAACCGTTCATTGAATCGTTGAATCCCGACAAAATGCTGAATTTTGCTGTCACGAAAACTGTGTTGCTCAAAAACACCACTCAACCACAGCAACACAGTTTGAACTACTGACAAGGTGAAAGTACTTTGAAAATTCTGCATTTTGAAGGGATATCCGATCAGACAATTTCACGAATACATAATATTATTTTTTTTTTCTTGGTGTTTTAGCATTGACTGCTATGGTCATTAGCCATGTGTTCTGGGTAGGCCTTGTTACTAACTCCATACGCCACCTTAGGAGCAGCACTGTTAATTGGAACGCAACAGTGAATCGTGCAGGACTCACCCCAGTCGAGCCACAAGATTTCAATTATTTAATCGGTCAAATTAAATTAAAAAATCCCAGCCGCAACTGGGGCTCGAACTCCGGACCTTTCGTCTCGAAGTCGGACGCTCCAACCACTGCGCCACGCCCCGACATCATAATATTATTATGGACTTAATGCGTATTGCAGGAACGGTTCATCTTGTGTCATCATTGTCAGTTGAAAAGTTGAATCGTCAAACTGACGTTTCTAAATTTACAGTGATTGTTTTAACATTGGAAACGTATAAATAAGAAAGAGGCGAAACACCAATTTGAAAATACCACGGGCTGGAGACAGTGTTTTCTAATAGTTTAATTTTCTTAAAATATTCGTGCCGGAAAGAAAATTTCCAGGAATAATTTAAGCTTGCGTGGTATTCGGTAAGAAAATGTCACACCATAATTTGAAAAAAAAATTATTAATCCAATCTGACATTTTAAATTAATTTCACTGCTTGTCAAGTCCACCACGTTTCGTTAAATAAAAAATATTACCAACTTTAGTTACACCAAATGCTAAAACTCACATGGGCATTAGATCAGTCTATCGCCCTTTCATAATTTTAGGTTACTAAAGGTGGTAGAAATGTATTTTTTGTTAAAGTAATCCATAACACTTCTAATGTAAAAAATATAATATTAACATGGTTTGTTGCAGTAGGTGGCCGTGATATAGGCGGCCATGCTTTTGACAGATGAGGTTTATATTGGTAAATTACATTGAGTTACTGTATAGTAAACCAGCAAACAAAGATATTCTTATGTAAAACATTTCTTGTAATCATTTGCGTTAAACAATTTGAGAAAAATGAAATGCTTTGAAAAGTACAATTTATGTAAATACTGCAAAGAGTTGAGTCAAGTGCAAATATATCATCCAAAATTAATATATTTAACGAATTTAATGGAAGATTGCGACCAGGAAGCGTTAGAGTCGAATGGTTTGTTTACGAAAATCCAAGAAAGTCTGCTGCAGATGGCAAGTAAATATAGCCTTTTGCATAAAAGAGATTTGAACAAAATTGTTTCAAAATATTACATATATGTCTTAAAACACAGACATCTAATTAATTCGTCACCTTCCTATTCACAATTAAGAAGAGAGGATGGGTTAGAATTCAAGCAACATTTAAATCTTACTATGTTTGTAGATCCTACGTTTTTTGAAATATAAATTGTTAATGCATAATAATTAAACAAATTTGTGTTTTTTGTTTAATGAAACTTTATAGCGAATAATAAATAATAATGTTAATTCTTATAGAAATTTTGCATTATTCACAGGTATATCTACAATATTTAATGGTTGTAGATCATATGTTTATCTTTTCAACTGTCAAAAAATTTCCACTTAAATATCGTGGTGCCACAAAAAAATTTCCGGAAATTTTTTTAGTTGCCATGGTAACTTGTCAAAATTAAGATATCTTGTTGGTTAAAAAGTAGAGAGAGGTGTGAAATTTTCAATGGAATTTTTTAAGTTTTTTATAAAATCCTTCACGATAGAAGTGAAAAAATGATTATTTGAAACTATCCGCAATTTTCAATTGATCAGTGATCTGTTCAACAGTTTTATAGGCATTGGTTAGGTTAGGTTAATGGTTGTTGAATGCTTAATTCACTATTTGTCACAATTCCTTCAAATATGCTATTTTTAGGCGATTTTGATAACACTGAGTCTGCTCTAATTCATTAATTTCCATAACGTTTGTCTATAATTTTGATATTCTTCACCAAGGAGACTTTCTTGGGGTTATTTTTTGAGACTTCCATTGTTTGCGTTTTTTTGTCTATCTACTGTTGATTCAAATTAATTGAATTTGTTCCCGAAACAAGGTCATCACAATCAGCGTTCTGATTTTTTGAATAATTTCTTTGCCTACTGTTTGGTAATTTGTAATATTTTGGATTGTTTTCTCCATTGAATTCCCATTTATGTGATGAAACTATTTGAACTAAATTTGTGAAATTATTTGTACCTAATGCAAAATTCGTTTTTACAATATGTTTTCATTACAACTTCTGTTCGTATCTTGACATGTTCTGGTGGCTACGAAAAAATGTATACACTCTCTCGATCACCTTAATTATGGTTTCAATGTATAAACAAACAAGCGTATTATGTTCGAAACCATAGTAAACAACTTTGCTCCCGTTAAACAATTAAAAGTCTGAACGTCAAGCAATAAAAATAGATGTCCCGCAGAGGAGGGATCGAAATGCCATTGGCCGTCCCTTCTCCGGGTATCCGGAGTCACCGAATCGGCTGTGAATCCAAATAAATAAATAAATATAACCAATTTTTTTTTCGAACGGCCTGACGCGTGCGCGCCAAACAGTTGATTGTCGTCTTTCAACTTTCAACAATCAAAATCCAGTCTATTTCGAGCAGTTGAGTAAGTCGGTCGATCGGCGCGTATTTGTGCGATTAAACAAACATTTGAAGGTTAATGAATTTGTTGGTGTTCGGTTTTCCTTTGGTATAAACTTATGTGACTCTATCCTGGAAATCTATCGTGGGTTTCTTCGAATTGTTTATCTCCTGCTGTGATGTTACCGTTTGTTAGTTTCTGTGATACTTGAATTTATTCTGTGATATATTGAGGTAAGCCATATTTCAGTTGTTTACTGTTTACTTGGATTCAGTGGTATTTTTATAAATACTTAACTAGAAGATATTCGAATATCTGGAATTGCTTCAGGATTCCAGACTTATTGACTGAGCAGGCAAGTGCGTACTTACCTACCAAAGCGCAGTCGAAATTTCTAGAAAAATGTCGGATTTAAAGAAAAAAGGAGATTTTCGAGAAAAAGTCGAAATTTATAGAAAAAATGCGAAGATTTGAGAAATTTTTCGAAATTTCGACAAAAATTTCTAAATTTCGACATAAAAATATACTAACAATAGCATTTGTTAATAAAAATAATAATTATAATTTATTTCCCAATGTTTCGTAATTGAACGGTTTAACGTAACTGACTAAGTAAAATAATGAAAATAACCTGTTTTTTCCATTTATTCTCCATTGAGACAATTACAACTGTATAAGAGTCGTCATATAAGAAAAAAACTCAACCTAGATCTTAACCTAATATCACAATGTTACAATATTGACTAACACTTATTCACAAAAATTCTTTCATTGAATAATATTCTATTATTATTATTAGATGGCGGGGCTAGCCAGTGGCTGAAGTGCAGGTAGTTCTGTATAGAACCTTTCTGCACCCCGCTATCAGGTCTATCTCGTGAGTACTCCGGATCTCTTAATGAACTCCTGGAGATTCTTCACAAGGTTTTCCTGCGGGATGGTATCTTTTGCACCGCAGTGTCCGAAGATATCCATCCTCATACGAGCCAGAGCATCGCATTCAAACATTATGTGGGATGCTGTTTCGTCCTCATCATCACAAAATCTGCATTGTGTGGACTCTTGATGTATCCCCAACAGTTGCAGGTGTTTTCTCAGGTAGCAGTGGCCTGTCATCAGTCCTACAACCTTCCTGAGAGAGTCTCGGCTTAGTTCAAGAAGGTGTCTTGATAGCCGGTCGGTTTGCCCCATCATCTTTTTTCCGTGAGTATTTCCTGAGGCACTCTCCCAGAGAGATTGATGATGGGTTTTAACCAATTTCTTCCAGTGAGAGTTGTTGCTGCCCCCGCTCTTGCTAGGGCATCTGCGCTCTCATTTCCCAGTATGCCCTTATGACCTGGTACCCAGACAAGTTTTACCCTGTTCTGTGCTCCCAGGTCGTTAAGGTTTTGGTGTGCCTCCCAAACCAGTTTGGAAGTGAACCTGCATGAACGCAGAGCTTTAATCGCCGCCTGACTGTCGGAGAGAATTGATATGGGTTGGTTTCTAGGACCCCTCCTTAGAATCTCTCTCGTGCAGACGGAGATAGCCGTTACCTCGGCTTGGAATACAGAGACTTGAGTACCGAGTCTTAGACTGATGTCATGCCTCGGTCTCTCCCCGTATATTCCAGCCCCTACTCCTTTGCTAGTCTTTGAGCCATCCGTCTACCAGATTTGCCCTCTTGACAGCATTGGTATGGCCCTTGATGTAACTTCCCCATCTTCTATGATGGTGGTGTATGTTCCATCAAAGGAGTATGTTGGAGTCATTTTGTCCGACGGCATCTCAGCCTTGGTTATTGCCCCTCCATTGGCCCAGACATTTTAGCCTGGATGCTTCTATCCTCGCCTCTGCTGCAATATGCAAATGCAGGGGAGGGAGGTTTAGGATTACCTCCAAGCTAATTGTCGATGTGCTGGACTCCGAGCACGGCCAGTCTTTGTAAGCTAGCCAGCTTCCCCCTGGTTGTCACTTGTTCTACCTTTGGCCACTACAGCAGGGCTCCGTACGATATCGAGGGCCTAACAATTGCTGTGTATAGCCAGAGAGACTGTTTGGGTCCGAGACCCCATGTTTTGCCAAAGGAGCGTCTGGCCATCATTAATGATGTCCTTGCTCTTTTAAGCACTTTTTCCAGATGTTTGTTCCAGGTGAGCTGTAAGTCCAGGTTTAGCCCCAAGTATTTCGTCTCTCCTGACATCTGTACACTTTCACCAAAGATTCGGAGAGCTATGTAGGTCTCCAAGTTTCTTTTTCTGGTGAAAGGAACTATTGTGGTTTTTTGAGGGTTGACCCTGAGGTTCTCCCTCGTGCACCACGTCTGTACGTCTGTGAGGGCTGATTGCATCAGCTCCACACAGACCCCATGTACTTCCCGTTGACCATTAAGACGATATCGTCCGCATAGCCCTGGGCAAATACTCCTCTCCGATTCAGATCTACAAGGAGGCCGTCCACCACGAGATTCCACAGTAGAGGGGATAGTACTCCCCCCTGAGGGCAGTCTCTCGTAGCCCTTACCTCCATTATTTCCCCGAACAGTTACAAGTTACTCGAGATGAATTGAAGAAAATAATAGTCGCTATTTGTCATGGTCGAGTGATATTCAGGAAGATTATTTCATGAATACCATACAATCATCCATATATTCGTTCATAAACCTTTTTAATTTTAATTGACTGAGTTGTCAAACTTTGACACTTATACAGTCAAAAGAGAGCTGCGAATATTTCTTTGTTTACATTGTTTACATTGAATAATAACTCTGACGGACAAGCAAATCCTTCAGACTTTTTTTGAAATGTATTTTCGAAGAACAAGACTTTATTTCGGGAGTTAGTCTATTAAATATGAGAATACCAACGTTATTTGGTGACTTATATGAAATGAAGGACTTTGTTAAGGGTTTAGGAAGTTATCCTTTATCTCTTGTTCAAATTGTGTATTCCACAATTTTTCGTGAAATGATCACGATTTTTGAAAATATGTGTACATGTTTCAAGGATAAATAAACCTATGAGCGTTAAAATACCCAGTTCCTTGAAAATGTTTCGGCAACTGACATCACTTGGAACACCAGCAATCTTCCTGATTATTCTCTTTTGAGCCAAGAACACATCACCCGAGTTTGAAGACCAACCCCAGAAACCAATGCCGTACCTCAGTCGTGAATAAACTTGACTATAATAAACATTGATCAACTGTTTTGTGGTTAGAACTGTTTTTAGATTCTTCATCATAAAACTTATTACAGTTTAGAGTTTCGATACTATAGAGAGTTGCAAAGTGTTTTCCAATTTAGACAGCAATATATGTGGAGACCTAGAAATTTAACACAAGATGTATGAAAAAGGCATGATACGTCCTCGTTATCGGTAGTTATTTGTAAATTATCACTTGTTTTCTGGTTGGTTCTGGACCTCATATAGGTACTGTGTTTTTATGTTGTTTGAGTAGAGGTGCTTAGACGAAAACCATTTTTATTAGCTTCGATCACTGATGTGTCATCGGCATAAAAGGTGAAACGCACATCTTCAATAGACTTTTCCAAGTCTTTAATTTAGATCAGGAAGAGTATTGAACACAGTCGAAGTGTTAATTAACAACGATTTCACGTCTTTCTGGAAATTATTCTGATATGTATTTCTAATGGACACATACTGCTTCCTATTTCAGAGAAATGTTTCAATCCAACTCAGGGCTGCATTATTAATACCATATCTGTTTAATTTGTAAGCAAGAACTTGATGATTTACGCAATCAAATGCCTTATTTAGCCCGCAGAAGATTTCAACTGGGTACTCCTCAGCTTCGATTAGTCTAACAATTTGATCATAGAAAGACTTAATTACTTATATTTCGGACGTCCATCATCTTAATGATTGAAACATTTCTATTTCTTTCAAATTTTTCACAACGTTTCAATTGCTTGAATCCGCAATCGTCTTCTGGTGAATAGTGACAAAATCAGATGCTACGCGACCTTTTATGGGTCTATAATTAAGTGTAATTACGCGCGGTCTTGTGGCGCTCGTGGTTTCGCGCTTTTTCTCCCTCCAAAACGGTCCATGAGCGGTTTCCATACGTTTTTAATTTCCACGCTTGGTTGACTGAAGGCACCATTGGCTTCTATGTAGGTGGTTTCCATAAATTTCCGTTTGAACCAGTGTTCCTCTCTATGAAGAACACTAGCTTCGTCCCAGAGAATTCGGTGGTGTTTTGTCCAGGCGTGGTCAGCAATTCCCGATTTTGATGTTTCCCCTCGTTGAGTCCACTTTTTGTGTTCGGCTATTCTTACTGATAATGGCCTCTTGGTCTCTCCGATATAGGAATCTCCACATTCACATGGGACTTTGTAAATACAGTTTTTGCTGGATTCTGTTGTGTTCTCTGGTTTCGTCTTGGTGAGGAAGCTTCGTAAGGTACTGCCGGATTGAAAGCAACTCTTGATGTATTTATTTCCGATCCTTCTGATCTTCTCGGAGATACCCCTGATATAGGGAAGAATGAGAACGGGGTTTTGTGGTCTTTCTTCGGTTGTCTTGGTCTTTTCGAGTTATTTCCGAACTTCTCCTATGAGCTTCTCGGAGTATCCGTTTCGGCGTAGGTCCTTTTTTATTTGGTTAATTTCCGCCTCCAATGACTCCTGGTTGTTGCAAATAGACAATGCTCTCTCCACCAACGTTCTTACGATTCCCCTTTTTGTGGAGTTTGGGTGATTAGAGCCGTAGTTGAGGTACTGCCCTGTGTGTGTCTTCTTCCTGTAAACAGAGGTGAGGATTCCAGTATCTGTTCTTTCATAGCTAGTGTTCTTCATAGAGAGGAACACTGGTTCAAACGGAAATTTATGGAAACCACCTACATAGAAGCCAACGGTGCCTTCAGTCAACCAAGCGTGGAAATTAAAAACGTATGGAAACCGCTCATGGACCGTTTTGGAGGGAGAAAAAGCGCAAAACCACGCGCGCCACAAGACCTTGCGTAATTACACTGTAATTACACTTTAATTATAGATCTATAAAAGGTCGCGTACCACCGGTTTTTCTCACTATTCACCAGAAGACGATTGTGGATTCAAGCAATTGAAACGTTGTGAAAAATTTGAAAGAGATAGAAATCTTTCAACCATTAAGATGATGGACGTCCGAAATATAAGTAATCAAGTTACTACATCGTCTAAAACATTCAAACAAACGATAGAAAGACTGTATTGCACGGTGTACCTAAGAGCTTCAAAGGTTTTACGCAATGGCGGGTAGAGGACGGCATTATTAGTATCTGCCTATAGGCCATAAGATATAAAACAATCAATTCACATTAATTCCAAAAGTTTTTGAACTTCAGTTGTATGTTATTCCACTGATGAATAGCTTTGCGAAAGGTTTCGAAAAAACCATAAAATCTCACCTAGAGTCATTTCTGATGAAAATCAATTTGGATTTCAAGAGAACCGATCAGCGGAAGATGCAATTTTAGCCTTGGAAGCCCTTGATAACACCAAACCTGCATTATGCATCTTTCTACACTTTGCCATAACATTTGACACTGTGCGATTCCTATCACTTTCTCGGGCCATCAGAAAAATGTCTGCAGTCGTCATGGTTTGAACCACCGCCGACCGGCAGCCAGTGACTAAAACAATGTCGCTTTAACCACTCGGCTACCTGGCCCCATATTCCAAATGAAAATCAAATAATTGATATAAAATTTACAGATAAAATGAAATATTTAGGTGTCACAATAGATCGCCACTTAAGATGGAATATTCACATTGATCAAGTCAGTAAGGGTGGATTTAGTAAACTTTACTACAAGCATTATCATAAACATAACGGTAACATCAAAGGTTTTTAACTTAACATTGTTGTATAAATGGCGCCATTTGATATAAGAGATTCAACTTTCGCTTTTTACATATATTAAAGCACAATTTTAAAATGATGTTCACTAAATTCCCCCTTAACACGCTCCGGACAATGATATATAAATTCAAATGCCTTGCTGAAAGTAATGAAATTCCCGCAACTAAAAATGATCTATTTTGCCCTTGTTGACTCTATGATAATTTATGGTATAGTAGGTTGGGAAGGACTCGCTTCACCATATCTTGAAAGGATCAATATATGGATGATGTTATGCAATAATTGGTCAAGCCACAGTCAGTTTATTTCGTAAAAAATATCAAAATAGTTTAGCAGATCATGGAATGATGGAATGTGGCTTAATACTATCGTCATTGGATGGAGCCCCTTACAATTGCGGGTTGAATCACTTTTGCTTATTGTAGAATAACACTTTGACTATTCCAATGACTGTGATAGCTCAATTATCAAAAAATGTGGCTTGACTCATTGTTGCATAAAACCATCCATATTGCAAAACATATTTTATGAAAATTATTTTGAAAAAGGACCGTACCTTTTCATCGGATGCTCTCTATGAAGAAGGCAGAATACTGGATCCACGTCAGATATATTTTTATAAAATAGCATTGTACTGTCAAAAAAACAAAAATGAATTCTTGCTTGTATCCCACTTTCATGAGACCAGGAATAAAACCAATAAAAATCGTATGATTACAAAAGTTTTTTTATCGTTGTTGCAAATGAAGAGAATATCGGTCTCATATAGTGGATATGAAACTTTGTAGTGGCGGCCATCTTGGATTTACAATGATACTATATACATAATTGCATTGTCATCAGAATTAAAGGTGTACACAAAATTTCAGATCAATCGCCCAATAGGAAGGCAGTTCATATTTCAATTTTTAGATTTGACCCACACAAACAAAACTGTAAGCTGAAAGAAATGAGCAATTTTTGGTTACCTATAAAGTGAGAGAAGATAAAAATAAAGGAAGTTGTCAAAACCTCGTTTATTATTATTTTTTTTTTTTGAGAAAAGCAACTGATTAGCTACAAAAAAGCGGCAGATTCTTGATATTTTAGAACTGAGAAAAGATAGAAATTACCCTTCATATGAAGTTAGCTAAATAACTTTTTCTTTTCACACTTCTGAAGTATCCATAATTTGGCGCCTTTTTGTCGCTAATAAGTTGCGCAGAAAAAAAAATTCTCGCCCTTTTTTCTTCATATGAAGTTAGCGAAACACCGCATATTTTTTTAAAAGAAACAGCGACAAATGTTTATTATTCGCAACTAATTAGCGGCAAATTATGGATATTTCAGAACTGTGGATAAATAGAAATTACGGATGCTGGTTCCGCTAACTTGAAGCTAGCGAAACAACGAATATTTAAAAAAAAAGAGTAACAAAACAAATCTGGAAAGAAATACTAATTATTGCGAGCGAGGTTAGTACGTTCAGGTTAGATCAGACTAATAAAATACTACCCTCAATTTTTTTTTCAACTTTTCAGCTCCCAACTTGCGAGCGACCCTTCCAAATTTTGCTCAACATTTTGCGCCCAGTAGTCTTTGCGCCTAGTTGCCCTTGCGCCTAGTTGCTCTTGCGCCTAGTTGCCCTTGCGCCTAGTCGCCCTTGCGCCCAGTTGTCCCGACGCCTAGTTGGCCGCGCAGTGTTGGAAAAATTGAATACAATACAGGGTTGCATTTGAAATATGAAAGTTGATATTGTCCGCTGTTACATGACACACCCTATACAGGGCAATTCAAATTCGACCCCCAATATTGGGATCTCCTAAACTACAGGAGATACGTCAAAGCTTAAATTGGGGCAAAGTTGCGTATTCTGGCGCTTAACAAAATACTGTTTTGGAACTTGGAAAATTCCGAGTATTTCCGAAAATATCGGGAAAAAACTGAAAATCGGAATTTTCGTTTTTATTTTTTTCTATCGTTATTTGACAACATAGCTCAAAACCAAAAGAACATTTTCATTGATACTTTTTTTCAGGTACACGTTTTCATGTTCAGATTTACTATCCGACGTTTCGTCTTCTGGCATTCATCATCAACTTTTTTTCTGTTATGGGCGCCATATTGTTTTTTTATGCAGAAAAATAGTGATTCTCATTCTGATTTCATTGATGTATAATTTGTTATGATTTGCACTTCTGGAACCACAGATATTAACAAAAAACAACTTCATCTGAGATGGTCATGCCTCCATCGAAACATTTTGTTTAAGAAACACTAGTTGTCAGAACTCATTAAACATCATAAGTTTGCACAAATACTTCAGTCGAAATGTCCTCATTCTCAAATGAAGAAAAACGAGATATGTTGAAACTTTATTATAAATTTGATAGGAATAGTACGAAAACAGCACAAATTTATTTTGAATTATATCCGGAAAGACAACAGCCGGATAGAACATTATTCGGAATTTTGGACAAACACTTGGCTGAGTACGGTGCATCTGAACATGAAAACGTGTAGCTGAAAAAAAGTATCAATGAAAATGTACATTTGGTTTTGAGCTATGTTGTCAAATAACGATAGAAAAAAATAAAAACGAAAATTCCGATTTTCAGTTTTTTCCCGATATTTCCGGAAATACTAGGAATTTTCCAAGTTTCAAAACAGTATTTTGTTAAGCACCAGAATACGCAACTTTGCCCCAATTTAAAAGCTTCGACGTATCTACTGTAGTTTAGGAGATCCCAATGGCGTGGGTCGAATTTGAATTGCCCTGTATAGAAAGTTTTTTTCGAAAAAATGCGCTTCTAAAAATCATCGAATTCATTCTATTCGGCTTATACACACTGTATAAATACTTATCATGATATTTTCGAACACTAGTGTTTTATTGACTTCGTGAGACGTTTGTAAACAGATGCATTTGGATTCTATAAAATGCCGGTTGTGGATGAAAGTACTTTATGACGACTTGAGGTCAAAAGTTATTTCTCTGGTAATCCGAAGTAGTAGTTTCTATGTTAAATATTCAAATAATCCGAGTAATCGTACGTTCAGTCAACGAATTCGTCTCTGAAGTTGCTAGTCTATTGTTGAATGATAATTGAATGATGAATAAAATACGGTATGTCACGTTTCTTTTCAAATTTCAAACACCAAATGAACACAAACCCATTTGAATAAATTCCATGGAAAGGTCCTTTATGGAACCTAAGCAACTTTTGATTATGCTGACATGGTAATGTTTTTATTTGGGGATGAAAATACATAATGTGTGAATTCTTCAATTGAAACAATCTAATTTTTTAAATGTAAACATAAATCAATCGACATTCGACGAAATCACGAATTCTGATAACTTAAAACAATAGTGAAGTAACTTGTTACTTTTTGATTACTTGTATTATATAAAATTCACTGCACGCGTTTATCAAATTCCAATGACTGATGACATCTATAGGTCGTAGATTATCTGAAATTGAAATAAATCTCTTTTTATTTGGGTAATTAATTTTGTTTGGCTGTCCATTGAAAATGCTGATTGTGAACAAATCATCGATATATACTTGTAAGTTATACAGTGAGCACGTAAAGGTTTGAATAAATTCGCTAAAATGGCTCGTACAGGCTAATTTCAGTATTATTCAACTGTTCGTAGGTTGTTAAGTAATTTTTTTGTGACGTCATAATTGTGTCATTCGAGGGAGAAACTGCTGAGGAAATCAATAACCGAGGAATAAAAAAGAAATCCGGATTTTCCACCCAGTTATCCACCCAATAATTTTCGACTAATACACATAATTCCCGACTAATACCCATAATTTTCAACTAATTCCACGAATTCCCAACTAATACCTAAGTAATACCACTAATACCAAAGGCTTGTACACCAAAATTCCCGAGCGGTTTCCCCCTCGGTGTCAGTTCTGACGTTATCGACATTATTTTGAAATTCCAACCACTTTTTTCGAAAGTGGCATTCAAATGAGAACATTTTTCTGCATACAAATTGCTCAATTTTGTGGCATGGTAGGTACATAAGAACATCGTCGAGGAATAAATAACTATTAATAATTACTGAAGCAATGAAAAACAATCATTAAAATCACCCTAAACTATCAACTTTGGTGTTGAGGAGGCTGGCATTTCCTTCCGGAGGATACCCAAGGCATTACTGAAAATTTATTTATCATTATTTATGTATTCATTCATTTATTTACTTATTTATTCATTTGTTTAGGAGCAAGCCAATTTGAGAATAAAGAAATATATGGTATAGGGTGAAGTGGGGTAAATGTAAGCATGGGGCAAGTGTAATAAGGCACTCTCTAACTTTTGTGTTATCGTTTTTGAGTTTTTTCTGTATAAAATTTTAAAGTAGATCTATTTTGTGCCTTTATATGATGTTTGTTACCTTTCCGAAGTCCTACAGTTCAAATTAATAGTTATTTTATAGATCACGTGTATTTTCACTTGTTATGCGAGTCATTCAATGAGATTTTAGTATTTTGTTTCCTTAGAGGAATTTTCAACAAGTAATCTGAGTCTGCTGTCAGATTTCAATTTAGATGACGACAAAAAGCAAAATAGCGGTGATTACGTTAACCCCACTAAAAGTTGTATATGGGCTAAGTGTAATCGCAGAGATTGGGGTAAAAATAATCACTGATTACATTTGCCCCAGTCTATGTTTGCCCCAGATTATGTTTCTGAAAAACTCCGACTAAACAAAATGACCATCACTCCGTGCCTCCGAGTTAGTTTTACCATAACCAAATTTAGGACGAAGAGAAGAATGAATTTTTCCAATATTTTTCGCTACATTAAATGTAAAGTGAGAAAAACTACATTGTACTGTTTATTATGTTCATATATTTCAATAAACGTTTCTAGGACAAAGATGAGAATTGTTATCATTCCACAAAAAAGCTTATAACTTCCTTATAAATTGAGATATTTGACTTATTTTTGTTGAAACTGCATTTTTCATACTTTATTACACTTGCCCTAAATACTCTGGAATACTATGCATTACAAACCCTGATTACATTTGCCCCAAATGCTGGAGTGAGTGTAATCAACGAACATCACTTTTTTTTTTCATACAAAATGTACTGTAGCTAGTAGAAGGAAATAAATTACTTCAGTTATTTATCTATTAGATAGGTGAAAAATCAAAAATATGTCTTTTAGGTCTCTCGATATTATAATTTAAAGTGTAGCTATCGTTTTTTTGATTACACTTACCCCACTTCACCCTAAACAAAAATATTTTAATTTGTAGAACAATGACATATTTGATCTGTAAAAATACATTTCACAAATAATATTCGATTTTATGGATATTATAGTCAATGATATGCTCACTGAGGAAGTTTCCCACTCTCGTAAAGCCAGCAGGACCACTATAGAATTTTCAATTTTTATGTTAGGCCATAATTTTGGGCTAAGTTGGGGCTTATTTATCATACTATCCTCGTATTTTTTCTCTTCAGTGGTGGGAGATATCGCGGGTTCTGCTAGCTTAACGTTAAAGAAATCGGCGATGGGTTCAAACGTGACCCTAAAATGAGGCTAAAATTATGGTGTGATCAGATTTTTCATAACGATTTGGTTAGCCTTTTGGTACAGACAACTCAGTATTGAGCTAACAACCTACGATTTCTCCTCCAACTGAAGAGGAACAGAAGAACCCAGGATTTAAAAAAACGCATTAAAAAAAAACGGCGATGGGTTCAAACGTGAGCCTAAAATGAGTCTAAAATTATGGTGTGATCAGATTTTGCATAAGGATTCAGTTAGCCTTTTGGTACAGAAAATTCAGTGTTGAGCTAACACAACCTACGATGTCTCCTCCAACTGAAGAGCTACTGAAGAACCAATGATTTAAAAAAAACGCATTCCAAAAAAATCGGCGATGGGTTCAAAACAGCCTAAAATGAGTCTAAAATTATGGAGTGATCAGATTTTTCCTAACGATTCGGTTAGTCTTTTGGTACAGCCAGCTAACACAACCTATGGTTTCTTCTCCAACTGAAGAGCAAAAAAAATAATTCTGACAATAAATTAGCCTGAATAGAGACTGAAACTATTATCCAACTAGATTTGTTCTGAGTTGTTTTTATGGTTGGGTTCTGCTAGCTTAACGGTAAAGCTAGTAGAACCCAGGATTGAAAAAAAATGCATTCCAAAAATATCGGTGCTGGTTGCAAACTTCAGCCCAAAATGAGCAAAATTATGGTGTGATTAGACTTTTCATAAACCTTCCTTTAGCGGTTTGGTTCTGCTAGCTTGGCGTTAAGCTAGCAGAACCTGCGATATCTCCCACAATTGAAGAAAAAAAATCGGCAATATTATGGCCTTTTTTTTGAAAATTCCAAAGTGGTTTTGCTAGCTTCAAGGGGGCGAGTATGCTAATTTTAGTGTTGATGAGATGTAATTATTAAATATAGCTGGAGCTGTGGAATGTTTGAACTTATCGTTTGGAACTAGCAGGTATAGTTGAAGTAAGCGATATAGTGCAACCTATCTTCAAACGGTTTCTCCTTATTAAATAGTTAAGTAATTATAATTTGGGACCTATACAATTCTAATAGCTCCAATGTCATATCAAAACAATCAAATCACAATCAGTGTCTGAACAACACATCCATGTCACGATCATTCAGAGATATCTTGAAATACTTTCTATCAAATTTTATGACCTCAGCGAAACATAAAACACTGTTGGTAAAAACTATTCAATACGAATCTGCAGTAGACGAGGAAAAGTTCACAGGGATTGTTTTTTGCCTTTGAGAGAGCCACAATATCGTTTACCTATTTGACCCATAAAATTAATTTTTAAGAAGAGATCTATCAGGGTGATCATATCTGTCATTAATGATAAGATGATAAGATATTATATTTATTCACCTTCCAAAAATGTTTAGAGGAAAACAATGTGTTATAATAGGAACACATCATTTTCGTTTAGGTGCGTCTTATACAAAAACGTTGACATATAACAGAAGATTAAAAACAGAATATTTCGAAACAAATCAAAAAGTCCACACACTTAAAAGAAAACGTAGGTATTCAAACCCAAGAGAAAAGATTTTTTCAGTTGTAATAGTAAAATAAGATATCTAATATGTTTCCTGCTGACCTCAATAGTGGGACCAGGGCCGGATTAACCATGTCGGGGCCCTTAGGCTATGCTCGTCTCTGGGCCCCTTTAACATTTCTAACTTCCTTAATTATATTTTTCTATTTAATTCATAAGTATATTGTCTTTCTACTTCATTACGAATATATGTTGACACCCTATTCAATGAAAAATTCTAACAAAAGACAGGAAAATATGCGTTTTTCTTATTAAATCGGTTTGTAAAGTAAAATATGTTCAAATATTAACGCTTCTAACTTCTTCACATATAAAATCGTTCAAGACACCGTGAAAGGTAACCTTTACCAATAAATCATTTTTAATCGCCATTATCGCCAATGAATGTAAATGGTTCTGAGACATTGAATATCATTTCCGGCGTCTTCTGTATTCAGTCTAGTGGGGGAGTCAATACACTGTGACCTATAAGACCTATTGTGTGTGTATTGTGTCTATTATTGTTTACTGCTACTCGGCCTTTTAGGATGTCACAACGACTAGAGTAGTTCCCTCAGTCATATGGCTCTCAAGAAGTTCAGGATATCGGATGGTTTCAGGTTAGGTATATCACCATTTTCTATTTGGTATTCTCCTAGGTATTTTACCCACGGATTTTGCAAGTAAATACATTCTTCTTCTTCGACTAATCCAAGATTCTTTAAGTGTCCTCTCAACCGGCACAGTTTTTACTCTTGCTTGTTTGATCTCTTCTGATTGGAGTTTCCCAGTAGTAGCCTGGCCTGTCTCATTCTTTCTGATTCTATCCAGTATTAGGCGTCCTCTTATTGTAAGATGAAGTATTGGAACTGTACCTTCTCGTCTATAAACTCATGCTCACTAGCCTCTTTAATTTTATCGTTAGACTTTGTCGAAAAATCTGTTAGAAATTCAAATATAACATCACTTCTCTTTTCCTTTTCACAGAACGTATTCTGCAGATCCGTCACTGGGATGTCTTTTCCATTTTAGCAAACGGCCACACGCTGATTTTAATCAATGTATTTGGTATCAGTTTTCTCATATGCATTCATGTCGTAATCGTCGAATAATTATCGCCGTGAAAGTAAGAAATCTAAAATCGATTTTAAAAGATCGACTGCCGTTTGGAGTTCAATAGTTGTTTTCTATAGAGATATACTGACACCTTTGATTAGATCTAGTATGGCAGCGCAGAATTTACTATATCATTTTCTTTTTCTCCAAGTCCTTTAATCTGACCTCGTCCACTTGTGATGTCTGACTCTCATCGCCATCAATAGACTGCAGAGCTTTCTGGAAACTTTTGTCATGAGGGCCAAGTCAGCTAGGATTAGAAAGAGCTCGAAGAAATATTTACAAAACACTTTTTTTTCTCGGATCGCGGGCCCCTTAGCCGATGCGACGCTACTAGGTAGTTGCCTACACTGCCTAATAGATAACCTAGATATAACCCTGAGTGGGGATGTTAAATACCGGAAGGTATTAAACTTGAATGCCGTGTACCTGTACCTACATTAAAACATTACTTTGAACCTTATCAATTTTTCTTACTGATGGATATGCCTAAAACTATGCCAAAACCACATCATAGCGATAACGTCATTGAAGCGAACACTGTTGAAATAACGCGTAGTTCAAAGTTGATGGTATGCTTATAATTTGTATTATTGGCAAGCGTCCCACAAAGATTCACATGAAAAGCGACGATAAAAGGTTACTATTTGCATCATAAGTGTATGCTATCTATCTATTCGTTTATTTTTTTCATGAACCAAAATCGATCACTTCAAAATAAGATTAATACCGTTTCAATCTACAATAAAGCCTACTCGAAAAAACATCTTCTTATCTGGTATCTTATATCCGCGGGGATAGGTCGAACGGAGAGCGCCGGTTCACCGATATCTGAAGCCAAGCAACGCTATGCGAGGCCATGGTTTGGATGGGTGACCTACGGACCTCCTTTCGATATTCTCCTCGGATCGTGCTAGGAATCGCAAGTTAAAAGGTAAGACCTCGTTAATCCTTGGCTCGCACAAGTTTCGACTTTTGAGGGCTGCCGTTCGTAAGGGGACGACAGCTGGTTAACGGAAAAAACAATTTTAACAACAACAATTTAACAACAAAGAAGAAGAAACGTTAAAAAACAACAAATTTTTATAAAAAATACTGCTCCTCAAATTCGAGAAATAAATGAATAGTGAGTTAATTTCCCTTCATTACAAGTGAGGAGATTATGAGTGAGGAGATTATGAGTGAGGAGTTGAATGTTTCGTCTTCACTTTTATAATTGCCGCATAATTTTTGTAACGCCTCGATAGTCCGTGTTTTGGAGAGCTTTTTGTGTGAAGTTGTCATAAGTTTTGGTAATCGAAGTCAATATGTTTCTTAATGTTCCAGATTTTTTTCTCAATTTTTGTATCCATCAGTGTGACACCGAAGGTCGTAAACTTGAGTTTGCCGAATGATACCTATCAATTTGAGAAATTTAAATAATAGTATTGATTGATACTTCAGAAAATCAAACACCAAGCAACTAAATATTGGTTTGGAAGGTTGGACGGACAGTGCAAGGATCGAGAAAATCAATGAAGCTTTGCATACATTCATTTATACAGTGAACCGAGAGACACTCCTTAATAATCAACACCATGAAATCTAATGTTATTCTATTTGATCGTACGAGGATGTATTGATATCTAGTTAGACTAGACCAGTTCCCTGCATAAACAAAATATTGCGTTACCATAGCAACGACCAATAACTTATTAGAAGTGTCAGTGTAAAGTTTGACGTCAAAAAAAGTAAACCAGATTTACACAATAAATTAAAAGAAAAAGTATTTCCACCGAAATTGTGAAAATCGATAAATTGGAGTATCGAGCCATCATCAAGTACCTGAATTTAAAAGGGTTAAGAGGTAAGCAGATTTACGAAGATATGCTTAATACCCTTGGTGATCAATGTCCTTCGTATGCGACCGTGAAAAATTGGACTGCAAGCTTCAAAAGAGGTAAATTTTCCATTGAAGATGATGACCGATCAGGAAGGCCAGTTTCTGTGTCAGTCCCCGAAAATATCGATGCAGTTCATGACATGATTTTAACAGACCGAATTGGGCTAAAACGGATATATCTGAAGCACTGAATATTTCATAAGAACGCGTTCATCATATAGTTCACGTCAATTTGGACATGAGAAAAATTGCTGCAAAATGGATCCCCAAATGTTGGAATGTTGAACAAAAGCGTGCAAGGGTAGTAGCATCGCGTTCGATCTGTGCTCGATTTGAAAACGATGTAGACTTCTTAAACCAAATTGTTACTATGGATGAGAATTGGGTACATTTTTACGATCCAGAAACAAAGCAACAATCAATGGGATGGCGACACTCCGGTTCTCCAAGACCTAAGAAGTTTCGTGTCCAAAAATCTGCTGGAAAAGTTCTTGCTTCTGTTTTTTGGGATTGCCATGGAGAAATCATGATTGATTTTTTGGATAAGGGTAGAACAATAACTGTAGATTACTATTCGACATTACTGACCACTCTACGGGAAAAAATTAAAGAGAAAAGACGCTGAAAGCTATCCAAAGGTGTTTTGTTTTTACAGGACAACGCCCCTGCATACAAATCTCATGTTGCCATGCAAAAAATTCGTGATTTAGGGTTTGAATTACTAGAACACCCCCCTTATTCACCAGATTTGGCTCCGTCCGACTATCATCTCTTTCCTCAACTGAAAAAAAGTTTGAAAGGTCGTAAATTTTCTTCCAACGAGGAGGCAATAAAAGCTGTGGAGGGCTGGTTTGCAGAGCAAGAAGAAACTTTTTTTTTGAAAGGTCTAGAGACGTTGTAGGTTCGCTGTAATAAATGTATCCAATTAAGAGGAGAATATGTGGAGTAATAAAATATTTTGACATTGAAATTTTGTTTGGTTCTATAGTAGGCTAATAATTTTTTAATATATCCTCGTATATTCTTTCGAAATGTTTTACAAAACATTATGTCAACTATTAATATAATGGGTCTCTGGTAACAATCAATAAGGTATTCATATACCTTGGAAATTAAATGATAATATTATAATGAATATTATTATCTTTTTATTATATGATTTACCTATAGGTGAATCAAAAATGATGATCTGTGAATCTCTGGTTCAATGAGAGCTTAATCATACAGGTGTTCTGTATGGCGCAAGATTAAGGAGTGTACATTCCAAAAAGATTCAAAACTTCTGCCTCATATTCATTCAACGGTTATTAGATTTGTTCGAAAACGAATGAAAAAAGATTCAAATGAAATATGTACATAACGAAACACTGCATGGAATGAAACATTGGTATTTATTTAGGGTTTTAAGATTATATGTGAAATATTTTGTTAAAGATTGTTTGACATGCCATGACGTGCATGTCTGGATTCATTATAATGGTTTTCTCTAGGATTTCCAGTTCATATCGTTTTTCATGGTCATGTTGATGAGATATCAGTTTTCACATATGTATTTTCTAAATACTGTGTGACAGACTAAATGTCGATTTTCATCAATTTTTAGATATAATAAAGCTATTTATTTTTATTTAAGTATCCCAGTCACATCCGGAGGGCGCGCTGGTGTCGCTTACCCCAATAACCATTCCCCACGTAAGTGACTATGGGGTACAAGAATCATCTGCCCTGAGTAGAAGAAGTGAACCAAGGATGACAGCCTTGTCCGGCTAGGATCTCTGCCATATGACGGCAAGACAGTACGAATTTCAAATTGGAGAGAAGTGTGTCCATTATTCCACCAAGGAATCCTATGATCAGAACCACCATTTTAACACAATGGTTTGGGTAAAGCCTGTGGAATTCAAAGAGTAGAACTAGATAGTGAACTAGTAAAGAATGAACTAGATAGTGCGTTTTCCCTCCTCTTTTCGGACGATATTCGTTTCGCCTGGAGCAGAAAACTCCATGATAAAAGTCCTCTTTGGTGGTCGAAGAGGACTACATCAGGCTTATTGGCTCGTATTTGCCTCAAGGAGGGGAATGAGTAATCCCAATAGATTTGGCTCATAATGGACTCAATATCCCCGAGTGTCATAGTACAACACTCGTAGCGCCGTGTTATGTCTGTGGATATAGGCTGAGACCGCATAAGCTGGGCATGCTGACAGCAAATGCCTTATCTGCATCTGGTTTCAGGGACCTCTATACCCATCACGTGACTACGGTAGACTAGGGTGTTGAATACACCAACCTGGCAGGCCATTATGAATCCCTCGGTCTGCGACTTTATCTGACTCGACCTGTGTGAATAGTGGGTTTTTGTATAAGCCAAGATTTTCTGTTTTCGAAGAAGACCCTATGCCTTAGGGTTTCTCCGTTTCCGCAGCTTTGATATGAGCTTTTTATTAAACGGGTTCTAACTCAGAGTTTGAGTTAGCCCGTTCATTGTCGAATACAAGTCCGAGTTCATCGGCTACACGGGTTACTGCCATAAAAATATATGCTCCAGTCCCTGCTTTTTCATGATTGCGGACCATGCAGAGAAAGGAATCTGCACTCCTGATGACTTCACGGGCTCAATCATTACCATTTTGTTATGTAGACATTCAAAATTCCACGGCCTCCCTGTTGTCTGGGAAAGTATAACCGTGGAATGCACGATGCAAAATGCATGCAGGATCGAGATGCATTATTTTGAGTTTAAATCCAAAGGAAAAGAGTAGGATCGAAACTGCATGTAAATAAATTACAGCAACTTCGTTGTTCTTTGACAGTTCTGTCGGTGTTTATGCTGATACTTGCCGTAGAGAGAGTTTTAACTGTGGTTACCTCTTGGGAGCGGCGTTGCTCTACCCATAGGTAAGTATACTTCTCTCCGGCATCAATATGACGTAGGAATCTTCCGTCTACGAGGCGAACATCCTCTCCGTATTCATTGAAATGAACCATGACACATTTGTCGATACCGAATTCCATTCCGATAGCATGCCTCAGGGACTGATATAGGTCCCTTTCTTCTGAGGCATATTGTTTGAGGTCATCTAGGTAAAACAGTTGGGTCACCTCATTCCTCCGGTTGATGGAAGTGCCGCAGTTGTATCCACGGGTTTTTCCAGTCCTTCAGAACAACATCAGCTGAGCAGCTCAAGGCATCTGAGCAATTGCATGATTAGCTCATGCTATCACAACTTACTGTACAGTGCATGTAACAAACAAATGTAACAAGGTAAGTGAGTAAGTGGTTTGATAGACCTCCAAAATGGTGAATCACGAAGATAATACCCTTTTCTCGAGAATGAACAATATGAGGGATCTTATCGAGTTCACAATGGGAATGCAAAACAACAACGATGAGAAAGTGGAGATAATATACATTTCCTCTAAAGGAAAAAGGCCCATACGGGACGATATCTCTACCTAAGCTTCATTCATTCGAGTTAAACAAGGAGGGGGATCGTAAGGTCATGGGGGTGTGAATCAGGAGTGAAACCAGGAGTCATTGGATTAGTGCCCATAATGAAATAGATACTCGGAGTAACTCCTAGAAGTGCTGAGGCAACTTCAAAGAAACGAGACACTCAAACAGCAAAAACAACGATCATCTATCTAACACACATCAGGGGTATCTTTGATAAGATCAGGATGGGAATCAATTACAACATCAATTGAATTGCAAACATTAGTAAACAACTAGCAACGCTAACAAATATGAAATGTGGGAAAATAGGAAATAGGCGTATCAAGGTTTTGTTTGTTTATTTTTGTTTGACACCGGCTAGAGAAGTCTGTGCAAATAGTTTCAACCAGATGTGTTATTGATAGTATTTATAGCCTAACTCACAAATTGGGTGAAAGATGCCAAATTTGTTAAAGCGAAACGTTTATTATGTTTATAAATAAACCTGTGTTGATTTTTATTGATAAGGTTTCTAACAAAAGGGGATATTTTGTTGTTGACTCAATCATATATGCACGGTTAGAGAGCAGTGTTAAGTATTGTTCTGTATAGTTTGGAATGCTGTTTTTCGCACCTGACTTGACAATAGTACTATTATAGTTATTTATAGTTATTTATGATACAGGTTCTTAAAGTTAGAATTGCAGCATAGTAAAGAGATATTTTAATGCTGACTAATTTTAATTATAGGTCGTAGCTCATATCTTCTAATAATTTTCCATTTGAATTTTTATATTTTAACTATTTCAGAATCAAAGTTTTCCGTCATATCTTCTTCCGCCAGGTCTGATGTATCAAGGTCTTCTTCCAGGTCTGATAAATGATAATATGAATCACTTTGACTTTGATCAACTAGTTCATCATCAACACTAGCATTGCCTTGTTTTATCAAGGACACTATACGTTATTTAACAGAAGAGTCCAATCCCCATAAGACAATGGAGGCACTGATAGAAAGAGATGAAAGAACATTTGTGACGAAATGTGACGTAGTTGGACATGTAATGGCCGCCGTTCTCTATAGACAGTGACGGACTAGCTCTTGGTATATGAGAGTTACTGCTGACAGTTGTGTTGCTTGGTTCGAGTTCGACTCTGTACTCATGTCCAAGTACGTCACTATGACGCGTTGATGCTACAAGATTCTGATTGGCTAGAGCGTAATAAACCCCCCTGTTAGTTTAGTCTCTTTGTTGTTTTATATTTGATGAACCTAAAATACCAAATACATTAGATATTTAACTGCGCAAGTAGACTCGAGGTAAGAAAATAAATATCTAGAGCTGTACATATTAACAAGTTATAAATCGGTTTCAGATAATGCCTAAAAACTTACCGTCATTAGATTCACTGAGTTCACCAAAACTACAATTATATAAAATCTGCAGATACTTTTTTTTTATTCCTTTGAAAATGACAACTCCTTTTGATTTATTTCCAGTGTTATTAATCCATATTATTTAACTCATTCGAGGACTTGGGAAATAATAATTCCTATTTGAATTTGACGTTAGCTGGAAAGTGGAACGTTGAAATTTATATAATGCTGCAACAATTTTGTTCTTTTAATTTTTCATGACAAAGCAAACTCTGGCACTTAGGTGGTTATTATAAAAATGTTTTATATAGTTTTTATAGTGTACACGCTGTAAAGATTTTATCCCAAATACAGATATTTTGTCCTCTTCACTGTTTATAACCCAGTAAGCGACGCCTTTATAGGATAAAGCTATTGTGTTTTTCCTTAAAGCGGTTTTATTTATCACCTTATAAAGCTTTCACAACTGTTATGAAATAGTTTTTAACGCAGTTATTATAATCGGTATAAAGAACTCGAAACACTCTTCATCTGGTTCATCATCAACACCAGCATTGCATTGTTTTATATTTAATTCTGTTTGACATTAGATATTCAACTGCGCAAGTAGACTCTAGGAAAGAAAATGAATATCTAGAGCTGTACATATTACCAAGTTATGAATCGGTTTCAGATAATGCCTAAAAACTTAGCGTCATTTAGATTCACTGAGTTCACCAAAACTACAATTATCTAAAATCTGCAGATACTTTTTTTTATTTCTTTTGAAATGGCAACTCCTTTCGATTTATTTCCAGTGTTATTAATCCATGTTATTTAACTCATTCAAGGACTTAGGAAATAATAATTCCTATTTGAATTTGACGTTAGCTTTGAAGTAGAACGTTGAAATTTTTATAATGCTGTAACAATTTAGTTCTTTGAATTTTTCATGAGAAAGCAAACTTGGACACTTAGATGGTTATTATAAAAATGTTTTATATAGTATTTATAGTGTACACACTGCCCATATAGGTAGACTATGAAACAATTTTATACTTATTGTATAAAGCAATTGTCTTCTTCCTTGAAACGATTTTATTTATCACCTTATAAAGTTTTCATAACTGTTATGAAATAGTTTTTAACGCAGCTATTATAATCGGTATAAAGAACTCGAAACACTCTTTTAAAACTGTTTTGAAGCGGTCTTATAATGCGTTTTGAAACTATTTTGAGCCAAAGCTGAGATTCAACTTCATAATGCCAGTTGTATAAACAATTATACAACAATGTTATAAGAACAAAGTGATGAAATACTAGTTAATTCAGCATAATTACATACTTATAAAATATTTCAGTTTCATAAAGCCACTATTTTGCTACTTGAACTCACGCCTTTATGGTTCTTTTGTCATGAATGACAAGTTTCGTTATGTCGATCAGTTGTTAATCCTTCTCGAATGTCAGAGTTATTGATTTAGGCCAATCAATAGAGCATTTATTCCTAACAAAAATACTAGTAGAAAACCGACTGTACCATAACATGGAAGATAGTATGTTATGTTTTCGACTCGCAACTGTCATTTATTAATTTGTTATAAACATTTAAATAACAAAAAACGTGTTTTGCTTATAAAATGAAAGCTAATAGAGCAATCTGGTTGCTCCAATAGAAAGAATTGTAGATAATTGAATTACGAGAAAAACAGAATGTTCATTAGTAATGGAGGAAAACCGAATTTTTTTAAGATTTTCTAAAAAATTCATAACCCCGCCATTTTTCAAGAAATGGGGTTGGCCCTTCTCATGAAAGTATTGGCATTTCATGCTAAGCGATACGCACTCTGGTGGCTTTAATGTAAACTAGTTTCTGCGACATTGTTTTCTAACCACACTTTCGTATCGTTTGTTTACCATTAATTTTTTATGAATATAGAGCCTTTCTTTGAACCGTTTTTATTTCCCTTCCGGTCTTATAATGGCGTCTTACAATGGTTATTGTTCTGTGCCACATTGCAATTCCTAGGCCAAAAGAAATGAACTTTTCAAAGATATCCCGAGGAAAATGACCCAAAGGTTTATTTTGAAACGGAGATGGGACGAGAATTAATCTCAAGAAGAAAAGCCTGGATATTAAAGGTTCGGATTGGCAAACCAATAAGCAAATTTATGAAAGTGTGTTCGCTCTATTTTAAGCAAGAAGATTATATTAACAAAGGTAGGTGAAAGTTGATTATTCTTGAAAACGGTCAACTTTAGAGCTTATGACCAAGAATACCTTTTTTGTGTAGAAAACATTGGCGGTTCATATAAGAGGCTCAAAACTGTACTTTTTCCAGTGGCGTAGAAGTTGGAGAAACAAACACCCACTACCCCTTCAAAATCTTCACCAATTATGAATTTTAAAAAATAAAAAATCCGCACAAAACATAGCTTATTATGAGTAGAAAATGCCTACGAAATCTGTTTTCTGTGCGATAAACGGTTCCAGAGATATTTGCCAAAAACGATTATTTTTTTTAAATTTCAACACCCTGTATCTCGAAAATGGTGCATTTTAGAGGGTAAGTTAATGGAAACTTTTTTTCATATTTTTGGACGAGCTATCACATCCTGAAGTCCTGCGCATTCATTATGAAACAACCTGTATATACAGTACGATGCAAATGTATGGAATAAATACATTATTTCTGAATACAAACATATTTTGGAAAATTCCTCGAACACGTCGATTTTCTTTTCCGATTGACCAACTTTTGAATCCCACCCTAAATATATAGGGTTATCCGCAATCGAGTAAAAATGACTTTAGTGATATTTTTTAATGGGACACCCAGTGTATTTTTCCTTATTTGCTTATGGATCGTCATTATAAATCCAGTGATACCAGGTTTGATGGGATTATGTCGAACGGATGCGGAGATATGGGCAAAAAACTTCCTCGTATGTCCAATGAGTATGACTGAGAGGCTCCACACGATTCGGAAGGTCAAAAGTCTCTGTCGCACTTATTGAGCATATGGAGATGTTTTTTGCCCATATCTCCGCAGCCGTTGGACCTAATCCCATCAGACCTGGTATTACTGGATTTGTAATGACGATCTCTAACCGAATATGGAAAAATACACTGGGTGTCCCATTTAAAAAGTTCATCAAACTCATTGTTACTCGAATGCGGATAAACCTATATATTTTGGGTGGGGTTTAGAAATTGGCCAATCGGAAAAGAAAATCGACGTGTTCGAGGAATTTTCCAAAATATGTTTGTGTTCAGAAATAATGAATTTATTTTATACATTTGCATCGTACTGTATATGTGTTTAAGTGAATACGAAATGGTATTGTGTCTTAATTAAGTTTTTATTTATATGTTCTATTGACTGCTCTGCTACAAAAATGTTTATTTTTGAACAAATACTATGAGGTTTAATGCTTTAATTATATTTTTATTTGTGTTCTTTTGACATGCTTTGTTACAAAATTTTATATTTTTAAACAATAAAGCTATTTTTGACTTTGACTTTGACATATTACGCTCTATTGCTTGGTGTAATATGACAGTTCTCCGATGTGCCGTATCAAATAAAAAATATTTAATCATGTCTTGAAACCGCAACCAAATCTATTCGATTTGTTCAAACATAGAATAAAATAATTTTCCAGTACACCGACTCAGTTTCCAACCGGATGTCCGAATCCCAAATATCAAATACATGTGATTCAAATGTTTACTATAATAGAACACTCCAAATTCCAAATTCTTGTTGATAAAACTCTGGGTTTAATGTCGGTAATGTAGCTGTTTACCAACTATACGAGATAAGAATGCCATCCTCCCGAAACCTGAATTTCAAGTAAACATCACAAGATATCGACAAAATAATATAATTTTAATAGATTCACAAACATGTTTTATCTCTGCTGTAGGTTAACAAACTTTCGGAATTGTTTAATTGTCACTTAATTGTTGGGTAGAATAGAAGGTCGAAAATTGAAATGGCTTTTTGATCGGTTCGTAATGTTTTATTCGGGAATTTTCGAAAACGTGATTTTGAACCGGATTTTGGGAATCTTCCTCCTACTAATTACTTTAAAAATTTGGTAAGCGACTACTGGTAATTTTCCCACGTCTTTTTAAAGGGTGAGTCATACTAGACCAACAAACGCTAGGAGCTAATTTTCAAAATTTCTTTGCTTTTCACAAATATGTTCAATTAAAACTGCGAAAAATAGTCGAATATTACTTTTCCATGACAAATTGTTACCACTTGAATAGAGAAAGCTTGGAGGGAGTGGCGGGCAGTGTATATCACTCAGGCCAACCCCATTCAGGTGGTGCATTTTTAGCATTTCCATCAGTCCTGAGAGTTTCATCATTCTACCTTAAGGGTCTTGTAAAGTCAAATATTTCGCGTTTCTGAACTGTAAGATGGCACTGACAAGATATGTTTTTCATACCATAGTTACAGCGATCTTTCATAATATTTCCATATAAATTACAGTTTTCTGGAACGGTAAACCTTACTGCTAATTCATTGTTGCCAAATCTCAACATTATTCGGAGTACTGCGAAATAGCTCACAGGATTATTATTATCTGGTATTAATTATGGTAATGTGTTTCAATGCATTATGTAACTGTATTACGGATAGCCGGATTACTAGTAATGATAATTATTATTACAATTCTTGTTCGTTGTGGCGATGATTTTGTGATTTCTTTCTCTTTATTAATGAATTATTTATTCACTGTATTATCTACATTAGAGATAGATTATAAATAATATATATATATATAAGGCGAAGGGTAGTCTTGACTGATTAGTTGAGAAAAAATGCGGATGATTGCATCCTCAATGCAGTCAAAATACTGGACTGTTTAAAATAATACTCTTTGTTATTTGGTCGAGCTTTCGGAAAGGTTTATTTTCTTTATCTAGACAATAAACATGAGGTTTACAAGTCAACATTGATATGACACATACAAAGTCATGATTCATGATGTTGGAAAACATCCAATTCCTTTTTTAATCATTATTATAATTATTTCGGTTCAAACTTTCATTATTTTCCTATTATATTTTTTCAAACTTGCACACATAGCTTAGTACGGGGTGTTGAGTTTGAACAATGAGGACTCCATCCAAGACAAATCTGAGGGCGCGCGCAACAAATTTCCTGAAATTTGTTGACATAACACAGCAAGGGACGTTAAAACCGAATAATGAGGCTCCCGAGGTCTGCATCCAACCAAAACCAAAACCTTTCACCAAATTCAAATTCAAATTTTTTTTCTTCTCTTTTCTTATTTTTTCCAGCTCTTCGTATAGGCTTATTATTCAGTGGTTTACAAAATATTTCAGTTTTACAGTATCTCCGTCTTTTTTTTGTGAATGTAGACTTCGCAGGCCTCATTACTGTTGATTAGCGACCTCTACCGAGCCTTGTCAGTGAATTTAGTGAAACTAACAGAGCCTTTAGTTTTTTGTTGGGTGAAAACCTCGGGGAAATAATTTTTCGAGATTAGTTGAGTCCTGTCCAAGTTTCCGAAAATTTGCGGAGTCTTCTGTTTTGTAATGGGTGTACTACACCACATTTTTCATAAACTGTGATGTATTTTCCATGTCTGCAAATTTCCGTTGATTTGCAGAACATCCAGGCTTACCATGGATAGAGACCTCATTTTGTTCTAAAAGGGGTTATCTTTTGAATCTTTTTCAGTGTTTCCAATGTTGGGGACCATTTTCTTTAAAGTTGGTTCATTCTTTTTCTTACAATTTTTTTTAACAAATAACAACATACTTCTTCAATTGTGTCCAAGGACTCCAAGGCTTCAGGCGGACCAATCCAACATCCAACTGATGAACTGACAAACCCCTATCGTAGTAACTTTCATTTTCCAAAAATTAAACAAATTACATCGGTTACCGTTGACTAGAACTATTGACAACGCTGTACGGTAAATATGACAGTGACAATAATTCTGTGCAATACCTTGTGGACAGTAGCAGAACTATTTTCGTATTTTCGTTCATGTATTACAGAGGCTTCACTTGCTGGAGCGACTTACCGTTTTTTATCCGAGGTATTGTTTAAATAGAACATAGTTAGTCAATGCCTGTGGAAAAGGTATTGGACACAAACGCGAGTGTCATCTAGCGTGATTAGTTACAAACATGACTATTTGACGTCATTTTAATGCAGGTTTCTTCAAAAAACACTGATTTTAATGCTTTTCCATTGTTTTATTCAAGTTACGACATGACTTGGAGGCCAGATCACTAAAGTTACGACATGACTTGGATGCGAGCTCACTATCGCCATCTACATGTCGCATCCATTTTGATCCAATTATAATCCCATAAGGTTGACTATCTTCTATATAAACAATGTCCGAGGTTTTGGAAATCATTGATAAAAATATAAATCGTTTGATTTTATGTCTGAAAACTAGTATGAATAGTTCCTGAATGTTCAGTTTTCTAAATTTCATATAATTATCACTTGCAAAAGCGATTCTTCTCAACTGTCTTTGATTTTATAACAAGATTTTTAGAATTTTTTTAAATTGTGAGGGATCGTTGAAGTTGAAAATTCTGAAAAAATCATAATTATCTTTTACTTTGACATTGATATGTCATGATATTTGAAATGGAATCTGATGAGCGGTTTTTGGGAAAACTTAAAAAAACCTCTAAAAATTAAGTTTTTATTTTCCTCGAAAACTGTTCATCAGATTTTCTTCTACAGCTCTCTAATTATTCAATATGAATGCCAAAATAACTCGAATTTTTTTCAGAATTTTTAAACTTGCCGTTAATTTTTTCATGGGTTTATATGAACCCTAATTATTACAGATGTGTTCCCATAAGAAGTGAGACAAATTCGGATTTTTCAGGACTGAAAGTTTTTCAGGGAAAAAGTGTATCTGTAGTGAGTTGGTAGTAAGTTGGTAGTCCTGATCACGTATCTGAAGGAATTTTGAACCTATTTTGCCCCCTAGTATGTTTTACCGTAAAAATGGGTGAGTGGCGCGCGGGCAGGGTATATCACTCAGGCCGACCCCATTCAGGTATTAGGTACATTTCAAGCATTTCCATCAGTCCTGAGAGTTTCATCATTCTACCTCAATTATTACGGAAGATACGGGGGTGTTTCCATGAGAAGTGACACACTGTATTTCTGCAATTTCCGGAAAAATATGGTCACGGTGCTGCTGAAAGAAGAATGTTGCCAATTATATTATGCTGGTCTTGCACAGTACATAAAATGCAGGGTAGGGTAGTACTGTTGACCATGCCGCTGTCAATCTAGTCCCAGAGCCCTTCGCTGCTGGCCAAACATATGCGGCTTTAAGTAGGGTCAAGTCACTGCAAGGTCTCATTGAAGAACTAGATTGTAGTAAAACCATAGAAATATATATATTATATACTTACTCTAGAATGCTAATCCCCATGTCAAAAGTGTTGTAAAAAGTTCAGGCTAGTCCGCAATGCGCAAGCGCGTCATCAGTGATTTTTGTAACAGGCCCGGTTTTAGTAAAATATTATGGTACTTGTGAAGATTAACAAACATTAATTCTGAATCTCGTAGAATGAGGTTGGAAACCTCATTGTGCTTATACCTGTTATTTGTATTTAGCTGATTTGAATACATATTTTCACATATTTATGATCCCGAATATTCAGCAAATGCCATCAGAAACTAGAGTACGGTTATTATTATTATTTACCGTTCTGAAGCGACTGATTCTTGGTATCACATTCACTTTTCAGCTGTAGTTAACTAACAAAAACCTACGGAACCACCCCAAATCGTCGGTGCAAATTTCAAGGAAGCACTGGATTGGAAAATAAATTGAAAGTACAAAAAACTATGAAAATTTATTTTAGCTATTATCATGAATAATTTCAACTCAAATTGGATTTATAAAATTGGATGCTTGGAAGCTCGGGTTTTTTTTAGAACGATTCATGTCAAAATACGCAACTCCATTTAATTTAAATCATTTGAAGAGATTAACATGCTATTTCTATGAGTATTTCTGGTTGTATTACCTTAGTGCAATTTCCACAATGGGGTTGCATGAAAAAGTGAGGTCAGCAGCATTTTCCTTACCATCAAAGAAAAGCACTTCCATATGGACATTAATTTTATGATTCTGTGTATGTTTAGTACTTTTTGTAGGAATCTAGAACTCATAATATAAGCGGTGTGGTTGAAAGTTGTATCAATCGCCTTGCATGCTTATGCAGACACAGTATTGGTACTGCACTAGGTTTCAAATTATTCTATTGTCGTTTTCACATGAATCTTCATGAGGAAAATGTCTGCCACAAATTACAATTTTCTCACTCAAATGTTCTGCTGGGGTCTGTTCTTGAAAACAATAACCAAAAATCATGCCTTCTTTGTCAAGCTAAAATAATATTTAAGCTATTTTGAGCAAAGCATAGGTACATAAAAAATTTCATTTTCTACCAAAAATGATTATTTCAGGTATTTTTCCTTTACACAACACTAAACAGTTCATTGTTTATTTTTAGGAAGAAACGGCTTTATTAGAAATTGTCTTTAAAGGAACAAGATTAATACAAATTCACGAAAGATGAAAGAATAACCAATGACAACAAACACCACACAAAATGACAAGAGAAAATCTGAAGTTCTAAAAACCGACTCTGTCTCTGACAAGAGTGACATATCTTAGTGACAAGTCTTCCCGTTGATGAAAAAGCACTGTTGCACGGTCATTATAATTACAGTAGCAAAGGGTACATTATCGTTTTAAATGAATTTCTTTCGCGCCTAAAATTCGGAGTAATCTATCTCTAAGATTCTTTTCGGTTTTAGAAAGTCCTAAATGCGCTGTCAAATTGCTCTCTTTCAAATGGCATGTGTTTTATTGCCTCATAACAAAAAACTTTAAACTTGACAACGATCTACCCAAACTACACTGATGATGCGCATGCGTACAACGTAAACGGGTGGCATACGCGGCATGCTTTTCGCCGTGAAAATTGGCGGGATTAGCATTCTAGAGTAAGTATATAATATATATTTCTATGAGTAAAACAGGCAAGCAACCGTGCAACAGTGACGCATTAATTGAAATGAACTGACTAAGAAACATATCCAAAGACTACTAAAAAAGAAATAAATAAACTTAAAATAGTTATTTTTGTATCTAGTGCGCGAAATGTTACTTTGGTGATCGAGAACTGATTTTTTTTAAGGAGGCGCAGCCGAGTTAAAAAAAATAGTCGAGATTACCAAAGTATTTCGCGCATGAGATGCAAACAAAATTTTTTCTACAAACGTCAAAAATATTCAGAATTAAATAAAAAACACTTCCATCAAGTATCGGCCAAATCAATCAAGATGTCAAAAATATTGTTAAAAAATAAGTAATAACTATGAAAAATAGTATTGAACTGGCTTAAATAATTTTTCCAAATCAAGTAATTACTGTAACTATGGAAATAAAATGGCATTTGTTGACAATTATTTCAAAGTAACAGTTCTTGATAATTATTTTGGAGTGACTTTTTATTCGCGTCAATTTCGTGCGTGATATTTATTATTGTAAAAGAATGGAAATTTCGAGCGACGATGATCTAAGCAGTACCCTACCTAACTTGATAGATGCGGCCAATTCCAACCTTTTACCGGAGAAATCGAAAATGCATATCAGCAATTTAAAGAGTGGTGTGAAGCAAATAAAGCCAGAAAAATATCTCTCACAATTTTAAAGCCTTAATTATTGTTCTACATTAATAAATAAACGATTTCTTGTTTTTTGCTTGATTGAGGAGTTGAGGACCATATAGGTTAGAATATGAAAATCCCATATAGTTTACATGCAGTGTGCGAAATATATTTCGCACATTACTTCGCGCACGGCGTCATGGTAACGAATGAAAATGAAAAAAGTGCCACTTCGCATACTGTTGTCAATGCGCGAACCTTGTCATTTTTTGACGTTTGTACAAAAAAAACTTTTTAGAGAAAAGCTTTAAAAAAAACGAAAATAAATTGAACCTATCATTTTGTTACATTATAAAATTTTAAATGATATGAAAGCTTGTCGCGACTATAAATCTTGAGGTAATTTTACATTTAATTTACAATAAGAAATACATAGATACTTCTCGCGACAAGCTTTTACATCATTGAAAATTTCATAATGTAATAAAATGATGGGTTTGATTCACTCTACATTTTTTTATTGCATTTAAATAGAAGCTTTTTTTTAAAGGTTCTTTATGATGCGTTGCATTTTAGTTCGTTTTCCAGAAGTGAACGTTATATTTTTTATTCGTAGAGTGTATTTTATTTCCAAAGCCGTTCTCAAAATGTTATCACTAGAAAACCGTTGAAGATTATGGTTACGTCGTACGTTACGTGGTTACGTCGTAAACTACAGACAAACTAGGACAATGGAAATACTGGATATTACGGATATTCCATCTACAAAACATATTTGAATATCAGTATTTTCGTAGGAACCCATTTTCCAAAAACAGTAGGTGTGCGTAAACTTTCTTTCGTATAAAATGCTATCGGAGCATTTTGAAATTCAATCTCCTGATATGAAAATGAACTCGCAGCCCTCACCGTGTACATTACAAACAATCAATCAGTTAACTCTATATCGACATTATAATTAAGTACAGTCGTGTAGGTAGATGCGGTTACGTCAATTTATCATGAGAGTATTTATTATCATATGCGCCATATATGAAGCATTAAACACAAGCAGAATTTGAGTGTGTATCTACGGCAAATATTTGCATACATGATGTTCTCTTGTTTGTTGCCAAGAGACAATCGAATTCGTTTTGCGTTCTGAGGTCGCCGACAATAATCAGATTAAAAAATTAACTGTTGTTTCTATGTACTTTTGTTTCGCTTCATTCTCGTTGATCGTCTTCATTATCCTTGTCTTGAAATGATTAATTATTTATACATCTGAATCTGCTGAAATCCTAACATGTGACTGAAGTTACTGAAGAGCAACTTCTAGGGCCAATTTATGCATTAATTTCCTACAAAAACACCTGTTTTCAATGCATGACTCTGTGGACTTATTTCTTACAAAAATACGTGTTTTCAATGCATGACTCTGTGGACTAATTTCCTACAAGAATACGTGTTTCCAATGCATGACTCTGTGGACTAAGTTCCTACAAAAATACGTGTTTTCAATGAATGACTCTGTGGACTTAGTTCCTTCAAAAATTCGTGTTTTCAATGCATGACTCTGTTGACCAATTTCCTACAAAAATACGGGATTTCAATGCATGACTCTGTGGACTAATTTCCTACAAGAATACGTGTTTTCAATGAATGACTCTGTGGACTTAGTTCCTTCAAAAATTCGTGTTTTCAATGCATGACTCTGTTGACCAATTTCCTACAAAAATACGGGATTTCAATGCATGACTCTGTGGACTAATTTCCTACAAGAATACGTGTTTTCAATGCATGACTCTGTGGACTGAGTTCCTACAAAAATACGTGTACTAATTTCCTACAAAATTACGTGTTTTCAATGCATGACTGTCTTATTTTTCAAGATTTAAAAAGAAATCATGAAAACTCCTAGTTTCTGTGAAATATATCACGGATTATCGACATCACGGAAAAAAATGGATATACAATTTTTGTAGACTTTCTTGGGATGATCAAAAAAGGTTTTTTGTGAAATTTGAAAATCTGTCGCTATCTTTGAGTTTTTGGTGTTTTTATAAAATAAAAATCCATATTCAGTTTATTTTTCAAGAGATGAAAGAAAGCCATGAAAACTTTTGGTGGATACCTTTGAGTTCAATGAAACTGTTGATATACATTTTCTTGATATCTGATTTAGTTTTCGAGTTTTTTGTGTTTATAGGAAAAAATGTGAAAGTCCCAAATTCTTCCTTTTTGTGAAATATATTCCATACCATTGATATAACAGAAAAAATTATTGCACATTTTTGTAGACTTTTATGAGATGATGAAAAAAAAAATTGTGAAATTTGAAAATCCGTCGCCATATTTGAGTTTTTGGTGTTTTTATAAAAAAATATATATATTTTATTTTCCAAGATATGGAAAAATTTCATCAGAATTTTCTATTGACATCCTTGTGTAATAAAATTGTTCATATACATTTTCTCGATATCTCGTATAGTTTTCGAGTTTTGGTGTTTTTCGAAAAAAATGTGAAAATTATTTCCAAGTCCCTAATTTTTCGTTTTTGTGAAATATTTTCCAGGCATTGATATTACAGAAAAAATGTGTGTAAATTTTTTGCAGACTTTTATGAGATGATCAAAAAAGATGATTTGTGAAATTGAAGAATACGTCGTCATATTTGAGTTTTTATAAAAAAATCTAAATTTTTCAAAATATGAAAAAACTTTTCAAACACTTTTTGTAGATCTGTTCAAGTACATCAAAACTTTTCATATTCACTTTCTCGATATTTTGTTTACTTTTCGAGTGTATGAGATTTAAACATTTTGTTATGAAATTTTATTATGTTACGAGGATATATTGAAAAATGCTTAGCCTACTATAGAACCAAACAAAATTTCAATGTCAAAATATTTTGTTACTCAAAATATTCTCCTCCTAATTGGATACATTCATTACAACGAACCTGCAACGTCTCTAGACCTTTCAAAAAAATGTTTCTTCTTGCTCTGCAAACCAGACCTCCACAGCTTTTACTACCTCCTCGTTGGAAGAAAATTTACGACCTTTTAAGATTTTTTCAGTTAAGGAAAGAGATGATAGTCGGACGGAGCCAAATCTGGTGAATAAGGGGGGTGTTCTAGTAATTCAAACCCTAAATCACGAATTTTTTGCATGGCAATATGAGATTTGTGTGCAGGGGCGTTGTCCTGCAAAAACAAAACACCTTTGGATAGCTTTCCGCGTCTTTTCTCTTTAATTTTTTCTCGTTGAGTGGTCAGTAATGTCGAATAGTAATCTCCAGTTATTGTTCTACCATTATCCAAAAAATCAATCATGATTACTCCATGGCAATTCCAAAAAACTGAAGCAAGAACTTTTCCAGCAGATTTTTGGACACGAAACTTCTTAGGTCTGGGAGAACCGGAGTGTCGCCATTCCATCGATTGTTGCTTTGTTTCTGGATCGTAGAAATGTACCAAAGTCTCATCCATAGTAACAATTCGGTTTAAGAAGTCTACATCGTTTTCAACTCGAGCACAGATCGAACGCGATGCAACTACCCTTGCACGCTTTTGGTCAACATTCAAACATTTGGGGATCCATTTTGCAGCAATTTTTCTCATGTCCAAATTGACGTGAACTATATGTTGAACGCGTTCGTATGAAATATTCAGTGTTTCAGATATCCGTTTTAGCCCAATTCGACGGTCTGTTAAAATCATGTCATGAACTGCATCTATATTTTCGGGGACTGACACAGAAACTGGCCTTCCCGATCGGTCATCATCTTCAATGGAAAATTTACCTCTTTTGAAGCTTGCTGTCCAAATTTTCACGGTCGCATACGAAGGACATTGATCACCAAGGGTATTTGCTCGGTATTAAGCATATCTTCGTAAATCTGCTTACCTTTTAACCCTTTTAAATACAGGTACTTGATGATGGCTCGATACTCCAATTTTTCGATTTTCACAATTTCGGTGGACATATTTTTTCTTTTAATTAACTCTGGTTTATTTTTTTGACGTCAAACTTTACACTGACACTTCTAATAAGTTATTGTTCGTTGCTATGGTAACACAATATTTTGTTTATGCATGGAACTGGTCTATGCTAACTAGATATTAATACATCCTTTGTAGTTTCTGAGATATAAGCGGTCAAAGTTCTTGGGAAGGATTGACAAAGAAAAAAACCGTTTTTTAGTCTATATAAGACAAATTCAGGATCAAAATGTATTCATCGGAACTCGTTAACATACCAATTATAATCTTATTGATGATAGTACTTTAGGGATACTGTCAATAAAGTCGTATTTCGTTATTTTTATTCTAGCTCTATTCCAAAACCAACAAGTTATATTTCAGCAAGACATAGTTTCAGTCTATCCAAGCTGATAGAAACGTATTTTGTTTGTTGATGACTCTCTCTGTTTGTAAAACGATTTTTTTTCAATTTTGGATTATACGCCTATAATACTGATAAAACTATTTATTACTTTTGTTGATTGAAAAAAAGATTAGGGAACTTTTTGATGAACTCAGTTGTTTAATATTACATTTCATTTAGATACAGGGATCGTTACATTTTTCTGTTAGGTCATTTACAATGCTTTTATTGAATATATCAAAAACTGTGCGGTTAATTTGGACACAATTTTACTCACACTATTTTGAAAATGTTGATTGTTATATACAAAAGTTTGTTCAATTTTGTATTTTGCGTTTCTAAGATATGCATTTTCAAAGTTTACGGTATTACAATATATGGGTATTGTACTATCCATTAAACAAACATTAAACAAAACCGTAGGAAACCTTTTGTTAAATTAAATTCTATTATTAAACTTTTCGAAATCAATTGTTTGATTCTATAAACAACACAAACTACACTCAAAAACAAGGTTGAACTCATCAATACACGCAAACTCAAGAGAATATTATCACGAGTTGTGATAATCATTTGCATCCTTACTTTCACCCTCCACCTTCAAAAGTCATTGTCGGGCCGTCAGAAGGGGTAGAGAACTTTTTGAAAAATCCAATAATTTACCGAAAACTTATAAGGCGATGGCACTCCAAATGAATGTGTAAAAAATAATCATTTGCATCCTTACCTGCATCCTTCACACCCAAAAGTCATTGTCGGGCCGTCAGAAGGGGTAGAGAATTTTTTTTAAAATCCAATAATTTACCGAAAATTTATAAGGCGATGGCACTCGAAATGAATGGGTATAAAATAATCATTTGCATCCTCACTTTCATCCTTCACCCCCAAAAGTCATTGTCGGGCCGTCAGAAGGGGTTTTTTTAAATTCCAACTTTTGACGGCCCGACAATGACTTTTGGGGGTGAAGGGTAGAAGTCAGGTTGCAAATGATTATTTTCTACCTATTCATTTCGAGTGCCATGGCCTAATAAGTTTTCGGTAAATAATTGGAATTTTCAAAAATTCTCTACCCCTTCTGACGGTCCGACAATGACTTTGGGGGGTGAAGGATGAAAGTAAGGATGCAAATGATTATTTTTTACATATTCATCTCGAGTGCCATCGCCTAATAAGTTTTCGGTCAATATTTGGAATTTTCAAAAAATTATCTACCCCTTCTGACGGCCCGACAATGACTTTTGGAGGTGAAGGGTGAAAGTAAGGTTGCATATGATTGTTATGCCATTCATTTCGAGTGCCATCGCCATATACGTTTTTAGTAAAAAGTTGGAATTTAAAAAAATCTTTACCCCTTACGACGGCCCGACAATGACTTTTGGGGGTGCGGTATAAATGTTGAGATGTAAAAGACTATTTTTCACTCATTCACACTGCGTGCCATGAACCGATAATTTTTCAGTTGAGTTTTACATTTTACCTCATGAGCCACACACCACCGCCTCATATTATCTTTCTTTTTTCGTGATCTGTAACTCCTAACAATATCCAGTTCAAGAATAACATATCTACCATTTTTTAATCGCTATTTTATTGGTTTCATAAAATGCCAAGAGCCGTAACTTCCGTGAAAGCTATGGAACTGCGCGGTGTTGCCAAATCGAAAAACGTGGATGAGAAAACCGTGGCTATTTTCACGCCCGAATAATTTCTACCTTCCTCTCTGTCACACAAGCGATAAGTTATATGCACCTGTATATAAAATGTGCTCTACATATTATAATAAGAAAAAAAACTGGACTGTTCTGTTTTTTCCAAGAATTGATATTGATATGTAAGTCTAAGGTGTAATTTGTTGAATAGTTCATGCTGTAAACTCCAATTGTGTAATTGGATCTTGCATTTGTTGATTGTTGAATAGTGTAATAAAAAAAATTAATTCTTATACCGTTTGTTCATTCTCATTCGTTGGAATTCCATTATCTGGTAGATAACCAAAACAAAGTCGATATAGGAATGTTACGTTAATATTGTACATTTTTTCGAAATGCTCTCAATTACTTTGGAGACTGATGACAGGATTGATATACCCAGGATGATAGAAACATTCATTCAATTTAATATTGGAACAACCTTTGCCTTTTTCAGATGACTTGGAAATACTCCACGTTCTATATTTGTATTGATGATGTGCGATAAAGGTAAAGCGATAAAATCGAGTGTGGTTTTCAGCATTTAATTGTAATATCTTCTATACCTACCTGGTGCCTTATTGTTTTTAAGTTCACTTATAACTTCCCTGACCTCATTTGGATCCAACTTCCGAAAAGTAATTATTGAATGCCACACTGATATATGCCCTAGAATTTGAATAAATTTTCATGATTTTGCTTGTGTTGACATATTAATTGAGAGAGAGAGAATATATGTTTATTGTACATAAGAAAAACTCTTGTTGACAAACACATATAATGTTACTGTCAAAAATTTATGAATAAATCACATGATAAAAATATTAATAAAAACATAAAATTGAGCGTTAGTTGAATACTTTTACAATACATTTAAAAATATGAACAAATTGAACAATAACAGTAAATGTAAACATTAACCTGAAGTGTATCATCGTAAAATTCTGTAGCGGGCCTTATGACTTACAATAGATTTTTAGTTTTGTTTCTAAAAACCTGGAGATTCCTCACTTTAAAATCGCATGGTATTTTGTTACACATTTTCACTCCATTGTAAATTAGAGAATCTTTTACTAGATTGGATGTGGGAATGGGGAGCTTCAAGTGAATTTCGTTCTGGTGAGTATTACTCCAATCTATATTTATGAATTATAGTAACTGTCCAATACAAAAATTGAGACAAGAGTTAGGATTTTATGATCTTCAAATAAAGGTTTATATGATTCTCTCAATTTTGCTCTGAAAAGGTACCTAATTTCCTGTTTCTGAAGTAAGTACAAATACTGACTGGAATAGTTGATTGTTACATACACCCCAGAAAGATATGCCATAGTGTAGATGGGAGTCTATGAGTGCATAATAAACCGATTTGGCAGCAGTAAATCCTAATTCGTTTGACAGTGTTCTCAAAACATAACAACCAGAAGCCAGTTTTTTATTTAATTGAGTTATGCGCTCGTCGAATTTTAAATTACTGTTCAAACGTAATCCCAAAAATTTTGCCGAATTCTTGTTTTCTATCTGTTCCTAAATACACATTTGAATGCAATAAAACTTGTTTTTTCAAAAATTAGAGAGAGAGAGAGTAAATTGGAATCAAACCAATTCTGGATTTTAACCATGTCAGAAGATATTAATTCGTGCAGTTTACTTTTATCTTTATGATGCCATAGTATGGTAGTGTCGTCTGTAAATAATGTGAATTTTCCAGAAATTGGTAACATGGTCAGACCATTTATGAATAAAAGGATTAAAACAGGACCTAGTACAGAGCCTTGGGGTACTCCAAAATTTAATTTCTGCATTATTTGAAGATGTTGATAGTCTCACATGTTGCTTTCTATCAAAGAGATATTGAACCATTTAAAAGCGTTTCCTCTGAATCCGTACTATTGAAGTTTGCACAGCAGTATATCGTGGTTGACATAGTTGATGTGGTTGACATGGGCCGTGCTGGTAGAGCGTTCGCCTTTGGAGCGAAGGGTCGAGGGTTCAAAGCCTCGCATGGTCATCGGTCTCGTGCAAGTCATCACACGTTGGAAAGTAAGGGCTGCGTTCACACAAGTCTCTCGAATACTTCCGAGGGTTGCGCAATTGGTTGACGGTAATAACAATGACAAAAATAACAACAATAACACATTCGAATGCTTTCGAAAGGTCACAGAGCACTGCTGCGACAGCTTCTTTATAATTCATTTCTCTATAAATCATTGACATAAATGAATGTATTGCGTCAGAGGAACTATTTGATTTCTGAAAACCATACTACTGTGCACTTAGTATTCCTTTATTTATCAAAAATTCCATAACTCTTGTCTTCACCAGTTTTTCGATAATCTTCGCTAATGTGGGTGTCAATGAGATAGGCCTAAATTGGAGAAGTCATTGACCACTTTCCAGAGATTTTTAGAAATGATACGAATAATCTTGTTGCTTGTTGCACAAATGGTTGTAATTCAATGTCCGTAAAAGGAAGTAGCTATATTCTGTTAGATATTTGCCTCATATATTTCACTTTGTGGGACTGTGTGAGTATTGGATAATGTCTCCATCTAGATAATGTCTCCTTTGTCATCGGAAAACCCCAAAGGGGGTCGTAATAGCGTTCTTTTTTATTTTGTTTTTTCAGTATGAGTTTGCCACCAAACTCTCCTGTCTATCTGTATATCAAAATACAAATATCCTGATTTGTATCTGTATCTGTATATCTGCATAACACTAAAAGCCAAGAAATAGATTATTGAAAGGAATTGAACATCACTCTCTAAAACTCTAATAAACTCCCGATATCTAGTCAATAATTTCTTAATTATCTAGTGACTAGAGACAAATGCGACATTTCTCACATGATAGGCCTGAATGCTATTATTGAGAAGTAGTTTGAACTGGTTCGAGAAACAATGGAAACACTGTATGATTTAATCCATAACAACGCAAATAAAACGTCACTCTCTTAGCGCTAAGCTCTTAATTTATTAGGTTGACTATAAAGAAATATATACATTATTCAGAATTCTTTTCGGAATTCGATCTAATGAATTGATCAAATCTCAGTATATGATAGATATGCGTTTATTATTATCTTGCTATTGAAATGGAGTGTTTCGAACACTGACAGGTTGATGCTGTGATGGTGTCGGATTTTATTGAATTTTGTCACACAATTTGCAGAGGAAGTCCGACGACGTAGATTAGCATACCGGTGTCATTTATCACCTGAATCTTTTGGGCGCTTCTAGGAAATTTACCCCCTTGAGAAACCCACTCGGACAAAAAACTCCTGACCCCGCCCGGGACATTAACCCCCCACTAAAAATACCCCTGGTACAAAAATTAAATAAAAAAATCTGAAAAAATCAACACATGAAAAAAAAAACATTCGAATGAAAGACACGCCAGTCGTATTAAATTGATTTGGAGATAAGGCACGCTTTCTGCATACCTTTCAAATTACCACGTTTTCGTCCATGGACTGAATTTCTTTACGTAAAAAATGGACACAACCTAACCCAACCTATCTTTCCAAGGTGCTGGCAATTTGTTTACTAATTAGTATGAAAAGGTGAAATCAAAGCAGATGCTCGCTGCGCTCGCATTTTTTAAATTACTAGAAGAAAGAAACACGCCTACGTCGACTGTCCCACCATGCACAATCCAATTTTTTTGCCATTATGAACAGTGGGGTTTATAGTGGGACAGTCCTAGTATGCACCCCATAATTTTGTCCTAATATACAACACTATATCTTTTTCAGGTTACGAATTTATGTTGTCAACAAAAATGTCAACCTGAGCAATATTGATCTCAGCCTCCGATCAAGTAACACATCAGCTTACCTTGTAAACACTTTAGGCGATATGTAGAAAAACTTTCATATACTTCTCTTAAATAACGCCGATATTCGACTCGATTTCAACCCGAAGTTTTGTTCTATTATCAGCTCGGTGAAGGTCGACTTAGGTTCGGACCTTCTACTATGAGAGGTTAGGATTGATGTGATATCTCAAGTTAATTATTGATAAATACTTGAATAAATCACATCTCAACCTATTTCTCTCGACGTATATGATTGTTATTATAATAAATACACGGAGCTTCAGTCACTGTGTATAGAATCGTAAATGTTAGAAATACTTACCAAATTTATGTTATGTTCATTTCCCCTGAAGTTTCTAGAAGAGGTGTCTCTGCTACTGTTGTTTGTTTAAGGATTTTTGACCCAAACCCAAGAAAGTCCTTCATTGTCGCCTGTCTCTTCATTATTATTATTTTGATAAGAAAGGTATAGGAATTCTATAATTCCTAACTGCTCACTCACAATTTTTTTCACACTTTTTCACACTTTTTTCCACTAAAAGATTTTATATCCGTTGATAAATTTCGATTTTCACATCATCACATAATAATCATAACTGGAGATATTACATCGATACATGTGCATTTATACAAACAAAATTAATTAACCTGGCTGTACTAACATTATTACAAAATATCGGTCAGTAAATCATTCTTAATAACTATACCTGTCTCTGATTAACTATTAGGATTAGGTAAAATTTATTCAAGAAGGGTGCAAACAATATTATGGGTTCAGGAGTAGGCTATTATACAATTAAAAGTCGTTCATTAAGGACAATAGCATTAGGGATTTCCTTTGATTTGTTTATTTCCAAAGACTTCAACATTTTCTATCTCGCATAGTTGTAGAAATTTCTCTTGATTTGCTTGATTAATGCATCGTTGAATTTTCTTCCGTTTAGCGAGATTACCAGGAAATAGGAAATAGTGAAACTTGGACTGGTCTTGGGGGGGTCATGACCTGCATGACCCTCCCCTTGGATCCGCCCTTGATTTTATAACAAGTGAAAAGCCGGCATTCAACAATCAGAAGTCAAATGTGTAATGAATGATTTTTGGAAGAACTATCAACTTTTTTTGTGGCATTCGACTTTCGGCACAGCCTGCTATTTTCGATTCAGACTACACATAAACTGTGAATTGAAACTTAAAACTACGAAGACCTATTTGGCAAATTTTAAAATAATTTATGTACGTGGTAGGTAGAAGTTGTTCATTCAACAATTATTATTGTTGCAAATTCATATCTGATGAACATTTGTTGAAACTGATTTTATAATTTCTCATAGTATTTGTTTACTTCATTGTAGCTAGTAGGTGTGTAATTGATTTATGGTTGCTCTAGGTGTGTTTATTTTAGCAATTATAACAAAAAGTCAACTTGAACATTTGGTTTTCTTGATCTACGATACCCAATTTTGGTGAATTTTCTTCAATTCAGGTCTGTACTCAAAAGTGTATTAAAAAATTCGTGATTATGGCCGAAAAGGACCTGAAAGGTAATGGAATCGTCATTCCGTGATACATAATTGAATTCAGAAAAGAAAATACTTAAAAAACTGCATTTTTCGAAACATGGTCGTATGTAAAAAAATTAAGTTTGTCGGTTGTTCAATAATGAAAAGTCTGACAATAAATTTGATATCATCTCAAGGAAGCGTATAACAAGTTTCTGTAAAGAAGTATTTTTCATTCTGTTTCAGCTGTGACGATATCATCAAAAAATAAATAAGAAATCGGAAAATTCAGTTTTTCCAATATTACTTGAAAATCAAAAATATTTTGGGAAATTTTCATGAGAGATTTCGAAAACTATGTTCTCTCTTGTGATGTTTGTCAAAGACATTCAAAAAACAATCCGAAACAACCACAATACCTCCTGAAAATTCAGATTACCAAAGGCAAAACATTGGTATAGATTTTAAATATTTCGATGTCATATATTTTCTTGTAGTCGTTGACTATTTCAGTAAAATTTTGATAGTTAATAAACTGCAGAGCAAAACTGCTTCTTCAGTCATTTCACATCTGAGAAATATATTCGTTTCGTTCGGTTTTCTTTTGGAAATTTTTTGTGATAATGGGGTGATTGCGCCAGTTTACCGGCCACTTCCAGTTGTCGGCCGTTTCCATCGTTTTCATGGAATAATAAGAAAAATCTTCAAGTCTTCAAATTTGAAAATGCCGCCGAACTTTCGGTTACAGTTTTCCCTCCATTTTCCGTTAGATTTACCCGCCCTGACAATAAAATTATTAATTTCCTGTCAGTTCTATTCACGGTGGTCGAAGTGATCGTTGGCCGGGCGTTGCTCTGTTAGAAAAAAATAGTGGAACACAACTTTTTCAACGGTAAGTTTCTGTCTAATTTCGCTAGATATTCTGAATTTTTTTTATTTAGAAGGTGCCTGGACGTGTTAAACTTTTATTTTAATGTAAAAAACTGAATATTAATGATTTTTTCTTTGTATCAAGCGGTGGCCGGTGCACTGGAGTCTCCAAACAACGATTTTCCAGTTTTCGGCCAGGGTGACCGAGAACTGGAATAATAAGGTGTTTATTCGTGGTCCCTCAATTTCAATATCGAATGCTGTGGACACTTATCGTTCTGTCCTTTTCAAAGGTACTACTGACGGTAATACTATAGCCAGTTTCCGGCCACCAAAATGTTTTATATTGAGGAATTCTGATAGGTTGCTTTTTATGTTGCCGAGAATAGGTTTAATGTGAGCCAGTTATCGGCCAGCATATATTTCTATAGAAATCATGCGGTCGACAACTAGCTTTATGAACGCCTGTTCTCGGCCAGTACTATTCATCTATACAGGGTGTCAATTTGAAAACTTCCCACCCTTAATATCTTCCTTCCAGTAAACAATATGAGTAATCGAAAAAACAGGTCAATTTTATTGTCAAGGGGGACACTTTCAAGGACTATTTGTAGCCCTCGTGGTTCAACCCCCTAGGAGGGGTAGATGTTACCCTTCGAATTTTAAATGGGAAGGGGGGTCAAGTGGCACATCATTTTGATGGGCGTTCAATTCTTGTTCCAATGGTACCCTGACTTATTATTTTTTGATGAGCATTTTCCGAAAAATTGCGTTCTAAACTAACAGAAGTAATTATTAGAACGCCTATACTGAGATGCATGGTTTGGCAAGAACTGGTTAGAATATTAGGTGGTACCGTTCCAACCCTTTATTAGGGGTAACATTAGCCATTAGCTCCAAACACTTTACATAAAAAAGTAGTCTAATAGTAAAACGTAGATGGTAGTAAAGTTGTGTTTATTAAATGCTGAATTTTTAAGTGTCATCGCAGAAATTGTACAGATAGCCTTCCTTTTTTGCTACTTCTGCTGTAAAAAGTTTCTGTTTTCCGGCAAAAAATTGGTTAGCAAATTTGAACTATGTGGTAGTATTGTGAATACCGTTGTACCTGTTGGGCTGTTTAGGAATTACTTTAATAAGTGTATAAAAGTGTAAAAATGGTTTACATTCTTCAAGACAGAATTGAAATGATTGTAATTTATGGAGAAGTTGGAAAGTGCGCACGAAGGGCGGCATGTCTTTTTAACGAAATACATCCAAATTGTAATGTAAGTCACCGGTATGTGCTTGATTTGGTGAATAAGTTTTACGAAACTGGTTCAGTGACAAATAAAAAAAGAAATAACCCCAGAGTACTAAATGAAGCAGCTCAAATTGAAGTTTTGGGAACATTTGCTGCAGAGCCCACGAGCTCCTTACGATCAGTATCAGAACAGACGGGAATGTCACGCGAGACTATAAGAAAAGCATTGAAAATGCATAAATTTCATCCATATAAAATGCAGATTCTTCAAAAGCTCCACGAGGATGATTATGATAGAAGAATAGAGTTTTGTGAAATCATGTCTCATCGAGTCAATACCATCCCTAATCTTCTGTTAAACATCTGTTTCAGCGATGAGTGTTCATTTTTTCTGAATGGCAATGTTAATAGACAAAATTGTCGCTATTGGAGTGACGAAAACCCACATATTTTTCGGGAAGGGCATACTTAACACCCACAAAAAGTTAATGTTTGGGCTGGTATTCTTGGAAATGCCATTCTTGGTCCATTATTTCTGGAAGAAAACTTGACTGGCAATCTGTACCTTGATATGCTTGAAGAGACTATCGATCCTCTTATAACTCACGAGCTAGAAACTCAAATTGATGCAGAAGGTAATGAACTTTTGCAGGAGGATCTGTTACATTACCAGCAGGACGGTGCTCCACCTCATTATTTTCTTCCCGTCCGACAGTGGTTAAACGAGAAATTTCCGGGTAGATGGATTGGCAGAAGGGGAGCAGTTGAATGGCCTCCGAGATCACCGGATTTAACACCCTTAGATTTCTTTCTTTGGGGGCATCTTAAATCCGTTGTTTATAAAACACAACCTTCTGATATTGACGAACTTAAAAGACGAATTACAGCAGCATGCCGGTCAATTCCTAGTGAAGTTTTCCGTAATGTTAGAGGGGAGTTCGAAAACAGACTGTATTACTGTTTAGAGCAAAATGGACAACATTTCGAACAGCTAATAAGATAAGCGTAAGTAGATTTTATGTTGGAAATTTCTTTCTCGCAAATTAAATTTTATTGTGTAGAAGGAAAATAACCACCAAATAAAAAATCCCATGCGTAATAAATTTAATCCTGTCATTCAAGGGTTGGAGCGGTGCCACCTACTCTTCTAACCATTTTTATTAAAGGGAGTCAATACAATAATGCATCTCAGTATAGGCGTTCTAATAATTACTTCTGTTAGTTTAGAACGCAATTTTTCGGAAAATGCTCAACACAAAATAATAAGTCAGGGTACCATTGGAACAAGAATTGAACGCCCATCAAAATGATGTGCCACTTGACCCCCCTTCCCATTTAAAATTCTAAGGGTAACATCTACCCCTCCTAGGGGGTTGAACCACGAGTGCTACAAATAGTCCGTGAAAGTGTCCCCCTTGACAATAAAATTGACCTGTTTTTTCGATCACTCATATTGTTTACTGGAAGGAAGATATTAAGGGTGGGAAGTTTTCAAATTGACACCCTGTATGTTAATACTTTTTTATTAACTTTTTTTTATTGAATTGAAACAATGTGCCGTGGTGGCGCGCTGGTAAGACCTTCGCCATATAGTCGAATCCCAGCGTAGTCACCGGTCCCGTGCATGATATCACTCGTTAAAAGTTAAGGGTCTCGTCCTCCCTAGCTCGCACAAGTCTCTCGAAGACTTCTGAGGGTTGTTCGTAGGGGTGCAGCCGGTTTTAACAATAACAATGTTTGATTCTAAAATGAGCGTAACTTTGCACAATCTTTATTTTACAAACATTTAGAAGTAGACTCCATAATTTTTTTTTTCAGATGGCCCCAGTCAAGAAAATTAAGGCAAATAGGAATCAGTTGATCTCTTCTGTAAAAAGACACATTTTGAAATATGAAACTTGCTGAAAGACAAGCAAAGTTGAAATCTATGAAGAAACATAAAAAACCAAAGCAGAAATGTCGGAAGTGTGAAGATGAACTGATTAGCGATATTGAGGACGAGGTAGAAAAAAATATCGGCTGCGACAACTGCATAAGATGGTACCACCTGAGGTGTACCAATCTTTCTAATATACCGTATATTGAAGCTGCCAAAAAGGAATACATCTGCGAACATTGTGTGTGATCGCAAATACATAAACCCTGGGCTCCAGACATTTTTAGTTAACTATAGTTCCTTATTTTGTGTGATATGATTTTTAATTTTTTAAGGAGAAACATTCTTTTTGCGTTTTTATATTTTACATTTGTTTTTGTTTATATTTTATTTTTTGTATTTTAAATAAACTCATATCTGCGTTGCACATTTCCATTGTTAATTGGAGAATTCACTAATATCGGCCTTATTGATAGGGAGCATAAGATTAATGGCCGAGAAAAGGCATTAAAATAGTCGACAACTGGGAAGGTGGCCGAGAACTGGCGCACTAGTAGGCTGAGAAGTGGGATCTCGTGGCCGAGAACTAGCAAAAGTGTATTTTTTGTAAATACTAATTTTTTCAAAATAATGTGGACACTCTATGAATTTCTAATATGTTAATTTATGATTATAAGGACTTATTCTGTCCCTCAATTTTTTTTAATTAATTTATATGTTAATATCCACCTACGGAGCCATCGCAAACCTATGATTTACTCTTAAGTGGCCGACTATTGGCGCATTTACCCTGGTCAGTCTCTCTGAATTTGACAATTTTGCTGAACATTACCTATATTGTGAAATTAACTAATTCGAGTTCTCTCTATTCTCGACCGAATGGTATGATAGAACGCCACAATCAAATCTATTACCGTTTCAGATAACCCCGTGGTGGACAACCTTATCTTGGACTGTTGATCATTATTGAACTGAATCACCCCGTACCAAGTCGAAACGCGTAAGCGTTATGGCTGGTTTTGTATCACAAACCTATGCTACAGTTATAGATATAATTTGATGGGACTCATGTTTATTTCATGAAAAATTATGGTCATGGTTTGTTGTGTATTCAAAGACTTTAAGGAATGTTTATTTTGCAACGAGCAAACATAAGGCTGAAGGCGTTCGTTCGGCATGAATTTTATAGTTTATCTTTGCAAATAAGCGACGATAAAATGATAAAGTATCGTTTAAGTGACTTAAATTGCTTCATTCGAATCAAGGCCACTACCGTAAGGCTCACTTCATTTATCGCTGACATTACAAGAGATTGTTGGGAATATACTGCATACAGTGTGTTCGTTTGAAGATACCTCAACTCTCATATATTATGAATCGATGGCAGCATTCTTAAAGCACATTTTGTTCATGCTCTGATGTCGTTTGGATTCATTCAATCATTGCTCTGTAAGTTCCTATTAAATTATGTGTGAAATTACCCCGCCTATGATCAACATCCCCTTCTTCTCACCCACCGCTGCACCATCCCCCTTCCCGCATCTACCGCTCTCTTTTTCTTCCCCCCTCCCACCCTCTCACGCCTTACGATTTCTCACTCACTCTTTCATAGTTTGGCTCAGGTAGTAGTTTTTTTCTATCAACAAATTCCAAAATTAATTATTAATTATGTTTTACCATATCTTGGTATAGTAGAAGTAACTACCAAATTAATATACTAAAATCTTCAAATTAGTTATTCTTGACCTAAAGTGACAAGACTGACTCAAAATCTCGAAGAGAAAACGGTTTGTGTGACAAAGCTAATTAAAATAGATTATGTCCTAACCGAATTAATGGCACATTCTGTTATACTCACTGCCAAGTTCTTTTATCTCGCGAAGAACCTAAAACAATGATATAAATCTTTTAACCAGCATACATGCAACAAATTATCTACAACTTTTTCTTCGAACATATTTCGCTAGGAGGTTACGTTTCGCCGCAAATCGCAAAAAAACGTTTTCAACCCCTAAACTGCATCCCCATTTCACCATTTTGAGTGTTTTCATCTTTAAATATTTTTTTCCTTAAAGTTGGAAAGTCAACATCATCATCCACCTGGTCCTTGCCTGTTAATATTTTTCTACAACTATTGAAAATCATTGAAAATATTGAAAAATTCATGATTCAAAGAGACTTGTTGTCGGTTTTTCTCAATTTTAAGCGGTTTAGCGATAAATAAACCACCAAGTAACGTACATCATTTGAAAGTAGACATTTCAACAATTAAAATGATCACTTACAGATTTTAGAAATACAAAAAAACATCAGAACAATTGTTCGTGGAAGATAAGGGTATTTTTTTCGAAAAATGTACCTTACTGGAGAACTGGTCGTTTTCTGAAATGCGAAATAATCATGCTTATTCAACACCAAAAAAGACATTTGTTTTTTCAAATTTTCATCTAAATTAAATTATATATAAGCGAGAAAAAAATTTAATACTGAAAAATCGGTTTTTCACCATTTTGACATTTAATTTGAGGTTATGACGAAAAGTGTTGAATACAAAAGTTTTTGATTTTTTTATAATCTACAACTTTTCCCTTGAACATTTTTCGTTAAGAGGTCACGTTTCGCCGCAAATCTGAAAAAACCGTTTTCAACCCCTAAACTGCATCTCCATTTCATCAATTTGTGTTTTCGTGTTTAATTTTTGTTTTTCCTCAAAATTGGAACCTCAACAAAATTCTCCACCTGGTCTTTGCCTGTTACTTTTTTCTTGTTTTAAGCGTTTATAATTCGTTTTGGCACCGGCCTATTTTTAAGTGTGTCTTTAGTAAAACTATTGTGAAGCTGAATGGTACTTTGCAGAAATATAAAATAAGAATGGCAACTGGTAGTGGGGAGGCGCATTTAGTAAAAGATTTAAAATTACAACCTGAAATTACAAAATTGAAACTTAACTAGCAACCACTGTGCTAAATTTTATAGACTTAACAGCAGTAGTAATAAATGTAGCCAATTCGAGAATTTTTTAAAATTCTTTGATCCTAAAAACATATAATTTGACACCAAGATCAAGTTTTGGATATAGTGGTTTCCAAAGTACGAATAATCAAATATTTTCTTCCGCTGTTTTCTAAACTGGCTTCCAGAAAAGAGGGTCCCACTCATACATAGTAACCACCGGTCACACACAGGGGGAGCCAAATTTGTCATTTTGGCCATCTGCCCCCTACTATGGTCACTTGGTTTGAAACATGCCCTGGACGAATTTAATGTGCAATGGCATTTCCTTAATTTTTTGTTATTTTATGACAAACGTTGGAATTTTACCCTTTTTTTTTTTCATTCTAGGTACAACCGAATCTAAGATGACTCTGTGCACCGCACCACCGGTCAGTACCAGGCCCGCTAGAAGACCGGGAAGGCCTCCAAGTGGAAAATCATGTACAGGGTTGAACAGATCGAGAGAAGTGTCCGCCAAAATTAGGTCCACATACAGACGAAGTTTGGACCCTTGTGATAATTCGAACGATAGCGGATTAGGGTAAGACTCTTTCATTGATGTAATTCACTTCTGATATTGGCCACCTTAAATTAATTTTTAATAGTTTGAAATTAAGGTATTTGGAACGGCACGGTTTGTGCCAAACCTTTTCTATTTGCGGCCCATTACGTTGATCACAAAAGTAAATTTGGTGTCCGACTGAACGATTATTCCACCATTTCAATCATCCAATCAAGTGTCGGAGGCGCCAGTCAACACTGCTCTGTAGAAAGTGTCAGTAACTTTTACAGCCGTATGTAAAGTCAATCGCCAGCGACTCGCCAGAGTTTCGCCGTTCGCTACACAAGGATTATAATGCACAGTCGAGCTCCAAAAAAGTGACAACTACGCGATAAGTCACATTTTGGCTAAACGCTGGCAATGTAGGTACCACTTTTTTGGAGCTTGACTGTGCATTATAGTTCTTGTGTAGCGAGCGGCGAAACTCTGGCGAAACGCTGGAATTGACTATGCATATACGGCTGTTATAGTCTCGGCGACCGATTACTTAGAAGTGATTGAAAACTGATAAATTGTTAACCCAATTTAGTTCACAAGGGACGGTTCATTAAAGAAAGCCATTTGAAAAAAACGCAATGCATTAGAAGCGATGTTGGCTGCAAAAAAAATGGAAAATGGAATGTTATATGATGATCGTTCTTGATTTATGCAAATGTGCAGAACTTCTGGAAATAAATCATGAATTCCGATGCAAATGGAATCAGGCCAAACTAAACAGAGAGGAAAAATTTACTACGGAAACCAAAAAAATACACACATTTTCACACAAATTTTCTTTGACCATTTTGTTCACAAAATTATTCCAATTCCACGTCTAATCTTTTCCAAAATTCTCATATAATTACATTCTGACGACAATATGGGCAGAGAGGCTGACTCCAATTTCAATTTTAAATATTTCCTGGTCTATTTATTTGGGGATATATTTTTCTTGTTCCTTACGAGCTGCAGCGCGTTGTTGCCTTTGCTCTTGAAGTGATAATTTTTATGCTCTCATAGATCAAAACATTGCCGACTTTGGGAGCTTGTATTTCGATAATTCGTTGGACGAATTCGCTGATTTACCAAATTTCAAAATGTGTGTCATTGAAATCTTCATATCTCAAATACATCGAAATATATATTTGTTTAATTTTTAAATATCGTTTTTCGCCTGTATTTAGTTATGAAAATTCGGATTTCAGAAGTGTCCTCCCACAGACATTTTACATCACTGACACAATCCGACAACGTTGGAATCGTGGAGGCATTTGTCGATTGTCATTGTATTATCACTATTGTCACTAATGTCATTTAATGTACGATCTGTTAGAGCTACTGTTGATGAAAAAGGCATTGCTGATATTATATTCACTATAGATTCTTGAATAACACTTCACCGATGTGGGACATTTTTCATCGGTTCGACGGAGCAACCAGTATAAAAAAGTGACAGCAAAAAATACCAAAATCTATGTTGTATGCTCGAAAACGTTAATGATCCGAAACTTACCTTGGGATGCTTCACAACATTCAAGTCACAATTTTTTATTTCAACATTACTTTCGTTAATAGTAGCTACAGCAATGTATGGTTTACTTCGTACTCTGTGCTTAGGAACTATTCGGCACTTGATACAAATGAACCCTTCGTTGTCAGCCCTTTAACTGAACCTTATAAGTGAAGAATAATAATGCCATCAGAATGAGTCCAAAATAAACAGAACTTTCTTCATCTTGTTCATACTTTTCATCTCCACTCTCAAATTTTTGGATTGCGAAATAAAAGTGCATGAATCATTATATAATTTACTGGGGGCAAATTTCCACTGCTAGTTTTAAAAGTTGTAAAAGTTATCTTCTAATAACAATTTCACGACCAGATCAACATAAACAATGTCAGCAAATGTCAGCGGTTCCACTGTTGTCAGATTCATATCAGTACCATCAACTTAGGTCAACAAAAAATACTAGAATCTAGTGAAGACATTCTACGTCACAAGAGAATACATATTCAATTTTTTTTTATATGTTTTCATAACTGACTGTTGAGTTGAATCTTTCAATAAAAATAAAATTCATTCTGTTATACTATATACTTTCTTTTAGACAAGACACTTTTAGTTTCACATTCAGATATATGTTTGTAGCTGATGAGTTTCGATTGATAATGTCGTTTGTAATTTTTGAACATTCATCTGCTCGGCAGAATCATAATATTATAAATTTTTATTTATTTAGTTGCATGGGAAGTGTGGAAGAATCGGTTATTAGACCTATCACTTACCCTTTTGTTTGCCTATGTATTTTTATATAACTATACAGGGTGGGTCACGGTCGATGGTACCTTAGACGTTTACGAAGAACGGGAAATAGGATCATTCTGAAAATTTGGTTTCTCAAGTAGTTGCTCTTGGTCTCGATCTAAAATATTTTCAGCAATGCAGCGTTGCCGCTTATACCAGAAAGTAACAGCATCTTTGTTATTTCAAATGGATCACCCTGTATATTACCGCATTTTTGAACTTGTCATTCCTTTCTGATTATTTTTGCCTCATATTCCCCTATACCTATCTTTAACGGCTTTTGAGATATTGGTTATTTTCCATATTTTTCATCCAAAACATAGCTCGAATTGAATGTTTATTTCTGTGGTATTTGGATTCTTAGGAAGTTACAGTTTTGTGTTTAGTTCATCAAGATCATATACATTGATTCTGCATAGAGAAGTTCGTTTAAATAGTTATTTCCCTCCATTTCAATTATTTTTGAGTCACTTTCGTTAAGAAACACACAACGGTATTATTAATAGTGCACTGTCAAATTTTCAGAATGTCATGTACCATCATGACATTTAATAGCCACCTTAGATGAATATGTTTTTTTGAAAATTCCACACCTCACTTTTGTTGCCAATCAAAAAATTCGTTCTTGTTTAGGTACCATGGCAACCCTAAAAATTTCCGGAAATTTTATCCTCCTGGGCGAAATTAATAAGTGGAAATTTTTCTGTCAAACATTTGACATGTGACAAGTTGATATTTTGCTTCAATGTACAAATGGAGGTCTAGTTTTCATATGAAAGCAGATAATTATGTATTTACTAGATATTTGGAATGTGTCTGAAAATATTTTCTCCACGATTATTGCAGAAATTGTCAATTCTGAAATCATATTTCAGAAGGAGTTCAATACACCATTTGTCACAACATACCTTTTTTATTTTAATTTAAACACATTTATTGATAAAAAATTTGTAGTATTTTGTAAGTATTTTACATATTAATATTTCAGTGGTTATAAATAGCTCAGGTGAAACCATCGTTAGTTATTTCTTATGAATTGTTGGATGATTTTCATTTCTCGGTGTGAAATGTTCTTACCGAATCCCCCTCGTGCTTGAATTAATTTGCCGTAAATTTATCTCGACAATGAATTTTCAAAAAAAATCATGTACTCGAAAACTTTCCGGCAATAATTCAAGCACTTGGGAGATTACAAGTGAAAATTGCTATTATCTCGAAATTCTGGCTATTCAGGTATAGGAACATGATATATCAATTCGAAGGGAATATAGTCATCTTTCAGGATATTTCATAATATATAGGATGTTTCATTTAAAAAAACGTACTTTCAACCCTTTTCGTATCTAGCAGTAAGATCATGAATTTTGAACGACCCTGTATAACGCAGAACAAACTTCTCTATACAGAATCAATGAACATGATCTTGATGTACTAAACACAAAATTGCAACTTCCTAAGAATCCAATTACCGCAGAATTAAACATTCAATTCGAGCTATGTTTTGGTTAAAAAATATGGAAAATAACCAATATCTCAAAATCCGTTAGAGATAGGTATAGGGGAGTATGAGGCAGAAATAATCAGAAAGGAATGACAAGTTCAAAAATGCGGTAATATACAGGGTGACCCATTTGAAATAACAAAGATGCTGCTACTTTCTGGTATAAGCGGCAACGCTGCATTGATGAAAATATTTTAGATCGATAGACCAAGAGCAACTACTTGAGAAACCAAATTTTCAGAACGATCCTATGTCCCGATCTCCGTAAACGTCTAAGGTACCATCGACCGTGACCCACCCTGTATATTTGTATGTATAAAGAGAAACTTTATTGGGTATAACCCTCAAAATTGTTGTGCAACCGTAGACACGTGTTTCGAGCTTAAGCTCTCATCAGTACGGTAAAATCAAGTGCGAAGATGTACAACACTTGGATGTAAAAATAGAAACAAAGGAAGTCAACAACAGGAAGCCAACCACACATTTGTGGCTTCGTTTAGAAGACCTTGAGATTTCAAGACAAAAACTAACTTCCTTTGTTTCTATTTTTACATCCAAGTGTTGTACATCTTCGCACTTGATTTTACCGTACTGATGAGAGCTTAAGCTCGAAACACGTGTCTACGGTTGCACAACAATTTTGAGGGTTATACCCAATAACTTTTCTCTTTATATTTTCATATACTGCCCCTCGATAAATCCATCCTGATTTGTATGTAAAATATATGTGTGTACTTGTACATGTAAGTAGCAAGTAGAATTGTATTATTTTCACTGGCAGACAATAAATGATTATTATTATTATTAAATTTGTAAGACGCGTTTCTTCTGTACAGCATGTTATTTAAAACAATGATTGCATTTAGCCTATGGTGCTATGATTTAAAAGTCTAATGGGGAGCAACTTTGATTACAATTATCTCCGATTCTAAATGGACGAAAATTCTCAAAAAAATTCAACCGATGTATCCACTGCCGAGAAATATCATACCAAATTTTCATTTTATTTGTAAGAAAACTGCTCTAGCGTTCCAAATACCTTAAATAAGGAATACTCCACTCAAACCCGTTTCTGTAAACTCCGAACCATTACCAAACAACTACTTTCCTTATTCGCATTTGTCGGGCTAGTATTTCTGCCGTCTGACGGCAAGCCGGTATAACTTGAGAGTTTTATAGTAGCCAATTCATCATTTCCTTATTATCGAAACCACCAATCCAACATACTAATAAAAGTAGAGTCTTTTCACCTAGAGGTGAAAATTCCACAAAGAGTATTGTCCCTCTTTGATAGCCAAAGAATAGAACATATGGCTTACCTATTATTATTATTTCGTTAGGAATACATCCGCAGTGTGCTCTGGTATCATTTACCAAAAAACCACCCCCTCTTCTATGGAGTAAGTGACTATTGGTCCGAGAACTGTTCGCCTGAACAGACGAAATGATTCAAGGATGAAGGCCTTCTGCATTTGACCGGCTAAGACTTCTGCCGTACCACATTTGGCACCAGGGACTTCCAGGCTTCCATCTTATGACAGATCTCTCCATGTAGTGGTTGATGGAGTTTCATCCAACGCTCTACCTATAAATAATAATAATGAACGGTATCATTATTTTCAATAATGTAACAACAAAAATATTTCATTTAAGAGGTACCCTGAAAATTAAAGGCGGAATTCATTAATTTTGTGGAGACAAATCGCCACAAAACTTGTTCTTTCACTCAACCTTATAAAGATCGCTGTATTCATTTATCTAGTAATATGTATTCATCAAGTAATATCAGATAAGTACAGAGTGCGAAAAATAACAATAAAAAATAATTTAAAAAATGACTGCATATAATAATGAAAAATGTTTTGACGTTGGTAGCAGTAGCAGTATGAATAATAATTCCTGTAAATCAGATCATAATAATGACTTATAATTTGGATTGATTTTGTAATAAGTGTAATTTCCAATGAGTTTGAAATTGAGGTAGGTTCAGATTTAACAATTTTTGGGATTCTGTTATAAATTCTGGTGATTTGGAATGAGGAGCGCTTGAATGTTTCTGTTTTGAATGAGGGAGGTGATAAAGTTTCCTTAAATCTCACATTCAAATTGTGAACGTCCAAGCGGAAAGTTATTTTCCTATGTAATAGGAGTTTTGGAAATGATTATTTTGTGAAACAGGTTTGCAGAATGGAGTTCTCTCCTGTTGTTCATATTCAACCAGCCAGCTTCATTCAACTTGAAATATATTTTCTTACATCTACGAATTCCGTAAATGAGTCGTAAAAACGAGTTTTGTATTTTATGAATTTTATTTTTGTACTGAGTTGTCAAACATGGACTATAAAGAGAATCCCCATAATAAAATATGAAAAAAATTAATGTTTCACACAAAACGATTTTGACGCAGGGTGTGAACAGATGCCTATAATATTTCATTGTGGCATAAGCTCTCTGTAGGAGTCTATTGACACGCTTTTCAATTCTAAGATCAATGACTATCAGGATAAGGGTTTTATCTTCTTCAAAGAACAGAAGTAATTCATTATTTATTTTAATTCTCATACCCGAACAGCTATCATGATGGTTTTCTGGACCAAATATGACGACAATGTTAGATTTACTGGCATTTATTTTCAGACAATGATCTGACAATGATATGAATTGTTTTGTGCATCAAGCTCCTCACTAATGAGGTTGCAGGCAGACTTTCTTTCGCTTGAAGGAAAGCTATAGTAAATCTGCGATGTATATATGGCAAACAGCAAGGGTCCCAAAATTGATCCTTGTGGTACACCCTCACAGAGAAAAAGGACGGTTTGAATATAGTATTTCGATTTATTTGAAAAATAAATACTTGGTTTGAGTAATATTCAATTCACTCAAACATTATTATATTGGATGAAATAAATCGGTTTATTTCACCCAAATAATAGGTTTATTCGAATGTATTCATGAAAATTACTTAAATCAATGCAAATATTTGATAAAGTCAAACGTGTCTCACTTGAGATAAACAAGAATTTGAATTACTTGATATTAAAAAATATTTACTATTATTTTATTACATTTTTTTTTGTAATCTGAGTACATATTATTTGATGCTCTATAGAGCCTGTTCCTATAATTCCTTTGGTATTTTTGCTTCTTATGGTACTCTTTTTATCATTGAAAAATTGTTAATTTCCTTCATCAGCGATTTTATCAAGTGACAATAGGTTCATCTTCAAATTAGGAATGTATTAAGAGTCTTTGACGAGGATCTTCTTTGTGCTACCAAGAATATTTACTTCTAAGGAGATATCACCCAAACCTTCAGATGAAATTTGATACAAATTTGATACAACTTTCTACTATTCGGTAATATCCGTGTCCCAGTGATTTGCGTCCGTGAAAAATAACCTTTGCAGGTATTGGGAAAGTCTATGCTGCGTAAATCTCCCTTCGCCAATATTTTTTCTAGGTCTGACATTTCCCATGCACTGGAACTAGTTATTTGCAAGTTCATCAACCCTTTCAAATATTTTGAGGTATTTTCATCTATCTGAAAAATAATGAGAATACAACTACCCAGACAGCACCAGATATTCCATGAATCATCCTAGAACGTTCCTTTTGGAATATTGGTATATCCGAGGAATATTCCAGGATATCCTAGACCTTCCTAGAATATTCCCTGAATATGCGAATGGGAATTCCTCAGATAATCATAGAATATACCCGAAAGAATATTCTATGGATATTTAGAATATTCACAGGATATTCCGCAGATATTCCACACAAAATATTCCTACAATATTCCAAATAAATATTCCTAGAATATTTGGAATATTCCAATATAATCCCCGGAATATTAGTTGAAAATAATCGAGGAATATTTCTAAAGAAATATTCTAGGAATATATGGTATAATCATGGAATATAACAGTTTCATTTTCGAATAATCCAGGCAGAATGCTTTCTGGAAAAGATTAATTCACTGAAATACTAGATGAATAAAAATAACTTCTGTCTTGATTTCTACTGCGGTTTGATTTATTTGTTACGGTTTCGGCTTTTTCACCTTTCACTTGGTGTAAAAGCGGCAACCTTTAGTAACAAATAAACTAAAACTCAGTGGAAATAAAAAAAAAATTTTCCCCATCCAGTATTTCATCATGAATTTCTAAAAAATAAATAAATCATCAATCGAACAAAATGTATTTATTACTATTATTGAAGAATTACCAAAACCCATAAAAACTCAAACTATTGAACACCATCATTTGAAGAAATATTTGAAAAAATCTAAAATAAACTAATATTTGAAACAAACCCCAAATGAATTAATATTAACAGTCTTTCTCTTCTGTTTCATTGACCCAGTCCGCTGCTGAATTGGGAATCCTGAAAGAAAAGAAAAAAATTAGTAACAAGGCAACAGAAGTACAGCTTGGCAAATCTAGCTATGATTGTCGAGAAACGTATGATATGCGCGAATTTAGAATGAGAAAGCATTCGGACGATAATTGAACATTCAGTAATAAAACTTCACAGTACGCTTCGCGATGCGACAAATACAATGAAACTGACCAGGGGGTCTATTCTCGAGTTTCAACGTATGCGAATTCAATTTTGTATCTCTTTCCAACGCGCGGTGTTTGAATCGCTCTATGTTACTTCAAACGTTTGAAAATGATTTCGCATGAACTCGAGAATAGACCCCCAAGTACAGCAACTCATACTTGTTTCCGCGCATCGATAGGCCTGGCGATTTCACATTCAGAGTTAGATTTGCCAAGCTGCAAATGAACTACACTTTGTGCGATTTGCCAGAACCTAAATCTATACTACTAAATATTACTTATCTTCTTTAATCATTTCCTCGTTCCAAGTTCAATTATGATATAGTATCAAGGATATAATCCGTTCCATGGTGGATTTCTCTGTACTACGTACTATTTACCCCCTTTTCTTTCAGACAATGTGACTGGTGACGACGTAGGGATTTTTGGGAATAAAATGAAAATAATAACCGCTACAATGTTGTTCCAGCGTGGTGATACTAGACTTGTTTGGTAAGTCCGTGACTTTTTAAATTTCCCGCGCAGTAACTTTAAATGCAACACTGCTGCTGTCAACCACCATCTTTCAATAGACTACTGTCAAATTTTGAGCAAGCTGCGACATTTGGTTTGTGTTTGACAGCAATTAGAAGCAGACAACCTCGTGAATTTTAACAAAAATGGAAAAAAGTGAATTCCGTGTGTTGATTAAGCATTATTTTTTGCGTAAAAAAACCATAACTGAAACCAAGGAAAGACTTGATAAATACTATGGGAACTCTGCACCATCAATTTCAATGGTTAAGAAGTGGTTTACTGAGTTCCGTTGTGGTCGTACCAGCACAAGTGACGCCGTACGTTCAGGTCGCCCAAAAGAGGTCATCACGCCAGAAATCGTCGATAAAATCCATGGAATGATATTGGACGATCGGAGAATAAAAGTACGTGAGGTAGCTGAGGCTGTAGGCATCTCAACTGAGCGAGTACATCACATTTTACATGAATATTTGGACATGAAGAAGCTATCCGCGAGATGGGTGCCGCGATTGCTCACACTCGACCACAAGCGCAACCGTGTGACCACTTCAAAGGAGTGTTTGGCAAAGTTCAATCGCAATCCGGGCGAGTTTTTACGCCGTTATATAACCGTAGACGAAACATGGATCCATCACAATACCCCAGAGACCAAGGAACAATTAAAACAGTGGGTGTCAACTGGTGAACGTGCACCAAAGAAGGCTAAGGTGCGTCTGTCAGCCAACAAGGTTATGGCCACAGTTTTTTGGGATGCACGCGGTGTCATTCATATAGATTACTTAGAGAAGGGTAGAACGATCAACGGCGAATATTATTCAGAGCTTTTAGACAGATTCGATATTGATTTGAGGCAAAAACGACCACATTTAGCGAAAAAAAAAGTGCTGCTTCATCAAGACAATGCACGAGTGCACACGTGTGTAGTCACTATGGCAAAAATTCATAAATTGGGCTACGAACTACTACCCCATCCAGCATATTCTCCAGATTTAGCCCCTTGCGACTATTTTCTTTTCCCAAACCTGAAGAAATGGCTGGGTGGTAAGAGATTTGGGTCGAATGAAGAGGTTATAACCGAAACAAACGCCTATTTTGAGGGCCTTGAGAAAACCTATTATTTGGAAGGAATAAAAAAACTGGAAAAACGCTGGACTAAATGTATTGATCTAAAAGGAGATTATGTTGAAAAATAAAACGCTTATTTGCCAATTTTTTTTTTCTTTATTCAAATAGTCACGGAGTTACCAAACAGCCCTCGTACATAACCTATAAATAATAGTTTGATAATATTCGAAAGAATAATTGCTATCAGATTCTAATAAGTGCTTTCAAAGTATAACACCTATTTTATTACTATACTTATTGTTTTAAACTACTTACCTACGTTCTATATGACATCATTACACCATCTTAATCACTGAAAACAGAGCAACACAATTCACACAATATGGCGGTGGGCGGTGTGCCGAGAAACGACAGTAAAATCCAAATAGCACGCTCTATGATTGGCAATAGCGGGAAGTTTAAAATGACAGCCGTATGCAATCTGAGTTGGAAATGCATAAATTATAACCCAAATGAAATTATCGAAATAAATAAACACTGCGTTCATTTTTGAAGCATCAGCGCTCATGATAACGTATTCACGCAAATTGCATTTAGAAAATTATTCCTTTTATTTTCTCTCGTAAATATGTAAATATCAGGTCGGGAATGATCCACGAATATTCCATAAGTAACATTCTATGAATGTTCTATAGAGAATATACACTAAATCATATTCCAGGAATATACAACGTAGAATATTCGTACTGGAATATTCCTGTTATATTCGTTCGAAAATGTTTTTGGAATATTCCAGTTGGTATAATCCATGAATGTGCTCAGGGAATATAGATATTCTAGGATTATTCCATGATTATTCGGAAGGTATACATCCATTCTAGGATATCTGAGGAATGTTCTGGGAATATACCATGCTGTCTGGGTAATCTCTCAGCAGCACTTTGAACATTTTTTTATTATAGTTGCATCAAAATCCCTTTCCAATGCTTTGAAGTGCGTGTGAAATCTTCAAGATGAGAAAGTAAACAGTGCGTAAAACCTTAGTTTACGCACTGTCGTAGAAAATAGTGTATTAGGCAATGAGCACAAAATGGTCATTATGTTGCGAGTTGCATACTATACTTTTTCTATGACAACATATCGTTCACGTTTAATACATGCATACATTGCAAAAACTTTGAAAGAAATAAACTGATGATATTTCATTACTCCGAATTCGCCGCTAATGGGCTTTCTATCAGAATTAAAATATAAATTGAAGTCAAATATTTGGTAATATCTATATCATTATAGATACTAAAAATCGTTCTCAGCATTGAGAAGTGTGACCACAAATTGGAACTTTTAAATTTTTTGGTCTCCAAAATAAGCCATTAAAATGTTCTCGGAAAACGATTTTGTCTTTTGATCTACCTTCTAATCCATAAAAAGGTTATAAGCGCGTTGATACATACTCTTCGACATTTCCGGTAATAAATTCAGTGTTGTTACCTTCGCTGCTTCTATTACGTTCGGAGGTGTCAAATCTAAGTCGATATCACTATCAGTTTCCATTTTAATCAATAGTTTTTACAGAAAACAACTATGAAATTACTCGTTACCTACTAAAACTATGACAGAAACGATCTGCTGACATTTCATCAATTTATCGCTGGACGTCATAATTTGACAAGCCGTAGTCGTCGTGATTTCTGAGTGAACCTAGACCTAACACGAAATATTCCATTTCGCATTTGTTGCTTAGCAACTTGCCTAGCAAACGATGCAAAAGTGAAATTATGTACAAAATGTGCTTGTTCATGATTGAAGTTACGGTTTTTTTTTTTTTTTTTTTTTTTTTTTTTTTTTCTCACAAGGTGGTTGAAACCCTTTATGGGCACCTTATCCGGCCTGACACGCACATCCCATAAGGTAGTGTGGGAGTCCCCTGAGTCCGAATTGAATCCCCCTCAGGTATACCCACTAAACACTCCACCTCGTGCGTGGTAGGCTCGTCCAGCCACCCAAGGCTGACCCGATGACACGTAGGCAGATGCCCATTGTATCGTACCGTACCACTTTCTCGGGCCATCAGAAAAATTCTGCAGTCGCTGTGGTTTGAACCGGCGACCGGCAGCGTGAGTGATTTAAACATTGACGCTTTAACCAGAAGTTACGGTTATAAAATGAACATTTATCGAGGTTGCCGAAGAAAATAGTTATTTTTGTATCAAGTGCGTAAAATGAGTGTTTTTTTAATGGCACATGACCGCAGGTAAGGCCAAAAATTTTCTCGAATGTGCCATGAAAACACGAATTTTACACACGAAATACAAACATTTTTTGTACAACTGTGAATGTGAATTTACATCGTCTGAAATATAATAAAAATAAATACTTCCAATACATCTTGACGTGGTTTTTTGTCCCGATAAGTTATAATAATAATAATAATAATAATAATAATAATAATAATAAACCCTAACACTCGGTTCCAAATAATCGGGGAAGAGGCCCCCACAACCGACCCCCTCGGATTAGGGGTCAAAGGCAAGGTGGTGGGGCCAACAACGATGATTTGCCAGCTGACGACTTACGCTATGAAAACGGACGTTTTGAGTGGACGGATGGATTAAGGGACGGTCTTATGCATTGCTACGAGAGCAGTGAGCCCGCCCGGAGAGGATACATGGCGAGAATGCATGCTCTGTGGTGTGAAAGACACCCAGAGCATGCCGCCTTTTCCGCCCAAAATCTTAGGGATTATGTATCTCATCTTCGGAGACGAGGATATGTCAGAGCACCTCCTCAGCCGGTTATCGAAGTGGCACAAGTTATGCCACGTGTCGGTCTGGCTGTGGAGAATGCTCGCATCATACCACCGATGGAGGACATCAGAACTCGCAGGGCACTTCACCATGTGAAGCCCCTGAAGCCACAAGAACTGGCACGAGTGGATGCGGAGATCGGCGATGTTCTTCCAGAAGAGGCTGACATCTGGCAGATCAATTCTGTCGTGTATGACGCCGCTCATGCTCTAACCCAAACGCAGAGGAGGGACACCACCGCTGTAGTTGGGAGGCATGAACGACGCGTACACAAGATGGAAGCTAAGATCAAGTCGGCGAGACAACACGCGTCTCGTATCCAGTGTGTGGTGGACTACGTGGCGGCCAATAGGCCTTTCACACCTGCAGTGCGGCGAATTGCCGCAAAATTAAGACGAGCTCACCACACATTGAATCAAGGGGTGCTGTTTACCATCAAACAGCACTGTCTTGATAGGATACGAATGCTAGTGGCTGCAAAGAAGTCACTAGTGAGGCGAGCGAGAGGAGTCGCGGAAAACTTGAAGTTCCGCGATAAACCTTCTCGTTTATTTCAAGAGCCTCCACGTGTTGTTGATAACCCACCGACTGTTGATCGGGTGGAAACCTTCTGGAAGAACATCTATGAGTATCCGCAACCAATCAATGTAGATACTCCAGCCCTAGCGCAGTTCAGAGCATTCTGCAGGAGGCTTCGGCAGCCTGAGCTCAATGATCTGCGCAATCCGATAACCCCGGAAGAAGTTCAAAGAGCCCTCAAAGGCTCAAAGAACTTTGCTGCTCCAGGACCCGATGGGTTGAATACCTATTGGTGGAAAAAATTTCCAGCAACCCACCGCCATCTGGCTAGAGTTTTCAACTCATGGCTAGATGGGGAGCAGCAGATTCCGGAGTGGTTTGTCGAGGGGCGAACCGTGCTCATCCCCAAAAACGGAGATTTGTCTGATCCAAAGAATTACAGACCGATAACGTGCTTGAATGCGTGTTATAAGGTGTTTACGCGCATCTTATACACACGCATTCTCTCCGCAGTTGATCCGGTGTATGAACGGATATATGAGCAAAGAGGGTCAAAGAAAGGGGTTGCCGGCTGCAAGGAGAACCTGCTCATCGATAGATGTATCACGCAGGACTCCGTGCAGTACAAGCGTAACCTTTCGATGGCCTGGATCGATTACCGCAAGGCATTTGATACAACATCGCATGAGTTAATCATGCATTTGCTCAGATGCCTTGAGGTACCCGATCAAATAGTGGGATGCATTGGACAACTGATGCCGCTCTGGAGGACTCGCTTCGCTATAAAATCTGGTGGAGACATAGTCCAAACAGAGCAGGTCATCATTAGAAGAGGCGTGTTTCAGGGAGACTCCCTCAGCCCTCTTCTCTTCTGCATCTCACTATTGCAATTGTCTGTTGCACTCAGGAATACCCGTGGGTACAGCTGCGGCACCCCCAGCAACCGGAGGCATACAGTCACCCACCTGTTTTACATGGATGACCTAAAATTATATGCCTCTGGAGAAAGGGACCTACATCAGTCCCTTAGGGTGGTGGAAGAATATACGCATGCTATCGGAATGGAATTTGGGATCGACAAATGTGCCACGGTTCATCTCAAAAGAGGGCGATGCGAGGAATACGGAGAGGATGTCCAGCTCGTAGACGGAAGCATCCTACATCATCTGGATGCCGGAGAGACTTATACTTACCTAGGGGTGGCGCAACGCCGCTCCCAAGAGGTAATCACAGTTAAGAACTCTCTCCGCGGCAAGTATCAGCATAAACTCCGACAGATCTGGTCATCAGAACTGTCGGGGAAGAACAAAGTTGCTGCAACTAATATGCTTGCCGTTCCGATCCTTCTCTACTCCTTCGGAGTGATGAAGTGGACTCAGGAAGAGCTGCGACAACTCGACGTAAAAACTCGCAAAATGATGCATCTCAATAGGAGCTTGCATCCTAAATCGTCTGTTCCACGGTTATACTTTCCCAGACAACGGGGAGGCCGTGGACTTTTGAGTTTGGAGTGTCTGCATAACAGAATGGTTCTGGATGGAGCCTGTAAAGTCATCAGGAGTTCAGATCCCCTTCTCTGCATGGTCCGCGACCATGAAAAAGCAGGGATTGGAGCATTTCTCTTTAAGGCAGCAACCCGTGCAGCCGATGAACTTGGTCTCGTATTCGACACTGAACGAGCTAACCCAAACTCTGTCACCGAGTTGGGACCCGTTCAGCTAAAAGCTCACATTAAAGCTGCGGAGACAGAGGTCCTCCTACAGCTGCATCTGGATAAGCCAATGCATGGTGTTTTCTTCAACAACATCGAAGACCTTGGCTTATCCAAAAGCTTGACCTTTGCCTTCCTTAGTTCGAGTGAGCTTAAGTCGGAGACCGAGGGATTCATAATGGCCTGCCAGGATGGTGTCTTCAACACCCTCGTCTACCGTAGTCGCGTGATGGGTATAGACGTCCCTGACACCCGATGCAGGGAATGTCGTGGGGCACCTGAGACCGTAATGCATTTGCTATCAGCATGTCCAGCTTATGCGGTCTCAGCCTATATCCACAGGCATAACGCGGCGCTACGAGTGTTGTACTACCATCTAAGACACTCGTACGGTATAGACGAGACACCGGTGTTGCCTTATGTTCCGGGGGATATTGAGTCCGTGGTGGAGAATGAGAGGTGCCGAATCTATTGGAACTACACATTCCCCACCCTCAGGCAAATACAAGCCAATAAGCCTGATGTTGTCCTCCTCGACCGTCAAAGTAAAACGATATTCGTCGTGGAGTTTTCCGCTCCAGGCGAGATGAATATCGTTCGGAAAGAGGAGGAAAAACGGACTAAATATCGAGATCTTCTCTTTGAACTCCGCAGGTTGTATCCGGATCATTCTGTCAAAATGGTGGTTCTGATTATAGGAGTCCTTGGTGGAATGATGGACACACTGCTCTCTAATTTGAAGTTGATACCGGCCTGCCGTAATATGGCACAAATCCTAGCCGCTCGAATGCAGAAGGCCGTCATCCTTGGTTCCCTTCGTCTGCTCAGAACACATGACTCTCGGACCCAATAATCACTCACCCTACGGACGTAGGGAGTGGTTATTGAGGTAAACGACACCAGCGCGTCCTCCGGATGGGTCGGAGCACCGGAGACAGGACCTGACTGGTACACTCTTAAAAGAATAATAATAATAATAATAATAATAATAATAATAATAATAATAATAATAATAATAATAATAATAATAATAATAATAATAATAATAATAATAATAATAATAATAATAATAATAATAATAATAATAATAATAATAATAATAATAATAATAATAATAATAATAATAATAATAATAATAATAATAATAACTGATGCCGCTCTGGAGGACTCGCTTCACCATAAGATCTGGTAGAGACATAGTCCAAACAGAGCAGGTCATCATTAGAAGAGGTGTGTTTCAGGGAGACTCCCTTAGCCCTCTTCTCTTCTGCATCTCACTATTGCCATTGTCCGTTGCGCTCAGGAATACCCGTGGGTACAACTGCGGCACCCCCAGCAACCGGAGGCATAATGTCACCCATCTGTTTTACATGGATGACCTCAAATTGTATGCCTCTGGAGAAAGGGACCTACATCAGTCCCTTAGGGTGGTGGAAGAATATACGCATGCTATCGGTATGGAATTTGGGATCGACAAATGTGCCACGGTTCATCTCAAAAGAGGACGATGCGAGGAATACGGAGAGGATGTCCAGCTCGTAGACGGAAGCATCCTACATCATCTGGATGCCGGAGAGACTTATACCTACCTTGGGGTGGAACAACGCCGCTCCCAAGAGGTATTTGCAGTTAAAAACTCTCTCCGCGGCAAGTATCAGCATAAACTCCGACAGATCTGGTCATCAGAACTGTCGGGGAAGAACAAAGTTGCTGCAACTAATATGCTTGCCGTTCCGATCCTTCTTTACTCTTTCGGAGTGATGAAGTGGACTAAGGAAGAGCTGCTACAACTTGACGTTAAGACTCGCAAAATGATGCATCTCAATAGGAGCTTGCATCCTAAATCGTCCGTTCCACGGTTATACTTTTCCAGACAACGGGGAGGCCGTGGACTTTTGAGTTTGGAGTGTCTGCATAACAGAATGGTTCTGGATGGGGCCTGTAAAGTCATCAGGAGTTCAGATCCCCTTCTCTGCATGGTCCGCGACCATGAGAAAGCAGGGATTGGAGCATTCCTTTTTAAGGCAGCTACCCGTGCGGCCGATGAACTCGGTCTCGTTTTCGACACTGAACGGGCTAACCCAAACTCTGTCACCGAGTTGGGACCCGTTCAACAAAAAGCTAAGATAAAAGCTGCGGAGGCAGAGGTCCTGCTACAGCTACATATGGATAAGCCAATGCATGGTGTCTTCTTTCATAACATCGAAGACCTTGGCTTATCCAAAAGCTTGACCTTTGCCTTCCTCAGATCGAGTGATCTAAAGTCGGAGACCGAGGGATTCATAATGGCCTGCCAGGATGGTGTCTTCAACACCCTTGTCTACCGTAGTCGCGTGATGGATATAGACGTCCCTGACACCCGATGCAGGGCATGTCGTGGGGCACCTGAGACCGTAATGCATTTGCTATCAGCATGCCCATCTTATGCGGTCTCAGCCTATATCCACAGGCATAACGCGGCGCTACGAGTGTTGTACTACCACCTACGACACTCGTACGGTATAGACGAGACACCGGTGTTGCCTTATGCTCCGGGGGATATTGAGTCCGTGGTGGAGAATGAGAGATGCCGAATCTATTGGAACTACTCATTCCCCACCCTCAGGCAAATACAAGCCAATAAGCCTGATGTTGTCCTCCTCGACCACCAAAGTAGAACGATATTCGTCATGGAGTTTTCCGCTCCAGGCGAAATTAATATCGTTCGAAAAGAGGAGGAAAAACGGACTAAATATCGAGATCTTCTCTTTGAACTCCGCAGGTTATATCCGGACCATTCTGTCAAAATGGTGGTTCTGATTATTGGAGTCCTTGGTGGAATGATGGACACACTGCTCTCCAATTTGAAAATAATACCTGCTTGCCGTAATATGGCAGAAATCTTAGCAGCAAGAATGCAGAGGGCCGTTATACTTGGTTCGCTTCGTCTACTCAGGGCACACGATTCTCGGACCCAATAATCACTCACCCTACGGATGTAGGGAGTGGTTATTGGGGTTAACGACACCAGCGCGCCCTCCGGATGGGTCGGAGCACCGGAGACAGGGCCTGACTGGTACACTCCTAAGGAAAAAAAAAAAAAAATAATAATAATAATAATAATAATAATAATAATAATAATAATAATAATAATAATAATAATAATAATAATAATAATAATAATAGGTCTTTATTTCCCATATGAGTTAGTACATACATCAAAGTTACAAAAAAAAATAACAAAGAAAAAATAATAACAAACGAAACCAACTTTATGGGAAAACGCCGAAGATCAGATGGTATCATGTAACTCGCGTTACACGAAACCCCTGTTATTCTTAAGCGTGAGAAGAAAAAAATATATAAAAATACGTAACATAAAAAAAAACGTTGAATGCTTCTGAACCATGACATGATATTAATGAAGAACATATTGATATATTTTTTTCAGATTACACCTAGATACATATTTCTGATATTCAGATAATTGTATATTATATATAACAGTAAAAAAATCATTAACCAATTCCACAGCTAAGTCAGTTTCAGATACAGTTCCAAAGTTGTGATGGATGAGTTAGTTAATTAACTTCGTTACTCTGATCTATAAGATATTTCTTTAAATATTTCTTGAATGCAGTTACGGAAAGCTTTTTAATATCCAGAGGTAACGAATTGTATATACATGACACTTGGTAGGAAAAAGACCGTTTGAATATTTCTGTTCGCTTTTAAATGACTGTTGTCTTGAAAATATTCAATATTTTCAGTAAAATCGTATTCTAAAATGTTTCCTGTATGACAAAAATAAGTACAAAATGATTGTATAATACTTATCATTAATGTTATCAATACTTCCAATACAATTTCACAGCATCCAGTGGTCTTTCTGTGTCGTTACTAGAGAAACGGTTTGTTGGCACGCCGTGTGTTTGACTGTTTGACTGTGTTTGCTCGTAGTTGCTTCAATTTCAAGTTATTTTCAAGAAGATGGATGTTGATTATGATAGTGGTAGTGATACCCCATCAGATATATCTGAGGAAGCAAATGCAATAGTATCTAATACGAGAATATATTGAAAAATTCTTATCCTACTATAGAACCAAACAAAATTTCAATGTCAAAATATTTTATTACTCAACATATTCTCCTCTTAATTGGATGCATTTATTACAGCGAACCTGCAACATCTCTAGACCTTTCAAAAAAAATGTTTCTTCTTGCTCTGCAAACCAGAACACCACAGCTTTTATTACCTCCTCGTTGGAAGAAAATTTACGACCTTTTAAACTTTTTTTCAGTTGAGGAAAGATATGATATTCGGACGGAGCCAAATCTGGTGAATAAGGGGGTTGTTCTAGTAATTCAAACCCTAAATCACGAATTTTTTGCAAGGCAACATGAGATTTGTGTGCAGGGGCGTTGTCCTGCAAAAACAAAACACCTTTGGATAGCTTTCCGTGTCTATTCTCTTTAGTTTTTTCCCGTAGAGTGGTCAGTAATGTCGAATAGTAATCTCCAGTTATTGTTCTACCCTTATCCAAAAAATCAATCATGATTACTCCATGGCAATCCCAAAAATCTGAAGTAAGAACTTTTCCAGCAGATTTTTGGACACGAAACTTCTTAGGTCTTGGAGAACCGGAGTGTCGCCATTCCATCGATTGTTGCTTTGTTTCTGGATCGTAGAAATGTACCCAAGTCTCATCCATAGTAACAATTCGGTTTAAGAAGTCTACATCGTTTTCAAATCGAGCACAGATCGAACGCGATGCTACTACCCTTGCACGCTTTTGGTCAACATTCAAACATTTGGGGATCCATTTTGCAGCAATTTTTCTCATGTCCAAATTGACGTGAACTATATGATGAACGCGTTCGTATTAAATATTCAGTGCTTCAGATATCCGTTTTAGCCCAATTCGACGGCCTGTTAAAATCATGTCATGAACTGCATCGATGTTTTCGGGGACTGACACAGCCGATCGGTCATCATCTTCAATGTAAAATTTACCTCTTTTGAAGCTTGCTGTCCAATTTTTCACGGTCGCATACGAAGGACATTGATCACTAAGGTATTAAGCATATCTTCGTAAATCTGCTTACCTCTTAACCCTTTTAAATACAGGTACTTGATGATGGCTCGATACTCCAATTTTTCGATTTCCACAATTTCGGTGGACATATTTTTTCTTTTAATTTATTGCGTAACTCTGATTTACTTTTTTGACGTCAAACTTTACACTGACACTTCTAATGAGTTATTGTTCGTTGCTATGGTAACGCAATATTTTGTTTATGCAGGGAACTGGTCTAGGCTAATAGATATCAATACATCCTCGTATGTTACCGGTCAAATCCAAGTAAATATATGAGAAAACGTATGACCAATTTCGTGAATGATGCGACAAGAAACATGCAAAAAAGGTTTCTGAAAATGTGCTTATATGCTATTTTGAGGAAAAATCAAAAATTATAAAATCTCCTACGTTATGGATTGTCTACTCAATGTTGAAAAGTACATTGAATGTTAAGGAAAATATTGATATAAGGAAGTTTCAAAATTGGTCCCGCTCATTAAGAAAAAAGCGTCGGATACCGAGGAAAGAAATCTAAAGTTTTATCAAGGGATGATATTAATAAATTTATTCAAGATGCTGATAACGAAACAAATTTACTTTATAAGGTACAGATATAATCATAATTTTGTAAGATTAGTAGTAATTACAATATTTTTTATTTGTAGGTTGTCCTAATTTTGGGTATCAGCGGTGCTTGTCGCCGTGAAGAATTATTACATTCGTCGGACCCACGTCAAACCGCGAATGTGCAAATTTCAGGGTTCTGACTTCAATATGTAAAATACTAATTTTCTACGAACATTTTTAATGCCAAACTCATGAATGTGCTATTAGGTTGTCTACTATGAACGAGAGTGAATTCCCGAATGTGAAAACTTACCAAGGTTTTCAAAGAAAGAAGCAGGAATATTCTTAAAACTCTTCTCATTTGAAATGACAAATTGCACATTCGCGGTTTTAGCATGGCACCGACGTGTAACTATTGATTGTTAAAGAACCTAATACGACATATTGCTCAAGAACGTTTACTTTTTCAAATTTTGGTTATTTTGATATACCTATACCGCAAGCATAGAGCACTACGGCCGCCTCATACAAAAAGTAACAGATTATTTTTGAAATATTCGAGAGGAAAATGTATTAACCAACTTGTGGGGATAAATTGAATTGGAGAAATTATCAGCTTGATTCTAAAATGGCTTGGAAAAGACATGTATAAGAGCTTCACAGGTCACTGTTTCAGGAGAAGCTCTGTTACTCTTCTGGTCAATGCAGGGGGTAACATTACATCCATAAAACGTCACGGTGGCTGTAAATCTGCCTCCGTAGCAGAATCATATATAGAAGATAGTTTCAATAACAAAATTGAGATTTCTAACAAAATATTGAATTGTCCATCTGCTTCCAAACGAATTAAAATATCTGATAAAATTGTGGAATCAACTTTTCTGATCAGCAGCAACATGGAACATCTTCGGGAATTTATGTTGGAAGTAATTGTTCAAACTTTACTTTCAATTATCATTCCAATAAATGAAATTGTTTTATGATGAATAATCAATTAATAATTGACTCTGTTACAAATGAATCCTTCAAAAAGTAATACTTCATGTTTATTTTGTGAATTATTTTGGCAGTGCACAGTTGATGACTGATGAATGTCGTAGAAAAAGGTATTTATCTCAATACCTGCCACTAGGGTACCCAATTAGGCTAAACAATGAACAGGAAGGGATCGATTATATGTCCTTGTTCAAACTACCATTACATTTTTCATTTCCGTACTTTCCAAAATATGCGCCTAGGTTGAGTCAAAAATAAATGCTCATCGGACACTTTCGTTTATCTTCGACCACCGCCGTTGGATTTGACAGTGTCTTGTTCATTTACTATTCGCGCCAAGTTGGCACGGAAGGAAGAATTCATCTGAAAACTCAAGAATTCGGAAATAACCAAAATGCTAGTAAGGAAATTCACTACCTTCGTGCCTTCTGTTCTAATTTTAATATTAACGGTTCATTTAATTGCGGGGTGTTTAGGTGACAAAACAAGAAGGCAAACTGAATTGAAAATGCCTGAATTCGTTTTTTCGCTCGCAATTGACACATAAACCTAACCTGTCTATGATTTAATTCTCCTTGAATTCAGATGGGTAAACTCAGTTCATTCAGTTCAAATAAATAGTCGGCGGAAATATACTCAATATACCCAGAACATCAGATGTATTTCTTTGAGTGACTAACAAAATATGTTCATATCTTATAGCTTGCTCAATCCCACAAAAACACAAAATTAATTATTTGGTTGATAGTAGATGACTTCAGCTCTCTGTTGAGGACGAAGTCATGATTGAATCCTCGAGAAGAGTAATTACTTATTCAAATTGAATGGAGTCTTCCTTGTGTGAAACACTATATTTTTCATTTGCATTTTGTTTCCAGAGATCAACTTCTATTCTGATCGATCATCATTAATAATTAACTTAATCAACTCATAGCCTCGAAGGCGAATTCTTTCACCTAAAAATTGATTATATGGCAACTAACCTGTACAAAATCTTTTTTTTGTTTTATAGAAGAATCATTCACGATCTTAGTAACGCTCAGTTGAACAACAGTTGACTATCGATTACAAATATGTAAATGTTTTTCATTTATCTGAATTCACTCAAAAATAATAATATTCGTGATTTGGAGTAATTATACATGTATATGGACCATTCCTTATTCCAAACACTCTGTATTCATAGCTTCATTAGATTTTGGTCGATCAACAAATCATTCTGATTGATCCTCAATGATAAACTCAATCAACTTATAACCTCGTAGGCGAATTCACGCACTGAAAATTGAGTGTATTGTTGACTATAACCTGTAAAAAACAGTGGCGTTTTTTTTTCATTCTGTATTAGGAAAAATATTTCTCACGAATTTTAGGAATGCTCAGTCGCACATACTATTGGATATAAATGACATATTGATATTTTTTTATTCGGCTAAACTTCTCCAAAATTCACAAAATCCATGATTTGGCGCCATTTTCACCGAAAGACTTTTTCCCATAAGATGTGTGCGTGGTCCTTTCCCTCCATTTTACTCAATATCGATGTACTTTTCAACCCTATTTGATGCTTGTATGCGAAAATGGGGCACCTAAATCTGTCACTAGTCACGGTCTAGTAGTGTTATAATTCCACAATTATAATAACGCGTATGCAAATAATATATTCAACAATGAAAGTTATACTTCTGTCGTAGAGTCACTGATCGTGGACAATTGGCTATTTAATGTCAACCTTGAAATTTTAAGTACCTACCTAATTCAATTGCTTCATTGAAGCGCTAATGTATAAAGATAGTGAACACAAAATATTTTAGATGAAAAAAAAAAACACAGCATCCCGACACACCATTATAGGGACAATTTATCGACTCTGTCTTCTTAAACTTCGATCATTCAGATACTGAGACAAACGATGTGACGTATGACGATTTTAGTACCTATATCAGGCAAAGCATATACGATAGTTATAAATAAAAACATTTTTCGGATCACATAATCACGTGAAGTGTTGAATGACTTTCATTGCGCAGTTGTGGAGTTAATAGAGTTTTGGTATGACACCTTTGGAATTTTTGAAAATTTGCAGTTTAGATCTTGAAACAATCAATGAGATTCTTGTACTGGCACCGTAAAGACTTTACTCCAACCTTTACCTGCTCACTGCATATTTGAAATTATCAGATTTGTTTATCGTTGTTCGTACCTACTTCACAGGATTCCTATTTGTAACTCGACCTTCATCATCTGTTTCAACTTGTGTGTTTACATCTGACTTCTTGGTTGGTTGGGTTTACCTTAACACTGATACCATCTGGGGTCTATTATTGTATTGTTCTGTCGTCATTAGTTCCTAGTTGAATATGCATGTATTTTTCACCAGGTTTAGTAGTCTATTTACTAGGTGTTTCGGATTCATGCCATTTCAGATAATGTGAGAGGCTGTTTTCTCCACGTCACAACAGACTAAACTCCACGATTTCTCTATTCATTCCCAAGGTGTCTAGGTGTTTACTTAGGCCGCAGTAGCCAGTTAGTAAGTCGGTAACTGTGCGTATCTTAGATCTATTGAGGTAGAGCGTATAATGAAAAACTCCTGGAGAAATTGGAATGGTATGGAATAAGAGATGTTTTTAGAGACATAATTGAATCTTATCTCAAAAATTAAACACAAAGGGTTCAAAATAATAACAGAATAAGTCACGAACGTCCAACCTAAGGGGAGGGGGTACCTCAGGGATCCATACTGGGCCCTTTCCTGTTTTTACTTTATGCAAATGATCTAACAAATCCATAGGTATTCCCCTTTTTGATTTTCTTCCTTGTGATATGAGGGAACTACCACTGGAATCTGTTTAAAAAAAACATCTCGAAAAATTCTCATCAAAATGATCCCCTACAAGATTGATGATTGCAGTGTATCACTTGCTGACAACTAGTGCTATTGTAGCTTTTATTCGATATTGTTTTAAATTTATAGAAAATGAATCGATACAAATCTTTAGTATTTGTAATCTCTCAATTATGCATTGATTGCATGATGTACTTTTTTTGTTCTGTTTTGTGTCGTTTTCTTTCTTACCTCGTACTGTGTAAAGTTCTCATTCTCAAAGACAAAGATTAACCACCGTTCCATCGGAAATAAGATCATCCCCAGCCAAATGAAGAATTATCTTTTGTTTGAATACAATAAGCAATGATAACTGAATCCTCTTGGAGGAACATTGCACATATATCTGTCAGATGAAGTTCAATGTTCGTCGTGGTATCAGCTAGGGAAGTAGTTGTTTTCTGTCAGATATTTGCCTAATTTTTTTCCACTTTGAAATATTTGTTGAGAAAGGGTACTCCGATTTTCTCGATTTCATTCAAATCATAGTCTAGCTCATTAAAATCTTATAGGCCTAACTGTACACACTTGTATGCGATTTTTTTTTTCATTGTAGGCCTAATTTTTTATATTGATTTAAGCAGATTTGGGGATCATCATATGGACCCACATCATCACACAATGGGCATGTCAGATAGGTTGGCCTGGAGCGGAGAAATGGCAGAAGCAAAAAGGCCCAAATTGGACATAAAAGTAGAACAGGATGAAATAAATGACAGATACTGTTTTCCAGAAGCTGTCAAGTCATGCAAAGATAACTTATCGTAAGTATACTTTTCTTTTTCTATACCAAACGCAGCACTTAGCAAGTTTTCAATCCAAATTTTACATGATTTTGGAAATTCAAGGCCGTAGGTGTTTGCTATCTTGGTTATCTATCTATTTTGGTCTGGTACGCAAACATTTTCGTTACCAAACCAAGCTGGTTATCTGACCCAGTGTACTGTATACAAAGATGACAAAGAGTATTTGGTTAAAATAAAGTCATAAGTCAGCTTATCAAGAGATGGTATGAACGTGGCCATCGCAAATCCAGTAGCGTGGTCAGATTTCTTTTTAAGAAATTGCTAATAGTACATGTTTTGAACTTTTGGTTATAAAATAAATTCGAAGTAGGCCTTGAAATTTTGAGTTTCATTTCGAATTTATGGCACTGATCTAAAACTATGTATTTTCAATCCATTGACTTTTGAATCTGACAATAAATAACGATTTTATACGGGTGCCTCGCTTTCAAATAGGTCATTCTGTATGTTTCATTTGTTTTTGTAATTTTAATTTATTCTGTGTATTCGGATTATGATATTTACAATTATTATTATACAGGGTGGCCCACGGAGTTTAGGACAGGGAATATCTGGGAACTCGAAAGTAGTAGAGAATTGTAATTTTGTGGTTATGAATAAAACTAATTGGTGCAGCTTTTTTTGATATTATGTTACCCATTGAGCTTTTTGTTTTTGGTCACGTGACATCAGATTCAAAATTATTAATGGAATACCCTGTATATTTTAGCATTTTTATGTTCCTCCCGATGAAACAATTTCAACGAACCATCACACTTGTGATCTAAAACGATCAATTGATAAAAGGCAAAATTAAATTAATCATCCATATTTTATTTTTATTTTTAAAGGATGTTGAATACCTGTATTTCTTGAATTAATCTTTTTAGACCACAGTGATAGTTCGTTGAAATTGTTTCATCGGGAGGAACATAAAAATGCCAAAATATACAGGGTGTCCCATTAAATATTTTGAATCAGATGTCACGTGACCGAAAACAAAAGGCTCATAGTAACATAGTATCAAAAAATCTGCAACAATTGCTTTAGTTCAGAACCCCAAAATTAAAATTATCCACTACTTTCGAGCTATTCCCTGTTGAAAACTTCGTGGGACACCCTGTATATCTTACAAGTACATCTTCTAATTGAGAATATCGATTTCTTTTAGCATCAGCGTGGAAATGAAAATAATGGTTTATCATTGACATGGAAACTTTCAAACAGTCCATTTGTACATAAACGTATATACTACATATAAACAAATATACTGAGGAGAAGTTGGATTTAGAGAATAGTATTTGAGTTTTAAAATTTAAATTTTGAAATGTTCAAAACATTTTGGCTTTGATAAAGTTTGGTAAATATGTTGAAGAGTTGCACCATGAAATGATTAACATATTTAAATAAGTTGAGTAAGTTAATGAATGAGCTATATTGAAGTAGGAACATCCTAATACTCAAAAATAATACCAAATTGTGTCTAGGTGCAGTAAGTAACTATACAACTAAAAACAAAATTCGCGAATGTGAAAACTCTTCTCATTCCAAATAACAAGTTTGCACATTCGTGGTTTGGGCATGGCACCGACGATTATTGTTTTTAATTCGATATATTTTATAATCCATTTTTCATGATTTTTTTGTTAATTGAATGTTTGTATTCTAGTTTAATAAGAACAGCTCCTGCTGGTACAGTATCGTCATTAAGTATGGCCAGTAATCCTACCGCTACATCTGGTCGAGTGGTACCTCGATGTATACCACTCACAAGTAGACAGACAAGTGCAGGACCCATTCTATTGACCACACAATTACAATCTTCTTCACGATACGGTGAGTTAATTTATTTTGTTTTTCTTCGTGAATCATTGCACTAAGATCCAATGCTCCCATGCATTGGCAGGATTTATAAAGATGGATAGACACGTGGGCGGGAAAAAAAAACGCACCTCAACACACTCTCAATTACCTTCTCAACATAGTTTGCTTTAAGAGTAATACACTTGAGAATAATATGAAAGCCCCACAAATATGCCCATTTGACCAATATCTCTACCTTCAGGTTTGGAAATATATAGTCACAGGGGACCAAATCTGGAGAATATGGTGGATGAGGTAGAGTTACCTTTTCGTTGCGGAATTCATATAGTTTTGCCATTGCGACCGCTTTTGCTTCAAATCGGTATTGAATCGACCAACAGCTTTGCATGTTACACGCCGATGATCGTTTTGTCTTTTTCAAGATAATCTGCGCATCCCAACTGTTCATTGGTCTCTGGGGTGTTGTGATGGATCCATGCGGTTATGAAACGAATCAAAATTTTTTGCTGCGTTTGACAAAAGAGCCATATTCTCCACTCGTTCACATGTAATGCCCACGTGGGACATCATTATGCTATAAATTATATTATCACAATAAATATGAGTATTCAATAAAATTGCATGGAATCTTTTCAAAAAAATTGATAAATCGGTACGTTACGTTCCTGTTTGTTTAAATAGAACTCTCAAGAACTTTCTTGCCTCTAATTTAGTCTGAGTGTTCTATATGGGATACCATATCACAGCTCCGTATTTAAATTTTGTTTTGTAAAAAATGTTCTATCATTACGAAAATCCCTAGGACTTTTCATTATGAAGTCCATACTACACGACTTGGTAAATTTGAGAAGAAAATGTGAATTCACTTCCAAAGTTATTCCTAAGATCTTTTTTTTTCATGACTGTGTTGATGGCATTATTACTTATTCGGTCAGTTTGCTAGTATCTTCACACTATTATAATGTTTAGTTGTAAGAAAACACACAAAGAACCGGTAGAAAAAAGAAAAATCATGAGAACGAAAGAAAATTAAAGAATGAGTAATTCGCTATTTAACACTGTGTTTTGTGTCGATTAAATGCGACCAGAAAAATTATTTCATCGTAGTTCCAGAAATGTACTAAGTAAAATTGAACTGAAAGATTATTTCTTGACTTTTATTCACACCTCCGATAAGTGAAATAAAACCCAAAATCATGAAATTGGATGTTGGGTATTGTTTTGATAGTAAGGAGTGAGAGAAAGTTGAAATTTTCATGATATTTGAGTACCTCTCAGTGTAGGCGAAAAAATTAATAGTGGTTCATTGAGTTGATAAAACTGACTTGATGAACAAGTTACAAAAGTTAAAAAGAATGAATAAACTGAAATGTAAACGTTGAAAATTATTGAATACGTTCTGAATGTGTGCAATTCCAAAAGCACTCCGACTATAGTGTTACAAACGACGTAACCAAAAAAGGATTTTCAATGCATACATTAGTATATTATGAAACAAGTTTTATAAAACACCATTTTGTCGCACGCATTGTTTGGAGTACGACGAGTGAAGCGAGGAATGCTCCAAGAGAACAAGTCCGACAATGTGTCTTATAAAACGTATTTCATATACTATTTTTTCTATTTGGCATTTTTTGTAGTTTTTTATTGGAAAAAATTGGATTTAATATTAATAAATAATTTCAAAAATATCGGTTTTGTAACATTGATAAAATATTTAAAATTTGAAGGACGCTGTCAGGTGATTCATTTGTTCATATAAGTTATTTGAATTTTGAATGCAAATATCAGTAAATTACCTTTTTTGAAATGACTGATGAAGAAAACTCAAGTTGCACCCCTCCTGAATTGAGAGTAATTGCTTAAACGGCTGTGAATGATTTGTTGCCCAAAAAATCTCGTTCAGTTTACGAAAAGGAATTTCACAATTTCGAAGTATCCGATGCCTCCCCACACTCTCACCGCTGTCAAAATAACTTTTCAAACAATCAGGCCACTGACCATAATTTTGTAAACCCAGTCCAAACCACACCAGCTAATTTAAGTATAAACGCCCAAGAAACCATCATGTAACAATTAAAGTTTATAATAACTGCACCAGCCAAGGCAACAAATAACACCACAACATTCAAAGGTTTTTTAATATCTGAAAATCCCATATCCCTTTTGTGTGACGTTCATCTGACAGTTGATGTTACCATTTTTACCAATCTCGAAAAAATTTAAAATGCGTATCGAATTAGAAGCCATTTCGATACGCATTTGGGTTTCATAATGACTTCATTTCAGACTCCAAATAGAAAAAATGAATTATGAATTAAAATTACATCATTATCAACGATCAACAAAAGCTCGCATATTGTAAAAAATTATATTACACTAAATGTGAAATAATGAGTATAGAAATAATAATTGGTAGAAATTATACGCTAAGGTAGACAAAATGTATTCTATTATGGTTTTTTCAAAAGCAGATCTAAAGGTAAAAAAAATATCAATCGTAAGTAAGTTTGATACGAGTAGAAAATTGGACTGTTCGATTCAACACATCTTTGTACATAATTATTATAATAATTGGTATTGATCATATCAACTTAAAACAGATTATTAGTTTAAGTTTTAGACGATGTAGTAACTTGATTACTTATATTTCGGATGTCCATATAGAAATATAGAAATCTTTCAACCATTAAGATGATGGACGTCCAAAATATAAGTAATTAGTTTAAAAGTGTTTGTAGTGTTTGAGACTGTAGTAGTATGTTTGAATATAAAAACATGTTTTATATTCTTTCTCTCAGTTGTTCAGTCTTCAGGATATGTGGATGATTTGAGGGGAAAAGTTTTAATTATATTGTTGCTGTTGCGGAATTAGTTTGAATAATATATAAAAAACATAATGTTTCATAATTATTATATTTGGTCAAATGCCTGTATTTCGATATTTCACGTTTATTAAGTACTCATAGGTGTACCGAAAATACATCTAGCGTTATTCTCAAATAGGTTTTTTTTTTCTAATATTAAATCTGCGTAAGTACCAAAAATAACAATTGAGTACATTAATTTTGAAACGCTTCAATATCTTACGAATGGACTGGTAATTTTTTTTCTACAATTTCAAAGGAAAATACACATCTCATTCATCACACTCAAGGGTTCCGATTATTCACGTAACATGTTTTTTCTAGTGGAAGCTTCCTTAACAATACTGAAACAACCCGAACAACAACACAGAGCTAGATATCAGACTGAAGGCAGCAGAGGTGCCGTTAAAGATAGAGAAGGAAACGGTTTTCCGATTGTACAACTGACTGGCTATTACAAACCAGCAACACTACAGGTATGTATGACCAAAATATATCCAAACCACGAAACTCACATGGGGTGATACACAGGGTGTATCTTAATTAACGACATTCATTTTAGATGGTGATTTTTTGTCATATTTTATGAAAAAACCTTCCCATAAACGTATGTCCTAACTTACTTCGTTTTCTGGTAACGGAGTGTCAAGATTTCAATTAGAAATTACTCAATTACTCAAAAGTCTTTCTGCCAATTTTGATGAAATTTGATGTGATTATTAGTAGTTACAAGTGGCTTTTTTCATGAAATTAGATCTTTATGGTAAAAATGATTGTACGCCATTATTTTTCTCTAAGTTTCATATTTTTATCAGATTGAACAATTGAAAACGCAACTTTATCGAATCAAAGTAAGTGGCCCAGAAGTGGTGGTTACGCATCAATAAAGTTCAAAAAGTTATGTGAATGATATTTTTGTTTCAGACACTCTATATTTTCTTGAAATTCTATTTAATTTTATGCAAAAAGATACTGTTTAGTTATGATCAGTTGACAACAATAGTCCCAGGAACACAACAAACAACCAGCCCGAAACTGTTGAAAAAGTATACAGGTACAAATAGGTTCTTTAAGGCAATCTATTGAATGATAAAGTTTGCTATTTGAAATTCACGGCATAATAAGACAGTTGTATTTTAAATTGTTCAATCTGATAAAAATATGAAACAACAGTGGAGTACGATCGTTTTTACCATAAATATCAATCAGGTGATCCTTTGTATTTGTACTTTGTAGTACTCTTCACCAAATGACATCGAAAAACCCTTCAGCTTTTGCTGGGAGTTCCTAAAATGAACACTGAAGTATGTATCCAGCGCCATCTCTAGGTTCCAGAGAGTGCTCTGACTATAGCATCCACTTCTTCCGAAGCCAAAGTTTTATGAGAACAATCTTGATAATTCTTTGGCGCAAGACCATTTATCTATTAATGAAAAATGGATTAGATGATCCAGTCTTCCGCTTCAACCTCTACAATAGGTATAATCGTCGGCAAGTCTCCAACAGAGAATAACTAGTGCCCACTACTATTGTTGAATTATTTCTGTTAGATCAATTGCAAAGTTTTCTACATGAACTACTTGCAGTTGTCTGCAAATACCATAGCTCCCAATTAAATACATTTACTTCAGTGTTTATCTTGGAAAATTGTTTGTTTACTTCCTGTGCCAATTAGACGTTTATTCTTGACAATTAATTTTCAAATTTCAGGTGGTTTCTTTTGTTATTATTTACCACCCTGGTCTCTTCTGGTAAACTCCTGAATATCTCTTATGATTCTTTGGATAATTCCGTGAAAATCATTCTAGATTCTCAGTAAACCTTGGCTGTTTGATACGAGGATGTATTGATATCTAGTTAGCCTAGACCAGTTCCCTGCATAAACAAAATATTGCGTTACCATATCAACGAACAATAACTTATTAGAAGTGTCAGTGTGAAGTTTGTCGTCAAAAAAGTAAACCAAAGTTACGCAATAAATTAAAAGAAAAAATATGTCCAACGAAAGTGTGTAAATCGAAAAATTGGAGTATCGAGCCATCATCAAGTACCTGTATTTAAAAGGGTTAAGAGGTAAGCAGATTTACGAAGATATGCTTAATACCCTTGGCGATCAATGTCCTTCGTATGCGACCGTGAAAAATTGGACTGCAAGCTTCAAAAGAGGTTATTTTCCATTGAAGATGATGTCCGATCGGGAAGGCCAGTTTCTGTGTCAGTCCCCGAAAATATCGATGTAGTTCATGACATGATTTTAACAGACCGTCGAATTGGGCTAGAACGGATATCTGAAGTACTGAATATTTCATACGAACGCGTTCATCATATAGTTCACGTCAATTTGGACATGAGAAAAATTGCTGCAAAATGGATCCCCAAATGTTTTAATGTTGACCAAAAGCGTGCAAGGATAGTAGCATCGCGTTCGATCTGTAATCCATTTGAAAACGATGTAGACTTCTTAAACTGAATTGTTACTATGGATGAGACTTGGGTACATTTCTACGATCCAGAAACAAAGCAACAATCGATGGAATGGCGACACTCCGGTTCTCCAAGACCTAAAAAGTTTTGTGTCCAAAAATCTGCTGGAAAAGTTCTTGCTTCAGTTTTTTGGGATTGCTATGGAGTAATCATGATTAATTTTTTGGATAAGGGTAGAACAATAACTGGAGATTACTATTCGACATTACAAACCACTCTACGGGAAAAAATTAAAGAGAAAAGACGCGGAAAGCTATCCAAAGGTGTTTTGTTTTTGCAGGACAACGCCCCTGCACATAAATCTCATGTTGCCATGCAAAAAATTCGTGATTTAGGGTTTGAATTACTAGAACACCCCCCTTATTCACCAGATTTGGCTCCGTCCGACTATCATCTCTTTCCTCGACTGAGAAAAAGTTTAAAAGGTCGTAAATTTTCTTCCAACGAGGAGGTAATAAAAGCTGTGGAGGTCTGGTTTGCAGAGCAAGAAGAAACATTTTTTTTGAAAGGTCTAGAGATGTTGTAATAAATTTATCCAATTGAGAGGAGAATATGTTGAGTAATAAAATAATTTGACATTGAAATTTTGTTTGGTTCTATAGTAGGCTAAGAATTTTTCAATATATCCTCGTATAAAGTCGGAGTATCTCCTTAAAGTTCTTGGAGATGACAGTTATTCTCACAATATTTGCGCTCACAATGTCTTTTCTAAGGAACTTCAAGGTACCTATGTTCATGAAATATTTGATTTAGTTCGAGATTGAAAATGTTTAATGCCACTTGTACTGATGATGGAAAGAACAACTAAGTAGCACTTTCTGCTGCCCAGTTGAACTGTGTCCTTTATTTCCTAAAATATATTTTCAAGAATTATTTTTATTCAAATGAACTGAAAGAGAAAATAATAAAAACGACGTTATTATTATTAACAATGTTGAAACTGCTAAACAGGTAATCTTCCTTTCGAAATTGGACGGAAGTTACTTAATTGAAGTTATATTCATAGAACTATTGCAAGAGTATCTGGCAGATGTTATTCTTTGCTCGTACGGGACATGAAGCCTGAGTTTTCCCTTCGCGCCGAGGTGATCTTGATAATCATAATTTGAAATCTAATATCATAAAAGAAGCCCCTTCAAACGGTTAACAAACACACAGGTTATTCAAAATTTGACACGCTGCTTCTTGACAAACCAAGCAATTAAGTTAGGACACACGTATATGAACTTTTTTCACGAAGTCTTTTGTCTATTTGTCTATTTGGAAATTTTCTCGCGTATTCTCGAACACAAGCCATGGCATTTTCAGTCACTGCACCATATGTAACAATCATATCACAATATTTTCTAGAGGTAAACGCTGGCATATTGAACGGTACCGATTTACGAAAGACGTCAAAATACAATCATTCCACTGTTGCAAATCAATCTGACGATGTTTTGACGGGTGACATACATATGTGCACCAGTGTCAAGTCTTCTCAAATTTCTGTACTTAGGGATTATTTTGGTTGTTTCCGCATATGCCATGGTATTCGTTCCTAAAATTATATGATGCAGTGGCGTATCAACTGCGGCTGACGTACAAAAAAAATTGTTAAATAGTCACGGATAGCTCTTCGCACATGATAAACCAGTACCCCATTTAATTTTATGTAAGTGGTGGTGAATCAACCTGTATAATAAACTTGCTGGCAATATAGCTATTAATATCTTTAAAAAAATAGTGAGCAGGCAATTTTTTATTTCAAAGGAGGATATGCTTTTGATCGTGAAATTTGAGCGTTTTTTTTTAAATTTAAATTCTTTTAAATGTTTTAAAATGATGTATTGAAACAGTTATCTCAGGGCGCTTTGGTTTTATATATGGGTTCTTGAAATTGAATGTGAATAATATCCAAGACTCCAGGCAAAGGTGTTTTATTTCAGAGTAGCCTACTACTATATAATATTTACTCCAATATAAATTGGAAAAAACATAAAACGAGCCGATAAAACATTCAGCCCATACTTTATATTTATATTTTAGTGACTTTATTTTGTCAATGAGAATTTATTCTTGGACAATAAAGCATATACATGTATACTACATCAAACTCACCTATAATATTGACCAGGCGGCAACAAATAAAATATTCAACAATATTATATGCAGTTGCATAAAACATAAAGGTTAAAATTATTATATTTCAGACTTTATTAACTGCTATCGTTTCATTGGAAAAAACATTCCTTTAGAATACACGAGTTAAAAGAACCCAGGAACCAAATAATTCATACCTTTTTAATTGAATTGTTTTTTGTACTTTCAAATATGCTACAAAAAACTCGGACAATGCGCCGAGATTCTAGTTGCGAGGAAGGGAGCCACAAGGTAGGCAACCAACTTCACTGATTTAGCGTAGGAAGGGTCAGAGCTGATCGGTCGATCGGGGGATAAATATTAACAGGTTGACTGCCAGCAAAAATTGAAAAAAAAAATGGCCTCCAGTGCCAAAAATGAAAAAACCTCACTGATACTAAAACCTATGTGAGGGCTCATTGTCGCTAATTTTTGATAATAAGCTAATTTTTTTTTAAAAAGTACCTACAGCGGTCGTGTACGCCTGCCAGGGCGGGGTCGGCATGATCTATCCCCTGAGCCAAGCGGTCGTCTTGGTGGTCGATTTTTGCATGTCAGAACTTGCATAGTTGGAGTTGCTTAGTATTTATTTGTATTGCTCCTGTCCAACTATACGGTACTGTTGTGATAAGTATAGTTATTTATAAGAGTGTCAGAAAGAAATTACGAAAAATTGTGTGAAGAAAGTATAGTGACATATTGTGGAGCTTGCGATGGAAATCCTCACTATTGTTTGGATTGCTTCAGTGTCCATTATAAATGAACAATGAGTTTGTTCCTTTTTATTCTTAGAACTGTTTTTTTTTTTGTATTGTGCATTTAGTTTTTTTTATTAAACGATGTTTTGTATAATACATATTTTTGAGATGTTTTTTATATTTTTATTTGACTTATTCATTGCACAATTCGAATGTTCGTATGTCTGGGCATACTTCTATGCCAGGGCGGTCGTACACTGTGTTTGAAACGATGCTAGCTAGACACGACCGTTGACACACAGAACCCAAATACATATGAGACTGTCGTAGCGGTCGTATAACCGCCCCAGCAAAATGTCAAAATAGTTTGAGCGGTCGTATACGACCGCCGTGTCAGTCAACCTGTTTTAAATATCACTGAAATCCCAAAAAGGTCAACGCGAGACATGCAATTTAATGAGAACAGAATCCCCATTCAGAATGGATGGGGATGTTTTGCTACAATGAGTAATGTAGTATTACATTTTCATTAGTTTTCCATAAATGATTGTCAAAAAATGCAAAACGGCAACACTGCTTTATAATTATCCTCGATTTAGCAAAAGGACCTATGTATTACGACTATTAATTATCTCGTAGAATATAGAAATCCATGATACGCACATGAGCTGTGTTGCCAAAATGTCTATTTTATCAATTTCTCTCATCACAAACTTTGCTGTAAAAGAACTTATTCTAAGATGTTCCAGAATGATTTGAAAGTTGAAATTATGGGAGAATGGTTCTTTTTTATAATAATAATAATAATAATAATAGATTTTATTGACAGAACTGAATATACCGATACAGGAACATATTATTTATTCTTACATTTCTGTCAAAAGGCAGAATTCATGTTCTGATCTTGTCACGTGAGTAACGCAATAAGACCATGCTCTTATTTATAGATCTATAAGTGTGCAAAATCTTATGACCGGGAGCATGGGACCCAGAAAAGCACACCCTCTATTGAATTTTTTCAATTGCAATTTTTTGATAGAGTTATCAAGCTTGTGATTGAGATTGATATACAATGAATCTTTGCAGCTATTAGCGAATTCATATTGTGGCATAGTCAGTAGATTGGCTGATCTTGTGTTACAACAGTGAGAGTCGGAATGCATAATAGATTTTAATAGTTTTCGTAAAAACGGAATACAAGATAATTTTCGAACTATTCGAAGGTAGAATTGAAAAACAGCTTCTGCTTTTCACCATGCGTACACCGCTATCTCGCGATTAATAGCAGTCAAGATGTTTTATTATTACCTTGTTCTATCACAAACATTTCGGTTTGATGGAAAATCTTACACAATTTTTTATCAAAATTCAACTGAATTCCTTGTTATAGGTTTTCATTGGAACCGACATTGGAAAAGTATCACCGCACATGTTTTATCAAGCATGCAAAGTCAGCGGCAAAAATTCCACTCCGTGTTTGGAAAAAAAAATCGACGGTACTTGTGTGATAGAACTCCAGCTAGACCCCTCCAAAGAAATGAGCGCCACCTGCGATTGCGTAGGTATATTGAAGGAAAGGAATGTCGACGTCGAACACAGGTTTCCCGATCAGTTGGGCAATCGAAGCAAAAAGAAATCAACGAGATGTAGGATGATTTTTAGGACTACTATCACTCTCGATGATGGTTCCCAGGAGACTCTGCAAGTGTGTTCTCAACCAATAGTTTGCAGTAAGTATTACTATCTTTCAATTGACAAATAAATCCAATACGTATTTGAAAGTGGCAATTCTGCTTTCCGATCGGTACCTTATTTACTACCTTCTGATCGGGAAGTGACAAAAAGCAGAATTGTTACTATTGACATTGAAGGAGAATTGTCACTTTGATATCATACACCAATCAATAGAGCATAAAATGAATGAATTATATTCCGTAGTTATATTCTGTTATGTTTTCGACTCGCAACTGTCATCCTCGTATCAATATTTCTGTTTAATGTTCTTCAATGCAAATGAAATCGTTCATTAATAGGGGTCATTAATGAACGATTTGTTATTAATGCATGATTTCGAGACATCGGCCATTAATGACCCCTATTAATGAACGATTTGTCATTAATTGTCGATTTCTCTATGAATGCATGATTGTTGCATAGGCAACCAAACATCCATACTCAGGCCACTGCTTTTTCTTAAATATGCAAATGACTTGATAAGCTATCTTCATAGTCTTTCGGAGGTACATATTGTGGCATATGCTGATGATACCAACTTTCTTGTCACTGACCACAATGCAGTAACACTTGCAAAAACAACAGAAACCATTTATGAGAGAGTAAGGACATGGGCCGATAAAAACCATTTAGCACTCAATATCAGCAAAACAGCATTGGTAAAATTTACAATTCACAACACCACCGAAACTTTCAAAATCTATGAAGACAGCCAACTAGAGATGACATCCAACTCAGTAACGAGAATGCTGGGTCTTACTCTAGATTATAAACTCACTTGGAGTCCTCATATTGATTCACTATGTGATAAACTGAGAAAGAACTGTTACGCATTGAGATTTATGTCAAATCATTGTGGAAAGGAAGTTCTATTGAATCTATTTGGAGAACTAAAAATACTCACAGTTTCCGGTCTATATATATATATATATATATATATATATATATATATATATATATATATATATATATATATATATATATATATATATATGTTCGGAAAGGTTTCCGCGGTCAGAAATATGTACATTACTAAGTTCATGGGTTGAACCGCGTTGAGAATTTATAACTCGACGTTTCGGCTCCTGCTTTGGAGCCATTTTCAAGAGTGTGACTGCGAGGCCTCTATCTGCCTACTCCTCGAGTCGTGGTCTTGAGAGATATCAAGGTCTCAACCTGCCTACTCCTTGATCTCAAAAGACGATCCGATGTTGGTTGCACTGTAGTATTTATAGGTGGTTGGCTACCTGGAGGTGGGCGGGTCTTACGGGTTTTCTCGTTTGTCTTGTCTGCTGGTGCCTGCTGTGTAGTTGGAGTTAATGGGATAATAATTGATTGCGGATAAGTTTCACGTGGCTTGGTAATTACGGTTGGAAGAAGGGGCTTCCAAATGGGGTTCAATTTACGGCTATCATCTTTAATGTTCAGGCAATCAGGCCGTTTTTCGATTTCGATGGCTTCTCTGATAAAACGAGAAGTTGAACGTACTGGGGCGATGGTTTTCGTTTTCTCGAAATCTATGGGGTGACCCGTTTGGATGAAATGAAGAGCTAATGCGGAGCTGGTGTCTCGATTTCTAACTGAAAGGGAGTGTTGATAGGATCGAAAATGGATCTGTTTCGAAGTTTCTCCTATATAAGAGTGGGGGCAGATAGAACAGGGAATTTCGTAAATACCATGGTCTTCGTTGGGAATTTTGTTTGTCTGTTTATAGAAAACCCACCCACACCAACCGATATCTCAACTCCAAGTCCCACCATCATCCCTCACAACTCAACTCAGTCGTAAATACTCTGATATCTCGCTCCATCCGACTAACCGACGACCACAACAGACAATTCGAACTTCACAACGTAAAACAAGCTCTCCTACAAAACGGATACAGACCAGACCACATAGACAGAAACATCCAAAAACAGCTTCAGAAACCATTAGTAACCAAAAACGAACCACAAGTTGAAGACCGTCCATCCAAAGTCTTCTTCCCTTACATCAAAGGGGTGACGGACAAAATCAGTCGACTTTTCAGAAAAGCAAATATCAAAACCATCTTTACCACAGAACAAAAACTATCACACCTCATCAGACCAACAAAAGACAAAATTCCCAACGAAGACCATGGTATTTACGAAATTCCCTGTTCTATCTGCCCCCACTCTTATATAGGAGAAACTTCGAAACAGATCCATTTTCGATCCTATCAACACTCCCTTTCAGTTAGAAATCGAGACACCAGCTCCGCATTAGCTCTTCATTTCATCCAAACGGGTCACCCCATAGATTTCGAGAAAACGAAAACCATCGCCCCAGTACGTTCAAGAACTTCTCGTTTTATCAGAGAAGCCATCGAAATCGAAAAACGGCCTGATTGCCTGAACATTAAAGATGATAGCCGTAAATTGAACCCCATTTGGAAGCCCCTTCTTCCAACCGTAATTACCAGGCCACGTGAAACTTATCCGCAATCAATTATTATCCAATTAACTCCAACTACACAGCAGGAACCAGCAGACAAGACAAACGAGAAAACCCGTAAGACCCGCCCACCACCAGGTAGCCAACCACCTATAAATACTACAGTGCAACCAACATCGGATCGTCTTTTGAGATCAAGGAGTAGGCAGGTTGAGACCTTGATATCTCTCAAGACCACGACTCGAGGAGTAGGCAGATAGAGGCCTCGCAGTCACACTCTTGAAAATGGCTCCAAAGCAGGAGCCGAAACGTCGAGTTATAAACTCTCAACGCGGTTCAACCCATGAACTTAGTAATGTATATATACAGGGTGTTAATTAAGTACGTTGACAAACTTCGGGAGGTGATTCTTTGAAGGTTTTCAGGACGAAATGTTCATATAAACATATGTCCCAAACGGCTTGGTTTTCGAGATACAGGGTGATAAAAATACATTTTTTTCAAGATTTTTTAGAGTTAACTTCGACATTTTCTACAATAATCAGTTCAAATTAGGCAAGTACAATCCATTCAATAGTACGCACGATACAAAATAATGCATTTCTCAAATAATTCACAGGGTCCTCCTTTTTTCAGAATCAAGCTTTGTTCAACCCTTCAGAATTTTTTTTTCCGCCGCCACTGACATATTATGAGAAAGGAATAATGAATGTTGTTTCATTTAACATCTTTTTGCTCTCTTGATGTTTTTCATTTACTTGTACGGTTCAGGAGTTACAATGAAAATATTAACGCAAACATTTTCCAGTAACGCATAACATAAAGAAATTTGAGAAGCAAATAGTCTAACAAACTTGAAGGGTGATTCTTTGAAAGGTTTCAAGATGAAAAGTTCATATAAACATGTCCCAAGCGGCTTGGTTTTCGAAGTACAGGGTGATCAAAATACATTTTTTAGGAGTTTTTTTAGTTTACTTCGAAATTTTCGACAATAATCGATCCAAATTAGTTCAAATTGGACAAGTACAATCCATTCAATAGTGCGCATGATATAAAATAATTCATTTCTCGAAGTGTCATTGCCACTCTCCAAAGATTAGCGCGTGACGCAATACGTCATTTTGTTCTCATTACACAAATAGCTATTTTCTGTTCGTGTAGAGAAAATGTAATGTTATGGAGCTCCCATACATTTTTTACCATAACTCAGGTTGAATATGTATTGCATAAAGTTAATTATGGCAAAATAATTTTGGACATTTTCAATAGTGAATAACTTTATTATCAAATACTAGAGCAAAGTAACATAAATTCCCTAGGAATAAAATTAAGTTCAGAAAAGGACCATTATTGAAATTGATATGTCAGAGCACCTGCTGGAAATGGCCACCGCCAACTTCAATGCATGCGTTTATGCGCCTAACCATAGACTGGCGGACACGCTCAAAAATACCAGGAGTGTTTCTTATAATTCCGCATGACTCCTGTATGCGATTCCTCAGGTCTTCTTCACTTTGAACTGGAGTTCGGTACACTAATGATTTAAGGTGCCCCCAGAGGAAAAAATCAAGTGGATTCATATCGGGTGACCTTGGTGGCCAAAGTTGTGGCCCACCACGCCCAATCCAGCGATCAGAATAATTCTCATCTAAATATTGGCGTGCAACCAATCTGAAGTGTACTGGAGCACCATCATGCATAAACCAAATTCCAATTCTTTCCCTCAGTGGGATCTCTTCTAGGAGTCCAGGTAAGATGAATTCAAGAAAATGTCGATAACGGTCACCATTGAGTCTATGAGGCAGAAAATGTGGCCCGATAAGGAAATTCCCTACAATTCCAACCCAAACATTCACAGAAAACGTCTCTTGAAAATGGTTTTCAATCACGGCGTGTGGGTTTTCATCAGCCCACATATGATTGTTGTGAAAATTAATAATGGCTTTACGGGAAAAGCATGCCTCATCGGTGAATAACACTTGAGATAAAAACCATGGATTTTCCAACAATTTATTTCGAATCCAAGTGCAAAAAGTTAATCTCTTTGGAAAATCTCTTGGCAGAAGAGCTTGAACACGCTGTATGTGATAGGGATAAAGTTGTTGCTCTTTTAAAATTTGCCATACCAATACATGGGTTACGTTAAACTGTGCCGCAATTTGTCTTGTACTGGTGTCTGGATGCTGCTCAATTTCGTTAAGTACAGCTTCTTCTATCTGAACTGTTCTAACTCTCCTGGGTCTTCCTATGAGAACAGCAGACCTCTTGAAAGTACCCGTTTCACGAAGACGGGAGTGACTATTGATGAACATTTGTGTGCTGGGAATATGACGTTGTGGAAATCTTTCTAGATACATTCGTCTGGCGGCACGAGCGTTACCATCAGCCATTCCATACATTAAGTGCATGTCTGCCATTTCTGAATTTGTATATTCAACCATTTTATCCAAAGGAATATTGAATGAATCTGCTTTATAGCTTGCACTAATGAAGAATTAACAATGAGACAGTTTCTCAACTTTCGATAACTGTCAAGTTGTTGATATTTAAATAAATAAATTAATATCAAAGCCCACTTTGCTATTTTTATGAATTCAAATTGATTACAAAATTTCTGCGTTACTGCAGAAGAAAAAACAAACCGAAATTTCTAATAAAATAATGTACTCCGTACTGAAACAAAAATTTGTTTAATTTAGTTTTTCGGAGTTATGACCATAGATTCATAAATGAAAATCAAATGTGTAATGATCTGCGACTATTAGATAAACCCTATTAACTATCTTCCATTAAAGGAAACGTTCAATTGAAAACTAAAAAATATCTTTTTTTAAAATAACAAGAAATTTGTATGAGTTCTCTATCAAGACTGATGGGTAAAAACATTTTTAATCAAATATCTCAATGAAAATGCACATTTTTACCATCAGAATCTTCAGGTTGAAAGTTAAGGTTTTCCCAATATCTGTCAGATCTAGTTTAATATCCAGCGTACCGCAGTGACGGGGAGATAGTAGTTTTCTGTTAGATATCACAAAAAGAAATCACATCTTTACAATAACAAGCTTTTATTTAGCTTCACTAACAAACAATTTAATAAAAGTTGAATTTGACCCACTTCTAATACTCCGATTAATTTGAAATTTGGAAGGTTTCCGTAATTCCGGTGACAATGCATTAAAAAAATGTTTGTTAAAAAAGTTTTGTGATTATGATCCGATTCTGTTCAAAATTGGTATGTGATGGTTTTTGGGTTGGAGATTTTTAGTTTCACATAAAAAATAAACTAAAATGTTAAAAATGAAAATTATAAAAAGAAAACATTTTAAAGTTTTTATACAATACACTGAAAAGGAAAAAATAATTCATTTCATTGTTTGATCTAGGTAATCTTGTACAGAAAGATTTTGATACTCACAGAATAACCTACAAAAAATGAAACAAATTATTTTTTAATTTTCAGTGCATTTGTATAAAAGCTTGTCTTTATATTTTTTATTTTATAATTTTTATTCATCGTAGATTTTTCTAATTCTGAAAAAATATTTCCATCAATTTACAATAATTGAAAATGTTTAATTTTCAAATTTTCTAATGTTGTGCCACACTGGAAAATGTTTAAATTAATATTTTCATTATAGCCCCTGAACCGTACAAGTAAATGAAAAAATGCAAGATATCAAAAAGATGTTAAATGAAACAACATTGATTATTCCTTTCTCATAATATGTCAGTGGCGGCTGAAAAAAAAATTCTGAAGGGTTGAACAAAGCTTGACTCTGAAAAAAGGAGGACCCTGTGAATTATTTAAGAAATGCATTATTTTGTATCGTGCGCCCTATTGAATGGATTGTACTTGCCTAATTTGAACTGATTATTGTCGAAAATGTCGAAGTTAACTCTAAAAAATCTTGAAAAAAATGTATTTTTATCGCCCTGTATCTCGAAAACCAAGCCGTTTGGGACATATGTTTATATGAACTTTTCGTCCTGAAAACCTTCAAAGAATCACCTCCCGAAGTTTGTCAACGTACTTAATTAACACCGTATATATATATATATATATATATATATATATATATATATATATATATATATATATATATATATGTAGAAGTTCGGGTTGAACCGCGTCTGGAATTTGTTGAAATTCGACGTTTCGGCTCCGATTCTGGAGCCATTTTCAAGAATAAGAAGGATAGGTATAGTGAGGAAACGTGATTCTACACTGAGGTCTCAGTCTGCCTACTCCTCAGGTATTATCGCGTTAGGATTTTGTGACTTGACGTCGGGGTCTCAATCTACCTACTCCCCAAGTCTCGTCACTGGCTCTCTCTAAGGTCTCAATCTGCCTACTCCTTCGAGAGAACTATATATATATATATATATATATGAGATGTGTATATACGTTCATAAAAATAAACAAAAATTTATGGCAAATCAACCATATCCATATCCAACTAGAGCTAGAGGTTTACTAATACCGAATCCCCACCGAACCTCTCTTTATCAAAAGAGTCATCTCTACCTCGGACCGAAACTATATAACAAGTTAGATACGTCTATCAAGGATTCAGTGAATATTTCCATATTCATCAAGAGGAAACTAAAAGCATATCTTATAGAAAAAAATTGCTACACCGTTGAGGAGCTTTAATAACAATTTTTATAAAACGTAACTTATCTTCATATGTTTTAGTCAATTTTTTCATGTCAATTTATTGTTTTTATCTATATATTATTTGTTTTTACACTGACGTCTTCCTTGTTATTGTACAGAAATATTAATTGTGATAATTTTATACTTTTTAACAAGCGAAATAAATATTATTATTATAAGCGAATTCAGATGTATGGACGCTGAAATGGATATTGACTATATTGCGGAAACTGCTGAAGTAGCATCTTCAACTGTATTGCCAGAAAAAAATCAGAACTACTTTATTTCAACAAGAGTGAGGTAGGCGAAAATATATTGTAATCAACTCTTACGCGTTAAAATATCTCGATCATTAATCGCCTTCATTAATACACTAGTTGATTAAATAACTATTGAATGACAAAATACGCGTTTTTTATTGTTTTGCTTATAAAATAAAAAGTAATAAAGCAATAATAGTGCTAGGAATCGCACGTAAGAAGGTAAGACCTCGTTAATCCTTGGCTCGCACAAGTTTCGACTTCTGAGGGCTGTCGTTCGTAAGGGGACGGCAGCTGTTTAACGGAAAAAACAACAAACAACAAAACAACAACAACAATATTGTTGCTAAAATTGAAAGAATTGTAAATAATTGAAGTACAAACAAAATAAGATGTTTTACAACCCGATCGGATCATTAGTAACGGAGAAAAACTGGAAAACCTGAAAATTTTGCGATTTTTGGAAAAATTCATAACTCCGCCATTTTTCAAGAAGTAGAATTGACCTTTCTCATGAAAGTATTGAATCATGTGTCAAAAAATCAAATCAAATCACTTTATTTCCTTTGAGACAATATATATTGTATAAGAAAGAGTCAGTCAGATGTGGATGCTTCTGCATGAAATGAATAAACATATAAACATAGATGAGTAAATATAAAAAAATATGCATAATAAAACATACTAAATATTGTATGGCGTCCTAAACACTTATACAGTGTGTTCAAGATAAGAATGAACAGCATGGGGATATCGGAAACGGTAAGAGATACGGGGTCGATTAAATTAGAGAAAAGTAGCGCATTTATGTGCCCAACAATATGCCATTTAGAAAGTTTTAATATTCCGAGTAGTTACGGAGATATCCGAGAAAAACCTAAATTTGATAATTCCGTTTTTGTTTTCTCCTAAGTTTATTTTCAAAGGAAATGTAAAACAAATAGCACTTTGTCATGGCCACTTTTTAAGGACTACCTGATAACGTAAGCAGAATTTTACTACGACGTTTCGTCTTTTAGAAAACATAATCAACTTTTTATTTTTATATGGGCCGAAACTAAAGTATACTCTGTATACGACTCCAATTTTCATTGTGAATACAGCAACGTATCACACAGTATGATTTCAGAACCATTTCTCGCGCAAAATTAAATTTTGCGCGATTGTGATTACTTAACCTGTTTTTCTTCAATTTTAGATAGTAGGCGCTGAAAAAAATGTCATATTTTGGTACATGAAGTAAATTAATTAGTCTTATTTATACAAGTATAAATTTCAACTTACCACTTGCCAGAATTTTTGCGTTGTTGAATACAAAGATAAGTCGCAATATTGAAAGTTTAGTTTATAAATGTAATAGTAATGTAATAACAAGGAGCTAATATGTATTACAGGAAAATAAACAGAAACTTATAACAAGTGTTCAAATAACCCGCCGTTATTTTCTAAGCACAAGTACGCTCTTCTCACAGACGAATTTAAAACTTGAGTTAACATATTCGGAAAAATATTGTTAAAGGATGCAATAACTGATCTAAGCAAATCTTCTTCATTTTGAAAATTATGATTAGAGTACACTTGATTCTTGATATATCCCCAAAGGAAAAAGTCTAGTGAGGTTAGGTCGGGGGACCTTGCAGGCCAGGATGTATCACTATGAGTACCAATCCACTGTCCTGGAAAGCGACGCGTTTTGTTGTGACCAATAATGAACATTCCGCCTATTAAAAATACCATTGTTGGTGATCATGCTTTAATCAGATCAAATTATTTTGAAAGGGAAATTTTCATCGTTTTGGCATTTTCTAGTGTACCATTCACAAAAGGTTCTTCGCCTTGCATCGTCACCTGGTCTGAGTCCATGACAAATCCTAAATTTATATGGATGATAATTATTTTTTCTTAAAATGAAGTGAGCGGTGGATTTGGCTACTCCGGTATTATCTTCAATGGTGCGAGTGGATATCTCAGGATTTTCGACCACGGCCTGTAACACATCACGCTGACTTTCTTCATTAGATAGCTTTTGTCGGGAAACCACAGGTTTTTTAAATGACCCGTATTCTTTTAAATTAAAAACTAACCGTCTAAATATTGATTTACCAGGTTGTCGCCTCTCTGGATACTTATTAGAGTACGCACGTTCAGCATCAACACAATTTTTTTGGCACAAAATGTAACATGACAACATATCAAATTTTTCAGTATTCGAAAAGGCCGTTTTCAATTTTTAACACGAATTAGGTAGGTAACGAGATGTAAAAGTAGAAACGGTAATATGTCAAAAATTCTACCAAACTACAGTATTATTATGACAACAGAACATTATGTGTCATTTTTTCTAGCGCCTACTATCTAAAATTGAAGAAAAACAGGTTAAGTAATCACTAAATTTCATTTTGCGCGAGAAATGGTTCTGAAATCGTATTAAGTGATACGTTGCTGTATTCACAATGAAAAATGGAGTCGTATACAGAATATACTTTAGTTTCGGCCCATATAAAAATAAAAAGTTGATGATATTTTCTAAAAGACGAAACGTCGCAGAAGAATTCAGCTTACGTTATCGTGTAGTCCTTAAAAAGTGGCCATGGCAAAGTGCTATTTGTTTCACATTTCCTTTGAAAATAAAGCTAGGAGAAAATAAAAATGAAATTCTCAAATTTCGGTTTTTCTCGGATGTCTCCAAAACTACTCGGATAATTAAAACTTTCTAAATGGCATATTGTTGGGCACATAAATGCGCTACTTTTCTCTAATTTAATCGACCCCGTATCTCTTACCGTTTCCGATATCCCCATGTTGTTCATTCTTATCTTGGACACACTGTATACACACATACAGTGCGGCTTTTTTTAGTCCCCCCCCCCCCCCTGCTAACTTTTGAACGGTTCGACGTACAAATATGAGTAAAAAACCGTTTGGAGGGTTTCACCGATACTACTTTATGAAACAAAAAATATGGTGATTGCTCGACAGGGGGGCGGGGGGGCACATCAATTCAAATTTTTTAAATGGCATGGGGAGTCGAGTGTCACATCGTTAAAAAGAGAATTCAATTCTCTTTACAACCATCTAATTTTATTTGAATTTCGTTAATATTTTTTTTGCAATGCAAATTCGAAATATCAAATATAAATGCGGATCTGAAAACTAGTCATACCTTGATAAATTTGAACGGTTTGTTGTGGAATAATGAAACCAAAAACATTGCGAAGGGTATAACCGATACTACTTTTTGAGAGAGAAAATATTGCAATCATATTACAGATGGCGCTGGGGGCTCATCATCTAGAAAATTTCGATAGACATAAATATCGAAATTGGGAAAATATTCCTCAACCAAATTCAACAATATTTAGATGGTTGTAAAGAGAATTCTCTTTTCAACGATGTGACACTCGACCCCCCATGCCATTTAAAATTTTTGAGTTGGTGTGTCCTCTCGCGCCCCCTGTGGATCAATTACCATATTTTTTGTTTCAAAAAGTAGTATTAGTGAAACCCTCCAAACGGTTTTTTTATCATGTTTGTACGTCGAACCGTTCAAAAGTTAACAGGGGGGGGACTAAAAAAGCCGCACTGCATATATTATAGAATTACAGACAGATATACCTATACACACATACACGAAATCGGATAAAATCTTGACTCAGAACAAGAGAAGAGAATTTTATCCCTATGATAGGACTGGTACACATGAGAAACACAGATATATTTATATATATACAATAAATAAAATTTTAAATTAAAAGTATTCATTCAAAGAGTACGGACATTTTTCAACCAAATATTCTTTCAGTTGTTTTTTGAAGGTATTCTCATGTTTCAACATTTTGATAGAGATAGGTAGATTATTGAAAATCTTTGGACAAATTCTAGAAAGTGCTTTATAACAAACTTTGCTTTTTGATCATTGTAAACGTAAATCATCCTTGCGATGGGTGTTGTATACGTGGAAGTCGGTATTTCTAAGGAACAAGTCCCTGTTTTTGAACACAAACTTCAAATATGTACAGACCTGTACAGGTCAGAATATCAAGTCTTTTGAATACTTCACGACATGAATAGTCTCTCTTCACACCAGCAATACATCTTATAATTTTTTTCTGGGAAACGAATACATTATTCGATAGTGTAGTCACCCCACAGGCAAATACCATACATCAGTCGACTTTCTACTTGTGCATAGATTGCTGAACATAAAGTGAATTGATGAAAGTTTGGAAATCAGGAACTTGCAATGTTCTTTCTAATCTAAATGTGAGTCAACGAATATTTCTAAGAATTTACCACTGTTATGTATTGACAAGGATTTATTATTTGAAACTATATATCTACGAGGATGTATTGATATCTAGTTAGCCTAGACCAGTTCCCTGCATAAACAAAATATTGCGTTACCATAGCAACGAACAATAACTTATTGGAAGTGTCAGTGTAAAGTTTGACGTCAAAAAAGTAAACCAGAGTTACGCAATAAATTAAAAGAAAAAATATGTACACCGAAATTGTGAAAATTGAAAAATTGGAGTATCGAGCCATCATCAAGTACCTGTAATTAAAAGGGTTAAGAGGTAAGCAGATTTACGAAGATATGCTTAATACCCTTGGTGATCACTGTCCTTCGTATGCGACCGTGAAAAATTGGACAGCAAGCTTCAAAAGAGGTAAATTTTCCATTGAAGATGATGACTGATCGGGAAGGCCAGTTTCTGTGTCAGTCCCCGAAAATATCGATGCAGTTCATGACATGATTTCAACAGACCGTCGAATTGGGCTAAAACGGATATCTGAAGCACTGAATATTTCATACGAACGAGTTCATCATATAGTTCACGTTAATTTGGACATGGCAAAAATTGCTGCAAAATGGATCCCCAAATGTTTGAATGTTGACCAAAAGCGTGCAAGGGTAGTAGCATTGCGTTCGATCTGTGCTCGATTTGAAAACGATGTAGACTTCTTAAAACGAATTGTTACTATGGATGAGACTTGGGTACCTTTATACGATCCAGAAACAAAGCAACAATCGATGGAATGGCGACTCTCCGGTTCTCCAATACCTAAGAAGTTTCGTGTTCAAAAATCTGCTGGAAAAGTTCTTGCTTCAGTTTTTTGGGATTGCCATGGAGTAATCATGATTGATTTTTTGGATAAAGGTAGAACAATAACTGGAGATTACTATTCGACATTACTGACCACTCTACGGGAAAAAATTAAAGAGAAAAGACGCGGAAAGCTATCAAAGGTGTTTTGTTTTTGCAGGACAACGCCCCTGCACACAAATCTCATGTTGCCATGCAAAAAATTCGTGATTTAGGGTTTGAATTACTAGAACAGCCCCCTTATTCACCAGATTAGGCTCCGTCCGACTATCATCTCTTTCCTCAACTGGAAAAAAAGTTTAAAACGTAATAAAAGCTGTGGAGGTCTGGTTTGCAGAGCAAGAAGAAACATTTTTTTTGAAAGGTCTAGAGACGTTGCAGGTTCGCTGTAATAAATGTATCCAATTAAGAGGAGAATATGTTGAGTAATAAAATATTTTGAAATTGAAATTTTGTTTGGTTCTATAGTAGGATAAGAATTTTTCAATATATCCTCGTACATCTGCAAGTTCTCTTTGATGGGAGTGAAATTTTATTAAGTTTGTTTTGTCTGCATTAAAATAAAGAGATATTTGGTTGAACCAGGAAACCAATTGAGATAGAGTGGTTTCACAGGTTTCTTTTAGTACTACTCGGCTTTTGTGAGATATGAGTAGGGAAGTATCATCTGCATGAATTGTCAGTTTAATATCTGGAAATGAATTTATGAGTTCATTGATGCACAGAATAAGCAGAACTGGGCCCAAGACAGAGCCTTGGGGGACACCAGTATTGATAGATGCAACATTCCTCATTACATTATTTCCATTATGTTTCAGACTAACATACTGAGAACGACATTTGAGAAACGATTCCAACCATCCCAAACAAACACCTCTACTTCCATAGTTATATAGCTTAGATATCAAAATCTCGTGGTCTACACAATCGAAGGCCCGACTAAGATCACAGAAAATGCCCATTGGAATATCTCCTTGGTCTATACGGTTTATCAGATTGTTATAGAATTCATAGATTGCACTCGTTGTAGATTTACCACGTCAAAAACCATGTTGGCTGTTGGTCAAAAATATTATGTTCATTAAGAAAATTCATCAGCCTATCCAAATAACCATATTCAAACACTTGAGATCGTTATTGGTCTATAATTCTCCAAGTGGTCCAGACAATTTTTTTTATAAATTAGAATAACTTTTCCTTTTTTGAGGGTGGTCGGAAATTTCCCCGTTTCGAAAGAAAGATTCAATAAGAATGTCAAAGGCTCAGTTATAATATTCATGACTTTTTTCAATACAAACGTGGGAATTTCATCTGGATAAGTTTTATTTTTGAGTTTATCATTCAATAAAACAAACAGTTCGTTTGACGAGAATGGTCTGAGAAATAAAGAAGGTGTATGAATTTCTTGCGTTTTATTCATTATAGTATTTGACTGGATTATCTTATCTCTGAATTGTTTAAAAAAATCGTTAAACAGACCTGATACAATTTCTGGATCGTCCACTTTTGCATTATTATGAAGCATGCTGATATTTTTGTGTCCTTTTCTATTTCTGTTGTTCATTTCAGATATTACTTTCCAGGCAGTTTTACCAGGATCATCAGAGTTCCGAATTGTATTTTGATAATATTCTTTTTTCTTTGATTTCAAAAGCAGAGAGTGTCGTTTTTCCGATTCTCTATAAAAATTAGTCAGCACCAGGTATTTGTTTTTTAATAAAAAAAAAAGATCTTTCAAGTTACAGCTCGAAATTCTGACATCCGTGTCTACCCATTTTTTAATGTTTGATCTACTACACACACTTTATGTGTGTTCAAAACAGGCTCTGGCAGATCATTAGTTTTGGCACATTTGCAATTTGAATTTTTTGCAGCGTGGCTGGATGCTCTAGTGATAGTCCAATTTCAATTTCCAAAACAGACTATGAAAGTAGAATTATAGTACTCCAAAATGTCTATTCTCATTTTGCGCTACAATGGTGCGAAATGGGTGAAAAATTCATTCAAACATGACTGAAAACGGCAGAGCCCTCGTTAGCTGCCGAGTTGTAGGAGAGTTCGGGAGATGATGGGAATTCTTCTAATGAACGAATTAAGTAATAATACGCTTCCCCCCCATCTCCCGCTCTCTCCTACCACTCGACCGCTACGGCAGCTCGGCCGTTTTCAGTCATGATTGCGAGCATTTTTCAGTCATTTCGCAGCATTTTAGCGCAAAATGAAAATATACGTTTTGTGGTACTGTACTTTTACTTTCGAAATCTGTTTTAGAAATTGAAATCGGACTATCACTAGAGCATGCAAGATGGTGCAAAAAAAAAATTCAAATTGCAATTGTGCGAAAACTGATGATCCGTCAGAGCCTGTTTTGTGCACACATAAAGTACACACGATTCAATACTTTCATGAGAAGGGCCAACCCTATTTCTTAAAAAATGGCGGAGTTACGAATTTTTTAAAAAATCGCAAATTTTTCCGGTTTTTCTCTTTTACCTACTGATGATCCGATTGGGTCGTTAAACTCCATTTTGTTCGTATTTCAATTAGCTACAATTCTTCTCTACATATTAGTTTTTATTTTATAAGCAAAACAAAAAAAAACGAGTTTATTGTTATTTAAATGTTTATAACAAATTAATAAATGACAGTTGCTAGTCGAAGCCATAACAGAATATAACTGCAGACTGTCTTTCATGTGATGGTACAGTCGCTTTTCTACTAGTATTTTTGTTAGGAAAAAATGCTCTATTCATTATAAAATATAATATAAAATAAAATATTGAAGTAAATACGTTAAATTGACGGATCGTGCAAAAAAGTAATTTCCAAAAAAAGAATTGAAAAACATTTGAAGGCACAGTGCGTTATAGGGTTACATACCTAACCCATAAATTTATTACATTTTACTAAATTCTCATTGATCCCTTAGACGTTTTACCACTCAAAATATGGAAAAAGTTTTTATGTTTACACTCGTTTTCTTTGAAATCTTTAGAAATCTTTCACAATCACAATAATAGCGAAATAATTCAACATTGCAAAGGAACAGTGATTGCTTGCAGTAATCTTCATATAATAATTTTTTTAGCACAACCTCCAGGTATTCCAGAAATATGCAAAAAATCCCTCACTTCCTGTCCAGCTGGTGGCGGTTTGGAGCTTTTTGTCCTGGGCAAGAATTTTTTGAAAGATACAAAAGTTATTTTCCAGCAATGTGAGGATACTAATGTTCGATGGGAGCAGGCTGTTGCACCTGATAAAGAATATTTACAACAGGTATGTGAGCAATTTTACATATTCAACATACAGTGCCTGCCATATGGTATGTGAAATATGGGAAAAAAGTTTCTTACTAGAGTATTGAAAAAAATTTGTGCATTTCCGATAACCTGAAAATCGATTTTGACCATATCACGTGATCACTGGTATGGCGGCAAATTTGAAAAACGCAAAAGTGGAATAAGATGGAAAGCAATAATTCAAAAATTAAATTGCATTTTTTTTTTCAAATATTGTCCTTTCTCTTTACAATTTTTTTTTTCTTTTTCTGAACAGTTTGACTGAACATTTGCATTTCGATGGACAACTCCCTTTAATGTAGAGCTCGAAAAACTGTACTTTAGGACAGAATATAATTTTTTTTCTACAAAAACCAAAGAATCGTATTAGCGATTTTTTTACGAAAAATTAAAAATCACTATTGGAGTCACTATTGGAGTCACTATTGGAGTCACTATTGGAGTCACTATTGGAGTGGGCATCCCCTCGAATGATTGTGTACCAATTTTCATGCAAAAATATTCTATATTAATAATTCTATGGTCGAATCAAAGAAGTTTTTATTATGAATTAATTCAATTATCTGATCGACTAGAAACCAAAATAAATATCAAAAAATAAATAAAATAAATAAATAAATAAAAATAAAAGTAATCCTGGATAACTGTGTGGCAAATAAAATAAATGAATGAACATATAGGGGCCAGGTAGCCGAGTGGTCAAATCGCCGAAAGAATTGTAGGTTTATTTTTTATGAAACGGTTTGTTTTTTCGTTTTATTTTAACATTTTAGTAAATAATTATAGGCCAGGTAGCGAGTGGTTAAAGCGACATTGTTTCAATCACTCTGGCTGCGAGTCTAAGGTCTAATCAATCGAAAATATTTTTAAAAAATTCGTGTTCTCGCTTCTACTATGGTCTTAGAGGAATCAGCCAGCAATGGTTCAAATTATATCTTGAAAATCGCTCACAAATTGTAAAAACTAGTCTCCTCTCTCGAATGGCGATAATTTAATGCGGAGTACCGCAGGGTTCAGTAAATGGTCCCACCCTCTTCCTTCTCTATATAAATAACCTCACAAAAATTAATATATCAGAGAAGTATACATTGTTTGCCGGCGATACCACCGTGTTTTAGCATGACAGATGGAGATTCAAGTAGACATTGTACTAATTGAAACCTGGTGTGAAGACAACTTACTTGTCTTCAATGCTTCTAAAACCAACCTACTGAAATTCCGCTGCGAGCTTTCTGCCCTGAGCTTAGGCACTAATAACGTTGATAGTGTTCACTAAATTTCTCGGAGTCCACATTGACAATAAATTAAAATTTGATGAGCATATCGCTAAATTGTGCAGGAGATTGTCATCCGGATGCTACGCCATCTGGACAATATCACGAGAAGTCGGGTTTACAGCTGCTAAAACAGCTTATTTTGCTCTCATTGAATCCCACTTGGTCTGTGGCATAGCATTCTGGGGAGTGTGCTGCAAGCAACTATTACAGATGGTGCAAGTTTTACAAAGAAGAGCCATTAGGGCTCTCTGTAAAGTAAAATTGCGTGATGCTTGCTGGGACCTTTTCAAACTCAAAGAATCCTCACAGTAACATAAATCTTTACTTTATAAACCACATGCTTAATTCACAAGAATCGTCACAAATTTATAACAATGCTCTCTAACCATAACACGCGATCATCGCAAAAATTGAGATTACCTTTACCTCTACCAAAAACAATCTTGTCAAGGAATTACTCATTTATAATGTGCTGAAAATTTTTAATTGCTTACCACTACGTATAACCTATTAACGCCGAGATATGAATTTTTTTTAAATCCAAGTGAAATTTTAATAAAAACTAGTAGTATATAAGCTAAATAAACTTAAATTTAACTACATTTGAATTTCTTAAAAGTAATAACTCCAAAACGAGGTGTACCCATTTGGGACCTTTAGGCGTTACTCCACTAAAGAAAGTTTATAATTCCATATTTTAAGAAAGTTTTAAAATATTTAACTTCCGATGTAACTTAAGAAGTTGTAGCTCCTATTTAGTGTGAAAAGGTAAAAAAAACATCCTATGCAAAGTCCAATATTACACTTGCAGCACATTGTTCTGCCTTTACTTGTACAATTTGCCCCGCCACATCTTCTTCGTTTGTCTCCAGGAACGGAAATCACTTAATGATATATCCCATTATATCTAAAATCGCCACTTACTCGAAAATGACTTGCTGCCGCTCTTGGCACACGTCCTGGATTCTTTGCTGATACCTTGTATTTCGTCAAATATGTCAAAAATGAATAAAATAAAATGATGTTTATGATAAATAAGCTAACATAATCGTAAGCTTACCTGCAGAATGCCTCTTCTAAAATCTAATTGACTGATTTTTCGTCCACTGTTTCTATAAAGTATCCATGCATTTTGTATGGCTGCATCAATCAAAAATGTGAATATCGGCCAATACCATTTTTTAGCGTACTCCAATACGGTAACTGAAAAATACGGTCAGAAAATATATTTTTTATAGAAGTCGGTAGTATCTGACCAGAAAATATTATTATCCATCTGGTCAGTTCCGCCCATGTTTTTGTTATACTGTCTTTCTTATCAAATTTGGACTGGGTACGGCAATTGTTTTCTTTTCACTCCTACTAAATCTGTCAACAGATTGTATTGGTGTCACGCCGTAAACAGTACATGCCACCGTAACAACTTTGTTATCTAACCATCGAACGTAGATAATACCACTTTCGCGTTCTATAATTGAAGAAAAATCGCCTCTGGTATTTCTCTAATTGCTTTTTTGAAGTAAGCGGACTATCTCGTGGCAGTCGATTTTCTCTTAGAGTACCTGTTCCTCCATAGCCATTTTCTTTCAAAGTACATGATGAATTTGAGGTGTTAAATAGGTTGTCAAAGAAAAACGTATATGCCAATTTTTTTGTCACCCAATTCATGGATCATTTGTAGCAGAGAAGCTGCACACTTACCAACCCTTGCTTCATAGTTTGTATTGGACCGGAGATTTTTCCCCTGGTACACCTCAAAATTTATCAGATACCCACTTGAGGTATTCAAGGACCAAACTTTGTATCCGAATCGGACAGGTTTTCCACGGATGAACTGCTTACATCCGTGCTTACCAAAGTAGCGAATCATTGACTCATCGTATGAAAGGTTTTCCTCTAGGACAAAATATTCAATAAATATTTCTTTCAGTTGATCCGCAAATGTTCTTATCCTGTACATTTTATCTGTGGCATCATGTGTGCTATTATTCGCAAAATGGATAAATCTACAAATTTGTAAAAATCTGTCGCGTCGCATGGCTTCAGATTTTGAACGTCTTTAGAATTTTCCCAGTAGCTCCTTCTCGATGGCAATATGTTTATGCCACTCAAAATAAGTATTCCAATAAGTACTCTCATCTCTTCATTAGTTATCAATAGTTAAACATTGCATAATTAGAAGTTTCACTTATTATGTTTTGTACTATTTCATCGGAAATAAATAACTCAAATAATTCTACACAGCTCATGGTACTGTATTCTGAGTAGTCACTAGTTGGAAACTTCCGATTTGGGCTTTGCAAGTCTCCCTGCAGAAATGTGGGTACAGCTGGTTTGGAAACCAACACTTAATGAGTATTATCATGACTAGGACCAACAACATTTTCTTCATCTGGAAGGACATAATCCATTCCCGTTCTTTCTTTATTAGAAAATAGAACTTGTGCACTTGCAGAAAGTTGTCGCGCGGAGAGATTGTCAACAAAACCCCCCTCGCCCCATCCGCTGAATCCTCGTCAGTAAGAACACCACTCTCTGGAGGCTCGATATATAAATCTTCCACATTTTCCTCGTCATAGGCAAGATCTATCGCTTCTTGTAGCGTTATTCCACTAAAAGAATAAATATTTAAGGATTTACCAAACCTAAGGGGGTTACCGCCGAAAGTTCCCATATGGGGACGGCGATGTTTACATCAGAATATTAATTTTTTTAAAAACCAAATATCAACTACTCAAACAGCAATCGTTTATGACATATGTTGAAGAAATAAATATTCAGTCCCACTTAGCTGGGAAATAAATTTGCATCAAAAATATTACCTACACGAATTGTATGTCCATAATTTTCATGAAATTCAAAAACCACTTGTTTCTCTCCGAATAAAAACTCGCCAAGCGAAGGCAGATACTACCACGACTACTCTCCAATGCCTCTTAATACAAACTGAACCCATATCAATATGGCACGCGGCAAACAACTGCAACCCGTAATACCCTCACCCCTCCTAACATTCGTGTGTTTAGTGTCACCATACGGTACCTAGGCGCTAATGGGTTAAGGGAGATTTAATCACTTGGATGATTAAAAAACAATAAAAAAAAATTGCTATCCTGTCATCCTTTCTACAACTTGGAGGAATTTTTTAGTAGTCAAACACAATAAGCTTTCCTCATAGGTATTTTGATTGACCTGGGTATGTTTGCATCTTGTGGCTGTAATTAATTATTCATTTTACTTAGGAAAAAATTAATTAGCACACCATTGTACACTTGGGCTTGTGCATTTCACTTACACCAATTTTTGAATTTTTTAATATGCCCCTGCCAGTGATCAAGTGACTTGCGTCAATATCGACTTTTAGGCACAATTGACCACCTAAATTTTCTTTTTCAATTCTCTAAGAACAAACTTTTTTCCGAATGTTACATACTTTATGGCGGCTACTGTATAAACAAATTTCGTCACTAATATATGCCTTTGTAACTGATATGGCCTATTCATTTCAGACGCACTTTGTGTGTGTGGTACCTCCTTATTGCAGGCCTGACATTACTGAGCCAGTATCAGTGCGATTATATGTTGTCTCGAGCGGTAAAACAAGCGAATTCCATCAGTTCGTATATACACCTGTAAATGGGTCCATGCCCAGCGGTAAGTTGGTGTCATTACACTTTCATAGTTTATTTTACAAGATTGGCTTAGTATTTGGTGTTTTGAAAGTGAATGGAGACATCCAATAAAATAATTCTAGTATGAACAGTTGTACATACATTGTATCAAAATCATTGAGGACATTCCTCCTGTTCTAAACTGTTTTTTGTTTCTCTTCATGTTAAATTTATCAAATAAATGCAAACTTATAAAAAGCTAAAAGAAGTATATGTATTATGTCAGAAATTAACTGATTTATTTATAATATCAAAAGTGGAACTTTACATATTATCTGCATTCAAAAGTGGAAAAAATATTCTTACAAATTCATGTAAAGATAAAGACATTCAAGTCTGAACTAAAATTGATACTGTTATCTAGATTCATACAATGCCCAGATGATTGAGGAATTTCATTTGAAAAAAATGTTTGGAACGTTAGTTCTGGTTGTTTTCCAAATATTTTCAAAGTGCCAAAAGTCAATCTTTGCTTTTAAGCATGAGATGCATGAACCAATTGAATGAGTGGTCGAAAGAGTATTATTAAAGAATTATTCATGATTAAAGTCAAGTTTTGTGAGTGAGCAATTGAAGAAAAAGCATTTCTGTATGTATTTGTATACTTTGGTAATACTTTTTTTGGTATGAAGGTGAAAAATTGCAGTTAAAATATGTATGGTTTCCTTTGAAGATAATCTGCTTGTTTCAAAACATACTTTGTCATTATTTCCTCTTATATTTTTTCCTTAAAACAATTAGAATATTAAATTGAACTGTGCAGATAGAAATCAATTTTCCAAAGTAACAAAAACAATAAAGTGTCAAAGATGGTTGGACAATATGTCTGTCTCACTTGTTTAGGGTTTGAAATACATTATTACTAAATATCTATTAGACTTTTCTCCAGTTGAGAAACTACTGAAAATTTAAGTACTATGTCTCAGTAAATAAACCATGAAAATTATAAATGCTATTCCTCTGTTATCTAAAGTTTAAAATTTTCAGTGCTACATTGCATTTTCAAGAATTCATGATATGATTTTATTGGAAAATAAAAAATTTCTGTCAGAAATATCATTATTAGCGAAACATAATTTTTGTGAGTACTCAGCAAAGGCCAACTACTGTTTAGTCGACAGTTTGAGCAATTTTCTATTTATGAAATCAATGACGTGTTAACCCACAAACCATGAGTTTTTTCAGTAACATTTTGTCTTAACCTATTATATCATTTAAGTTCATGATATTGATTCCTGTTTATTCATTTCATTGATGAACACATGTATGTCTCCAATAATAATTCGGTAGAAATGACAAAGTTTAAATCACTTACCAAAGCAACGAAATGTAAATGATTATGATTTCGATAAACAGCTACCTACATAGTACACTAGAAAAGTTTCATAATTTTTTTCCCATAAAACAGAAATCAATATTTCTTGATAATTTTGTGTTTTTCAATTGTTTTTGTTGTGTTTAACGGTTCATTTTTGGTATTGGTCACTTCCAACTTCCCAGCACTTGGGAATTGGTTGATTTCAGCACAGTTTCTCTTTATTTTTATTTAGAAATGCAGCCTTTGGTAATTTCAACACTGTTGGCAAACATTGTTTAACCAAAGGTGTTTGAAATAATGACATTGAATCGTGGTATAACCCTTCATTAAAAATTTCTCTCCGATTGTAACCTAACTACCTGAAATATGTGATTTGTGGATGGTTTTTATTTTGATCCACTGCAGTCATGGGTATTGGACTCCTCCAAACTAATTTAAACCCATCCGCCTATCTTTGTACTACTCACGAGATATTATTATTGTTCCCTTGTTTTTCCAGTACTACATTGGCTCTATTTTTTGTTAACTTATATTAATCGTTTGAAATCGATGCTGCTATTCACGTTTTTTCGTTTATGGCTATTTCTAGCAATTTCTGATTCTACAATACTGGATAAGTTTCCTTCAAATTCCATTGTTCGAGTATACCTAGCGGATGACTAGTTTTTGCTTAGAGCTAGCCTATTCATTTGGCAACTCATACTGTTTTGAATTCATTTTCCGTGCTTTTGTATTGGTTCATTGTGTTCCAGAAATATTTTAGTTGTTCATTCAGCCATATTTGTGGCTGATCCCATCCAATTTAGTTCGACAGCTTTTCCATTCTGCTTCTTCCATGGATTTAGTTCATCCAAAGTTTATATTATCATTAAGAATTTTTATGAGTGATATTTACCAAAATCTAGTTCATATACCTGACAGTTTTTGTTTTTACCATGTCCCGTCTAACAGTATAACTCCGGAGGCACACATTATGTTTATTTTTGTACCCACCCACCCAACCCTCTCACATGTACAGTTGCGGCCAATAAAAAATGGGACAACTCTTATAGCTGATTTTGTTTATTCTAGCTGCTTGAATTTGTGTTATGAATATGTCATATGGCAACATTGAATATTTGAGGTCTGTCTAACAATTCCAAATTAGAAAGTAATCAGCCGCATATAAATGCAGTGAAAAAAGGTGTAATAATCACACTAGACAACAACAACTGTCCCATTTTTTTTTGTCTGCAACTGTACTAGTCGGGATATTTCACTTGGCAGCCATTGCTTGCAGGACTGAATCTGATTTTTCCCTCATCGAATATGTTATGTGTTCTGCACTCTCACATCTATCAGTAGATTCCACATTAGTTCATATCAATATGAATTAATTGTTGACACTCGCCTTTCAAGCGTGGAATACTGTGTTTTTCAGTGCAAGTGAGACACTCAAGCTTTCGCAATAGATCTTGTTCCTCTGTTAAAATAGTAAAAACTGAGGTTTTATCCACCACAGCTTCATCATTTAAGTAATCTAAACATTGTTATAAGATGGCCTGGCCTCATATGTATACTAGTTATGAAATTTCATGTTGTAATACTAGATCGTGAACATTCAAATTGAATATAATGAATATAATGAACGCTTCATTCATAGGAAAGTAATCTTGATAATCTCAATCGTTCAATGATCTCTTGCATTTTCCACAATTTTACTTACATGCTTTTTTTCACCTTAAACTTTTATATATCTATATTAGGTGGCAAACGTACACTAAAGTGTGACAATTGTGTGAATCTGAGAGCATTTGTGAGTTTGTTGAAAAAGAATGAATAATAAGTATTTATGAGTTTGCAAGAGTTGATTTAAAAGAGATCATCTGACTGCTGTAGTGTAACGTTTGCCCCAACGATTTGCAGATTTAGGGCTATATTATCACGCTTTTTCAATGTTTCTATTTTTGTTTTTGTAACATTTGGTTAAAGTAATAATTTTATTCATTATGACAATTGTGCATGATAATGTAGCCCACCTATATTTTCCAGTGGCTTAGGAAGCAGAAAAATATTTGATCTTTTGCATTTTTGTCTTTTATTTAGGATGAAATCGTCATTACAACGAAAAGTTCATTCTTTTAGATAAATATTTAATTGATGTTATCTCTTGTGAAATGTATTTTGTATACATTCATTTGAAATGTAACTATCTAATTGTGAAATGTATTTTAATATCTCACAATATGACATGTAATTATTTAAATTTTGTATTGTATACAACACATTTTTTCACGTTGTATTAATGCTCAAGTCATTTTTTTCTATCTATAAATGTACTGCAAATTTTTTTGACCCTGTTTGTAATTATGGGTATTGCTGCTGATTTATGAACATTGTGAAAAGTTCATATTTTTTTGGAAAACAAAATATGTTACAGTTAAATATATTTTGATATTTAATTTCATCAAAAGTGTGTTTTCAGTGATTCAACAATATAATTATATTAATTCTTATATCCACATGAAGATGGTAATCACCAATTTCAATATTGTACATAGTGTAGCTTTTCAAATCAACTCCACCTTATCGGATTCAAGGCCATACTATTGCATTGACTGGCAAAATTCCACAAAAATGCATAGGTACTGTTTTTAGATCTTTTTGGGGACAATAAAACTATTAATATACATTTTTTCGATATCTCGTTTAGTTTTCGAGCTTTCGGTGTTTTTATAAAAAAAATGGTAAAATATCTAATATTTCATTTTTATTAAATATTTCCCGGACTAATGGTATTATGAAAAAAAATCTTTTAGTACGTTTTTTTGTAAATTTTTAGGATGCGATCAAAAAAGCTATTTAGTGAAATTTGAAAATCTGTGGACATCTTTGAGTTTTTAGTGTTTCTATAAAAAATTCAATATTCTGTTTATTTTTCAAGGTATGGAAAAACTTCAGGGAAGTTTTTTGTAGACATATTTGAGGACAATTACACTGCTCATATTTTTGGTATTTTAAGAAAACAATGGTAAAATCCATAATTTTCGTAATTGTTAAATATTTTCAAAAAATATTATCCAAAAGTCAGTTTTTGTTGGGAAATCTCAGAGAAATATCATTAGTTGAGGTGCTGAAGACTATGGTATGGTTCACTTTCATTTAATGTATGGCGTTTTACAATGGGACTCAACATGACACCAACTACACATGATTTTAAAAAAAATGTTAGAATCATGGCTAATGCGGGCCCGAGAGAACTTGCAAAACCTTTGTTCATTCAAATTCAAATTAGACAACTCCGTGTACATATATATATATATATATATATATATATATATATATATATATATATATATATATATATATATATATATATATATATATATATATATATATATATAGTTTCAACTAGTGACTGTAGATGTCATGAATAACTTCCTGTTATATATATATATATATATATATATATATATATATATATATCATAGAAGCGATCTTATGGATACACAAAAGTAAGAATACTACTTTATTATACCTACTATATAAAACAATGAAGCAGACTGAATATTTGCCAATAAAATTGTATAACCTTATACCGGTGGAGTAAAAGACGTTTTCTTTGAAAAAACTGAAACATAATTAGAAAAAATCACTGCTTGTAAACCCACAATATCGATTACGTATTTTCTCATGAATGGTCATAATACGCTTCTCCTATCTAGTTTACTTCTTTACCAAAATTTAGTCCTCAATCAATCTTTATTTCCTTTTTTTGACATGGTATACATGTTTTGGAATTGTCAATCAATAAAATTAAAATTAATAATAATATATAAAAAAACTATACATGAAATGAAAATGTAAATATAGAATAAGTAAAAAACACAGATATCACATTCGAAATACACCACGAGGACTAGGTTTCTATAAAATCATTAACATTATAAAAACATTTTTCCAATAAAAAATAATCCAATTTACGTTTAAATAAATACAGGGTACTAGTATTTTTAATTTCTACTGGGAGTTTGTTAAACATTTTAAGGCCCACATGATTTGGTGCATTTGATTGGATTTTCCTTTTAGAAGGATTTATATGAAAATGGTACATATTCCTTGTTTCATATTCATGAACATCAGAGTTTTAATTGTTCTTTATTCTTAAAAACATAAATACACATTTCAAAAATGAAAAGACTGGGAAGCGTCAAAACATTAAACAATTTAAAAACAGTTATACATGTTTCTCTGTTAGAAATTCCAGCAATACATCTCAAGATTCGAACCAGGTGAATTACCCTAGAGGCAAATGCCATACATAAGTCTAGATACAATTTGAGCATGATAAACATTTACCATCTGATCCACTTCCAACACTGATCGTAAATTGATAAAGAGAAATTTAAAAGAATTCAATTTAGAGGATAATTGCTTGCAATGGGATTTCCAAGAGAAATGTTCATCCAGCGAGATTCCCAAAAATCTAACCTCACTATGTGAGTTGTACAAAATGTTTTCACCAATTTTAACTTCTAGGTCGTCGATGTTTTTCTGACGACAATGAATTCTTAACATTTGTGTCTATTTACAATATGTTCTTTATTTATACACTAATATAATGTGCTTGTTTAGTTTACTGTTCATAATAGCATAGTTTTGTTCTTAATATACATATTCCATTTATATACACTATTTCTAGGTTATACTATTCTGCTTTCTGTTTCAGTTATAGTCTTGACGTACCTACACAATCATTTCGTTAACTTGTCTTATTTACATTTTTTGTAATTTTTGATGGTCAATAAAAATCTTATCTATCTATTGATATTATAGTCCTGGACCTGGACTAGGGTCCTGTGGGAAAGAAAATTCGAGTATGGAGAATGCTTAGTAGGTGTCCTAGTAAGTATTTTGAACTTGGGTGGACATCCGCCACCTGTTACATTTTCTAAATATGACGTCATCGAAGATGACGGCCGTACGATCATAGAACTGCTCATATCTCATGCAATACTTGACCGTCTTGCACGAAACTGTCAACTTTTATACGTATTTGTCATTCATGAATGTAAGTATCATCTGACTGGGAAGGCATTGAACAAAGTCACAAATCTACAGAAAAATACCTAGTGCTAGTATTACGAAAAGGGTCGTCTTGTAAGTCCTTACACGAACTTAGATTGTGGCTGTATTACTATGCCAAGAATATGGACATTGAAGATTTGCCGCCAACAAGCAGAAGTGTTAGGGGTCATTTGTTGAGATCATATTTCTACACATATCTGTTGGCTTACACCTATGGGATTTCGGTTTTATACTAATAGAATATAATTTGGTGCCCGACAAAAACTCACAAAAATATCCCTCTGATTTTATTGGTGCTCGCAACAGTTTAACATGCGCCAAATTCTCCTGCATTCGAATTTAAATACTCGTTTGAACACATTTCCATTGAAACTTTTTCTATTCATGATATTGTCGTATATGTCTAGCTATGATAACCACTCATTCAATGTGTATTTATGTGGAAATGAAAACGACAACAGAATAAAAAATTTCGTGTGTTTATGTATAGTGACAGTTAAACCACATTGCTTTTCATTTTACCAATAGTAATACTAACAAATTGACCCAAATTGCATGCAAGTCGGTCAAGTTTTGCCTGAGATATGAGCAGTTCTATGAACGCCATATTTAAGGACGTCATAGCTCGAAAACGTACCAGGTGGCGGATGTCCAAACCACTTACTAGGACTCCTACTAAGCATTTCTGAAGAAAAAATCTCCATACTCGAATTTTCCCACAGCATCCTAGTCCAGGTCCTGGATTATTACGGAAAAATGTACATTTTTGTAGAATTTCAGAAGACGGTCAAAAAATATTTCTTATGAAATTTAAAAATCTGTCGTCATCTTCGAGTTTTTATAAAAAATTTACAATTTCCCAAAATATGAAAAAAACTTTTCATATACTTTTTGTAGACCTGTCCAAGGACAATAAAACTGTTTAGGTATATAAAGTTTTTCGATATTTTGTTTCGTTTACGAATTTTTGAGGTTTTTAAATTTTTTTAAATATTCCCATATTTTTTTAACTTTTTAATAGAGTTGGAGAAAAACGGTTTGGATTGATCAGTGAGGCTTGAGATGTCGACTCCGAAGCAATTTTAAGATTTTCAATTGTTTCATTGGTAAGGTCAATATCTCGATTTTCCATTTTTTGAATTATTTCCCGTTTTATTGATTTTACGGTAAAAATGTATATTTTTTATAGATTTTCTGAACGCTGCCAAAAAAAAATGTCTTGTTCAATTGAAAAATTATCAACCGTTTCAGAGATATTTCGTATTTTTCGAACTTTTTTTCAGTTTTCGCAAGTTTCCCGGTTTCCCGATATTTTTCGTGAAAAATAGTTTCAGTAGGATATGTTCATCTATTCGAGCTCTATCAGTTGCAATTTTCGAAATTGAGTTTGAAAGAACGATTCGGCGTATATGATTTTTTTTAAATGAACATGTTCCCGGTAAATTCTATTAGAATTTTTCGATCATTCTTAAAAACTATAAACTTCTGTAGGACCTATTGAAGTACGTTTTCAAGAATTTTGAATGGATCAGATCAATTCCTGAATCTGTATCGTTGGAGATAGAAACGACAAAAAAACGGAAAACGAAAAACCCCTTAAAAAAAATCCGGATTTTCCAATCGCAAAAAAAAATATCATCCTCGAGTTATTGGAATTCAAATTTCAAAGCGATATCTCTAAGGGTTCGGAAAATATAAAGGTTTGAAGTGCACACGGCAGACGAGCGGATGGAGCTACATACAGACCCGACAGAATTTCCCCCGTGGAGAACCTTATAAAGTCGTGTATAACAATAATTATCACATTCATAACTATTTCACTCTGAAATTACTTAAATTTGCATGGTAAGGTCCTTAAATGCTAAAGTATCTTAACTGAAATTGAAAATGGTGAAGTACAGAAATAAATATGTGTTAAAAACTGCTAGGGTATATAAAAATGATTTATTTAGTTTGAGTTTGAATATTCTCAGTATATGTGAATCATAGTAGTATTTCAAAGAGGAGCACTAAATGTGCCCGGTAAAAAGAAAACAGCAACATAATATCAGAATCATCAAAAAAATTTGCAACATTCAAGTCGAAAGACAACATTTTTTATTGTATGAGCTTGAAAGTTTTTTCACCAATTCTCAAATTCGTTTGCTTTTTCACTTTGTCTCATACAGCATACAAGCTCTGTATACGTAGAGGTGCTGCCTGCCGTCTTCTGTCCGCATATGGGGCCTAATCTTCGTCCTCAGATGACGCGTCCGTTCAGGTTCTAGAATCACGGGTACTTAAAAAACACACGATACAACATTTTACATATACTTTTTATACACTCCTCTACACCTCACTTTTGAATACCTACACCATCACACACATCCACTCACAAAAAATATATATTCCACAAACGTTGCTTGTATCTATGAATTTTTTTTTTCGAATAGGGACATATTGGGAACCACTATCTAACATATCACGGAATGTAACAATAAAATAGAGGATCGAATAAAATTATTAATTCAGATATAAATTGTTTATAAGATACAGATGGAATATGATTTGTTATAACAATTTCATACTAAAGGTTCAGAAGAGCTACTAACTTACAGTCGAAAACTTCAGTAAAGATAGATGATTGATTCATCATAATCGATATCAAACATCAGTAAGCCATCAGTTCATTGATAACCAAAAATAAATGTCAAGTTTTCTAAATTATTCTTCAGTATCTTATCATATTTGAACAATAGTACACCCATTTTGGATGAGGAATTATTTGAATCAGTCGGTTAGTTAATGTGTTTATGTCATACTAGTTCATTATTGTGTTTTTATTGCTTAGTTATCAATAGCATAAACTTTATGGCCCGCGCGGGCATAAAGAGAAATAATTTTTATGTAATTTCAAACGATTTTCAATCTTAATTTTTATTTGGAATTTGTATCATTCTCTTCATGAATTATCATCTGAACTGAACTTCAAATAATGTCCCACATTAAACAACCATCAATTAATTTCTATACATAACGATAAGAACAACGTAAATCTGCTCCAAAGCTCAGAACATTTCGACAATTCAGGAGCATTCAAACAAAGTCGAGATTAAAAAATACACAATACACATCAAACTTACACCGTTATTTTTAGAGAAAAACGTTTCGGTAATTCAGTTTATTTTTTTATAACTGACAGTATTCAATATTTTCACAAAGTGATTAAAAAAGTCTATAGAAATTTATTGCTGACACCAAAATGTCTCTATTTGATTGAAACATTTGCATGTTTTATTTATAATGAAGCAACAGTACTTTTGGTTTTACCTTAAATCAAAATTCACTTTCGATGTAATAATAAATTGAAATAAGAAAAGGTGGGCTTGCTTTGCTGATGAAATTGAAAGTTGTTAATGAATGTTTGTTATTTTATCAGCTTAATATCAGGGAAGAGTTCACTTATAGATGATTGGATAAACCGTACTTTATGAATAATTCTCAACACTTTTTCGTTTATCGGGTCTTTTTCTTGATATTTCGACTTTTTAAATCATCTGCTCTATGAATCATCAATAATTTTTATTGGACATTGAGTATGATCAACAATGAACTGCAAGTCTTTTAATATCTGAATCACACTGGTATGTTCTTAGCAAAACAATATTTGTCTGAATTGATATTCGTCTCAGTTTTTGATACAGTTCAATTCACCAGAGTCGAAAACTGAAAAATTGAATAACATTTATGTAGCCAAGGAATACTTCAGATTAAAACACATACATATAACAACTTAAACCTTTATAGTGTAACACGGAAAGATTATTTCTTCTAGAAGGTAATCAGTGACTACATCTTCAATATGAAAATCATGTAACATTATATGGCATCTGAAACATTTATCAGACGTGAATGAATTGAAAAGTCGAATTGTTTTATGATATTTATTTGTTTATATCATAACTTTTGGTAAGTCCACCTTTTGTATCTTTGATATAGTTTGTCGTTTGTTAGTTGTGCAATGAATCCTCAATCCATTGAAGGTATTCTCCACGACTGAAAAAGAGAATATCATAAGTATCTAGAAAGTGAATTATGAAAAATTTGATCCCTTACACATGTCACACACCTCAACACTGTCTCCTCAAACAATCGTAAACTGGCTACCAATACACAATTTAGTTTAATTTGATTTTAAACTACCACATTCCTTTGTAAACCTTTTCAAATTTAATCTTAACCATCTTTGAAGTAGACATTTAAGTTTTTCAGGAATTAACACCTGGGGCAGTTTTTTTATTTCTCTTACAGATATTCCATCATCGAGATCAACCCTGATTTCGACCTGTAATGTTAACGCATGGCATGTATGAGATGAATGTTGTTTGGCTGACTACAAGGTATAATATTTCCTCTTCACCTTGAATCCCTATTCTCTCCAAAGAATCCTCTCTACAGATAATTGAACTTTATTACAAGGGGTTTTGGCGTAAGATATTTTGCTTCTTGCTGTATTATCATTTTGCTTCGTATCTTTTTTTGCATCTCGAGGTGATAATGATAAATACAAAATATTCATAAGCTAAAGACTGTTTCATCTTGGTCGCCTTGAGATTCAAATTGAACCCTTCATTTCAAGTATTATGCTTACTAATACTGATTCCATTCTGTTTCATTCATCTGTTTAGGAACCATAACATCGCTTCTTTCATAACATTCCAGTGACTAGGACTTATTGAAAAAGAAAAAAAATCGTAGATGAAATTTAAGTCAATGATATTTGTCGGTGATTATTTCATTTTGTCTTGGTCACTGCTCCATGTAGTTTTACGAGTTCTAATACTAAGGGCCAAATTATGCAACATATTATCATAGTCATAATCACTATCACAGTCCTAGTCTTAGTCGCTGTCTTAAGAAATTTTTATGTTTATGTATCACAGTCATTAGTTCGAAAATAAAAACTTGACAGACGACTACACTGTTACTAATGTCTTTTTATCCCAAAGGAGGGGACATTTTTCAATAATTTCAATAAGAGTACCCTCTTCCTGGCTCGTTTCTTTCCGAAACACAATGAACAATAACAAGGATAACAAGTCAGAATGAATAATTTTTTATGTCATTTGAGAAATAGGTATCGACGCGCATGCGCGTTGTGTATGTAATCCTAATCATAATGTTAAAAATTGGAAATTGACAACTTTGAAGGTCAAATTCTCATGATTATGGTTGAGACTAAAACTAAACAAATTGCATAAATGCCCCTACTGAAATATACAGTCTAATTTGATTTTATGATTAAGACAGTGATTAGGACTATGATAATGACAATGATGCATAAATTGGCGCTTAACTATTTCAGGCTATCAATCAAAAGTTTTTACATATTCGGTGGGGGCAAAAATACCATTGCACAGGACACATTTGAAAAAGTGGTTACTGGGTAGAGAGGTTTCTTGCTATTCTGACTTTTCCATTAAACTATTTCAGCCTGAAGTATTTATTCATCATTACACTGTCATAATTCCTGTTTACCCTTTATTATAGAAGTAGGTAAGGTGTGAATTAGGTGCAAGTTGTATAGCTCCCGCTGAATCAATGATGCATGAGAGAGTATTTGGGGCGTCAATATTGTGGGTCATGTCTATCAAGCCATGCTTTTTAAAAATTTTCTTTATAATTTTAATTATTTTTTATTTATGATGAAATAAATTTTAATTCAATATTAACTATTTTTATTAAGTAGAAAATTGAGACAGTTCTTGGCTTGAGTGGCAAGTCCTTCCCCTTTTCTTACAGTGGCTAAGCTGGCAGCTTTTATTTTTAGTATTCCACTGTCCGTGAATCAGTAAATAATCGGTATTTGTATTTTGCAGTTCTCGTCGATCCCTCGTCCGCAACCCAGCAATCGCCATTTTTCAAAAGCAGCTTTTGGCAACCCCCCATCAGTAAAAGAGAGCACGATTTAGACATGATGCCCCCTCCAGAATCGAGCCTTGTTCCAACGACAACAAGGCGCCCCTCCATCAACTTGCCATCTACTAGTGATATACATTCCCCTCCTCTCCACTCCCTCAAACAGGAATACATTGATGAAAGTAGCGAAGGATCCACGGTGGACCAAGAGAGATATAGACATTTTTCCGAAAGTTCTCTTGATGTCCACCACGGTGACTCTAACATGTCGATGATAAACGAGAACTCAATGGACGTGATGCATCAGAATTCCATGATGAGTCATATGAATGAAAACTCTAACATCAGCGTTGGCAATGAGAATAGTATGGAAATATTGGTTCGGAGAAACTCTCTGAGCAGGCCGAGTATGAGCAATGATGATACCATTGATATGATGATACAGTCCAAGTCTTTGAGTAGACAAGCTTCAATATGTGAAAGTTCTCTGGACTGTGCCAATTCGAATTTGTCAATAATCAACGATGAAAACTCCTGCTGTAGTGCAACCATGACCACAGTGACTGAGCGGCCAATTCTGTCACAGCACAGTGGTATTCTGACTAGTAACGATACTGCTGCCTTGGAAAGCGTTATTGATCTGAGGATGAAAATGCCAATGGCCACAGTTGCTGATCTTGTGAATACCACAGCACCATCGATAACTGCTCTACAGCGATTTGGAATGGAGCATTCTACAGTGCCACTGCCAAATCAGAGTGGGCAGAGTGTTGAGAACTACCTAACTGGAATAGAAGCTAAACCATGCATTGTTCCATTGAGAAACCCAACAAGTATGCTTTTGAAAAATGATCTTAGTGCCAAACTGACTCAAGTGATATCTACAGAATCTAACGTATATCAGTCTCAAAAGTTACATTTGATGTCTGGCATGTTATCTAACCATGGTATGTGTACAACAAAGATGTCGGAACGGGAACCTGTTTTTCTCAGTTCGACACGTCCGTTTATGTCCGGTGTTATCCAAAGTGAGACTATGAATAACGTAGCCAAATCAGAGAGTGCTGACATAGCAGAGCAATCCTTATCGGAACAGACAAATACCGTTACCTCATCCACTATCACCACAATCACAAATTCGTTAGATCGAAGTGTGCCTACTCCTATTAATACCGAAAGACTGGACGCATTGGTTAATTCCACTGTCGAATCTCATCTCAGCCCGACTAGACCAGATTCTTCCCCCAAAGAAATGCTGATCAACAACACGTTGCCATTAGTTACAAAGAACAGCAGCTCTGCAGAGGTGATGATATCTTCACAAGATATAGTGCTGAACTCCCAGGCAAATCTCATGGTCCCACCAATGATAAATACTGGAATGTCCTCACCTATTATGGGACCCCAGGAAATAACGAATTCACACCCTTCGCCTAATCTGACTTCCGAAGTCATACTGAATTCACAGATTTCGCCAAGTCTTATGTGTCGAAACACAGGTGCTTTGCAACCAGATGTACTCTTACCAGGAACCAGTCTGAACCTTTGTCAACCTGCTAGTTCAGGGGAATCTACTTTGATGCCGACCATTTCGTCAACTCAGCAATCGCTTTTGGTTCCAAACACGCCTCAGAGTACTTCCGAAGGTTTGAACTCCTTACATTCCCCTATTTCGGTAACGCTTACTAGTGAACCGGAAAAAGCCTTGCTCATCAATGCCGCAGTGGATTTCTTGGAAACGCAGAAAAAAATTTGTGAATTGGGAACTGGCTTACCTTCAACAACAACCAATGGCGGTATGAATCAGCTGCAAAATGGCGGCGGCAGCTTTTCACAGTCTTTTACCGACACAATGACTTCTTCAGTGATGCGTACGGAGCAAAAACCAGACTTTGCTATACCCATTCCTGTTAAAGATATTGTTGCCGGTGTGCATCAAGACAAGAAAAATGAAGATCGCATGATACCTCAGTCGTTTACTTCACTCACCGAGAACGAATTGATTAATTTTATCAATCCTAGTTGTTTCGACCAAGGTAATAACAATTATCACTGATTCTCTTTTGTGTAAGTTTAGCATGGCAATTTCATTTGTAGATTGTTTTGAAGGTAGTCGTTTTGATCAACTGAATGTTTTACTTCTTAAAATCAATTTTTTAGTGTAGATATCTTCTAGTAGAGTATTATAGTGTTTCATTAAGAACTTCTTTAGTACTACAATATATATATATATCAAATATAACAATGCCAAATTAGTTGAAATGAGATTTATTCCATGATATAATATTATGTTCCTTTTTAGTCGGGGCTTGTTTTGCAGCCAAATCCTAGAAGCATTTCATGTAACAATTGGATAAATGACGTTAACCCCCTATTTCGACCCCGCTGAATCCGAAAATACCATTTATCAAGTCGAAATTCCAACCGGAAATGGGATATTCAAGATGGCGTCCAAAATATCCCTAAAATCATATTATTTTTCTACTTTTGGTCACCCATACGACTAAGGTGTCGATGTATGTTTTCGGGGGTGTAGTACACGATAAGACACTTAACAATTGATTTGGAGCATTAAAATTCCACAAATAATTAAATTTTGACGAAATGGGCCAAAATTCCAAAAAAACTTGTGAAAACGTGTTGTATATGCTTGCATAAGTTTTCGAGGGCGCTTAATACGTTTATGAGCTCAAAAAAGCATTTAAACATTGTCCAAGCCTTTATTTCTTACATTTTGAAAGAAAATAATTTACTATTAGTAGTCTTCTTCATCTTCTCCATTCATGCACTTTGCACATCTTGGTGCACGGCACCCTCGGCGGCTTCCTGCAGCCACACTGCTTTGTGCCGCAGAGCCCCTTGCAGCCACCAGCTCCAAATTCGGGACATGACTTGGAAATAGGTGGCAAAGTCATCAAGATTGGGACATACCGTTCATCAACAATTTTCCAGCCGCAATTAATCGGGTCTGGTAAATCAGGATACTGATCATGGGCGTTAATCCACACTAGTACCTAAAAAGAAAACAGAATAAAATTGGTGGCAAAAACTCTAGCATTCGCACTGTCCCAAAAATTGCAACACGGGCTGCGTCTACCGTTGTAATATCCGGTCCGGTTATTCACCAGGTGTCTTAGAAAAGGAACGCAACAAACCTTGCATAAAGCTTGCACCACAAACTGTTCAACCAAACGGAGATCCTCGGGGGCCAGATAAGGAGTCTTTCCAAGCTGACTGAGGATTTTACAGTTGTTTTCTTCTATGTACTGCTTCCACCGTTCTGTTTTTGTGACTGACGTTAACTTAGATATAGTACCACATCCGGTGATTGCGTGGAAAGCCATCAGGTTTTTGATTTATTGTGATGTGAGCTGCTTACATAGTTCGTGAATTGGAATATATTTTCTGTCTCGGGAAGTACCACACATCACCCAGCCTTCCTTGCATTTCATTTCTTCAAAGTGATAGATGAATAATAAAATCACATCGGTGTCTCTAACAGAAACAACAACAGCCTCTCTTTCGGTTTTTACCGCATGGAGCACCATCCTGGTATCAGTCTCTTCATGGTTTGAAAATAAGCGTGTCAGGTCTCTTTGTTTGACTCGGCATGCGTCTCATCCTCAAAACCACCAGCCACAATGACTTCCAGACTGCCAAAGTCATACTTTATGGCTTCTTTGATCAAGAATCGCGATGACGGCCTTGTTTTTGATTACTCTTCGTACAGGAGCCAAACCCTTTCCTCTGTGTTTTCTTGTATCTGCTTTCACAGAAAGATCGCGGTATCGATCAAATGCCACGCGAACTTCATTATACTAGGAACAGTAGGCTTCAATTCTCTTGTTGAAAGCACAAGCAATATCACTAAAGTATTTCCCTGTGAGTGTTCTTACCAGTGCTTGACCGAATGCCATCCCATCTATTATAAGACAAGCAGATTTTTTGTTGATTGCTATTGAACTCGGGCAGTCAATATTTTTAGTTTTTTCCTTCACAAGGCCTTCAAAGGTCTTTTCAGCAGGTCTTAACTCGTCATTCATAAGATCCAACGATATAGGGACATTGCACAGCTCATGTCAGAATAGAATTCAAGTCTACCTGCATCATAAGCTACTACAAGAGTGTGGAGAATGTCTCGGCTCGGCCGTCCTTCATTTCTGTGGGACCAGCGGCCGATTTTTCTTTGTGAAGGTCTTGTAAAGTTGGTGACTTATTTTTTGGCTCAGTTGCATGGTAAGTGTCTCAGTGTGTTATACACCCCCGAAAACATAGACATCGACACCTCAGTCGTATGGCTGACTAACAGGTCTATTCACTATCTTTTAACGATATCGTTAGCAGTCGTAACCAAGCGATAAGCCGTTAAATAACGATAAAATAACAGAATCGTATTCACTATCTGTTTCTTCATCGTCATTTAACGATATATCGTTGCCAAAACATCGCTGAGTAGACGACACCTATTTGGCTGTCATAACTGTCAACGATAATAGACGTGTTCAGCAAAAAGATTATTCTCACTCGTCCTTTGCAAAATTTAAATAGTAATCCAATAGAAATGGATCAGTTCGAGCGGGACGTATTGGTTGTAATCCTAGAAGAACTGTGAAGAAGGTGTTATGATGATTTATGAAGGTAAATCGGATCACGTATCTGTTGTTCCGTAGGGAGTTGAATCGGAGATTCAATAGATAGCTGGGGAATATCAGCAACCCTCTCGAGACTCCTAAAGAAAATTTTCTGAAAGATTTTAAATTAAATAGAGAACTGGCGTGGAAGTTATTTAACGAATGAGCGATCACTCTGCAATGTCCTTCAGGAATACGAGGATACCTTCAGTTATACAAGTATACAAAAAATAGTAAATTTTCATTCAAAAACCAATTATACAGTTTTCTTTTAGCATTGCATTTTTTTGTTCATGGCAATCACCAGAAGTCTATGGCAAAAGATAAATCGTGTGTCATGTCCCAGTCTTCTGTAGGCAGCAGGTGTATTCACGAAGTATCAGAAGTATAGGTTGCTTATTTGGCCCCTTTATTTATATAAAATTCCCAACAGAGCTGTTAGTTAGTCTGTTAGGAGGTGCCAAGTTTCTTTGAAAAATTCTGGTTTACTTGGTTCATACTTATTTGTACGGAACCACTAATATGTTTTTCAATTTATCCAAATATACGGAATATTGTTGCCTTTATAATAGTTTCACTGCTTTTTTTTCACAACTCCGTAATATTCACCAATTTCCATAATTGATTCAAGTTTCCTTAAAATAGTCAAATTACTGAAACAGGCAGTTTCAAAATTTTGTTTTCATCCATCATTCGAACACAAAACATGAATTTATATGTACTACCCGTCTCAAAAGTTTAGGTTGGTCGTTATTCATTCGGTAACGATTAACATTGTTTACAGAATACGAATTTTCGAATTGTCGTTTAGATTGATGTAATCGTAAATAGAACTACAATCGCTGATCAACGACTCGTTAAATGACGACTTTTTAGAGAATAGACCTGTAAAATAAAAGATAATTTGATTTTAGGGGTATTTTGGACGCCATCTCGAATATCCCACTCCCGGTTGGAATTTCGACTTGATAAACGGTATTTTCGGATTCAGCGGGGTAGAAATAGGGGGTTAACGTCATTCATCCAATTGTTACATGAATTGCTTCTAGGATTCTAACGGAGGATTTTTTTTTGGAATTTAGCCCTGACTATTTTGTTTGTGCTAGCAAAATATGTATACCTACATATCTGTTGTGAAAATATTCCTTGAACATTCATTATATCATGAATAACTCACATTCCTATGAATAATGTTATGTGTAATTTCTTATTCAAATGTTTACAGAATATTGTATTGATTATATCTTGCCTATATATAATGATAATGTTGATTGGGGATCCATATCCCCCTTTAAGACTATTATTTCCTAACTAGTCCAGTCAAGATACTCCAATATATATAAATGGAATATAAATGGACAAGTTAATTTGTTGTATACGTTTACTTTATAATTGTACATATCTTCAAATAATATTTGTTGTACTAACGTTTCATTTTTCATTAACATTACAATGCTCGGTAGCCATTGCATGAATCTAATAGAATGAAAAATTGTATCACCAACATGAGAAAAATTAAACAGTATGCAACATACACTCTTACATTCGGTTCAGCTAATTTGGGTCCCAGGTTTGAATCATTGTATAAATCAAAACTGTTCTCGGCACTCTAAAAATCTTCGAAGAGTTATTTCAAATAATTTTTGTAGTGAGTAACTTCGTTTTGTTAATCTAATAAATTTATTTTTTTCAGTATAAAATTCATTGGTGGAGGCATCATGATCACGTTCCGTACTTATGTGTAAGATGTTTTTTGTATGGTTCATATTTTGAGTATCGCTTGTATCACTCCATCTTGCTTTTCTCATTTATACCGTTCATACAAATTGCTTGCTGTCCTTCAAATAATCTTTACTTTTGGAGAAGATAAATAGAGGTTCAGAGACTATATGTAACGAAAAATGTATCTGGAGAGTTCTTGATATTTGCAAAGTATTTAATGAAATGGTAATAACCCTAATTAACTCAACATGGATAGTATTGCTTGACCAGTTGCTCTGAATTACTTGTTCTTACTTGTTTTGATTGTTTGAAAATCACGGTTCATCTTTTGGAATGAAAAATAATATTGCCTCAAATTTATAAAATATCAAATACTGTGAAAGGCATTGATTTTATGAATGAATATATTTCAAATTAGAAATTAATGCAACTCGGAAGACACTCATATCCGTTGAAAATAGCAGTGATTGTTACATTTTTTAAGATTACTCCAAATTTACTTTTAAAACTGGAGATTGTTTGTTGGTCAAACATTACTTTTCCATGGTATACTCTCATTAATATGGTGGATCAAGATTCAGTCAAAATTAGTATTATTGTTGCTCACACTGATTTCACAACGAGGCCATTATTTTTTACCTGACTTTTTTGTAGATTTAAGTTTGCTCAATTTTCTTCGATTAATGTAGTTAAAAGTGTTATTTTGTGTGAAATTTTTATTTATTCTTTGTTGAAAATTCGGCTGATATCAAGAATGACAATTGTCAGAACTATTATACCTAATATTTTTGTTCCTGTTTGGAATTTGGTGAAGTTTGAATTAGAAATGTTCAATGCAAATAGTTAGGATATGTCTTAAAAATAAAATAAAAAAATTTCACCAGTGTTTTCCATGAAAGCAAATATACCTATGGATTATGGAATTTTTGTAAATTGTTGTGTTTGTTTCTGAGATATTTATATACCTTGTGTTTTACTGACAGATTCGATTATTAAATACTTGTATATTGAATGTATAGATATTTGTATGAATATTTAAATATAATCATGTTATATTCTTGTTAAAGGTGTACATTACAGAAAATATATATTGACTACAAATAGTTTTTTAATCACCTCAAACCCAATTTATTATTTCTAGATCGGTGTTGGTAAAGTGTGTATTTTCATTGTTTTCTGCAGGATTGGTTCCTATTTTGGAGGTGGTGTTTATGTGAAACTTGTTAAAAGGTTTGCTTTAAGTACCATAAGACCATAATAGCTAAGGATAAATGGCTTTACCTTAAAATATGCGATCATAAAATCAGGTTTCCCCAATACTTTTTGAAGGAAACCTCAAAAACAAAAAACAGTTTCTAGTGACGGGGAATCTAAAAATTCAATGTTTTTGTAGAATCCTGTTACTGACGTTTTCGAAAGTTTGATCCCAATCAATTGTTTTGAATCAAAGGATGATTTAAGGTTTACCCAAACCAAAGCGGGAACGCGGGAGCGGGAACACTGTGAAAAACACAGTGAAATACAGTGCACGTAGCAAACCAAACATATTTCTCTGTTTGCCTGCATTTGGGAATACGAATAATCTCACCGGTATGCCTTTTTACATATCCTGCTATAAAATTTAGTCTCGCGTTCATCCCGCTCCTGTCTCGCGTTCCCGCGTTGGTTTGGGGAAACCTTTAAGGTATTCTTTATTGTTATCACACATTTTTAAAAACAAAACTTGACCTCAGATTATATAATAATAATAATAAAGTTTATTCAAAATTCAATAAAAAAGCATTACATCAATTTTTATAAAAATGTGAATAAACGGTTCAATTATACCCGCGAAGTTAAAAACTTGTTGCGAGAAATTTCAGGTAGGAATTATATAATAATAATAATCGCTTTTATTGACAGATAATAGTGAAAAAAAATGGTGAACATGTGACATTATTTGTCAAAAGGCAGAGTTAGCTCTGGTTCGGACTCAGTGAAGAGACGAACAAGTGCTTTCTTCCACTCAACCTGAGAATATGTAGGTATATGTTTTGTAAACTTTTAAAATTCAACAAAATGATAATAAAAATAAACTAACTAACCTGAGTTAATTGAAGTGGAAGATTTCATGAAATAAATTTCGATGAGACTCTTGAATCCATTTTTTCAATTGTTTTTTGAATGAGAATAATGACTTGATCGCTTCTATATAATTTGGAATTAAATCATAGTAAAATAGCGATAAATATTTGAAATTTTTCTGAGACCTTGTTTTTTTAACTTTATTTTTCACTGTGATACTATTTTTTATTCCTTGTATGATTATTGAAGTTTATATGTTTTATAAGTTTTATATTTGTAGATATAAATCATTATGTTGTATCCAAATAATTGTCTCATGTCCATTTTCTTTGATTCTTTGTACAGTTTTTCACTTGGATATAAATAACTTCTACTATATATGATTTTCAAAAACCATCTCTGAAGAACATCAAGATTTCTGAGGTGGGATTCCATGACTCCTCCCCAAGCCAGAATCCCATAATTCAATTGAGACAGTAATAATGAAAAATGAAGAATGTCAAGAGTTTTTATGTTCATGAATGTTTTGAGATACTTGAACTTTGTTAATAAACTTCGCAATTTCCTTAATAGGAATTCTATTTGCTTGTCCCATTCTAGATGTCTGTCAAGCATAATCAATAAGTACTTGATATTATCTGTTTCTTCTATTCTAGTATTATTATCAATTATTAGTGCCCCATGTCTGGGAGAGAGATGATTGATCATTGATTGAAGATTTGTAGATTGCATCTTCTTGAATCTTGATCGATGTTGTCTAATTTGTTTACGTATTTTCCTTGCTCTCTCTGTATTTTGAATGAATCTGACCTTGCCTTCTGTATTTTTTGTTGTCCTGTTTTTTTTTGTTGCTCCACTAACTTCAGCTCCAACTCAGATTTTTTCTTATAAAGGAGATAACATTTTTTAACCACACCTTTCGTTATCTCTTCTGACACATTGTTTGCAATTGTTTTTATGAAGCTATCATCCACCCACAGTTGTTTTATCACTACGTTCAACAGGGATTTTATTTCCTCGGATTACTCTCTTGTTAGTACCATATTTTGATCAATGTCTGTATCAATGTATTTTAGGTAATTTGAATCACTTAAATTAGTCTTCTGTATTATTTTTACAGATATTTTGCACTTATTTCAGCTTGTAATTTCAATTCAACTAGGAGCTCATGAAAGTACGTCTACTCGCTACCGGTCATTCTTGTAGTATTAAGAATAATAGTATATTAATAATACCAATCATTGAGAGATGGTGATGACATAGTATATTGCAAAGATCAATTGTCTCGAAAGCCTTTAGTCGAATATTCCATTTGAACCTACCTTATTCTTTGTCATCATTATAGATGTTTTATTTGAATCTCCGAGCAATAAAAGATATAGAGAGGGCTTCTCTGTTTCTTTCTTGAAAGCAACACACCCGACGTTGTTTACAAACAGCCCGAATCGTGTTAAAAATGGGCATTGTCGGATATATCCGTTTGCACTCGGTGAACAGGTTGGAATTCCATGTCATATTCACTCTTAACTTGGCGATCATGTTTGTTTACGTCCGTTTACGACTTATTTATCGTCTTGTCAAATCAAACCATAGGCGTCGCAGCATCGTAATCATGGCATAATCCCGATTTTGAGACAAAAATACACAATTTTTTGAAATAGCTGTAGAAAACAGTTTTACTATTTAAGTCGACCTTATAAACGATTACCTATCAATAATTAGGAAAAAACTTGTTGCAGTGTAGGTACACTAAAAAGTAAATAAGCAAACTCAACTCTTCTGCCTTGACATAGCGTCGTTGATACTGCAATGCGAGCTATGTCACGAAACATTCATTCCACAGGAGACTTTAAAATGATGATAGGTACTACATACAAATTTCTACGCGCGATTATTTTATACCTTAAATTCCAAAACAATGACTGCCGGTAGAAAGTCTTAAGGTGCATTTAGTCAACATCATTTTAAAATTGTGCTTAAATATATGCTAAAAACGAAAGTTGAATATGTTGAATCAAATGGCACCATTTATACAACAATATTAAGTTTATGCTAAAAACATGTCACTTTGAAAATCAAAACTTCATAAGAATATTACCTTTACGATAAAAATATTGACCATAATTCACGTGTACCTAAAGTTTCATGTCATAAAATGTACCTATCATTCTCAAATATATGCCTAAATGTAAAACTTGTATAATATCAGGTCTCATACAAAATTATTCTCAAGGTTATGTTTATGTCAGTGCTTGTGCTAAAGTTACGTTTATGTTGACTAAATGCACCTTTATTTAGTAGTTATTTTTTTTCTTTGGTGATTTGGCATCGACTGCTGTGGTCATTAATAGTTATTATCTACAGTCTTCTGTAAAATGAATGTTTCTGGACATAGCTCGTATTGCAGTATCAACGACGATAGGTAGTTTAGTGATATTTTTTTACTTTGAATTTGTTGGACATGGAATTTACTTCACTGTTCTGCAACTATTACATTATAATAACTTGGCAGTTATGTGTGTGTGTGTTTGATATTTTAAAGGAATTCGTGATTATGAAACCAATGATATGGACACATATGATACCAGAAGAAAGTGTTTAAAAGTAGCAACGAGAACTATAATCCGTCAGATACAAAAAATTAGACTACTTCAGCAAAGGAATAGAAGAATGCAATCAAAAATTTTAATTTGTTTCAAGCTGGACAGACGATTTAAAATAAGTAAGTCATCGCTCCACCCTGTGAGCAAATCAAGACTACTTCAAAATAGAGCTGTTGTTTGGTATATCTGCAGAGACGTCTTCAGAGATACATATCGGCCCCTATTTAACTCATAAACTTCAATGACTCTCACCTGTTTGATGTTTGAGAAACAGAAGTAAAATAATAACTACTTGAGATATTCACCGGAGTGATAGCAGCCACGAATTTATATCCACGAGTTTACCGAAATTTACCGCGTCGATAAAGTCGTGGCCAGCCGATATCGATAACATCACATCACAGTTAAAAACGAGGCTCGGCAACGAATTCGTGGCTACCAAATTGTGCCGGCCATGGATTTTACTTCATGAGAAACCGTTTCAATATCGTCTCGCTTATTTTCGAATGTCACTGTGAATGCATATAAATATTTCGTGCATTTGGTCTTATTTACTGCCTCTCTAGGAATTCTTCCAGTCCGAAAAATTCACAGAAAAATCCGTGGTTAGCATCGAAAGATTTTCTGAAGTTAGCATTTCGTCGTTTTTTTCACATTTTGAAAGGGCCGTACGACGTGAAATCCTGCAGGGCAAAATATTTTGTGCATTACGTCTCATTCAGTGCCTCTCTAAGAATCCTGAAAAATTCACAGAAGAGTCCGGGGTTAGCTTCGTATGATTTTTTGAAGTTAGGATTTCGTCGTTTTTTCTCATATTGAAAGGGCCTAATGACGTAAAATCCTGCCCGGCAAAATATTTCGTGCATTAGGTCTTATTAAATGCCTTTCTCGGAATCCTCCCAGCCCAAATAATTCACAGAAAAATCCGCGGTTAGCTTCGTACGATTTTTTGAATTTAGCATTTCGTTGTTTTTTTCACATTTTGAAAAGGCCGTACGACGTAAAATTCTGCCCAGCAAAATATTTTGTGCATTACATCTCATTCAGTGCCTCTCTAAGAATCCTTCCAACCCAAAAAATTCACAGAAAAATTAGCTGTTAGCTTCGTATGATTTTTTGAAGTTAATAGCATTTCGTCGTTTTTTTACATATTGAAAGGGCCTCGTAAAATCCTGCCCGGTAAAATATTTCGTGCTTTAGGTCTTATTAACTGCCTTTCTCGGAATTCTTTCAGCCCGAAAAATTCACAGAAAAATCCGCGGTTAGCTTCGTATGATTTTTCAAAGTTAGCATTTTGTCGTTTTTTTTTCACATTTTGAAAGGGCCGTATGAGGTAAAATCCGGCACGTCAAAATATTCCGTGAGTTACGTATTATTCACTGCTACTCTGAAAATAGTTCCGGCCCAAAAAATTCGCAGAAAAATCCGCGGTTAGCTTCGTATGATTTTTCAAAGTTAGCATTTTGTCTTTTTTTCACATTATGAAAGGGCCTAATGACGTAAAATCCTGCCCGGCAAAATATTTCGTGCATTAGGTCTTATTGACTGCCTTCACGTATCACTGTTACTCTGAAAATACTTCCGTCCCAAAAAATTCGCAGAAAAATCCGCGGTTAGCTTCGTATGATTTTTCAAAGTTAACATTTTGTCTTTTTTTCACATTATGAAAGGGCCTAATGACGCAAAATTCTGCCCGGCAAAATATTTCGTGCATTAGGTCTTATTAACTGCCTTACTCGGAATCCTTCCAGCCCGAATAATTCACAGAAAAATATTCGGTTAGCTTCGTATGATTTTTTGAAGTTAGCATTTCGTCGTTTTTTTCACATTTTGTAAGGGCCGTTCGACGTAAAATCCTGCCCGGCAAAATATTTTGTGCATCACGTCTCATTCAGTGCCTCTCTAAGAATCCTTCCATCCCGAAAAATTTACAGAAAAATCCGCAGTTAGCTTCGTATGATTTTTTGAAGTTAGCATTTCGTCGTTTTTTTCACATTTTGAAAGGGCCTCGTAAAATCTTGTTTGGCAAAATATTTCGTGCATTAGATCTTATTAACTGCCTTTGTCGGAATTCTGTCAGCCGAAAAAATTCACGAAAATTCTTTCTACCATGGAATTGACAATTTCGGAGCGTAGGACTGGGAACACCTACCATTCAATTTGTAGGACAATATGACCAATCAATTATACAAATATTATATAAATATTATATAAGCAACGGTAAAAAATCCGCTGGTTATTAATGAATTTTTATGACCACGTCATTGGTACACGTTGGGAGTGGGGGACTCTTCAGTCCTACCATCCATTTTGTAGGACAAAAGTTTTTTCGAGTACTTCATCGAATTATCTCGAGTTTCGACTGAAAAACTAACTGTTATTATTTTTTGCACTTACCAAATCGACATGATTGACGCCTGCGCATTTTATTAGCTACCACTATCAAGAATTTTCGTATAGGAAAAAGTTGGGCGTCTCGGCAAAATGAAGCTACTCAGGAAGATTCAGCCTGTTATTATTCAGTTTTGAAAATAGGCGTGGGATCCCAGTCTATATTATAGTTTATGTGTAAACTCTTATGTGTATATAATGCATGTATATATATATATATATATATATATATATATATATATATATATATATATATATATAGGATACCCCCCACCGACAAACTATCACAAAGGATAGTGATATGCAGCTTTCATAACAACGTGTGTTGTTTATATAGAAATGGCACCTCTATATCTTTTACTGCTCGGAGATTTGAATCACTTCCAAGTTCATCTATAATCGTTGCATCAGAAGCACTAAAGCCAATTATTGCGGTTTCCCCCAGAAAGAAAGCTTCATTACCATTTGATGAGATTTTCCTAATAACTGAAATAATCATATAACAAAATATATACAGAGTGACCCATTTAACAGCGAGAACCACTGTAACCCATTTATTTGTAGTCCGATTGAAACGATTACTTTTTCCAATGGAAATTGCTCCACCATAACTTTTTATTAAAATTTGAAATTTCAAGTCCTTCGAATTTTTTCCAAATCCAAAAAACATGTGTTGTCTTTTTTTTAAATAAAATTTGACCACGCCACTGGATTTGTGATACTTCCATATCAGTAAAGTCGAAATTACACGATTATATTATTATAAGCCATACTTTTTCGTTATATAGCTCTACTTGCTGTTTAATAAACATAGGCCAATAAACAGAGCAATTTTTCTCATAAAAGTTCAACTTAAATTGCTCCGCCGATTTCTTTTTTGCAATTCGGTAGTCACGGAGGGTTGAATAATTAGCAATAAAGTTATCACCCCCTGGGGGGTGCAACACCCCCAAAATCGTAAAAATTTTGTTCTGGAAGGTATTTTCTTGACATTTCAGCTCTGGGCAATAAATATGATTGAAAATCGGTATTAATAATGGGGGCGAATTATTTTCAACAATTAAACCCCCTCCTTACCGAAATCGTGTTTTTTGTCAGTCCTGAGTAATGAAACTGAGCGAAAATTTAAAAAAATCATAGGTATAAATTATTAGAAACGATTTTTCCGCACCCGCATTCGGGGCATATCCCCCGCATCGCGGAAACATTGGGGTGAGAGGGAATAGGGAGAGGATATTTGAAAAAACTCTCAAACTACTACTCTTAAATATAAATGTGGGTAAATAATCGTTGAGAACTGTCGTTATTGACATTTAGAAGTATTGTTATGAAAATTATTCGCAAATTCGAGAGAAGATCAACGTATTGTATAAATCAAACGCGGACCGGAGGTAACGAAATATGAGAGTGTTTCTCAATGATATCGAGAAAGGGTATGGAGAAATAAACCCACAAGTAATCACCATCAAGAAATGTATAGGAAAATATATTTATTCACTCATACAACTCATCATCTACTTCATCTTCAGTCTCCTCGTCTTCATCTTCACAATCCGGAACAATCACTGCCAAGTTTCCACAGATATCTGTGGTACATTTATTACAAACATTGGTACATTTTAGACCACTCTTTTTGCACGTCTCTGATGCAGCCGGTCGTGCAGTTACAAAAAACCATTTTCATCTGAATTCCTAGGTGGACCTTTGGAATTTTCGAAATGTAAGTCATATCTGACATTGCGATAATCTGAAATAGAGCTGAGTTGAACATGAAACAAATATTTCAAAAATAAACTCACCATTTTCAATTAATAACAGTGACAAAGCACTAAGAGATGTTTCCTCGTCTCCGACTATCGATGTTATCCCAGTATCCAGTGTTTTCTGCACTGGAACTTTTATATTATCTGAAGTTTACATGGAGCAACGTTGACTGCTGCCCATTGCGCACCGACAGATCCGCGCCGCTGTATACTATACAGCGGCGCGCTAGCTACCGCATTGACAAGGTCCCAAGCCGATATTATTCTGGTTTTATAATCTCAATGAGTTTAAAGCAGGTACACTTCTGAACAGTTTCCTTTGGTGCACTGCCTTCCTTGGTCTCGAATCCCCATATTCCATCAAGGACTGATTTTATTTTTCTTTCCATAGAACAATGCCGAGTAACCTCTATTTTAAGTAGTTAAAAGCTTGACTGGATTGCATTCAAAATTTGTACAAGTAACCAAATCGCAAGAATCGCAAAGTTCGTTGATGGATAGATTTTGAAATACAGGGCGTTCAAATTAAAAATCAGTAATTTTTATTTAATTATTTTCTCGGGATTTGAAAGTGCCACCTGCATTTTTTTGTTCTTATCATCAACGAATTTAAAAATCTATCCATCAACGAACTTTGCGATTCTGCACGTTCAATCAGTACATCAAATACTAGAATATACTAAAAATTCAGACAATTTCACCGAGAACCATTGTACCTTTAAAAAGTGCGGGGTCCTTTGTATGAATATTTTCATGAGAGCAGGGTTTTTTCTGCAAACTGGCTTTTCATTCATGTTGATACGTGCTTTTATCTCTGAGTTATTAGCATTTGAATTTATAAACTCCCTCAAGATTGTGTAACCTAAAATATGCGAAGAATTAAAAACACTCGTATTTAAAACCAACATTATTTGGACCGGTTAAACGTTATGCAATTCAAAAATGAAGTATTCCTCAACTGTTCATTTTACTTGCTACAAGTGATAAGACATTATTTCAGTAATCACAAGCATTATTTCACGAAGTCAGGAACTTTAATATTATAAGATTTTCAATTGCAATTTTGCAGCTGGCAACTGCGCGTATAAATATAAATAATATCAGAATACAAAGCTGCGATCTTTAGCTTCAAAATGACGTAAGATTTATCCGAATTGAACATTTATGTGAGGAGTTATAGAACTTTACTTCACGCGCTGGTTGAAAAAATGCACGTTGGCGGGAGCCGGCGCAACACCTGCCCCATTGCGAAAGCATATAACTTCAACATTTTTTTTCAAGAATACCGTGCGATTTCTCAAAATTTTGGTAGGGACAGTTTTTTTGTAAAAATTTGTGCTCTTTCTGAATTTTAAGTTATTTTTTTGATTTAAAGTAAATTTTTTGAGATATTTCGAAATTACCTCAAAAATTAATTTCAACGCGTTTTTTGAGGGGGTTCCACCCCCCTAGATGTGATAATTTTTCTCAGAAGTAATGTGCACACTGTGTTCTACAATTAAAAAAAAAAATCGGCGGAGCAATTTAAGTTGAGGTTGATAGCCATGTTGGCCTAACATCACTATAATGACTCGAATGAATTTGACTAATATCGTATTTTGTTTTGCTACGTATTATTTTTTTTTATAGTCAAAAAATGTTTTTTTCAATTGGATCTATATGTGAAGCGTGATTAAAGGAAACCAAGATTGACAATATTATGAGTAACTATTGGTTAGAATTGTTTAAAATTCAAACTGACAGTAGTCTAATGGAGCACTATAAATTACAATATGTCACTCTTGTGATACACAGGACGATTATCCAAAATATTTCGACAACGTAATTTTAATTTTAATTTCTGTTAGGATTCAATATTTTTCAATAAATTTTGGTAACGCTCATTTAAGAGTATTGCTAATCCAGTGGCGTAGTCAGATTTCTTTTTTGGATGCATAGCGATGAAATAAATTCGAAGTAGTCCTTGAAATTTCGTTTCGAATTTATGGCACTGAACTAAAGCTACTGATGCTCCATCTGTTTAAAAAAGAAGCAGGTCACATAAATGACTTATATTTATACTCTGGAGCAAATATTATTGATCACTGTTATGATGTTTTTGTGAAATTGATCTGTAATGTAACACCTGAAAATTCAACAAACACTTTCCTCGTATAATTGAACTCTAAATCTCTTTTTTTGACTCCAAAGTCAATTCAATATTATTGATCACTTTTCTGATGCATAACCTCGCAACTTTCTGCATATTTTTCTGGAAGGTCATTAAGAAGTACAAAACACAAGCACCTGTGCTTAGTTTGTCTTCTTACTGATTGAAAAAATACAATATAGTTAGGTAGGTACCCGTATTCACAAATGAAGATAAAAATGCCGACAAATAGTATTGTAATGTACCTGCTTATGTAATGTATTATTCATTTATTATTATTATTCTACAGTGGTATAGTACTATATCTAACCATCTTCACACTATCACTATAAAATTGGAGAAACTCAGAAGTTCAAATTCTAGCTAGCTTGAATGGACATAAGTGTCAAAAAACCGTCAAAATGACTTCAGATGATATCGTTTCCAAAAAGATAAATTTTAAAGCATCAAAAGTAACGCCATTGCGGAGATCTGTTTCAACCACAAGTTTGGGACTAATGTTGGGAACTCATCTGAACTTAAGAGATACAAAATCTTATACAGGAGGGACAGAAGATGCCAAAAGTGTGGGTTCTGAAGAAAACGAGGTGGGTTTCAACTAATATTTTTCGAGGAATTGTTAGCTTAATGTTGAAATATGATTATTAATTGATGCACAAAGTGATTCACACTGAGGTATTCTCAGATCAACGACAAATTGGTGAAAAGAACGAGTTCGTAGAGTCATCATTGTGGGTTTAAACTTGATAATTTTTTATGGTGAATTCATGCACGACGTTAACCGGGCGCAACAAAAGCTATCAAAAAATGTTGGTAAAATTTCGTTAACCGTGCGGTACAAGCCATAAAAAATTTTTTTTTGGGACTTACCTAGTTTGATCTCCTGAACAAAAAATGTAGTTAGTAATTATCGACCGATTTCTGTAATAAACAATTTCGAGGAACTTTCCGAGCAATCCGTAAAAAAGGTTAGTTAACTTTTTCAATAAACATCAGGAGATAACTAAAAATCAATTTGTAGGTATAAATAACAACAAGGCCATACTAGATTTTGTGGAACAAACAGTAGAAGACTTGGAAAAATCCTCGAAATTCCTAGCGGTTTCTATCGACCTTGCAAAAGCATTCGACACTGTATCACATACTAAGAAAACTTTTTAGATATGGCATTCAGGGTAACGCTTTAGAGTTAATGCAAAATTATTTGTCACAGAGGGCATACAGAGTAAAAATCGGTGAAAAACACAGTAGGCAGTCAGATATATCTGTTGGTGTGCCTCAGGAACAGTATCACTCAGATAGGAAATTTAAAGGGGCATATAGTCTGATATGCTTTGAAAAATCATGCCATGTTTCAAAGGTCAATTATACAGGGTGTTTCTTAATATATGCACAGGACTTCAGGATGTGATAGCTAACTCGTCCAAAAGTATGAAAAAAAGTTTCTATTAACTTACCCTCTAAAACACCATTTTCGAGATACACGGTGTTGATTATAGTCAATGAAGATAAAAATGATGAGCTTTTTGAATATCAACCATATTCATATTTTTTCAATTTATTCAATTCTGAAGTACAAGAAACACATATTAAAAAATCGTATTACATAATTCCTTCTGAATGGGTAAATGACAACTAAGCATGAAAATGCCTGTATGGTGCTTATTCACTCATTCATGGAAAAAAAATTAAATGTACAATAAATATACAGGGTGTTTCATAATATATGCGCAGGACTTCAGGATGTGATAGCTCGTTCAAAAATATGAAAAACCCTCTAAAATGCACAGGGTGTTGAAGTTTAAAAAAATAATTGTTAGGCGGTAATTTTTATTTTTTTAAATTCATAATTGGTGAAAATTTTGAAGGGGTAGTGGGTGTTTTTTTCTCCAACTTCTACGCCACTGGAAAAAGTACAGTTTTGAGCCACCTATTTGAACTGCCAATGTTTTCTACACAAAAAAGGTACTCTTGGTCATAAGCTCTAAAGTTGACCGTTTTCAAGAAAAATCTACTTTCATGTTGTTTAAATAATATTTTTCCTCACGAAAAATGAGAAATAAAACTTTCTATGTTTTTATACCACTTCTATTTGTAACCAACGTTACTGCAGTTTCGTCCTATATGGACATTATCAACCAATAAAATAATCTGAAAAAATAAATAACACTCCCTAATAGTACACCATGTCCCAGGGACGTCTCTATTTGGTACAAATCATGTCCGAATGTCCGGGACTTAAAATCATTGTCCTTGGGACGTCCGATTCAGTGCATTTTCATGAATTTCCCCAAAGGAATTCCTATGGATATCCCAATAATGTCCCAATCGGTACATCGTATAAAACGTCTCTGAGAGGACGTCTTCGGGATGTCCTGGATCGGATATATTTTGTAATGTTTCCTAGGACATCCATCGGACGTCCTTGTCAGTAAGTATTCTGGCATGTCTTTGAAAGGACGTCCCATGGTTGTCCTGGTACGGGACATTCAGGAACATCCCGCATGGATGAATATTGGTCGTCCCAGTTGGTTAATCTTGGAATATCTCCCTGCGAGGACTTTCTTGGGATATCCTGGTTCGGATATACTTTGTAGAATTTTCTAGGATATCCATTGGATGTCCTGGTTGGGGACTTTCTGGAACGTCCTTGATGGATGTACATCGGACGTCCCTATCAGTGAATTTTAGAAAATGTCCCTGCGAGGACTTCCTTGGGATGTCCTGAATTGAACATTTTTCGGAATATGTCCTAGGTGCATCCAGCCAAAGATGAAGGATGGATGGTCATAAAAATAAAACAAAATTCGAAAACAGTTACAAATCAGGCCTCCATGTGTACCCAGTACCCGTGTATACATCCCAGCTAGTGGTTTTACAGAAGAGGTATAAAATGGATCGCATATTTACAATATGGCTAAACATTATAGCGAAAACAACCCATCTGAAATAAAACCCTTTTCACTATCAATAAGGTCATCAGGGGCCATATTCTCGAGTTTGTGCATAAGCCAATAAGATTCACTGTTTCACAACAATGAAAAATAAAATTTATGTTTGTCTCAAATAGACTAAACTAACAAGGAGGGTTTAATAAGCTCTAGCCAATCAGAATCTTGTAGCATCAACGCGTCATAGTGACGTACTTGGATATGAGTACAGAGTCGAACTCTCATATACCAAGAGATAGTCCGTCACTGTCTATAGAGAGCGGCAGCCATGATATGTCCAACTATGTCACATATCGTCACAAATATTCTTTCATCTCTTTCTACTAGTGTCCCCATTGTCTTGTGGGGATTAAACTCTCCTTGTTAAATTTTAGTCTCCTTGTGTTTGTATCTCTTGTTCGTATACGAATTGAAACCGAACAATTCCTCTATGTATGGATTCCGTGCATAAAGTTGTTTTCTGTGTTTTGTGTTCTGTGTTCAAGTGAAGTGTTGACGAATCGACAGACAATTGTTGAGTATTTACCAGTTATGGCGGCTTTTCTATCATCTTTTGTGATATATATGAGTTTAGTGACTGTTGTGGAAGTTATTTTGTGTTCATTCAGTAATGTTATATCTATAAATGAAAATTAAAGTTTTGTTCAACTATTCAATAGTTATTACTAACCTATTCAATAATGTTTTGAAAAAGATGTTTCCGTGTAGAGTTGTGTGTATCCTTCAAACATGTACAAACAAAAACGAAATATATCAACACGCCAGCGCAATAGAATCGCTAAACGATTGTCAGAAACTTTAAATAGAGAAGTCTCGACTGATTCAGATGTATCTGATGTTTCCAAAACCAAATTGAATGACTCTGAGAGAGTGCTGATCTTACCTAGTAAGTATATCTTCATGGTTCCATCCAAATTGGTATCTCCAGTAATCCACAACAATATCATAATCTCAGTTCTGAAATAGATGTATGAACAAACACATCTAATAATTCTGCACATCCTAAGGACGTCTCAGATGTACTTTCGATTGATGTAATTCGGGGACGTCCAATGAACATCCCAGGTGGATGTCGATTGAATATCCTTATAGAACGACCAATTTTGGTGAGAAGTCGAAACATTGGTACTTCCCACGGATGTCCAATGGACGTCCGCGGTACCAATACTGCACGTCCTAAGGACGTACCAATATTGCACGTCCTAAGGACGTCCCAGATGTACTTTCGATTGATGTAATTCGGGGACGTCCAATTAACATCCCAAGTGGATGTCCACTGGATATCCTAAAAGAACGTCCAATTTTGGTGAGAAGTCGAGACATTGGTGCTTCCCACGGATGTCCAATGGACGTCCGCGGAACCAATTCTGCACGTCCTAAGGACGTCCCGAACGTCCTAAGAGGATGTCCTATGGATTACCATCGGACTTCATGGTGCTATTAGGGCTCCTTAAATACCCTTAATTCTACCCGAGGCCTGTCTTAGTCAGTAACGGTCAACTTTTACCTGTACCTTGTTCATTTGCGACAATGTGACTGAGCTGCCTTTAAAACCCGTGAATAGACCAAATCCAGTTGATCATTCAGTAGATTACATCCACAATATTTGTGTTTATGAATTTCTAGGGATTCTAAATAATTCAGTTTCCAACCCTTGCTAGCATAGTGCAAAATTTCCGTATCGTTCAGACTCGGAAACTTGTGGTTGCATTCCAAGGAATGGTTTGAAAACGTCGAATCATTTTTTCCTACTCTGAAGGAACTTTCATGTTCAGCGTATCTTTTTGAAAAATTACGTCCACATTGTCCCACATAAACACCGTTACACTCTGGAAACTTAAGCTTATAAACTCCAGATTTTTCCATTTTTGCTATTCTATCTTTGGCATTGAAAAGTAAATTAGACAACCTGGCATGCGGCCGCAATAGCCTCTGTTCTTCTCCCGAAGTACGTTAAGGTTACAAATTTCTTAGTTTCTGATTGTTTGACCTGGAGGTATTTATATTAATTTGTGACTAACTTTTGAATTGTGGCCGCTTTGAAACCATTATTTTGTCCTATCTGTATGATTGTTTTAATTCCTCTATCTGGATTATTAGCAAAGGTAACGAGAACGCTCTATGTAACATTGAATTATATGCTGCTAATATTTGACTATTGGGATGGAAATAATCACTTGGGATTGTAATGTCCGTGTAGCTCGGTTTTCTGAATACATTGAATTATATGCTGCTAATTTTTGACTATCGGGATGGAAAGAATCACTTGGGATTGTAATGTCCGTGTAGCTCGGATTTCTGAATACACTGAACTCAAATTTATTATGATTATGCGTGATGGTTAGGTCTAAGAAATTAATTTGTCGCTCTATCTCTGTCTCAAGTGTGAATTGTATGTTACTATTTAGATTATTTATAAATATCAGAAACTGGTTTAGCTGTCGTGTGGTACCTCAGCTCAGTCACATTGTCGCAAATAAACAAGGTCCAGGTAAAAGTCATTAATGACCGTTAGTCACTAAGACAGGCCTCGGGTAGAATTAAGGGTATTTAAGGAGTGTTATTTATTATTTCAGATTATTGTATTGTTTGATAATGTCCATATATGACGAAACTGCAGTAACGTTGGTTACAAATAAAAGTGGTATAAAAACATAGAAAGTTTTATTTCTCATTTTTCATCCATCCATCAATTTATTTATTTTCCTAATTATGCAAAATTTATTTGAGCGTTAGAACAAGTAACAAAACCAAACGTTAACTTCATAAATGCAAAATAAATAATAATAATAATAATAATATCATACTTAGTTAGATTAAGTGTAGGAAATTGCCGCCGTTATCTTCAACGCAATTCTTCGATGCATTGACTATCTAACACGCAGGAAAATTCCAGTGGTGTAGAAGTTGGAGAAAAAAACACCCACTACCACTTCAAAATCTTTACCAATTTAAAAAAATTAAAAATCCACACAAAACATAGCTTATTATGAGTAGAAAATGCCTACAAAATCTGTTTTCTGTGCGATAAACGGTTCCAGAGATATTCGCAAAAAACGATTATTTTTTAAAATTTCAACACCCTGTATCTCGAAAATGGTGCATTTTAGGGGGTAAGTGAACAGAAACTTTTTTCATATTTTTGAAAGAGCTATCACATCCTGAAGTCCTGCGTATATATTATGAAATACCCTGTATATTTATTGAACATTAATTTTTTTCCATAAATATTTAGGTGTCATTTACCCATCCAGAAGGAATTATGTAATATGATTTTTTAATGTGTTTGTTGTACTTCAGAATTGAATAAATTGAAAAAATATGAATATTAGACCGTCAGATAGTGACAGATATAGGTGCCCCATTTTCACATACAAGCCTCGAATAGGGTTGAGAAGTACATCGATGTTGAGTAAAATAGAGGGACATTGACGAGTGGCTCCTGGGGAGAACATATGGAAAATTCGATTTTCCATAGAAAATTCGTTTTTCCATATTTTAACGCGAGCCGTGTTCACCTAATCATTAATTAATAGAATACCAAAGGCTTGAGTGTTGCAGGTTGCTGAATGGTTAAAATGAAGGCGTAATCTTGCAAGGAAAAATCGAGATTTGAACAGATTTTCCCACACAAGCCCATCGAAACTATGAAACCCATATCGTCACTAGACCGAAGAACATAATGGCTTGAGTGGCGTGAATGGATAAGCAGATTTTTTCGTCGGAAAATTTCAGGGAAATTCTTTTTGATTTTTCCATATGTTCTCCCCTATTCGAGGCTTGTATGCGAAAATGGGGCACCTAAATCTGTCACTATCTGACGGTCTATATGGTTGATATTCAAATAGCTCATAATTTTTATCTTCATTGGCCAATTTTTGAGAATGACAAAATTTGTGTATCTTCCTGTATGATCAACTGTATCCTTTATCTATTTTGCAGGGTGGTTTTTTGTGTTGAATTGTTAGTTTTTTGCTCCTATATGAGCATTTGCACTTTTTTCCAAAGGTTTTTTATAACTAGTGTTTTTAGTTGGTGTCCTTGTTCCGAGATTTTCATGAAAAATTATTATAATTGATTATCTTCGTTACTATTTATGGGTATTGTTTTGTTGCCTATTTACCTGGGTTCTGCTGATCCAATGTATGAGTTTTGTCCTTAGCCAAAAACATTTGTTTGGATTGTTTTTTCACTGTGAGTTGTCTTTCCAGGTCAGTCAATGATTTGTTTTCGAAATGTAAGGATATTTTCATAACATCAAGACTTAAAAAGTACTTCTGAATTTTCGATTTGTATTTAATTGTTTGCTCTGTAGTCACAATATTCACAAACACTACAGTACTGTTAGGAAACACTGAAAGTCAATTGAAGTAAATTCCTATATTTTCATAAGTATGGAAGCAGATATACTCGAAAATGTATCTGACTCATCTATCAGTTCGAATACGGGACATTTTCTTACATGTCTAACTTTAACAAATAGTTATGGGAAAACAATTGATGTTGGCTAATTTGTTCGATGCTCATCCATCTCAAAATTCAGATTTTCTGAACTGAAGGAGATAAACGGTTGAATGGAAACATAAGTATTTGCCATATTTAAAAAAAAGAGTTTTTGCTTTGCTGTTATTCTGCTGTGCAACAAACTATATAAGGAACTGATGAGATAGGAAGAAACAATTTTTAAATGTTAATATTTATTTTCAGCAGGTGAATTAGACATATAAGTCATGACAAAAACAATGGTAGACCTCGACAAATAGCCGACTATTATTTCTTTCATAATTCTATCCAGAGGATATACCTTGTATTTTGACAATATGATGAGACCATATGAACATTAACAAGTTACTCGAGATGAATTATAGAAAATAATGGTCGCTATTGGTCATGGTCGAGTGATATTCAGGAAGATTATTTCCTGAACAGCATTCAATCCGTTTACGTTTCAAAATTTAATTCAACCCGTATTTCGACAACCATTCTGTAGTAGGAGATAACTCAAAACGAGTCATTTCAATTTTAAGTGACTGAGTTATGTCAAACTTTGACACTTATACAGACAAAAGAGGGCCGCTTATATTTATTTGTTTACATGAATAGCCGTGTTTGCCTAAATATCTGCTTGTTTCCCCAAATAGCCGCTGATATCACACATCATGTGACTTCAATCATGAAATTTTATAGGTGCAGCCTTGTGTGAATGAAATAATCGTAGGTAATATCCCAAGACCATGACAAATAGCCGACTATTATTTTCAGGGGTAATATAATAAGTGGTATGATTATTACCGATAATTTTTTGGAATATTAATGAATTGCAATCCCAAAGCTGAAAATACAACGAGTCCGCAGGACGAGTTGTATTTTCTTGCATTGGGATTGCCAATGAATTGATATTCCAAAAAATTATAGGCTATTAATCATACCACGAATTATATTTAGGACGACAATATATCGATTTGAAAATTGTTGAATTGCCTGGTAATTGATTCTTTATTTCTGGCCGTATTCAACGGAATACTCTTTTCCACTGCTTCATCTATGATACCAATAGCCATTTGTCCCCAACGATCGCTCATATTGAAAAAGAAATATAACTAGTCAAAACACAAAGATTTGACGTTTATAATTTTATTTAAATCGTTATTTTCACTTGACAGCTAGTAAAACAAAAACTAAGCAGGTTTATCACCGTGAAAATACAGCGACAAGCTATATTTTCACTTGTAATCTCCCAAGTGCTTGAATTATTGCCGGAAATTTTTCGAGTACATGAATTTTTTGAAAATTACCCGAGTCGCGCAGCGACGAGGGTAATTTTCTTAAAAAATTCATGTACGAGATAAATTTCCTGCAATTAATTCAAGCACGCGGGGGATTCGGTAAGAAAATTTTACACCAAAATATATCCAACAATTCATAAGAAATAACTAACTATGGTTCACCTGAACTATTTATATGCATAGTACAAAAAAGATGCATGAAAATATTGATATGTAAAACACACTTAACAAAATTTCAATTTGATTTTTTTAAATTTAATCAAAAAAAAGTAAAAATGTTCTCTTGCTCCACTGGGAATTTAACTAGTGACCACACGACCACGCGGCGGACACTTTACCGACTCGCCACGGGGCCTTTGATTTACATGTAGACAACTGGTGTATTGAAGTGTTTCTGAAATTTGATTTCAGAATTTGCAAATTCTGCGATTATCGTGAAGAAAATATTCAGACACATTCGAAATATTTAATAAATACATAAATATGAAATATTATCTCATTTCAAATGAAAAATACAATTCCATTTGTACATCAAAGCAAAATATAAACTATCACCTGTCAAATATTTGACAGAAAAATTTCCACTTATTAATTTCGGCCAGGGTACCCAGGAGGATAAAAATTTCCGGAAATTTTTTGGGTTGCCATGGCATCTAAATAAGAACGAATGTTTTGGTTCTCTCTAAAAGTGAGGTGTGAAATTTTCACTGTAATTCCGATTCTATTGGCTGAATTTCAAAATTTGATATAGACTGATTGGTTGTTAAGCAAGGAGATATATTGTCTTCATAATTATATCGGGAGTATCTTGTATTTTGACAATTTAATGAGACCATAATAATAATAAAATCATTTATTTCAAGTTAATTATATACAAAGATGCAGAGACAAGTTTGCACAATATGTTTGAAACAGGTCAAAATTGTTGATACATAGAACATACAATACACATTCTCAGATTAAATATAATAATAATGGATTCAGATTAATAGATATTAACAATAGATACAAAAGTGAGTGTTTAGGAAAATAAAAATTCAATAATTTAGTATGGCTCAAACTCACAGATATATTGGAAACTGGCTTTCTTGAAAGCACTATTGTCTTTTAGGTTTTGAATATATGGAGGTAGTTCATTAAAAAATTGTAAAGCAGAGTACATGCAATTTTTTTCGGTTATACGAGGATATATTGAAAAATTCTTAGCCTACTATAGAACCAAACAAAATTTTCAATGTCAAAATATTTTATTACTCAACATATTCTCCTCTTAATTGGATAGATTTATTACAGCGAACCTGCAACGTCTCTAGACCTTTCAAAACAATTTTTCTTCTTGCTATGCAAACCAGACCTCCACAGCTTTTATTACTTCATCGTTGGAAGAAAATTCACGACCTTTTAAACTTTTTTTCAGTTGTGGAAAGAGATGATAGTCGGACGGAGCCAAATCTGGTGAATAAGGAGGGTGTTCTAGTAATTCAAACCCTAAATCACGATTTTTTTGCATGGCAACATGAGATTTGTGTGCAGGGGCGTTGTCCTGCAAAAACAAAACACCTTTGTATAGCTTTCCGCGTCTTTTCTCTTTAATTTTTTCCCGTAGAGTGGTCAGTAATGTCGAACAGTAATCTCCAGTTATTGTTCCACCCTTATCCAAAAAATCAATCATGATTACTCCATGGCAATCCAAAAAACTGAAGCAAGAACTTTTCCAGCAGATTTTTGGACACGAAACTTCTTTAGGTCTTGGAGAACCGGAGTGTCGCCATTCCATCGATTGTTGCTTTTTTTCTGGATCGTAGAAATGTACCCAAGTCTCATCCATAGTAACAATTCGGTTTAAGAAGTCGACATCGTTTTCAAATCGAGCACAGATCGAACGCAATGCTACCCTTGCACGCTTTTTCAACATTCAGACATTTGGGGATCCATTTTGTAGCAATTTTTCTCATGTCCAAATTGACGTGCTTCAGATATCCGTTTTAGCCCAATTCGATAGTCTGTTAAAATCATGTCATAAACTGCATCGATATTTTCGGGGACTGGCACAGAAACTGGCCTTCCCGATCGGTCATCATCTTCAATGGAAAATTTACCTCTTTTGAAGCTTGCAGTACAATTTTTCACGGTCGCATACGAAGGACATTTATCATCAAGGGTACCTATTAAGCATATCTTCGTAAATCTGCTTACCTCTTAACCCTTTTAAATACAGGTACTTGGTGATGGCTCGATGGCTCCAATTTTTCGATTTTCACAATTTAGGTGTACATATTTTTCTTTTAATTTATTGCGTAACTCTGGTTTACTTTTTTGACATCAAACTTTACACTGACACTTCTAATAAGTTATTGTTCGTTGCTATGGTAACGCAATATTTTGTTTATGCAGGGAACTGGTCTAGGCTAACTAGATATCAACACATCCTCGTACTTAGATTATGATATGGATAGTTGTATGTTATGTTTCTCCTTGTACCGTGGGAGTGATTTATTTTGTACACTTCGAACTTTTCAGGTTTTTTTTCAACAAATTTGACACTATCAAGAAAATATGTACCATAGACTGTGAGTAAACAGTTTCTTTAAAGAAAGTTCTACAAGATTGGTGATAACCCAGGTGTGAAACATGATTCTAATCGCCATTTTTTGTAGTCTAAACACTCGATCAAAAGAACACGAGTTACCCAAAAATATTATACCATTTTTGAGGACATGAAATAACAGTGATATACAGTGCGAGTAAGATTGACATCAAGATTTCTTGCAATAACTCTGAGGGAATAAAGACAAGAGTAGAGTTTGGAACATACATATTCAGTTTGAGGTTCCCAATTCAAAGTTGAATCTAATAGAGCAAGATCTTATTCTTAAACGAACGAAATGTGTACGATTGAGTAGTGTTAGTATATACTATGTTCGTATGCCTACCTGCTAGGTTGTCCAGATGACCATTCTTCAGATATTAGGGAATAAAGGTCGTTAAAACATCACTTACTTTATTTAGATAGCCATTATACAGAATTTATTAATAATGTTCGATGGGTCAGTGGACAAGGTCATAGTCTCCCACCCCGGAGCTCCGAGTTCAAATCTCGGCTCCGACAACTTTTTTTTTTAAACCCAGCCAAACGCATCAAACTAGTCTGCTATCTTGGTTGGAAACTCTCTGAGAGGATTTTTGTTTGAAAAGATATTTGACTTCAAAACAGAATTTTGGTAAATAAAAGATTTCCTCATAAGATCCCAGGGCCTTCAGACATAACTTATTTTTAAAAAGTTGAAGACTTACGTTCTGAGTAGTGTAGCATGTACTTTCAATATCTGCGTGCTTGTGGAGTTCGCTCTGTGACACCTGGGCAGGTACCAGGTGAGAAAGGTAACTAAAAATGAGAGTTACTTAACTTACTGCTTTATATTGTCGTGACTTGGGGTTGATTCACGACTAACTAGGTAGATACTGATCATTCATAGATTTAAAACACTTTAGAAAAATATAAAAACATTTATTTTACTATGTACAAATATGCGATTTAGACGATTGAAATTAATGAAGGAAATAATCAATAAAGAATTAATGAATTAAAGAATTGAAGAATCTCTCCTAGTTATTGATTGGATAAATTATTTTAAAAAGATCTTTACTTACAATACATATCGGCTTAAACAGTTTATGAACATTTTCCATTTATTTAATATCGAATCTTCCAAACTCCCCCCATAGCTGTGGGCACGGCAGAACTCTAAACTCGACTCGACTCGACTACCAGTTCGAACTATCAGTGGCCTTTTTGAAAACTCTTGTTTATGTTATGTTGAGGACAAGTTGTGTTTCAAAATAAAATATCTTCGCTCACGTACTGAATTGTAAAAAGGTTACCCACGTATTGAAATATAAAATATTTTAATGTACAGGATGTTCCATATATTTTTGACAATACCCCCCGTTCAAAATCGCGCGCCTCGAGCGATTATATTAAAACCAACTGACAATTCGATACAGGTTTACAAAAACTATGAAATTAATACCATGTAAATATAAATATACAAATAAATATGCGCAAAAGAAGTCTGCTTGCACCATCTCCATTTGAATTATTCTCCTCCTTGCTGCCTTTTCCATCTTTGACTGGTTCATTTCGGTTCCATTCCATTGTACCATGGTTCATCGTTGCCTGGGTACAATAATTGGCTCATCGATTTAGTCAGGCTTGGATTGGCTAGGCTGGACCAGGTATGGTATGACCCAAACATACTGGGCAAACTGTATTTGACATCAATCTGCCTGCCGGGACTTGACATGGCTTCAGTGGACTTGACATGGATTTGCCTGCCAGGACTTGGCATGGCTTGGTCCTGTTGGACTCCATTTTGGCTCTGCTTCCCTGTATTTGGCATGTATCGGCCTGCTGGGACTTGGCATGGCTTGGTCCGGTTGAACTCCATTTTGGCTCTGCTTCCCTGTATTTGGCATGTATGTGCCTGCCGGGACTTGGCATGGCTTTACTGAACATTGGCACTGCTTGGTCCGGTTGGATACCCTATTTTGGCTAAGCTTTACTAGACAACAAGGAGCTTGACATGGTAGAACTTGGCTCTGCTCTATCTCATTGAATGTGAGAAGGCTCAACTCGACATGGCTGTGGAAACTGTGGCTTCATCACGATTCACCTGGGGATTCTCTTGGAGTGGTACAAGGCTGAAGACTTTTCCGCGTTCCTTACAGGAGGTACAGTTCCTATAATACAAAAATAAAAGTTTAGGTAAACACACTGCTATCATCTAATTTTACAACAAATACCGTGCCCCAAAATATATTAAAAACCAATCAACCTTATTCTCATTATAAAATCATTATACAAGTACATGCCAACAATACAGTTTCAAAATATATTTCAAATTTTCCGACATTAATATATATATATATATATATATATATATATATATATATATATATTAATTATAATATAACCATTCTTTCGTTTTCGAGGAATACTAATTGTCACATTCTCAATTTATCCTTGCCATTCTCTCTCTCTTTCACAACAATTAAAAATACCACCATTTCTCACAATATGAGGCTAATTTTGTGATGCGATACCCTGAAATTATTTGCCTAGGATTAGATACAGAATATCACAAAACAATTTCACACTCGCTTTTCACATTCAACAATATTCATTCAATTCTCTTCGACCCCATTCGTTACTTCTTACTCACTAAAACACTGTGCACAGTTTTATTATTGATTTCATACTTCACCCTTTAATTTATATAAACACGTCGGCCATTGCCTACACCCTCATGTCATTTTCCTATGAACTCTTTTTTTTTCTTCTAGTTCCAAGTCACTCTGAAGAACTATTGTGTGCACACTTCTCTCATCATAGATATTCCTACAACATAAAATAAATCATCATAATACGCTCACTCAATACGACTTCCAGTCGCGATTTCATTGTCAAATTTTCTGACAAAACCGTGTATTTAGAATACACCAAGGTTTCAACAAATTCCTTTCTCATGATTCTGAACAATGGTATTCTGCATCTATTGGGTAAACTCCAAAATAATATTTTCTCAAATCATCTGTCCATGCTTTCTCTGAAGCTCATCTCTTATGATTCTAAACTTCTCTCATTATAGGTATTCCGTATTCCTACAACATAAAATAAATCATCATAGTATCAATAAAACTTTTAATTGCGATTTCATTGTCAAATTCTCTGACAAAACTGTGTATTTACAATACAACAAGGATTCAACGAATTCCTTTTTCATGAGCTTACTCAATACGACTTCCAATAGCGACTTAATCGTCAAATTCTCTGACAAAACCGTGTATTTAGCATATAAAGGAAGGATTCAACAAATTCCTCTCTCATTATTCTGGCAACTCGTATACCTACTGCACCTATTGGGTAGGTAAACTCCAAAATAATAGTGCATCTCCATGCATTCTCTAAGCTCATCTCTTGTGATTCTTCAAAAAAAATCCATATGGTGCCACGACTTCTGGAAAGGCAGCAGCCGTACCTTTCTTCCTTGCTTCTGCCATCATACTGATCTCTGCTAGGGGCTAGGGGGAAGCTGAAGATTCAGTGTAAAGTAGTAATAAATTTGTAATTACACGTAATTACTCTCATAAACTCGAAATATAACAATTTTACACAAATTATTATTGTAAAAATCAATAGGGAAAACAACAAAATTCAAATAATTATACTGAACATAAATCGTTAGAACTTAACATCAATAGCATTTTTATTTAATCTTCATAAAATTCTCTGGAGTTTATTGCGTACGAAATAGCGTACTTTCGTCAAATAATATTTTTATTCTGAAATGCTATTGTTGCACAATACTTGGAGAGATTCATTCAGAAACAGAACATATGGATCAGCAATTTCTACCTAGTTGTACCGGATCTAGGTCAAGTTCAAAGTCTATGAACTTCAAGCTAAACAACTATATTGAGTTGATTGTACCACTATTCAAATTTATAACAAAATAAAAATTGGTTCATTATGAAGAATGAATCCACAAACTAAACCACGGCAACCTCCACCACTTGTCGTGACTTGGGGTTGATTCACGACTAACTAGGTAGATACTGATCATTCATAGATTTAAAACACTTTAGAAAAATATAAAAACATTTATTTTACTATGTACAAATATGCGATTTAGACGATTGAAATTAATGAAGGAAATAATCAATAAAGAATTAATGAATTAAAGAATTGAGGAATCTCTCCTAGTTATTGATTGGATAAATTATTTTAAAAAGATCTTTACTTACAATACATATCGGCTTAAACAGTTTATGAACATTTTCCATTTATTTAATATCGAATCTTCCAAACTCCCCCCATAGCTGTGGGCACGGCAGAACTCTAAACTCGACTCGACTCGACTACCAGTTCGAACTATCAGTGGCCTTTTTGAAAACTCTTGTTTATGTTATGTTGAGGACAAGTTGTGTTTCAAAATAAAATATCTTCGCTCACGTACTGAATTGTAAAAAGGTTACCCACGTATTGAAATATAAAATATTTTAATGTACAGGATGTTCCATATATTTTTGACAATATTTAAAAAATTACATTTGTGTGGCTGATCTTTATGTATATTTTGTAGAATATCACTCTGAAGTAATTTGTGGAGCTTTAAAGCGTCTGACAAAAGTTCTGGTCCATGGAAAGCGTCTGGCACTTTTGAAATCACTCAAGAGTAATATTGTACAAAATACATATAAAAATCAGCCATACAAATTTAAGTTAGGTAACTCTTATTTTTAGTTACCTTTCTCACCTGGTACCTGCCCAGGTGTCACAGAGCGAACTCCACAAGCACGCAGATATTGAAAGTACATGAGACAACAACTCAGAACGTAAGACTTCAACTTTTTAAAAACAAGTTATGTTTGATGGCACTAGGATCTTATGAGGAAATCTTAACAAAATCTTTCATTTACCAAAATGTTTTCAAGTCAAAATTCTTTTCAACCAAAAATCTTCCCAGAGTCGAGCCGTTTCCAACCGAGATGGCTGAATAGTTTGACGCGTTTAGCTGGGTTGAAAAAAAAATAAAATTGCCGGAGCCGAGATTTGAACTGGAAACTCCGGGGTAGTAGCCTGTGACCCTGTCCACTGACCCATCGAGCGTTACTAATAAATCCTGTATAATGGCTATCTAAATAAAGTAAGTGATTTGATTTCATTGAAAATATGAACAGGATGTTCATAAAGTCAGTTGTGGAATCATCTGCGACTGAAAGTTGGAATTTAGTCGCTGTTTTCCATCGTACAAGATAACCTCTCTTGAAAGGGATTCATGTTTTAAAGAGAAACATTCTCAATTGAAAATTGAATCAATACATGACTCCTCTGGAAATGGAAAACCCTACGATAAATTGAAGTTACTTTTTTGTAATATCTAACAGAAAACAACTACTTCCCCGGCAAAAGCCATGCTGGACATCTGATAGATATTGAGAAAGACCCTATATAACTTGAGAGAAATCAGATGTAGTTCAATGTCCAGCGTGGCTTTTGACGGGGAAGTAGTTGTTTTCTGTTAGATATTACAAAAAATTAACTTCAATTTATCATAGGGTTTTTCCATTTCCAGAGGAGTCATGTATTGATTCAATTTTCAATTGAGAATGTTTCTCTTTGAAAGTAAGTGATGTTTTCACGTACCTTGATTCCCTAATATCTAAAGAATGGTCATCTGGACAAGCTAGCAGGTAGGCATGCGAACATAGTACATACTAACACTACTCAATAGTACACATTTCGTTCGTTTAAAAATAAATAATGTCTGACGGCCCTGGGATCTTGGACTATAAGTAAATGCCTAATAGTTTGTAAGCTTTTGTTACATTTATTGTATATCCATTGAAGTTAATAGAACTTGGAACTATTTGTTTTTTTCGATCAGTTTTGAAGATCATACTTTGAGTTTTTTCTTTATTCAAGACAGGGCCATTTTCAGAAAATCATTTGTGTATTTGAATAAATTCGTGACTATTTGCTACTTTGATGTTGTCAATAGTTTTCCCTGACATAATCATGTTTGTATCGTCCGCATAGTTAATTAGTTTTATCTCTCTCTCTCTTCAATTATTGTCCGTTAGCTTCCTATCGGCGCTATTTGGATATGCCCCGCTGCGAGAAATCCGTTCCCATCCAGCCTTTAACCGGCGTAGACAGCAAGGTTGTATCAGGGGAATGCAGTTGTCTTGCTCTAGGCAATACTGCATCCCATATTTTTAACACTTTTTAATTTTTTAACAAAACACTTCATTTTTAATCTGCCAATGCATGTCTTTAAGACTGCGCACATCACACACATTAACCTGACTTCCAACACGAAGCCGCCGTCTGACCTCAACCGCTGACGGAAGTCGAATCTTTCAGGAAAATCAATTAGTTTTATATCTTTTACGGAGTTTGGGAGGTCGTTCAGAAAAATTATGGAGATAAGGGTACCGAGAATACTCCCTTGGGAAACCCCCATGTTGTAATATAATTATTGAGAGAATATGTTTGCATTATTATCATTTACTTTTACTTATGAACATTAATAATCTGAATAACTCCCGAGAGCTTTAGCTTTATATATGTTCATATGGTCGAATTGAAATGTCACAAAATACAAGTTACTCGAGATGAATCAAAGAAAATAATAGTCGCTATTTGTCATGGTCGAGAGATATTTAGGAAGATTATTTCACGAACACCATACAATCATCCATATACGTTTCAACCCGTATTTTAACAACCATTCTGTAGTAGGTAGAAGATAACTCAAAACGAGTCATTTCGTGTTTACCTAAATAGCCGCTGATATCACACATCATGTGACTTCACTCATGGAATTTTATTGGTGCAGCCATCTGTGAATGAAATAATCATGTAAATCTATCACTGCAAAGGAGTAACAATTTATTTTCGCTTTTTTTTTCTGAGAACAAACAAACCACTTCATGAAATATTTCATTTGTTTTCCGGAATGGTACAATTTTAAATAATTATTGTTATGATTGAAAATCAATAAAACTTTTTCTGGGAATAATTTAATACAGAAACATAAACGCTCATCATAAGGGAAAAGTAAAATAAAACTACATGGCGGTTTTTCAAATAATGAGATTCTGATAGTGAGTGAGCAATGCAAACTAGCCAGCCATCCATCAAGAGACTGAAAATTATATAGTGTAACTAAACTAAAAATCTTTATTTTGAAGGCAAAAAACGGCAAAAACAGCGAGCTTATGACAAAGATGTTCATAGTGGATGAAATTGAAACCGTCGATGCAGTCACAGAAGAGAAAGTCCTAGTCAAAATGAATATTTTACAAAAAGGAACGAAACTCTACTCTCTGTATGACCTGGCGTATCGTTGGAGAAAGGACTGCAGAATATGGCTGTGGAAAAATTGTTCAGAAATGAAAGTGAATAAATCTGTTGGTGACAGATTCAAAGAACAGTTAACGAAATCGAAAACGTAAATCTTGTTGTTATCAAGATAGTTTTACAATTTTTTAAAAATTATTCAATGCAAATACATTTTTATATACATGTTATTTTTTATACATTCACTTAACTTAGCAAGTGCAGTTAAGACTTGGGGTGTGGTCAAAATAATAAAGATTGAATCTGTGATTTATGTTTTGCATTCTTTTCACCACCGATTTCGTGGCTTTAGGTCTAAAAGGTTGAATTTTAATATAATATAATTGATAGAATTCCACCTTACATAATTGAAGGTTGTGCGGAGTGGTCAAAAAAACCATTATGCTATGTATTTAATTTGTCCATCAGAACATCCGTTTTTCCAGAGGTGTGGAAGGAAGCATTAGTAACTCCCATCCACAAGTCTGGAAACACATCAGATATTAAAAATTACAGGCCAATATCAGTTCCGTGTGCAATAGATAAATTATTTCAACAAATAATATACAACAAAGTGTGTTCTGTCGGTGCTAGGATTTGTGAAGAGCAGCATGGTTTTGTCCCAAAGAAATCTACAGCTACGAATTTGCTTCTTTTCACACATGATGTGCATATAGATGTATCTCAGAGAATGCACAGATTGACGTTATCTACACAGATTTTGAAAAAGCTTTTGATAAGATGAATCACGACATTTTACTGAACAAAATTGGAAGGAATGGAGCAGACTTACCAAGATTGATTTTTTTATCTCGTACCTAGGAAAAAGACCATACAAGGTCAGATATCAAGGTCACTGGTCGTGAAAATATCTTGCAAACTCAGGAGTACCCCAGGGGTCCAACTTGGGACCACTATTATTTTTAATTTTCATTAATGACTTACCGCAGAATCTAAGACATTCTGAATGTTTAATGTTTGTTGATCTTAAATTTTATAAAAAAATTGTAAATGATGATGACTGCCATCACCTCCAGAGCGATATAGACTCAGCGTTCTCATGGTCTGTAGAAAACGACTTGCCATTCATCAAATAAAAAGAATTCACTAGAATATGAATACATGATTGAAAATGACATATTGCTGAGAGTAAAAAAAGTTAGGGATTTAGGCGTTGAGTATGATCATGCACTTTCATTCAGATCACACATTGAGCAAGTTAGCGCACAAGCACTGAAAAGTTTGGGATATGTGCAAAAAGGAACTCCAGGTATTTTCGAAATTGGGAAACAATTAAATTACTCTACAATTATATGGTCAGACCCAAACTTGAGTACTGTTCTGTAATCTGGTACCCAACAACAATTGTAAATTCTCACATATTGGAAAAAATACAGAATCGTTTATTGAGATTTCTATATATGATAAAATACCACATTCACCCAGACTACAGATTACAGATCGGCAAGTCTTCGAAATGAATTCGATTTGAGGAACTTGGAAACGAGAAGACAAATAGCATTGGTTACTATGTGTTATAAATTGTTCATCCAAGCTTACAACTGTCCCAAACTAAAAACCCTTCTCAAGGTAAGAGTTCCCCCTCGTGCTACAAGCAATTTCTAGAAATTCCACTTACTCCCTCAAGTAATTTCTGCTCTCCAGTTACAACAATGGTTAAAATTACAAATAATGTCCTGCAGTTATCTGAACTTAGTTTTGATCTCTGTCCCGGAAAGTTTTTCAACGAATTACGTTGTTACTCGTTTTGATCTAGGTATCTTGAAAACATCTTTTGCTGCTAGTGAATATATGTTATGTATACAGTACCCTATATTACATCTCTGCTAATTATTAGCTTTAGGTTAATCTTTCTCATGTAAAAAAGTTCTTGTAACTTGTTTGAGAAATGAATAAATAAAAAAATAAATGAATGAATGAATGGATGGATGGATAGATGAATGAATGAATGAATGAATAAATAAATAAATACATGAATAAATACATGAATAAATACATATATAAATACATAAATAAATATATAAATAAATAAATAAATACATAAATAAATGAATAATAATTATAATTATGCCATTTTTTTTCTTCTTGAGAGAATACATTGTGTAAAGGAAATATTGTCGCGACTAGGGCTACTAGGGTAGCATCCTGAGTCGTATAAGGGGTTGTTTCCCTTATACTAAATGCGACTTGGGGTGTAGCTACATATGGTTGCTATAGTAAATCAAGAGGTAGTAACATAACATAAATATTTATTAAATAACAACTGGGATACGGGGGAAAGCTATATACATATTTAACATCACTATACAATACGTAGAGCTAAGGCCAAAAGGGCCTAGCCTATAAGGCTATCTGAACGCCAGGGCCCTCTCCTCTATGGGAGTCTATTACTAACTCTCTTTTCTCGTTCCATTCCTCTTGTACTTATATAAGGAAATATGTTTATATCATTCGGTCAACGATTTTAGCTCGTCACGCGACTTCGCTAATTTCAATGTCGGTCGCATATGACAATGAACTTCTATATCGTGGACGAATTAATAAACAATAAGATGAATGGATCAATGCACTAAAACAATTCAAAGGGCAGTACTCAATATTTACGACATATGCCCACCTTCTAAGAAAGCTGGACCCCAGCTTTAAAATACAAACACGAACCTACGAATCCTTTATACAAAGCAAGTGCCCTATTCTAATAATACTGAAATAATTACAAAAAAAACATTTTTCTGGATCCTATTACGTGGTACACACACCGCGACGGAATCTGGTCCTGTTGATACCATACGTTTCTTCAGCTCTGGCATTTCTACAGTATTCCGTATCCGGTAAAACAGCTCGAAATTGAACGGGACTGCATCGTTTGGCACCCTGGGTACTGGCTATCGACACGTATTCAGTGGCGGGACTGGCAGCTACGGTAGGCGTTACCAGCGCTACCACATTCTGGGACTGCAAGTATTCGGAATCACAGCATCTGGAACATCCTTATGGGCAGTTTCAGGAATATCAACGGCAAATGTCTGGTGTCTCTTCTGGGCACCACTGGTTCAGGAAGCTGAGTCGGCTTGGAAGTTTTCGACCTGGATAATCTTCTGGAATCCTTGACAAACTCACGTTTCTCCATCCTCCATTTATGACTTCAGGAGGAAGCATCTGGATTACTCAGTGCTTCACTCCTTTGTACAGCCTCTCCATCTTGATTTGCTGTCGACCTTTGAAACCTTTCATTCCCGATACTTCCTGAAATTCTCACCGGACTCACGTTCAGAATCCAAATTCCACTTCTGGGGAAGGAAACATCTGGATTACTCAGTTCGTCCAGTGTTCCAACCCTTTTTGAACCATTTTGAATATCGCAGCTTCTCACTTTCAGTTATTGCCAGCCATGTTGGGTGTATTCTATTCTCGAAATGCCAGACTGGGTACTCGGTTGTCCTGATCTCTTCTCTCCTGGATTGTGTGTGTACCATAACCGAGAAACAAAACAAGATGCAAATAAATACATAACTATATCAAATAACTAATCAAAATATAAACCATTACAACTATTACTATTTCCCATTTTTTTTTTCATAATTATATTTATCACGATTAGTTTTTTTTTCAGCTTCTATGACTAATAGAAAATTTCAATTTTTTTTGTTACAGGTTAATCCTTAATAATTCTACTCAAAAGAAAATTCAATACAAAATATTATATTCTATCTAACCAATAATTTTCAAACTTCAATTTAAATGACCAACAATTTTTTTTTTCCAATCTTGAGATAAAAATGACCCGTCAAATATTTCTTATCGAATGAATATCTCCATAAACTTGAGCCATATAAAAACGCTTTATTGCCAAAAACTATCAGTCGAAAATTTGTAATCAAACAGTTTATTGTTTTCAAAACACTCACGATCAATTATTCTCATAGTTCATTTAAAATTATCAACAAATATTTCACATTAATAACAAAAGGAAACCGTCCAATGTTTCTTACGACAAATCAATTGACTATTTACTGGCCATATAAAACGCTGAGTCGCAAACGTATTACTCGACTTTGTTTTCAAAACACAATTGGCCATCACATTTCATTCAATATTTTCAGTATTGCATTTTTCAATAAAATTCCGAATATATTTATAGAAGATACCGACAATGGGAGTTTTAAGGAATTCAACAAAAAAATAATATCATTCGAGAAACGAGACGGCCAAATTATAATTTATCAATTTGGGAATATTAATCAAAACACGATTGTTTGTTATGACCCATTTCATTATTTACTGTTGCAATCTTGTAAATGAGCAATTGTTTTCATATGATTAAAAAAAATATCATTCGAGGTAATGGGGATGGCCAAATTACAATTTATCAATTTGTGAATGTTAGATATCAGTTCACGCCTCCTGATCACCATCTTGAGTGTAACACTGGTATGCCATCAATTTGGTTAGGACAGTCATACAAATCGTCAATCACATTATATGACAAATTTCAAATTAGCAATTTAGACCTATTGATCACCTTTATGACACCCATAATTTTCATCTCTTCAATGTTCTGTTTTGCAGTTCAAGTACATACTTTAAATTTCGTATTCACACTCTTTACAATTCCTCATGACTCATTCATCCAAAAACCTTTCTCCGTGCAACTGTTTCTCTCATACATCGACATCTCACATTATCGCAATTCACCTATTTTCTCGGCAACACAACGAGAAAAAACAACATCATTCACCAATGATTCTCTTGGAAACCCATCAAGAGCGTGTATATCAGAACCAGAATTGACTAATCAGCGGAGTGTGTATTGGTTTGGACGGGGAACAGATGGCTTCAGTGCTGTCTGTGTTGACCTGCCCTTGCACTGATGAGAGGCAACAACCTCGAAACTAGTCTGCAGGTGGTCACCCCGTCCAAATCAAAACATAATTCTGCTGGTTGGTCATAGAGGGCACTTGCAATTGCGTCCTCTGATGTTTTGAGGAACGTTGCACAAGTAGCTGTTAGATTTAATTCAATACCCGTCGTGGTCTTAGCCAGGGGAGTAGTTGTTTTCTGACAGGTTCTTGCCATAATAAGCCTACATAGTTAGGTGTTTATGGGAGTAAAGGGTTCATCATCGGTCGGTAACGACTGTTCGTTTAAAAGACTTTTAACTATTCTAATTTATTTCCTTACTTCTTTAATTTTGAATCGAGTACTCTTTGATCGAAAATATCTAACATTTGGTCATAATCACCTATCTATCAACAATTGGTCAAAAATGTCATGAGTCTCAATAGTCTCATCCAATCATGGAATCTACCTTCCAGATCTCTATATATTTGTGCTTTGCTCAAACTGTGGCGTGGGCAGATTTCATGAAATTCTTGCATCTTAGATAATAATAATAATAATTTATTCACAAGCAAAGATACAGAGTTGACATCAACATATTATACATTATGGTTATGAATAATGAATATACCACGAAGCAGTTAATACTGCTTGTTTGTGGACGTATTCAACAGAGGTTCATATGTAAACTATGTGTAAAATATGTGATAAATATGTGGTGAACATAGCGGTCATTATGACCGCTACGATACTTTCCTGTGGTGCCATAGCGGTCGTAATGACCGCCGATTTTGCACCTCTACTACGGCTGCTTCAAACACTTTTTCTACAAATGAATCATGGTAATCTATATAAAAACATTTAATCTCAAATCGGTATTTCTTAAAACTCTGTCATTGTACTGGGTGATACAAAATATAGGTAATATTGAACTCGTAATTTTTTTGTACATGATGAATGAACATGGATCGTTTGTGAAAATGGTTGGAAAGAGAACGGTATCGATCTTTTATATGCACCGAATGGAACATCATCTACTCAGATAGCTTAAATTGGAAGTTGGTTACATTGCAGGCAAATTTGTCCACTTTTAAAATTTCAAGTTATTGTGAAAATCCATTCCCATTTCAACTCCATTTTGATTCTCTATTTTTCTGGTTCAGATATTACAAAAGGGGGAGGGTTCTGTCGAACACTGTATAAAATGATTGTGAACTTCACGACACAATTAATAGTAGAGATGGAGAGGAAATGATATTGGTTCACCTCAAAACATGTAAGAATATTTTACCGCTCCGAAAGCAGACTAGGACAAGACTGTAAATGTAAGGATATTGTGAGGTTCAAAATAAAATGATTTTTGCAGAAAAATTTGTAAGTCATTTTACTAATGAAAAATTGGATCATAATGTTTTTTGACTCTCACGGCATTTCGTTCTGTTAGAGCAGACGATGGACTTTATTCAAAGATCTTTTATAACTTATTAAGGTGTATCTCGTTCTTGGGTTACACGTAGGAGTTGTGATTTTATTTTAGGATAAATCCATTGTGGTGAACTAGCGTTATATCGAAAATGAGTAGTTCTATTGCTAATATTTTTACAAATTCATTGAATTTCTGAGTAGCTAATTATAGCTAGATACATCAGGAACATCTACAGAAGCTTGTCTTTCATTATGCTATATAATATTGCTCCTGGTTCATCAATCGCACATCTAAATTTTTTAATCTATTTTATTTTCAGATCGCTTTCATCAAGTTGGGAATTTCTGACTCATTGATACCGTGTTTGGTATCGAGACCAAATATATCCATTTAACCTTCCACTAAAAGGCACAAATTAGGAGATCATTCTGTATTAAACAAATATCATCTTTTGTTTTTGATTTCGTCAGTTATAAGTACTCTTTCTGAGTGCTTGAAAAATTATGATATGGTGAGTTCTTATACCAATAAGTTTGGTATCCAGCGATACACTACTAAGTATCAAAATTATCAGCAATGGGTTTTCTTCTGGAATATGAAAGTTTATCAGACAAAAACAACACAATGTTTGGTACGACTGATGTATCAGAAACACGTTCTTTCACAAAATGTATTTTCAAATTTCATGTAGGTAGGTATGAATAGTTTTATTCCATACCTTATAGGCTTTTTTGGGAAATATTGCTTCATAATCAACCGTCCTCTGAATGGAACTGGCGATATTTTCATATCCACATAATTACATAATGTTTCTCCAGTTATGAATCTCATTTTATGGAAAGTGCCTGTAAAATGGGAAATTACACACTCTCAAGAAGAATTGAAATCCTTTCTTTGTCATGATTTGTGGAGCGAACAGGTTTCGAAAGGACATATCGGTTGGCAACATGTAGATTATGATTTTAACCCTTCGGCCTTCATATACCGTGTGAGCCTGATAAATCCCAGGATTTCATTCCTATAGGTTGAGGTCCATTCATGAAGTCTTGACTGAGTAGAAGTACCATTGTTATTCAACCAAATTTGATTAATACACAGATAAAATCATAAGGGTGTTTCTTTACAGTAACCGAACAGAATTCAGCTATTCAGATTTTTCGTTTTTAATCTGCAAAATTGCATTATTTTCATTATCGGCAGTGGCTTCAGATTCGTTCGTTATTTCATTTTAAAAATTGAACGTATCTTCTTAATTTTCTGGTTCATCATTCATCATCATTTTGTATCTCATTTGGGTTATTCAGATGTCGAAGCCCAAGAATATTTTCACATTTTTTTAACTTTATTGAATGTTTTTAGATATTTATTGGGCATACCAGAACGTCTTCCTTTCAGTTGATAAATAAACTAACAGCCGTATGCATAGTCAATCGCCAGCGACTCGCCAGAGTTTCGCCGTTCGCTACACAAGGATTATAATGCACAGTCGAGCTCCAAAAAAGTGACAACTACGCGATAAGTCACATTTTGGCGAAACGCTGGCAATGTAGGTACCACTTTTTTGGAGCTCGACTGTGCATTATACTTCTTGTGTAGCGAGCGGCGAAACTCTATGCATGACTATGCATACGGCTGTAAGTCTCCCAAGAAATATTCAGATTATGTAAAATCACTACTTCTTCGTAATATGAATGACACGTGTTTTAACGATATACTGAATAAGCAGCAAATCAGTGAATTTACTTTCTGGAAAACTAATTTGGATATTATATTTCATAAACTCTTAGTTTGTAAACCCAGTAAACACAGGATATCCTATGGATATCCATTTCATGTCCATAATTGGCCCTTGTGGACATGGAATTTAAATGGATATCCATTCGATGGCCATTTCTGCTAGTACAATGGATATCCGTTTGGGGACATCCAATGGACATCCACTTCTTGTCCAAATTGACTGAAAATCCATATTAAAAAAGGGATGTCCTTTGGACGTCCATTGTACATCCTTCGCCCGGACCAAGTGCGCATATGTTGGTACCAGTGTCCCTGTCTCAGTTGGCAACTACCGAAATCGGTAATGCAGACAATGACAAATATGAACATGCAAATGAGAATGAGGCTTGACGCTAGTTGCAAGAGGAAGAAACAAACAGACAATTTTTAATCGTTTGGGATTAAATTCGTGTCGTATAGTGCTCGGAGCCCTCGGAGGTGCTTTATTTATTACAGTGTTCACGTTCACTTGGTTGACTATTCAATACTCATTTTGACTCACAGTATTCATATCAGGTAAAGTCTCGCTGAAGTAACAGTAACTGATTGCAAATTCCTGGGGGATTGAGAGGCTTTGAAACTGATTGTCGTTTGAATCCAAGGTGAAGGGTGTTTGAGTAAAGATAAGGTGCAAAATAAAACTGGATGAATAAAATTGTCACGAAATATTACAGAAGAGTAAAATAGGAATTCAGTGCTACCCCATCCATTCGAAGTGGTGATTGACTGTCCTGTTGTTGTTGTCCATTGCACAAAAATGGATGTTCAACTCATAAAATTCTGAAAACATATTTTTGTATCAAATTCTCAACTCATTATTGATTGTTTTTCAGGCAATGCAACATATCTTGCACAAATTCCTGATGGAATTTAGAAACTGAATTCAGTTTCTAAATTTTGACCCCAGGAATACGCCCTTGAAATATTTGTATCGAATTCAATATATCCAGTTAATGTCCATAAAATATCCCGTTTATATCCATAACATATCCAGTTCATGTCCATTTCATACCATTACAGGTACATCATAGGTCCAATGTAGACCCATTAGAGGTCCATAAGACGTCCAATTTAGGTCCATCAAGTACAATTTAGGTCTATCAGAAGTCCAATTTAGGTCCATCAGAAGTCCATGCTATATTTATCATGTCCAGTGAATGTCCATTTTGGTCCAATGTATATCCATCCTTAGTACACACTGGACATCCAATGAACGTCCAATTTTGTGGCATATGGATATCCATAGGATATCCTTCTGGACATGAACGGACGTCCAATGGATATTCGTTATGTCCATTGTGGACATCCTCTGGACGTCCATTGTATATCGGTGTGTTATCTGGGAAGTTTACTTCAGAGTAGGATATCTTCTTGTTGCACGATATACAATTTACTCATTTGCCCTTCTACACTTTTGTAGATTATCTTGATCTCACTTTGATTCATTTTCAGACTGTGAGAGGTTACAAACCCACAAAATTCAATTCAGGAGCCGAATGTCCTCCATAAAATCAAACTTCTAATCAATATGTTGAAGGTGTTCATGTGACTTGGTCTATTCGTCCATTAAATTCACCAGAATTCATATTTTATCACTAAAAGTCAGTTCTGAACTACCTATCGGTTAATAATTTATTTACGTGTCGAATTTTATTCTTTTTGTGAACTATTTATTCTTTGTATTTGGCAGTAAGTACATATTATTTTGTAATTATTATTATTTCAGACTAAAAAGACAGAAATATGTGTATGAATCCATCCCTATACTCTACCCACTACATTCGAATTGTTTGATTCGAATATTGAACTTTTTCGATTTCAGCTGCATCTAGTGGACGAATATCAACAAACCATACATTTTTGTAATGAGTTTTCTGAGAAAATTGTTAAGCTGATGAATATGGACAAGGTGCAATTTTCTATAGAAAAGTTGTCAGCACTTCTGACTCGTCCTGTAGGATTATGTCAGGAACATTTTAATAAAATTTCGTATATTTCAATCCTATATACCTCTACTTCAAATTTGAAATCTCTATGTGAAGCGATAACTGAATGGTAGGCTTATCTCATATATCATTGTTACACAGTACCTGTTCTCTGTGGCAACATGGGAAAGTCAGTATGAATTTCTCGGCAGTCAAGTAGAAAATTTCTATTAAGCTTCTCTGAATGATTTCCTGCATCCATAACTTGGCAACAGCGCATTTCCGCAAAGTCAAAATGGCATAGCAGGAACCACCTGATTGAATAGAATGTCCACTTCGACCCATCTCCATATCAGATTTTCAGTAATCCGAAGTGACCAACTTGGCAACTGAACATTTCCGTAAAACAAAAATGGTACTATTTAGAATCGCCTGATAGCACAAAATGGCGACGTTCAATTATTTTTTCCATATCAGATTTCCAGTAATCTCAAGTGACCAAAACTTGGCAACAGCGCATTTCCGCAAAACAAAAATAGTACCATTAGATTAGGTTGAGGGTCTATAATCGAGACGTTCAACTGTTTTTCTCATATCAGATTTCCAGTAAACCAAATTTTTACCCAACTCATCTGTGCACTCACCTGTACAGCGGAAAATTGACGGCATAGTGCCTAAAATTTGTTTCTCGACCAGTACTTCATCAGCATTATATATGACTCGTGGTTTATAAAGTCACCCCCTGAAAATTTGCCTGGGCTTGTGGTCTATTATTCAATCAGAAATTCTTCTCATATGAGTTCCCCAAAGGTGGCGTATGCGAAAGTATTCTTAAATTTCAGAATAATTGAAATATTAACTAATTCTAAGTTTTCTGATGATACGAAAACTATAAATTTTGTACCTATGCGATTGAAACAATAATTGAAGTTTATGGCACATTAAAAGATGTACGCATCAGGCAATGCACAAATGTTCGTTTGGATGAAAAGTTCTTATTATTCTGACAAAAACTAGATGGAAGTTGAGAAACGGTGACTCCAAAATAGTTTGATAGACATTTACTTGTTCAATGGTGTTGAAAATAAGGTTGTAAATACCTTTGTTCTTGATGGTGTTTGGAACGCTAACCAGCTCCAGGTATCTTCGCAATTTTCACTTCACAATAACACTGATACAGGTAAGACGTTTCATATCAATTTCAAGGTTGTCTTGGAATACTTATTTTCTCCAAAATTATTGAATTTGTACTTCAAATAATCTTTATTTTTGAATTAAAGTGTCGTTCATTAAGACTTAGGTACTCTGATTTCTCTAATTGCTTGAAGTTGATATTTTCAAAAGAGAAAGACAGATGAAGTACAAGCGTTAGAGAGAGATGAACATATGTGAAAGTGATCTCGATCAACTAGAGCAGTCTTCAATGAACAAGCCTATACTACACCTTTTTCATATGTAATTCAGAAAGTATAACTTGTAATTCAGATTAGTAAAATGTAATTCAGAAAACGTAACTTGTAATTCAGAATTGTTAATTGTATTTCAGAAACCGTAACATGTAATTCAGATTAGTAAATTGTATTTCAGAAACCGTAACATGTAATTCAGATTAGCAAGTTCTATTTCAGAAAGTGTAACTTGAATTTCAGATAGTGAATTGTTATTCAGAAAGCGTCAATTGTAATCCAGAAACCATCACTTGTAATTCAGAAACCATCAAAGATATGACCGGTGTGAAAAGAGCGGCCAAAGATAGCAGCCGAAATCTCCGGAGACACCCCGGAGACACCAACAGGGGGCTATTATGATAAATAATAACAAATATCTACAAAATACAGTATGTGGACCTTTTGCATAACTTTAATGGGATTCAGGGTTGAAATTTTTAACCCTAAAATTTTGAATATTCATTTCAAATTGGTTCTAGCATACACAGATTTTGACTGTCCATTTTTTGTTGTAAAAGGACCATTCCGTTAAAGAATTGTTGACCTCCGTTGGGATCCCGGGATGGATTTTTCAACCCTACTATCAGGGGAGCAAGGTGGTGCATTTTGCACTTATCTTAAAAATTCGAATTATGAGTCGATTTTGTCAAAATATTGCAAATCACTTCTCCTTTACTGTTTGATCAGAAAATTCGACTTCCCGTTTGAGGATTTTTCCACTTCGGAGGGTTGTTGAGGGTAGTTTCTGATTCACAAATTATTTCACCCGATAGAGCGTGTTCAGTAGCTGTACAATAATTCATTTTTGTCAAAAAAAAAATCGAGCAATGGGTTTTTAAACTGTTTGAGGAATTTTCCACTTCGGAGGGTTGTTGAGGGTGGTTTTTGATTCACAAATTATTTTACCCCATAGAACGTGTACAGTAGCTGTAGAATAATGTATTTCCGCCAAAAAACATCTGGCAACGAGTTTATAAACTGTTTCAGGATATTTCAACTTCAAAGGGTTGTTGAGGGGTAGTGTTTGATTCACAAATTATTTTACCCTACAGAGCGTGTTCAGTAGCTGTAGAATAATGCATTTTCGTCAAAATACCTCGAGCAACGGGTAATTCAACTGTTTCAAGATTGTTCTAATTTAGAGGGGTGTGGAGGGGTAGTTTTTGATTCACAAATTATTTAACCCCATGGAACATATTCAGGAGGTTCACAATAGTTCATTTCCGTCGAAAAACCTGGAGCAATGGTTATACTTGAAGCGAAAAAAAAAAAGAAAAAAAAAACGTTGCTGCTTTCACACCCGTGGTCTTCATTAGTTTTTCATAAATTCAATGAGAAAGGTTCAGGGTTTTGTTTGTTTGACTTGATTGATTTTTTGAGATATGCGTCAATATGCAATGAGGGTCTGTATAGATTTTGAGAAGCATCAGAAATTGCATAACGATTTCCCGGGCAATTTTCCGAAAAGAAAAAAACACGAATAAAAATCGTACCGATGACTGAAATTAAATTTTTAATAGTGCAAAGGATAGAGCTAGAAAATGCAAACAAATCATGTCACCTGAAAATTTCAGAAAAAATTATTGGAAAACTGAGAAAACTTGAAAAATATGAATACAAAAATTTAAATTTTCTAAAATTCGAAATATCTCGGAAACGCTCAAAATTTTCCAAATTTATCATGAGAACTTTTTTGATTGCCTTCAGAAAATCTACAAAAAATGTGAATGATATTTTTCCATAAAATCAATGTACCGTGAAATAATCCAAAAAAAAACGGGGAATCGATAGATCTCCCAAACTATTGAAAAGAAAACATTTTTTTTGCAGCAAATACCTTTTGACAAAATCTACCTACTCTTCAAATTTCAGTTTTTAGAATTCGTTAACAGAGCTGGGAAAAAATAAAATCGAAAAAAAACGGGACTTTTTTTATAAAAGCATCAAAATTTAAAAACTAAACGAGATATCGAAAAGTTTGTAGGAACAATTTCATTGTACTAACTCAGTACTACAAAAAACTACGTATAAATTTTTTTATATTTAAAAAAAATATATAAAATTTCACGACATTAGCGCCTTCTGGCGGGCCTTTATCTTCCACCTAGTCTTCTGGCAATTTTTTCTCCCCTTATTTGTATAACATCCGATTATTCTGCCAATTTCCAGCCTTGCACCTTATGACTTATTTTACGTAAAAAATGCATATTTAACCCTCAACCCTCGCGTTATTCTTCCGGGGTGCCTTCTGGCGGGCCCGTCTCACGCTACGTTGGTGACACCCGAGTCTATAAATGCTAAAATTCACTTTGCACCGAGTCACCCGTATTTCTACGTAGTCAGCTCTCCGTCTAATACGGGTTGTTCTTGGTTTCTGAATTACAGTTGACACTTTCTGAATTACAACTCACGCTTTCTGAATTACATGTCACACTTTCTGATTAACAATTCACTAATCTGAATTACAAGTTACACAATCTGAAATACAACTTACTAATCTGAATTACATGTTACGGTTTCTGAAATACAATTTACTAATCTGAATTACATGTTACGGTTTCTGAATTACAATTTACTATTCTGAATTACAAATTATACTTTCTGAAATACATGTTATACTTTCTGAATTACAATTGAAAAAGGTGTAGCACAACCGGCTCGTATTATAGATGTTCCAAGGAGACTAAACGTTATTTGACTACTACTCTCTTTTGTAGATGTTCTAGGCAAAGAGTACATTGGTGTACTCTGTGGTTCTAGGCGTCTCCTGTCATCGTGATTCAATTGTTTAAATAACTAACAAATATTTTTGAGATATACTGAATGTTTTCCTTTTGTTGACATTAGACATTGGGAATTTTGCTTCCATATAATAAAAATATTATTTTCCGAATTATTATTCCATATTATGCATCTGTGAGCTTCCAAATGAATCAATGAGTGTTTTGCCAATAAGATTTTTCAACTGCTTTAAAGTTTTGTTGCCTCTGGTTTTCATTTTGATTACACAGAAATTTTTTAAATTCATTTACTACCAACTTCAAAAATCATTACAGTATATATATAATATAGAGTGCCCTTCCTGTTAAATGAATAATTGAGTGTTTTGCTAATAATGTATTTGATGTGTTTTGAAGTTTTGTTGTCTCTGGTGTTCATTTTGATTTCGATTCCACAGAAAGTTTTTAATTAATTTTCTTCCAACATTACAAAATCATTACAGTATATTATATAAAAAACAGTACGGCTTTTTTTAAGCCTACCTCCCCCTGTTAACTTTTGAAGGATGGAACAGAAACCATTTTGAATTATATAACTGATACTATTTGTTGAAATGAATGACATTTTGATTGCTTGATAGAAGAAGACAAACATATAAATTTAAAATAGCATGGGAGGTCAAGTGACACATCGTTGAAATAGTAATTTACGTAACAAGTTCAGAAAATACTGTTTTTTTTTTGGACGAGTAGACCAAATTCTAGGACGAGCGTTAGCGAGTCCTGGAAGTCTGCGAGTCCAAAAACTGTTTTCGGACGTGTTGCGTACACTATTTTTTCGGCAACCATGTAAAATAACAAATCAATGCATTTAGACTAAGAGACGAAGAGAGGTCGACCTTCACCCATCTGTTAACCGGATGAAACATACGTTTTATCAAGTTACATAAATAGACGAATACGCCTAAAATGGGTTGCCTATCAAAAGGTGGTCATGACTATATACAGTAGGCGAGTTCGGTATTCATATCCAGATTGATCATTTTTATTTGGAACGTTCGTTTATTAGGTCTGGAGGTAGGGGAGGTAAATCTGCGCCGTTCATTTATTCAATCAGATTGATCCGAGGTAAATCCATTTGCTCCAAGCATTTTGGCCGACGAAATGGATTAATTTGACTTTTAAGGTTATGTTTTTGTTGTTTTTTTTAGGAAGGAAATAAATCGTGTCAAAAGACCGGATCAATATTTTCTATATTTGGGCAAAAAAAATCAATTGTATTTACATAAAAATTAAAATGATATTGAAAAATTTTACTCTATATGAAAAGAGAAAATTATGTTACCTAAAACTCTCAATATTTGAGTGGCACCATAACGTAATTAGTGCTTGGTTTTCCAAAGGAATTTCAGGATGGCCTGAAGTGACAGACTTTTTCGATAATTTATGGAGTTTGTTAGGCAAATCTTCAAAAGCTGAGACAGTTATTCGAAGTGTCTTTTAAACTGCATGTCATTAAATCGCGTAACGACTAATTTAGCAAAGTTTTCTAATTTTTCTAATAAAGTATTTTCTGGTATCTCATCATCATCACTACCATCTCCAAATATAATTTGATGGCCCTGGGCTACCGCAAAAGTTGCAGACGATATAGCATTCAACATTTCACCATTATCTGTCAACTACCATCAACCTTCTAGGACAGAGAAAATCGCGTTCAGTTATTGCAGATTGATCGCTTTGCTCGGTGGTCACGAGAGTAAAATCTCGTCTGATCTTGGATCATATTACCGAACCCAGCTAGTGAGTTTCAAAAATTTGCACAATATGGAAACTTTTTTATTATTGATTTATCAAAAAAAAAAATATTCTTCATCAAAATTGGTTTTGATCAAGAGTAAAGTACCCTGGCTGTGATTCCAAATTTGAATACTTCGAACATTGTAGTTCTTATTTGCATTATACAGGGTGACCCAGGGTTAAACCGCCAAATGTTTAGGATCGATTTTTTAGTCAAAAATAACATTTTAGTTTTCTTTAATCATGTGTCCTAACTTACTTCATTTTCGAGAAACAGCTTGTCAAAGTTCCTTGGCCTGCAAGCTCTCCTGACCTAACTTCTATGGATTTTTGTATAGGGTGCAATGAAAACCAAAATTTATGCTGAGCCCATCAACGACGAAGGTACTCCCTGGAAAAGAATTGTTCAAGCAGCCCCAGATCATAGGTGCGAACTTTGCATTGAAAAAAACTGTTGTAATTTTGAGCAGTTTTTATGAATTTTTGTTTTCTGGTTTTCTAATAAATTAAAATAAATAAATTTGTCTTGATATCAATTACTTAGAAACGTTTTTCGTGTTACATGCAAGGAAACGGATTTCAAATTGTTTCTCAAAAATGAAGCAAGAAACGAAAAAATTAAACAGGCAAAAAAATTGTATCTTTAATTGTTCAATCCCGAAAGAATTGAATATACAGAAACACAGTGGAGTACAATAATTTGTCCTAATATCAATTATATTACCATTTGGGACGCCACTGTAGTTAATGATTTCATTATAAGTACATTAAAGAAGGTCCTTATTACCGCTAAAAATAAGCATGCTAGGTTTTATTAAAATCAGCAAAAAGGTTTTTAAACAATTGATGAAAAATCTAATTTTATAAAAACGTTGAACAATCTGTATTTCGAAAACGAAGCAGATTAGGACACATTTATATGGCAAAAAAAATCCTTTTTACCTAAAAAACCGATCCTAAACGTTTGGCTGTTTAACCCTGGGACACCAGACTTCAGTGCTTGTTGGCCTCGGCTTAACGCCTCGGCCAACAATTTACATTGTCGTCCGGGAATGTATTGCTTTTACTACTAGATACACAATATACTATTGTTACCTAGTGTTTTTATCATGAATTTCTGATCTTTTGATAAATTGATCTTCATTATTGAAAATATAATTGCATAATAATTCAAATATAAAGTGAAGGTAATGTTAAATTGTTTAAATAACTAACAAATATTTTCGTGATATACTGAATGTTTTCCTTTTGTTGACATTAGACATTGTGAATTTTGCTTCCATATAATAAAAATATTATTTTCCGAATTATTATTCCATATTATGCATCTGTGAGCTAGTTGGGAGCTCAAAACGATAATAGCATAGTATAAGCTTTTGAAAAGTTAGTGAAAAATACTGCTTTATTATTCGAAACTGTTTTGTATTCCTCAAATTTGTTGTGTATTCTCCACGTGCCATTGGAGGAAACCTGTTCTTTGGAAGATAAGCAGTTTTATTCAAAATTATCCATGTGACAGTTATTGGCAAGTAATTTTGAAATGTCACAGAGTCAGTCAGAAATTATAATAGATGATCAAGATTCCAATGACGGTTTTCAGTGCACACAGATAAACTATTCCAAAAATGATGATGTTTTCGTGGAAAATTCCATAATAACTAAAGAAGTATTCAACAAGCAAAGTAGACCAAGTTTATTTCAAGAAAGTAATTTGGATAGATCAAATGATATAACATACTTGAAAAGAGAAAATGAACTTCTACAAGAACTCTTGAAGGCAAAAGACACCATCATATCCAAGAATGACAAAATAATTAATACTCTCACTGGACAGGTGGACTATTTATCTAAAGAATACAATAAATTAATTTTGGAACGCAATGTAAGTCAAACAATTCTGAATGAATTAACTTTTTTAAAATCCAAAGTGGTCGACTTCACAGCAAAAGTAAATTTTTCGAAAAACTGTGAAACTATATCGTGCGCTGAAGTTCTGAAGAGTGAAATGACAAAGAAATTTGATATTCCACATAATATTCCTTCATTGATCGTAAAACCCAGAAAGCAACAGACATTCCAAAAAACGAAAGAAGAAATTCAAGCTAAAGTCAATCCAATTCTCGCAAAAGCAAGCATTACCAAAATACAGGATATAAGAAAAGGGGGTGTGTTATTGAAAACAAATTCTGAAGAAGAAATTAAACGTTTACTAGAAGTTACTGAAAAAGAAATCGGAAAAGACTATGAGATCACAACAACCAAACTGAAATCACCTAGGATTGTTTTCATTGGGCCGAAAAAGTTCGAAAATACTGAGGAAATGAAAGAAGAACTAAGCGTTTACAACTATATTGATGGAGAAGATGTACTGAATGTGAAATTTTCTAGGCAATCAAAATTCTCAAAAAATTGTATTACATACGTTGAAACTAATGGAAAAACATTCCATAAATTGGTAAACAAAGATATAGCTCTAGGTTGGTATAAATTTAGAATAAGGGAGGATTTCAATATAATTTTATGTTCTAAATGTAATGGTTATGGTCATATATACAAAGACTGTAAAAACACTCTATCTTGCTCTATTTGTGCTGAAAAACATTTCACTAATCAGTGCAACAACAAAAATAATCCTTGTTGCTTTAACTGCAAGATAGCCGTGGAAAAATTAAATGGAAAACTAACTTTGATCACATATGTAATAGTGATAAATGTCCAATTTTCCAGAAAAAAATTACTTTAGCAAAAGAAAGAACAAATTATGAATAGTACGATAACAACTAACTTCACAAAACTCAATAATTTCAATATTCTTTATATGAATATAAGAAGTTTATCAAATAAATTAAATGAGGTAGAGATTTTACTAAAAAAATATAAACAAACACATATGTTAGTCTTGACAGAGACTTGGCTCAAATCAAATGAAAGTACTTATTTCAATATTCCCAACTTTTCAAGTATTCATCATTGCCGTGAAGATAAGCAGGGAGGTGGTGTTGCGATATATTTGAGACATGGATTGAAATATCAGAAAATTATTAAAAATATAAATAAGGAATATAATACAATTGAAATTGAAATTTGTCAATTACAAACTAAACTAAAAATTATTGCTTTATACAGACCACCAAATTCAAAAGTTGGTGAATTTCTAGAATACCTGGATAAATTGATGGTATCGAAACAGAAATTAATTTTGATGGGAGATTTCAATTTAAATTTATTAACAGACTCTAATGATGTTGTAAACTATAAAAATACTATAGAAAGCAATGGATTCCAAATTATGAATGACATCAACACAAATTCTTATACTAGGAAACAAAATAATTCAATGAGTATTCTTGATCACATTGTGACAAATTGTTACTTTTTCAATTTCAAAATTACTTTATTTGATACTTCAATAAGTGATCATAGAATAATGTACACAACCATAAAAAGATCTGATATAACTTTGAAAAAATTCAAAAAGCATTTAATAATAAAAACAGATTATCCAAAATTTAGGAAACTCGTTTCTGAAAAACTAATTTTAAAGGATTATAATAATTTTTTTGAACTGATAAAAATTATCTCAGAAGCCAAAAATCAGTCAAGTATACAAATTCATGTTAGAGCTCGTGAAAACAACGATTGGATAACAGAAACCATCATTAGAGAAACAGAAATGAGAAATACTAAATTCAAATTACATAAACAGAATATTGATGATGAAAACTTATTCAATAAATATAAAGTTCAAAGAAACAAAGTCAACGCTATGATCAAAAGAGCTAAAGCTGAACATATTAATAGAAAATTTGAGTCCTCCCAAGGTAATAACAAAAAAATTTGGAATACAATAAACTATTGCATTAGAAATACTTCAAAATTGAATAAAAATAATGATATTCAAGTAATAAATTCAAATGGTAATTATTATTACCGATGAATTGGTAATTGCTGAGGTGATGAATAATCACTTTTCAACTATTGGTGATAATATAAGTAGAGAAATGGTCGCATATTACAATAATATTCCTCTAGTAATTAATGATTCTTCAATGCTTCTGTTTCCCACTGACGAAAACGAAATTTTAAATTTAATGTATACTTTGAAAAAAACTTGTCCTGATCCAGATGGTTTGGTAACCAAAGACATTTTTGAGTTGAAAGATATTATAACAAAACCTTTATCAAAAATTATTAATGAATATTTTTCAAGAGGAATATTTCCAGATGAATTGAAACACGCTTCTGTTAGAGCTATTTACAAAAGTGGTGATCCTCAAAATCCCGGTAATTATAGACCAATAGCATTATTGAGCATTTTCTCCAAAATTATTGAAAAACTATTAAAAAAACGCATAGTTAATTTCATCAATGAAAAATATGGTTTTGATGAAAACCAGTTTGGATTTCAAGAAAACAGTGGTACTCAATCAGCAGCATTACAAGTAATTGATAAAATTCGAGAAGGACTTGACAAAGGAAATTATGTAGTTGCAATTTTCATGGACCTCAAAAAAGCATCTGATACCGTTGATCACATGACACTGTTGAAACATTTGGAGTCAATGGGAATCAGAGGCATTGTAAATGATCTCCTTAAATCATATCTATCTCATAGAACAATAAGTACCAAATCTTGTAATTTTGAAACTGACAAACTTTTCATTAATAAAGGAGTTCCTCAGGGTTCTGTTTTAGGTCCAATTTTATATTTATTGTATATTCAAAATATTTCTAGAATGCATTTAGAAGGTAAATATACCATTTATGCAGATGATACAGTGATTTTATATGAGAACTCTAATCCTTCAATTTTAGAAACTATTATCAATGAAGATATGAAAAAATATGAAAAGTGGCTTTATTTTAATCTTTTGTCATTAAATACTAGTAAATCCGAATACATAGTATTTCAACAAAAAAATAAACAAAAAATTAATCTGAATTTAAAAATAAAAAATGATGTTTTAAAACAAACTCCACATATAAGGTATCTAGGAATATGGATTGATGAAAATTTGAAGTGGGACAAACATATTGAAGTGCTTATAAAAAAATGTCTTCCTTAATTGGAGCCCTGAGAAGATGTCCCAAACTCAATCCAAAAATTGCAGATATGATTCTACATTCTCATATAATAAGTAGAATGACTTATCTCATAAACATTTGGGGAACATGTTTCAAAAATAATTTCAACAAAATTTCCATTTTATATAAAAAAGCCTTAAAAGTATTGTATCGTCTTCCATATGATACGCCAACAATTCAACTCTATACAATTACAGAAAAATTTTCCTTAGAAGAACTCTATTCTATAGAAACTTTCAAAATGTCTTTCAATATTGTGAATAAAAAAAGTTAAATCAAACTTCATATTAACTAGAAATTCTGAAATACATAGTTATCGTACTAGGCAACATAACATGTTCCATATTGATCCTGCTAACTCAATTTTTTGACAAAAGAGATTTGCACATTCAGCTCTGTCAAATTTTAATAAATTACCAATTGAGATCAAGAATTCCAGAAACATCATTCAATTTAAAAATCGATTAAAAAAGTACATGCTTGCACAAAGAAATAATCTCAATTAATATTATTTTCAGTATGTGACATAGTCAAGGCCTCCTTTACTTTAAAATTACCAAGGACTATTCTTTGTATATCTGGATTCTTATTTTATTTTTTTATTTTGTCCGTTTTGAACTTTTCTATTTTAAATTTATAGAATATAAATTGTTTGAAATGTTCATAAACAGTCTTCATACCAGTTTTACGTAACTGTCTGACTGTTTTATGATATTCATTTTAGAAACGTTATTTTACTAATGAATAATTTTTTTATACTCCTTGTATTTTGATGTATTATTATGTATTAATATTATTATGTATTAATAAACTTTGATCATTGATAAATTTGGAAATGAGCCCACTAAGGTACCTCAGCTAGCCCTGTCAGGGGCTACACCTAAAACATCAAAGGACATGAGTATGGTACCCAGCACCTTGAGGCCAAATCAAACAGGTCTCAGACAGAGAACAGTAGGCCCCCAACTTGTCAAGGGTCGCCTCTCTTTCGGTCCTCCCACTCCTTTTCCCGAGAGAACTATCATCCAGTCAGCCATGTCTTCTGTCCGATCCAGCCTCCAGTACCAGGCGACGCCTATTCAGTCGCTTGGGGTGCAAGCGGCTCCGGCACCGATGCTCGGCGCTCAAGGTACCCTGGTACCCATGCCCGGTACCGCTATGACGTTGCCGAGGAGCATACTGCCCAGGGAACGATCCGTGTTGGACAAGATGATCCATTATCTCATTGGCGACGGACCTTCCAACAGATACGCACTCATTTGCCAACAATGTTCCAATCATAATAGTCTCAGACAGAGAACAGTAGGCCCCCAACTTGTCAAGGGTCGCCTCTCTTTCGGTCCTCCCACTCCTTTTCCCGAGAGAACTATCATCCAGTCAGCCATGTCTTCTGTCCGACCCAGCCTCCAGTACCAGGCGACGCCTATTCAGTCGCTTGGGGTGCAAGCGACTCCGGCACCGATGCTCGGCGCTCAAGGTACCCATGCCCGGTACCGCTATGACGTTGCCGAGGAGCATACTGCCCAGGGAACGATCCGTGTTGGACAAGATGATCCATTATCTCATTGGCGACGGACCTTCCAACAGATACGCACTCATTTGCCAACAATGTTCCAATCATAATAGTCTCAGACAGAGAACAGTAGGCCCCCAACTTGTCAAGGGTCGCCTCTCTTTCGGTCCTCCCACTCCTTTTCCCGAGAGAACTATCATCCAGTCAGCCATGTCTTCTGTCCGACCCAGCCTCCAGTACCAGGCGACGCCTATTCAGTCGCTTGGGGTGCAAGCGACTCCGGCACCGATGCTCGGCGCTCAAGGTACCCTGGTACCCATGCCCGGTACCGCTATGACGTTGCCGAGGAGCATACTGCCCAGGGAACGATCCGTGTTGGACAAGATGATCCATTGTCTCATTGGATACGCACTCATTTGCCAACAATGTTCCAATCATAATGGTATGGCTTTCAAGGAAGATTTCGAATACCTCTCGTTCCGTTGCTGTTACTGCTCTCACTTCAACCCTTCGAGGAAGCAAAGACCCACGGGTCCCAAACTGGAATCGAGCTCTTCCACAACGAAAACGACCGCCGACTCGGCTTCGGATTCCGACAAGAAAACCATCGAATCCGACGACGAAGTCGGATCGGAACCGATAAGGGCAGATTCGTCCGATACCGAGCGGAACTCGGATTTCGACATAGCTGTCGGACATAGACCCTAGAGAAATGGAGACTGACATCAGAAGGCAAGACGCCCAAGTCGTCGAGGTGACCGAATTCCTCCAAGGAGGTTCCGGTGATGGGGATGGGACCGAAAGCGCGCCGGATCTGAATCCCTCGGATCTGAATCCGTCCGCTGCCGACGGGGGCGAAAGTACGCCGGATCTGAATCCGTTTGAAACGGATGTCGGCAGAGCGGACAGCCCGATGGAAACCGATGCGAAAGATTCGCCTATCAAAGAAGCTTCGGTGGAAAACCTGAGCGAAACCTGAAGAATGAAGACTGACTTCTCGATATCTTTTAGCAATTCGTATTGTACAGACTTGCAGTGAATTATATGCGGGGCCAATGACTTTAGGTTAGTAAAAGTACTCAGTAAATAATGTTCATGTGTTTTGGACCGTTGTAGTTCACATTTTTTTCAATCTCAACTTGACTAGCTTTCGATTTTTTTTGTTTTGAGGAGGGGTTTGATTTTCTCTAGAGCTATAGGTCTGAAATTCCTCTGGAAATTTCAAACTTCTCTGGAAATTTCAAACTTCTCTTTGACATTTCGCCCTTTCCTTTAGAAATTTCGGCCTTTTCTTTCGAAATTTCGCCCTTTTCTTCGAAATTTCGCCCTTTTCTTCGAAATTTCGACCTTTTCTTCGAAATTTCGCCATTTTCTTCGAAATTTCGCCCTTTTCTTCGAAATTAAGCCCTTTCCTTCGAAATTTCTCCCTTTTCTTCGAAATTTCGCCCATTTCCGAAATTTTGTCCTTGCTTCGAAATTTTGCCATTTTCTTTGAAATTTTGCCCTTTACTTCGAAATTTCGCCCTTTGTTTCGAAATTTCGCTCTTTGCTTCGAAATTTCGCCCATCGAAATTTCACCCAACTCTCGAAATTTTGCCCTTTTCTTCGAAATTTTGCCATTTTTTTTTTCTCGAAAATTTGCCCTTTTCTTGCCTGTTTCTTCAAAATTTCGCTCTAATTTTTCCCTTTTCTTCGAAATTTCGCCCTTCGAAATTTCGCACTTCGAAATTTCTCCATTTTTTTTCGAAATTTCGCTCTTTTTTTCGAAATTTTGCATTTTTTTCGAAATTTCGCTCTTATTTTCGAAATTTCGCCATTTTTTTTTTTCGAAATTTGGCCCTTTTTTTCGAAATTTCGATTTTTTATTCCAAACGTCGGGTTTCATGTAACTTTTCTTCCAGTTTGAATAGCATTGGATTTTGACTTTTTGACTGTTCTTTACTGAAGGAAATCTGGTATAGTCGAAGGATATTTTTGATCCTAGTTCAGTTTGTGAGATCCACGATGAACGTCCGTAAGTTGATAATTTTCTTGGTGGAAAATTATTTAACTTCAATCATAAGTGGTTACATTTTTTAACGTCGCTCTGGGTTTTTTCACCTTTGGAAGAATGTAGCATTTTGAGAAAGCAGTTATAATTTTAACCATTTTTCAACAAATCCAGATATATCAGTTTTAGGTTGATGAAATGTTGAATCAGTTATTCAGTATCTTTTGTTCGGGAATGTTTTTCTTAGGGTTATGTCTTGTTTTAAATTGAATCTAGTGCTTGTAAATTTGCAAATTTTCATCAGAACCATAATAAAGTTGAACAACTTCCCACTTTCTTATTTGATAAAGTTTACAAGGAGAAGATTTGAAAAGGTGTGTGTATAATTCTACAAAACAAAATTGAAATCAAGCAATAACAAGGAGAGATACGTTAAATATTTGATTTGTAAGACCTGCGTTGACTCTCATACCCATATCTATATTTATTCTTTCCAAATTTCATAGTCATTGGCCCATCTTAGATTTTTTGTCTGTGTTTGTCTTATTTATTAACATTTTCTATTTTGAACTAAAGGTGGGTGTACGCTGTCCTGATATCAGTTGGCGTTTGAATTTTGGGCCGTTTTATAACTTCTGTTGGAGGGGAATATGATGTAATTTCAGTTTAAAAATCATAGTCATTAGGTTCTTTTTTATCCGTAGTTTAGCCTCTTCTAACGTTATTATCATTACTACTCATTATTGAAATTGCATGTAATGAACCATTGGATTCTCGTGAATCTTTTCTACCTAATTTTTAAATTTTCTCCTGTCAATTCGGTAACAACTGAAGTTTTTAAATATTTTCTATACACTGTAAATATTTATATATGTATATAATCGTTTGCTGTTTTATAAAGGAATGATATTCAATTTTATTAAAAATCCCTACAACTAAGCCGTCTCGAAACACCAGAGATAGGTCTGATTATTCGTTTTTGTACAAGAAAATCGTTATTTACATGTGCGGACCAACCCCAAAAACACCATATCCCAACCGTGATTCCATCTGTACATAGTAAATGTTGAGTTTTTGTTTTGTATTCAAGACTTCCCTTAAGTTTTGGAGTAAGTAATTATGAGATGAATTTAGATTTTGGACCAACTTATCACAGTGAGTTTTCCAACTTAACGAACTGTCAAAATGGATACCAAGAAATTGAACACTTGTACAATTTTGAGCCACTTGTTTATCACTAATTTAGATATACAGTTCTGGTCAAGACCATTGGTAATTCCGGAATCTAAGGAAGACTGTCTTTTCAGAATTTAAATAGAGTTAGCCAAAAACAATACATTTAACTTTTGGAAAATGTCACTACACTGTTTTTGTAGTAAAATATCTTTTTACTCGGGATACAGTCACTGATGTATCATCAGCGTATGTGGTAAGTGCATAATATATTGACACGTTTAAGTCATTTATATATAAAATAAATAGTATTGGTCCCAACACTAAGCCCTGTGGTACTCCAAGGAAAATGTCAGTTGCTGAGGATTGTTTGGGTATCTATTTTCCTTTTACTCTTTCAAAGTGAAATTAGGAGAGGAAATATGATTCATGGATGTACAGTTATAAAATATTCTCGTCATTAAATGAACTCAATTTTTCAAGATTCCACTTGCTTTCGTACTAGACCTTTTTATTTTTCCTGAAGTACGCCAATGTGATTCTGACAGATAACAGACACAATGCGCGTGTCCCATGACCACAAGTCAATTTCGTGATTGGATCAATTTCAATAATATGGTATTGGCAGCATAGTTTAAAGGTTAAGTCGGTGATCTTGACAACGGAAATAAATAGTGTCATTTACATACCTAGGGTAATAATGACTTTGACAAGTAATACCTTCAGCTTCATTTATATCAATTCTTAGGTTATGAAACTTTTTGAATATTATTGTTGTCGGTTTATTCGGTAACTTAGTTACGCGCACAAGCAACTTAGAATGAAATAGCGGAACGAATAATCACGAAGGAAGGGTACGAAAACAAACTTCAATCCAGGCAAATTTTGAGAAATGTGAACAAGCAGCGGGAAAAACGTAATAAGTAACACGGAATTTATCGACTGTTAAAACATCCTCGGCAAGCGACAAGCCTCGGCTCGTACTCGCTCACCTCGAATGTTGACACGTCTTTACATTCCTTGTTACTTAAATAACTATTGAGTTATCGATAAAATGTGAAACTTCAGGACAAAGAAGCATATTTTGAATTTGGTTCACATGTCGTTGTGCCCACATTTCATTACACACATTGCGTCGCCCTATTTAACATGTCACTGAAAGAAAAGTATCAAAGTTGCGTAACTGAATTAGATATTAAAATTTTCATTTTAGAAAATTCAAATTTTGCTACAAATTAGATCAATCTTATTGAAATTGGGTGAAGTTATTCTTTTCAATCATATAATGCGATGTATAGTCAGTTTCAAATTATTCATGACAAAATATTGTTACTTTCTGTTTAGATCTTTCAAAATCCTCTGATTTATCTGAAATCTTAGGCAAATATAAATGTTCCATACTGATTCTTTAATGTTACTATTTTTTCTTATTTACACAATATATATAAAAAGAGTTTAGAATGATTCTAGTCTACTGACAAGTTTCCACATACTCTAATGGTTGATCTCCCAAGGCATTCACACTCTCCCCACATTCAAATCTCTTGAAATCAATAATTTCTAATTTGTGTTCTGCAAGAACATCTTTAACTGTAACACTATCGTCCAACAAATATTCCTGATGAATTAAACACGATTCTTCATCTTTATTTTTTGATGGTTCATCATTGGATGTTCCAATTTTTTTCGGATCCATTCCAACAACATGTTGGCAAATACCTGAAAAAAAAAACAGATTTTGAATTTGAAATTAATCCGATAGATTAATAGAAGACATGAATATAATTACATATTCTTCTCAATAACAAAGGAAACTTCAATAGATTAAATATTCATGACTTTCATTTTATTTTAATTACTATATTATTGAAGCTTGTCTTTATTTGTAGAGTGCTCAGTTGAAAGATAACATCATCCACGTGGGTGCTTAATAAGATAGCTCCTGATGATGATAACTTTGGTGGTGAAACGCGGGTCCAGTGAAACAAAGTTTTGGTGCTTGTGTAGTGTTCTCTGTTTTTCAATGAACATTTCATGATTTGTCTCCATGCACTCTGAATAATTTATTTATTTATTGTTAATGATACAATATATATATATGTATTACATAAAAATAAATTCATTCATGAAAACATGACCAAATAAGTAAAAAACTTGTCCAAGATCATGTAAAATTAATTATGAAATAATCTATATCAAAATACACATGATGAATATCCATAATATATACATATGAAGAAAGAAAAAAAATAGCAAAATGAACTTGAATGTATGCCTAAATAACCTTGGTCACATTTTGTATGAATAAAAACAATAACAAAAAACTAATTATTAAAAAAATTTTACATACAATTAATTTTCCAAATTTTTCAGAATTCTCAATCAACCAGAATTTGATTTTATTTTTGAATCCCCAAAAGCTAGTTTTTTTAAAGAAACTGGCAAATTATTATAAATCTTTTTACCTATATAAATGGCATACTTTTCAGTTGATATCCAACCATCCATTTTATTCTTTGTTTCATATTTATGTTGTATATGATTATCAATTTGTAATTTTTTTCTTATGTAAATTGTCGATGCTTTATAAAATAATTGTAAGAGAGATAAAATTTTATATTGTTCAAAGAGAATTTTAGAAGAATAATCGAAGGGTTTTTTAAAAATAATTTTCAAGGTGTACTTTGAATTGAAGAAAGTGGTTTTAAAACGTGTTTATAAATGCCTCCCCAACCTATTATACCATAGGCCAAGATAGACAGAAAGAGGCTATAATAAAAACTTATAATTAATTCACGACTGACAATGTTTCTCAACAATCTAAATTTATAAAGTGTTTTCCTCAGTTTTTTTTCATCAATTTAGTAATTTGTTTATGCCACTTGAGGTTGCAATCTAAATGAACTCAACTTTGGAAATATGTTCGCTACAGTTACACAGTTCTTCATTTTTTAGACATGAAATTGCATAGATTTTCAATTTTTCAATTTTTTTTTGGTTGCATATTAGCATGCAAGGTGAATGTCACAAAAGAGATTTTTTCAAATTCAAAGTTAGTAAATCGTGATTGAGATTATTTTTTACTGATACTGTTTCTTCCCAGATATTCCCACAACTATATAAACTGTATCATCAGCATAAGAAAACAACTTTCCTTTAATTTTCGTATTAAACAGATCATTGATTGATATAAATCAAAAATAAAATAGGTCCTAGAACTGACCCTTGGGGAACACCACATTTTACTTTTCTAGAATTACTTTTGATATGATCAATCTGAACAGTTTGTCACCTTTCACGCACTCACTATGAAGTTAACTAATCAAAGAAACATCATTTAAGAAAATATATAGCAGAAAATAAAAGCTTCACACTTCACAGGTGATTGAAAAATTCAACAATCCAAGCTTCATCTACAAAATAACATTGAACTGCAGAAGTATTCAAAAGTAATCTTAAATGAAATAAATACCTTCAAATCACCTTACCAAAATGTTATTTCAAGTTTTTGATTTTGGTAAAAAATCTAACAGAGTTCTAGTATAGATATTAACACAAAAGTTGTAAAAAAAGTATAAATTTCTTCAGAGTGCTTACCTTTGCTAATTTCATTCAAACTTTCAATAGGTTCAGCTGCTTTATATGCCAATAAACCTCCAAGTCTACCTATTAAGACTTTATCAGTTGCACCTCCTGAAGGATGGGCATATGCTGAAAAGAAATATATTAATTGAGGATAACAATCAAAATATTATTCCCAGGTTATTTCCAACTTTGCCCACCTTTCGTGGTGATATCAGTGTTCCACAGATTTTTTGGAAATGGCATAAAAGATGTCAAGAGTAACAAAGAATGCTCACGACTAGACTCTAGTGGAGACGGGAGGAGGCCATTTGTAACAAATTGTACTCACCCTACAGATTTTATATTGATTCCCATCTAACACTAATAATAGCAATAAGTACTTAGGTTAAGTTATGTTTGAACGTGAGTGGGCCCTTAGCAGGCCCTCTACTGCGGCCAATGGCCTACTGTGGCTCACCCTATGGTTCTATTTCTCCCAGTATATCCAATCTCTTGACGAAATTGAGGAATGCATTGGGAGAATAATTTACCAGGTTTTCTGGCCTTACTGTCGTATCGCCAAATATTGAGAATCTGGTTCTGGCCGCTGCAGGGCATGTACAGGGTGTCCCAAATTCGAGCCTCATCATTGGGATCTCGGAAACCAGAAGAGATACGAGGTAGGTTAAATGGAGGCAACGTTGGGCAATTTCGTGCTCATTGTAACGCCGCTTCATATTTGAAAAATTCCGAATACTTCCAAAGATTTTTGGAAAAAACCGATTATTCGCGATTTCATTTTTATTTTTTTGTGACTCTATTTGAATAGATATAACAAAACAAATTTCACATTCTCATTGCTACTTTTTCTGTTCTACAGATTTTCAAACAGACGTTTCGTATTTGAGCTGCCATCATCAACTTTGTTTTTTAAATACGGCCCTGGATTTTTTATAATAGATTTTAAAACTTTCTAATGTCCCAAAACAAATGATGTATCGCACTTATTCTAAAAGTTTATATTAATAGCATTTTTCATAAGAACTAATGAGTTAAGAGAGAGACAAAAATTTGATTTTTAATAGATTTAAAACAAACTTTTTTTGTAATAACGCACTGCATAAAACTCAAAAACTAACATAAAAGTGGGTGGTTAATAAATAATATAATTGAAGTGTCATCCCTCAAACTCTAGGCCCTAGGCTATAGTTACAAAAATAATTGCATTTTATTAAAGTGGCTATGCATCGTGCATTCTGGCTATCTTAGTTCATTTGTTAATGTTTAAATTATCCAATATTTTGACAGTTCACTGTTCGTTCACTAATAGTTAACGCTTATTAAACGAAAATGACTTTTTCTAACGAAGAAAAACGAGACATGATAAGGATTTATTATATTTCGAATCGAAATTCAAAAACGGCTTGTGAGCGCTATTTGTTGGAATATCCAGAAAGACGGCAGCCGCATTATAGTTATTTTGCTAATATTGATAATAATTTAGCTCAATACGGAAGTTTTGTTGAGCCAAGGGTTGAATATGGAACACGAATCGATCCAGAAGAGGAACAAATTATCTTGAACACTGTAAGTTTGAAAAGTAGAAAGTAAAATGAATAATTTTAAATTATTTTTAAGGTCAATGATAATCCTTGAGCTTCAGTTAGAGTTTTCTCAGAAGAAGTAGGATTACCGCGAATGAGAGTTTGGAGAACTTTAAATAAGCGTGGATATATACCTTACAAAATCCATATTAGTCAAACACTAAGACCTGGCGATGCTGAGAGACGATTAGAATTTTGTAACTGGTTGCAAAATAAAATTAATGAAAATGATGACTTCCTAAATAAAACTATATGGACCGATGAATGCAGTTTTTCAACAGATGGACTATTTAACAGACATAACGAACACTATTGGTCAATAGAAAACCCAAGGCAGAATCAAGAAGTAAGACCTCAGGGACGACAATCATTTAACGTATGGGCACAATAAAATTATCGGCCCGTTTTTTATTCAAGGAAACTTAAATTCCGATAGATATGCAGAATTAATAAGGACCAATATATTGGATTCCTTAATGGAACAACCTTTGGGCGTATTACATCAACTATGGTGGCAACAAGACGGTGCACCACCTCATAATGGGAGATGTGTTAAAAATTTATTAAATGAATTATTCCCTAATAAATGGATTGGAAACCAAGCTCCCGTACGTTGGCCAGCTAGAAGCCCCGACCTAAACCCTCTAGACTACTTTCTTTGGGGATTTCTCAAAAACCGTCTTTATCGAAACACGCCACAAAATCTTGAAGTATTACAAGACCTAATACGGGAGATCAGGGCTATCCCTGCAAGGACCATTCAGCGTGCCATCCATAAACTTCACAGACTGACACGAAAATGCATTCAAGCAGGTGGATTACAATTTGAATATTTGCTTTAACTTTCACTGGGTATTCAATTTTATAGTTTTTGTTTGACTTTTCGGAATAATTAAAACATCAGTGCCCCAAAACAGTTCCTTTCTTCAAAGTATGTTTCTATGTTTGACTGAACTATATCGTGTGCTGTACAAAAATCTGATTTTAAGCAAACCACACAATTTCATAAATACTTTTATTGAAGAAACGATAAAGTAACCCTCATAGAAGATCTACAATTGTGGATTAGAAGAATATTCCTGTTTCTGGCCGAATTTTTGTTGAAAATCTGGAAATTTGACATTTGTCATTATCTTGCCATGAAAGGATAATGTTACAAATTGACTACAACAAGGATTTCCCACTATCTCTCCCATGTACTTGGAATTGGGATGATGGTGACTCTCCTGGAAGACCCTATTTGCCCCCTAAATATCCAAGAAGTCCGAATAATGATAATTGTGTGAGAGATTTTCACATTTGCTCACAAGATCTCCTAGAGTGTGGAACATCAAAAAATCTCATGAAAGCAATGCATGTAAATGAACAAGAAAAATGTGGAATATGTTCAAGGATTATAAAAGACAATGAAACACATTTATGTTGTGAAGGTAGGTGCATGAAATCTTTCCACACTGCTTGTCTAAATATTTCACCTATTTAATTTCAACAAATAAAATCGCTAAAAGAACTCATCATGTGGCTCTGCAAAGATTGTAAACCACTTATGAAGAAATTCAATGACCAACACTTATTTTCCACAAGTTATATGTCTTCAATTTTGATGAAAATGGATGAGAAAATTGATAAAATTAGCAAAGTTGTTGAAGATGGTAGTAAAAATTCCAAAACACTATATTCAAGAGTTGTTGAAACCAAGGAAAGGAAAATGGCAATAAAAACAAATCAACAAGCAATAATTATAACACCAATGGAAAAACAATCTGCAGAAATGACCAACACTATCATTAAGAACAAAATCAATCCTCGTATCATCAAAGCCCCAGTTTCCTCATATAAAACGGTAAAAAATGGAAGCGTTATCATAAAATGTCAAACCAAAGAAGCAACGGAAAACCTTTTCAATCTGGCTAAGAATACACTAAAACAAAATTTTAAGGTTGAAATGACCAAACAAAGAAAACCAAGAATTGTTATGTTAGGATTGGATAAAAAATATACGAACAGTGATGACTTGTTGCAGGAAATCAAAGATCTTAATTATTTCATTGATGAAAAGGATAGTTTTGAAATAAAATATACAAGGCAGTCAAAATTTTCAAAAAAAATGGATACTCTATGCTGAAACAAATGGAAGAACATTTAAAAAAATTATGAACAGGGAAATTAACATTGGCTGGGGACAGTGTAAAATTCTTGAGGACTATAACATTTTAAGATGTTACAAGTGTTGTGCCTTCGGCCATAAAACATCCGAGTGCAAAAACTCCATTCAAAATTGCTCTTTTTGTGCAGATGCACATTCAGTTAATCAGTGTGATAAGAAATGTTCTGCGAAATGTATCAACTGTTTTTATGCAAGAGAAAACTTTGGAAGTAATCAAAATATTAACCATTCCAGTGACGATCCCAATTGCCCGATATATGCTAGAAGAATCGCTATTTCGAAAGAACAGACAGATTATGGAGAAGAAGGATGGAAAATAGTGTAGAAGAAAATGACAATCATACAAATTTTCTTCAAAACTGGGAAAGTACTTCATTTGAATATTAGAAGTATTAATAAGAATTTCGATCAATTTTTGATTTTTTTGGAAGATTTCAAAAAACAAGGTAAAATTTTTGATATTCTTATACTTTCTGAAACTTGGGAAATAATTAATCTAGATTGTTTCAATATAGATGGCTATGATATATTTCACAATCGTTCTACTTATTGCCAAAATGATGGACTTTTGATTTACATCAATAATGATATAAATGCGAATAGTGTTATTATTGAACATAACAATTTCCAATTTATAAGGGTCATTGGCAATAAGGGTAATAATTCCATTGGAATTACTACAATCTACAGGCCACCTTCTACCAATATTCTTTCAAGTTTGAATTATGTTTTTGATCAGTGCAACGAAGGAATAGAGATTTTTTCGGGAGATATCAACATCAATATTTTAGATTGGTATAATAAAGACACAAACAAATATTTAAATATACTGAATTCTTATTCTTTTGACAAATATTTGAATAAACCAACAAGAATCTTCAGGAACTCCTCAACCTGTATTGACCACTTCTTTGTTAAGATGAACAATAATATTTGTAAAATAAATTTTAATGTTTTTGAAACCTATATTACAGACCATTTTCCAATTTCTTGTCACATATCACTCGATTCTGAAGCCTACGAAGAAAACTCTACTAATATAAAATTAATGAATTTTGATAAATTAGAAAAATTGTTGAAAAATGAAAATTGGGATGATATTCTGAAAGATTCTGATCCCAATATAGCATACAATAATTTTATATCAAGGATAAATAATCAAATTAAGGAATGTTGCGAAGTGAAAAATTCACCCAAGAAATATAAAAAAATCAAACCATGGATCACAAATGGTTTGATCAAATCTATCAAACATAGAGATAAATTAAAAAAGAAAGTTTTGAAAAATCATGAAACTCTTCAAAATTATAAAAATTATAGAAATTTATTGAATAAACTCATAAAAAATGAAAAAGAAAAGTTTTATCAAAATAAAATCAAAGAAGCTGACGGTGACATTGGTAAGATCTGGAAAGTGGTGAATGAATTAACTGGGCAGAAACTGAAGCAGACCAGAGTCATTGAATTATTTGAAAACAACCAAATTATTACGGATGACTCAAAGAAAATAGCAAATATTTTAAATAATCATTTTTGTGATGTAGGATCTGAGTTAGCTGAAAAAATTGACGAAACAAATGAATATCTATTCATTGAAAATTCCTATAATTCTAGTAATATATTTTGGTCGCCTATCACAGAAAATGAAATAATCAACTTAACAAATGAACTTAAAAATGATTCTGCCCCTGGCCCAAATAGAATTAATAATAATGTATTGAAGATTATAGTGAAATACACTTCAAATATCCTTGAACATATTTTCAATTTATGTTTAGCCACAGGTATTTTCCCAAAATCTCTAAAAAAATCATTTGTTACTCCAATATATAAAGGAGAAGATAAAAGATATTGTGATAATTATCGACCTATTTCTTTAATTGATAACATTGCCAAAATTTTAGAGAAATGTTTTAAAATTAGATTGACAGATTTTCTCGAAAAACATAATTTATTATTTTTTAACCAATTTGGATTCAGAGAAAAAAAGGGAACAGAGAATGCAATATTTAATGTTACGGAAACTATTTATAAATCGTTAGATAATCAAAAGAAAACCCTTGGAATATTTTTAGATTTAAAGAAAGCGTTTGACACAGTTTCACATACAAAATTATTATCGAAATTAGAACGGTTTGGCATAAGAGGAATTTGCCTGAAACTATTTGAAAGCTATTTATTTGAAAGGGAACAAACTGTTCAGATTGGTCATATCAAAAGTAATTCTAGAAAAATTAAATGTGGTGTTCCCCAAGGGTCAGTTCTTGGACCTATTTTATTTTTGATTTATATCAATGATCTGTTAAATACGAAAATTAAAGGAAAGCTGTTTTCTTATGCTGATGATACAGTTTATATAGGAAGTGGGAATACTTGGGAAGAAACAGTATCAAATGCTGAATTTGATTTATCAATTTTAAAAAATAATCTCAATCACGATTTACTAACTTTGAATTTGAAAAAGTCTCATTTTGTGACATTCACGTTGCATGAGAATAAAAAACCAGAAAAAATTGAAAAATTAAAGATCCATACTATTTCATGCATAAAAAATGAAGAACTGTGTAACTGTAGCGAACATATTTCCAAAGTTGATGTTATAAAGTATCTAGGAGTTCATTTAGATTGCAACCTCAAGTGGCATAAACAAATTACTGAAGTGGTGAAAAAACTGAGGAAAACACTTTATAAATTTAGATTGTTGAGAAATATTGTCAGTCGTAAATTAATTATAAGTTTTTATTATAGTCTCTTTCAGTCTATCTTGGCCTATGGTATAATAGGTTGGGGAGGCATTTACAAACAAGTTTTAAAACCACTTACTTCAATTCAAAAGTATACCTTGAAAATAATTTTTAAAAAACCCTTTGATTATTCTTCTAAAATTCTCTTTGAACAATATAAAATTTTATCTGTCAAACAATTATTTTATAAAGCATCGACAGTTTACATAAGAAAAAATTTTCAAATTGATAATCGTATCCAACATAAATATGAAACAAAGAATAAAATGGATGGTTGGATATCAACTGAAAAGTTCTCTACAACTTTAATGCAACAACATGCCATTTATATAGGTAAAAAGATTTATAATAATTTGCCAGTTTCTTTAAAAAAAGCTAGTTTTTGGGGATTTAAAAATAAAATCAAATTCTGGTTGATTGAGAATTCTGAAAAATTGGAAAATTATTTGTATTTAAAATAATTTCGAATTTCGATGTTTTAATTAGTACCAACATAGTTTTTTGTTATTGTTTTTATTTATTCAAAATGTGACCAATGTTATTTAAGCATACATTCAAATTCATTTTGCTATTTATTTTCTTTCTTTATATGTATATATTATGGATATTTATCATGTGTATTTTGATGTGGATTATTTCATAATTAATTTTACATGATCATGGACAAGTTTTTCACTTATTTGATCATGTTTCTTATTCTTATTCTTTATATTATAGATAAATATTGTATTATTAACAATGAATAAATAAATAAATAAATAAATAAATTGTTGAACATCACATATTGTTTTATATCAATTTTTAGGAGCTTCTGAGGTCCTTAAAAAATTATTTTAACGATGTCCTGCTAAGATCTTACCAAAAATCTATTCTCTGTCTCTCTCTAACACATGAGTTATTATGGAAAATGCTATTAATATAAACTTTTCGAATAAGTGCAATACATCATTTGTTTTGGGACATTAGAAGATTTTAAAATCCATAATAAAAAATCCAGGGCGTATTTAAAAAAACAAAGTTGATGATGGCAGCTCAAATACGAAACGTCTGTTTGAAAATCTGATAACACCATCTTGTAGAACAGAAAAAGTAGCAATGAGAATGTGAAATTTGTTTTGTTATAACTATTCAAATAGAGTCACAAAAAAATGAAAATGAAATCTCGAATAATCGGTTTTTTCCAAAAATCTTCGGAAGTATTCGGAATTTTTCAAAAATGAAAGCGGCGTTTCAATGAGCACCAAATTGAGCAACTTTGACTCCATTTAACCGACCTCGTATCTCTTCTGGTTTCCGAGATCCCAATGATGAGGCTCGAATTTGAGACACCCTGTACACAGAATGTGTTTAGCCGTTTCATCATCCTCCATGCATAGTCGGCACTTTGCATCTTGTGCAAGTCCGAATTTATGCATGTGATGTTTGAGTTTGCAGTGGCCAGTGAGCAAACCTACTATAACTCTGGGATTCGCTCTACTGAGTTCTAGCAGGTTGTCAGTTTTTTCCTTGTACAAGCGATAAATGCTTTGGAATGGGCTAGGCCCGGTAGACTACGCCAGTCTTTTATTGTCTGCCCAAGCTGTTAATGACATTCTTGGCAGTGCTATATGCTAAACCAATTATCGGTTCTGGTCCAGTGAACATTGTTTCGGTCCCCCCTTTTGCTAGGGCGACCGCTATATAATTTCATAAATATCGTGTTCCGAAATTGGTTTTAAAAATATAGATTTATGCAAAGTGATGACATTATTGGTTTGTTTTTTTTTTTGATAAATTTAATCCAATTTCTGAGAAAAAGTTGTCGAATTCATTACATATGTCTTTGTCAGATGTTATTATTGTACCAGAACTGTTTTTTACCCTTCCCCTGTGCTATTAGAATTCGTTTGGGATGGTTTTCCAAAATGACATTTCTATCAAATGTCACTCCAATAATAATTCACTTGGTTTATATCAAAATTCTCTCACTATTTCGCTATTTCTGAAAATTCCTGTCCACTGGATGTTGTAGGTTGTAGGTTGCAGGTAGGTTTTTCAAGGTTTTTCTAATCTGAGTTTTATATCAAAATTTGTAATTTTTTAACAGTACAGTGACATACAATGACAGACTTTATATTGCCTTTAAAGCTTCCTTATGTTTGTAAAATATATACTCATATCTACTCATTTTATTTTATTTCAGCAGGCCTTTTGCTGCCTCACAATTTGTATGATAAGAAAAAGGCAATATAGAATATGAATTACACATAGTTATTGTTTTACTTAAATGCCTTATTTGAAAATATGAAATATTTCTGTTTTTCCATTGGATTGTGTACGTACCAATAAAGTCATTGATTGATTGAGTAAATATCAACCACAAACTAACCTGAGAGTTGAATGCCATTTCCAGCTTTCAGACACAAAGCTCTTTTTAAAGTTGCATTTTCCCCAAGAGTACCAATGGTTAATGCTAGCTTATCAGCCAATGACTTTCCATCAACTGCTTTCAAATTTTTCAGCTGTTCGGCATCCAGGCATATCTGAAACACAGACAATGAATAAATGAATAATTTTTTTGTGTTCTGGCATCAACTGCTAAGGTCATGTTTTCAGAATAGTTATTTATTATTATTTTTGAATTGGAAATATTGCAGAACGAGCCGTAGGGACTGGAGCAACCCAAAAACAAAAATAAAGTCACTTTGATCAAATGTATCATCTATTCTATTTGTTACAACTCCTGTACACGCCGTAGGGGAGCAACCCTAGAATAAAATTATCATCCATTATTTGTGTACAATTGCTGTTAAATAAAAAAAAAAAACAAGTAATGCTCTATCAAGAATTCGAACCAGAGATCTCTTGAAAACGAGGTCAAAAACTGGACCATTTGATCTATTATGTTTATTAGTAACCGCATAGGCCCCCACTTCCGCATTTGTTGCAATTAATGGATATTCGACAATAAAAAAAAATAATATACAGTGATTTCCATGTGAAAATCAGGAATTGGGCTGGATTCGAAATAATAGGGAATATGCAACTGATTTAAATTTACTTGATTTTTTTACCTCCGATACTTTATTGTCTTGACATTACACCTACACCATTAGTTTTTCATTTAGTTTGTATTTAACTCCATTAAACTTTAATCAAAAAGTGCATAATAAGCGCGCGGAATTCAAATTTGCGAAACGCATCACCATTGGTCGAAACCAAGAATGACGTCACATGGCTCGTTATGACATTTATCTTTTTCATAGAAAATTTGTTTTTATTTATATATTTGTAGTGTTTTCCATTACATAGTGCGATTTTGGTCTAGTGACAATTGTAAATTATCAAGAGCAATGACTGAAAGTGGTTTTGTCAAAGCACAATCCGACAATACCTGAACTGATAAGTAGTAATAGTTCATCAAATGATAGTTTTTCTTTTTCCCGCTTGATATACAAAACATTTATGCATACAAAACTTACTTCTGATCAATTCACTTCATGTTAACTTTCGAAATACAATGTACTCACATTGAAATGATCTTCACAACAATGTAAATGTGATATTGGAGATACTTCGCCTCTTCTCATAACCTTACACCATTGTTTACGTATTTTCGCATCTCTTGGAACAGAAAAAATACTTTATTTGGTGTACTTATAATTGTGTTTTGGCATTCCGGTACTATACAATACCTATAAAATGTATTTTTTTTATCATTTTTCATTATCGTAATAGCGATTAAAACTGCAAATCCCTAACCTAATTAATAACTGTCAATAGTGTCAATGGCTATAACTATAGAAAGGCTTGTTCATTGAAGACAGCTCTGGTTGATCGAGATCACTTTCACATATGTTAATCTCTCTCTAACACTTGTACTGCATTTGTCTTACTCTTTTATAAAATATCAACTTCAAGCAAGTAGAGCAATCAGAGTACGTCTCAACGAACGACACTGAAGAAGAACGAACAAAACTGATCCCGCTATGTGACGTCATCCACAGCGCGCGAAAATGGAGGCGTTCAAATAGGTCAAATTCAATCGGTATTTTATATATTATTTTAAAAATCAATTCCAAGACTTTCAACCGTATTTATATTTTTTACTATGTTGTAAAGAAGTAAAAAATTGATTAAACAAATAAAAAAAAAATTATGCATATTCCCTATTGCGGTGCAATAGACAGGACCCAACTTACATATTGACATAAACCATTCAAACAGCATTTTAGGTATCATGACAATAAAACCACACAATATGTGCCTGTGCCTTTTTTTACAAGCTTTATAATAGCTTCAGCTGTATGTTTGTAACAGACTCCTTTGGACTCGATTTTTACCCACTTTACAATTTTGCACACTTGTTAAGACCTGGTGACAAAACACAAATTTAGTTAGATACGTGGACGACGTGTTCGCTATCTTTGATACGAAACAGGTCGATATAGACAGTTTTATTTCAAAATTGAATAGCCAGTTTCAAACCATCTCGTTCACGTACGAAACTGAAAACAAAAAACAGCTGCTATTTTTAGATGTATTAGTAATTAGAAATGACCAAAATCAGCTTGAATTCGATGTCTACAGAAAGGACACGAGCACACTCAGATACATCACTGAGAGCTCCCACCATTGCACACAACACAAAATGGAGGGACTAAATTTCTTGGTTAATCGACTCTTGTCGTTCCCACTGAACAAAGAAAGATTTAAAACTGAAAAAATGATAATCAGGGAGGTGAACGGTTATTCTGTGGACTTCGTAGACAAATTGATTAAAAAACATAGATTTAAAGAAACCCTTCTTAGCTCTTCGACTTTTCAAAAAGAGGAAAACCCTCCTAAATATGTCGTCATCCCATTCGAACCTCGAGTTACTCGAGGTATTTTCAGAACCCTCAATATGAAGGTGATATACAAAACTTCGTGTAAACTTCAACAAGTATTGGGTACTCCCAAAGAAAAAACAGATGAAAGAGAAAAGTCGGGGATTTATGAAATTAGCTGTAAGGACTGCGAGAAAAAGTCTTTGAGTCAAACTCGAAAGGCCATGAAAGTACGGTTCAGAGAACACATTTCTCATTTCCGATATTCAAGACCCGAAAAATCGAGTGTGCACGCTTTGGATCACGACCACCGATTCGATGACACAAGCTTAAAATTGATCAGACAGGTTCATGACCATAGACTTCTCGATGCAGAGAGAAATTGCCAAGTGTAAAAATAGTATGAATGCTGATAAGGGTCCTATCCCTTACAGCCCATTATTCAAGTTAGTAGTACATTGAAAAATGTTTTCTTTTCTTCACAATAAATTCATAGATTGTTTATTTTCCAAGAAATTTGTGTCATCAAATCCAAAACAAATAGGATAACATTTAGTACAGGTAAATTTCTAGAATTAGTAAACAACAAAAGTAGACAAATTTGGTGATGAGTACGGTTGCCATTCAGATAAGTAGTAGGAAGAGAAGGTAGATTCAAAATGTTAGATAATTTGACGTCCACTAAGAAATAGTGGTATAAATAGAAGTAAGTTAGGATAAGTGGTTTAGTAAGATTTTAGCTTCTGAAGATGCTAACTTTGTTGGCGAAACGCGCGCCGAGTGTGATTGTAACGTAGTTTTGGTGTTTTGATAGGCTTTACAGCGACGGTGGGAGGTGCTCGAACTACCCCCACCATAGGGAGTTTCATAGCTGTGTATTTATCGAAGCTGGTACGTCACCGAATATGCAAATATTGAAAAATATCAATCAATTTCATTTTAAAAAGAAATTGAGATGATCAGGATTTGAACCCGAATGTCCTACGTGACAATCTTGCATTATCACACCCAGCCAAATTCCAACTTACTTGGTTGAAAGTAACTGCTAAAATATAATATCGAATGGTGTCAAATTTCGAAGATTAATGTCACTACTCATTTTGATAATGTTTTGATAACTTTTTGTTTTGAAATGAATTTTATGAAAGCTACTCAATATTAAACAAAACATACTTGATAATGAGATCACTATCATAAAATTAGGATAATGACAGTTCGTGAAAGCCTTAGGCAAATATATTTCGATACAGCTAGCATGTAGGAAATGAAAATCTGTACTACAACATTGTAGGTTTCTTAACTTCCGAACTTAACCGAACGCACTTGAAATGTATAATTTTTTTGTATACTCATTGAAAAAGCTATATCTAATATCTTGTCAAAATTTGTTTACGTTTCGATAAATATGTTTAAATTGAATATAAGAGTTGTAGAATGCACCCCCTAGTTCCATGAAGAAATTGAATATTTTAATTGCAAAGTGCAGAAAAATCAAACTGTTAAAATTTGTTTATGCTCCAACATGGATTTTCTTACTTTGAATTGAAAAATGAGTGTTGTAAAATGAATAGAAGAAAGTGCAGTTATCTATATTTTATGGAGTAGATAACTGATAAAGTAAAATTTTCACTTTTCTTTTCTCTCAATCACTTGAAAACGCAAGTCTTTCCCTGTAACATACAATATATGGTACTAATAATAGGGTGATCTGGGGTGTTGATTTCTACATATAAATCTGGGATTCTACCTACACAGGGAGAAGTAAAGTACCAAGCAAGTAGGTAAAGTAATAAGCAAGTAGATAAAGGTTTAGCAGACTTCCGACTACAGGATTTCCGAGTACAGGACTATTGCCAATAAAAACGTAGAATGCTGTATGTTACGCATCCAAATGATATGATCTACATCTCCACCACCCTCAAGGAGAATCATAGGTTATATTTACAGAACAAGGAGGAGCAGTTGGTTACTTGGTAGACGGGTAATCCCACAGCTTGACTTTGCAGACAAATGGGACATGAGTGATTGGCCCGGGATACAGATTACACCTCTGTGGTTGTAGATACTTTTCTGAACAAACTTATACTATGTTAATCACTCTTCAGGGTACAAGGGGGTTCACAGGGGCTTTTTCCGAAGACTTGTCCTAAAGCGTCGGATGTCAACAAACCGGTTTTTCCATCTTTTAGGGGACTTTTTGAGTAAATAAGGCACCCCTCTTGTGGAGGGGCTATCCATAATAGGAGATTAGTTATCTTGGCACCCTTTTCTACGAGTTCCAGATTTCAGGTTCAAATAGAAGCAAAGATAGAATTTTTCGAAAGGTCACATCGAATTCCAGACAGCGAGGTGGTGTCTATGGCAACAGTTTTCTTATGAAAACTCGGCTAAAATCCAGGAGACGACAATTCACCTGGGACCTTCCACCAGACAACTCAAATTAGACCTGAGTTCCGCCTCAATACCAGGACTGACAGAAAGTTGGAGTCACCTATACGATCACATGGAAAAATTTGCAAGATTTTGGAACCAAGCATCCAGAAGTCATATACTAATTACACTATCCTCCATTACCGTCTCTCATAATTTCAAACCTAGTAAATAAAATTCAGAGGTTGTAGATGGAAAATATCTAATCACCCATTGCAAACCGTTTGATCTTAACATCTCCAGTGTGAAGTCTTGAAAACCCTTATTGCAGTGAAATATTTTCCGGTTTATTTTTCGTACCTGCCGCAAAATGTATGTAAATATATGTTTCAAGGGGCCATCTGACTCAGCTACGTACTTTTTTTGGCTCAAAAGAAGGCGATACAGTATGTCAGGTATTTCAAGAACGGACTTGTGCAAGCATTTTTTCATAAAGCTTAAGATATTAACGCTACCCTGCCTTCTCATCTTTGAACTACGTGTCTATTTTTATCAACAAACAATTATTTTTACACAATAGTGATATACATGGAGCCAATACCTGTGCAAAAAATAATTTCTCTCTCTTCAATTACTGTCCGTCAGCTTCCATTCGGCGCCATGTGGACATGCCACGCTGCGAGAAATCCGTTCCCATCCGGCTTCTAACCGGCGTAGACAGCGAAGCTGTATCGGGGGGACGCAGTTGTCTTGCTCTAGGCAATACTGCATCCCATATTAATTTACACTTTTTATTTTTTTAACAAACACTTTAATCTTGGGTCGATGCACGTCCTCAGACGGCGGACATTACACACATTAACCTGACTTCCAACACAAGGCCGCCGTCTGACCTCAACCGCTGCCGGAAGTCGAATGTGCAAGAAATAATAATTATATTCCTTATAGTAGAATTAATATATTGTCTAATACACCAAATATCTTAGGCGCTAGAGATGATATCAAACATGTAAAAAATGTTTTCATCTTCAAAAAAAGCCTAAAATCATTACTAATAGAAAAATGTTTCTACTCGCTTGATGGTTACTTTGACATGAGGCTGTGATTCAACTACCTGTTCAGTGAAAAGTATATCTTGTCTGGACTTTATCTGATGTTTTATTATTGTTCTTTTACTTTTCAACTACAGTTACTGTCTAATGTACTTGATGTTTGTTATTTATCTATTTTGTGGACATATCGACCCCCTTATCACGTAGGGGCGTAAACGACAAAAAAGTGCAAAATTGAGTTACACCGGATTTAGGCTTTCTTGCAATGTACTTTTCATCTCACGAAGTGGCGTAACTGTATCTCTTATAATGCCGTCACAAAGGGCTGGGATTAGCGCAGTTGTTAAGCGCTCGCCTGGTAACCAAGAGGTTGCAGGTTCGATTCCCAGACGGTGCGATCTTTTTTCTTTTTCAGATGTGAAAGTCTGAATGATTGAGGCTCGTGTCGGCTGGAAATAATCCTCCACGATTCACTGTTGCGTTAAAAATTAACAGTGCTGCTCATAAGGTGGCGTATGGAGTTAATAACAAGGCCTATCCAGAACACATGGCTAATGACCATAGCAGTCGATGCCAAAACACCAAGGAAAAAAAATGCCGTCACAAATAGAACTTATGTTCGTGGCGTATCTGCCGATGTCAATACAGAGAACTTCACGATGATGTATCTTTTACCATGGTATTTTTGTAGGATTGTAAAAAAGTTATTGACTACGTTTATCTGGACGATCTCTATCCGCTTCAAATTCAATAGCATTGAGTCGAGTGAAACCACCCTTCAGTTTATATCGCAATATTCAAGTGGATCGAAGAATCCTATTCTTCAATCCGATTGAAAAAAGCTAACTTCACAGCAAAATGTCGAATTTCGTAACCTTAAATTTCTTGTGTTCTGCGAATTAAATCTCGAATCGTTGTTCTGTGGATCTGAACCTTAATCCTTTTCCCATCCATGAGTTCCAAAATATGTTTTTCCTTAATCTTTTCTTTATTATTTTGGTCTCCATTTTGAGAAAGACAATTGTCAATATAAACACTAATCTGAATTTGGCTACTTTTACCTGTCATTTGTCAATTTCAAACTCGTTTATCTTGTAATTTCACTTCTCTTCAAGGCGATCGGTTGGGTCCAATCCTATATTTTATGGAATTGACTGAGTGATTCAATCCAATCCGAACACTGTATATATCAATTAGTTGAATTGGATCCAGTCAAGTCAAACCCATTTCGAGCAGATCCAAAGTTGTGAGATAAATGTAGTCATTTACTTTTCATACTCACAGCGCTTTGTCGTACTTTGTTTTTTCCCTGTTACAACAATAATTAAATATTTAGGTTTCATGAAATCTTTGTCTTTTACTAATTTCATCCATTGATTTCTCTATTGCTACAGTAGACCTATCTTACAAAATGATATGAATGCATTCTCACGTATGGGCGTATATGCAAACTTTTTTTGTTAAAAAAAAAAAAAAAAAATTGTACATTTCTCATATTACATTAGCGTAAAGAACATGTTGTTCCTTTTGTAATGCTAGAATATTATATTGAAATATAACATATAAAGATCTACAGGGTGATTAAATTGTCATCAATTTTCGTTTTTCCTCTCTCCTGTAAAATATTCAGAAATCAGATACGCCCCTATGTGATGAGGGGAACGATATGTATAGTAAACTATGATCCCCCTTGTTGACTATTCCTATACTTTTATAAAGTCTAAAGAAAAATAAAGATATTTTTGTTGAACTGAACATAAGTTCACATTTACTGCAATGTTACTCTCATACAACTGATATGGACCCTCCCTCAGAATTGGAAACCAAAATAGTATATTGTAGCGAGTACTACAAAATTTCATATACCTACGAGTGGGAAATGGGTCATTTCATGCTCATTGTACACTATATTTTTTCTACGACCATCTGAATCATTAACAAATCTGTAATATTTTTAATAATCCTTTTTATCATAAAGTCTCCTGCCGTCATTTCTACATGGTTTAGATAATATTTTCTTTCTTCACCCGTTGAATGAAACATCTATTTTTTCTTTTTGTACACGTACCTACGTCGTGAAACAAATAACATTCAAAATTTTCAAATTTTGACAACTTGAAAATAAAAAAAACTTTATTCAGAAAAAATCAAACACTAATCGATTTCATAAAATGAAAAAAAAAAATGTGGCTGCGTGGATTTGAACCCTCGCTCCCACCATCCAAAGTCCATGTGTCATCTGAACACTCGTCGTTACTAGAGCTCATAATAATTTGTTCAAATTAACTGCTATATAGAAAGTATCTGTCAACTATTTAAAACTATAGAATCCGATTGTAATCAATCTTTTTATTGAAATTATTCTGGTTTTATGAAAAGAAAATCATAAGTTTGTCAGAAGTTAGGCATTATCAGGAGCTGATATAAATTTATTAATTTGATTGTTAAATCATCCTCACTATCGCTAATCATTTTTAATAACTCAATTTTTTCAATCGAATTTTGTAATTATCTACTGATGTGAAATGTCAAATTATTAGACAGACGTAAACAAACTTGATTCGATATTATTTATGTTCATAAAATTCGTTAATACCTACCTATAATGACAGTCTAGTAGTTCATGAAAGTCGTAGGAAATGAAATATTTCGATACAGCTAGCCCGTGGGAAATGAAAATCGGTGTTACAACGTGATAGGTTTCTTAATCGAAGACGCAATTGAAATGTTCATTTTTCTTAATGGTCGTAGAAAAAGACAGTTTCAACATGATATTCATTTTTTCGGCAACCATCCGGGAAGTGTTTACTTCCCGGACACTTTTTCTTTGGGAAAGTAGCACTTCCAGGACTAGGCCGGGTGCTCGAATTTTTATATGAATAAGAATTGAAACGTTTCTGTTGTTACCCATCTTCTGTTCGGATTTCAATATATAATACAAATGAATACTAAAATATTTGCAGTATTCAAATTTGGAATCACAGCCGGGGTAGTTTACTCTTGATCAAAATTCTATTTTTTGTTTTCCCCTGTACACAGTTTGGAAATTTAGAATTTTGATAACTCGAATACAAGTATTCCGTAATGCACCAATTTTTATGAAGAATAAAATTTTCTGACAAATCGATAATAAAAAAGTTTCCATATGGTGCAAATTTTTTAAACTCACTGTATATAGTCATGAACACCTTTTGATAGGCAACCCATTTTAGGCGTATTCGTCTATTTATGTAACTTCATAAAAAGTATGTTTCATCCGCTTAACAGATTGGTGAAGGTCGACCTCTCTTCGTCTCTCAGACTAATTCATTGATTTGTTATTCTACAAGGTTGCCGGAAAAAATAGTGTACGCAACCGAAAACAGTTTTTTGGACTCGCAGACTTCCAGGACTCGCTAACGCTTGTCCTAGAATTTGGTCTAGTCGTCCAAAAAAAAAAAAAGTATTTTCCACACTTGTTACGTAAATTACTATTGTTGTGCACAATTGGGTCAAAAAGATGCAAAGGGTGGTATCGGGTTGGTTCCCAGATGTTGTGCACCCAAAAACATGATCTTGAAACCTGGGCAACTCCATGGTTGTGGGAATGTGGATGTATTAGATGCCCATTTGCACAATTGGCGACAATTTTATTTTACCGAACTTTGGCAACTATTCAGACTTTTATACTTTGGAAATGTTCTTAATCAGTTAAAAGTATCCGGATATTTTCTCAAGTTAGGGTTTACTCTTCAGAATCTGATAGTTTGAAATTTTCTATGATTGTGAATATGATCCTTGAAGTTTGGACGCTCATAATTAATTTTTATTGTACTTCAAGAAGTTGTAATACATGAGATCATGATTATTCCGCATTTCATTTCTCTTCAGTTGGGCAGAACTTTGTATTCTAAAAAGAACTAGAAAAAAAAAAAAACACAACGAGGGAAAACAGGATGTTGAATCGAAAAGGGGCGATGCTTCATAGGGCTGCATGGTGGGAAAAAAGTAAGCTTCTTACTACTAGGCTGTGTGCTTACTGCATATAGGGAATTATTTCGGTTATTTCGGAAATTCCGGATACTATCTCCTACTCTCTTCACAACGCTAAATAAAAACTTAAAAAATATTTTTAATTGTAGCACTTTGAGAACCCTGTGGAACATTTTGCTATACTGTCCAAATGCATGCTTCTCAAAAAGAATAATGGACCTTCAACTTACTTTGGTTATTTTATCTTGTGACTTGTGATGATTCTTGACAAAATTCAAACAAGTATTTGCAGCCTCCTCAACAATCTTCTGAAATTCCATATTTCTTGCAACAAAGTCTGTCTCACAATTCACCTCAACTAATACTCCATCATTTTCTCTCACTGCAACTCCAACTAGACCCTTGAGGCAATAAAAATAAATATTTAGTAGCTACCAAAGCTGTAGGTGCCAGAAGGAATAATCGAAACAGGAATCAAAAATCACACACAATATTGGTAAAATCACAAAAGGAATTTTTTTGAATTAAATTGCTATTTGGAAAAGTTCTTTGGAATTTCAAAGGCATAACATAGAATTTTGTTCACAGGATACCAAAAATTGTTCACAATATAAAACCACTAAACAACTTTACTAATATTATACCGCCAAAAAGTATGTACCATATGGGAAAAAGTTTATTGTTTTGAGTATGGAGTATTGGAAAAATATTTCTGGCGAAAAGTTTGTGCATGTCCGATAACCTAAAAATCGATTCTGACACATGTCACGTGACCACTAGTATGGCGGCAAATTTGAAAAAAATACCATGAAGAGGCCAAAAGTGTGGTAAGATGGCAATGTATCGAAAAAAGTTGCTTGGGATTGAATTTTATATTCACACACCGGAATAAACCGGAAAAAAATTTAAATTGCATTTTTTTGGAATATTTTCCTATCCCTTTACAAAAATCAAAGGTTTTTTCTTAATGGCTTGACAAAACTTTCTCCGCTCCAGATGGCACTAAATTGAAAAATATGGTTTTTGCCGGAACCCTCGCTGTTACATTGGTTCGTATCTAACAGTTATATCAGAATTCCAAGACCATTGTGGTGATATTGCTATCAAGAAACATTCTGGTTCCCTGTTTATGATCAAGTTTCGACGATAATCGTGCATGAGCGTTTCACTTCGCTCATAAATTCGAAAACTTTAAGCCTCTTTAATTTGAAGCCCTTTTTTCAAGATTATGTGCCAAGCGAAACGCCCATGCACGATTTTCATCGAAACTTGATTGTAATCAGAGAACCAGAAGGTTCCTAGATTTCTATATCACCACAATAGTCTTTGAATTCTGATATAACTGTTAGATACGAACCAATGTATGCTCCCGAATATCAAATGCAACAACTCGTTTAGGTTCAAAAGAAACGCAACGGTCCACGTGACCTTAATTAACGTGTGGCAAAATGCAAAATATTTGGCTGGAGAGTCATAAATCATAATGTAAATGAGGTGTCGGCATATCAAACGAAATTGTCAGTAAGGCTTTGAAACGAGTTTTTATGATCTGCAATTGATATTGGAAAGACTATAACAGCGAGGGTTCTGGCAAAAACCATATGTTTCAATTCAGTGCCAACTGGGGGGGGGGAAGAAAGTTTTGTCATTATCATCAAAATACATAATGTTCCATTATAGTCAAGCCATTAAGAAAAAAACTGTGATTTTTGTAAAGAGATAGGAAAATATTTTAAAAAAATTGAAATTTCAAATTTATCCGATTCATTGCTTGAAACACTGTGTGTGAGTATGAAATTTAATTCCAAGCAACTTTCTCAAATAACTTTTTTCGATATCTTGCCATCTTACCTCACTTTTGGACTCTTCATGGTATTTTTCTCCAATTTGCAGCCCTACGGGCATGCGTCAAAATCGATTTTTTTGGTTATTGGACATGCACAAAATTTTCCCCAGAAACATTTTTCCAAAACTCCAACAATAGCCTTTTTTTTTCATATGGTACATACTTTTTGGCTGTAACTGTATATCACAATTAACCAGTACAATCTATATTTGCTATGTATTAAATGATCAAAATGATAGATTTAAAAAAAATCTAGAGTTACCTACTTGAGAAAAATAGTCATTAAAACAATGATACAATTAGGACAGCTTTTCAGGCAATTGGAAACTTCTTCTTGGATGTTATAAACACCTCGTTAAGAACTAGTATTTTTCCAAGAACCCGGAAACTATCAACAGTCATACCAGTTTGAAAAGTGATGAATACTTCAATCTGTTGTGAATTTCGACCCATAAATACCATTCTTATTTATGAAAAACTATTGCAAACAGTGGTCAAAGATGAGATGTTCGAATTTATTGGAAAAAACAATATAATCATCAATCAACAATCAGGATTTTGACAATCTCACTCATGTGAGATGTCCCTACAATTTTTAATAACCTAGTGGAAAACAAATATTAGCAGACACATCGTAATAGTCGTTATTTTTTTTTGGATTTTAAACGTGCTTTTGAAACAACTGTCACCAAAGATATATTGTTATTAAAACTTAACAGACTTGGTATAACAATGAATTTTCTCATGAATTAGAAACTCAGTAAGGACTTCCTCAAGGTTCCATTTAGGGGCCAATATTATTTATTTTGTTTATCAACGATATTATTAATCACGTGTAAAAATGTCAACTGAAACTATTGACTAATGATACATTGACGTACTCCGCAGGTGAACCAGACAGAATAGAATCCTCCTTGAATGAGGACTTGAATCATATTTCCACATAGTTGTGTGGTAATGGACTGATGTTGAACACTGAAAAGACCAAACATATGTTGATAGCGAACCATTAGCAAACTTAAGATGTCGAAAGGTAATGATTTTCAAATGACCATTGATGAAATCAGAAATCAGATATTTATTGGAGCTTGACAAACTATACAGTTTATACACAGGTAAAGTTGGTAATAAAAATAGTAGATATAAAATCTACAAATAAAGTTTTTAAAAAGATTGAATTCAAATAGAAAAGGTTAGAATAAAAACGGGTACAAAATCAATTAACAGAGTCACAGAATAATTTGCAACACATATTAAATATAGTACAGTAAGTAGGATGGATAAAATTTTACATCAAAGAGTTTCATATCAGAAAAGGCTTGTTCAGTTGATATATTCTTCATCGTTATAGAAAGCTTTATTCAGGAGCATACATTTTATGGCAGACGAAAATTTTACTAGGGGTAGTGATTTAATTTCTTCTGGAATTTTCGCAAGGAATAGAGGACAGTAATAATTTGGGGCAATCCGTGAACACCTAAGTCTGAGGAACTTGCTATGGATATTGTTTATATTTCTTGTAGTTATGTATGTCTCTGTTGAGATGATATTTGTCTTGATTTTTGTAAGCACAATTAATGTATTCATATATAAGTATATCGACCAGGAATGGTATGAATCTTATTTTCAATGAAATATTCTTTAACTTCTGCTCTGTAAGAAAGATTATTTAGTATTCTAATAGCTTTTCTTTGCAGGCCAAAAATCTTGTCAATGTGACATGAGTGCCCCCAAACCAAAATTGCATAGCAACCTATTGATTGGAATAATGCATGATAAGCTTGCCAACATACTTCAGAGTTTGCTACACTTTTGAGAAAAATATTTTTAGAGAGTTTCTTTGCAACTGAATCGACGTGGCTTTTGAAAGTCAAATTTGGGTCAATGTGAACGCCTAGGAATCTGACTTCCGACGGATTGTTCATATTGCCTTAGAATAAAAATCATATTTACTGTTTTTGACTCATTAAGGGAAAGCTTATTTGCTACAAACCATTTGTTATATTCGGTCATATTAATCGTCATTCTTTTTGTCAGCTCTATATAGTTATAACCAGTATGTATATTTGTGGTATCATCAGCAACTTTGTGTTGTTAATAACAGAATCAATATCATTTATATAGATCAGAAAATGCAGGGGCCCCAGGAAAGAACCTTGTGGAACTCCATGATTTAAATTTCCCTCTTTGATGACATTTTGTTGAAGTAAGTTGTTTGTTTTCTTTCCATCAAGTAGCTCTGAAGTAGTTTTACACTATGTTTACTCAATCCGTAGTGAGCGAGCTTTATTAATAAGATTTTATGTGAAACGCAAATGTTTCAGGTAGCTCAAGTATTGCCAAACTTGTTGATTTATTTTTCCTAAAACCATATTGACAGTTTGTTAGAACATTTTCAGATTCAAAGAACGAGTACAATTGTGCTTTTGATAAAAATTCATAGATTTTTGAAATTACAGGAATCATGGTGATCAGCCTAAAGTTTTAATACTTATGTTGAATAATTTTGTGAGTGGAATTAGGATGACATTTTTAAATTTTATTTTAGAAGAATGAATTTGAATGTATCGGTGACTGGCTAGGAGTCAAAGACTGGGTGGTTTACCTTACTATGGAAGTACTTGAATAAAGAACATGATAGAGATATAGTCATTAATCTCAGTAAAACAAAGAATATATTATATGACGGTTTTTGTGATCAAGCTGAAAAATGATATGTTATTGACCTATCTCACTGACTAATTACATAACATAGGAACACACTCATAACACTAGAGCGCGAACTGTGAATGATTTTTAAGTGGAAACTGAAAACATATTGTGTGACACAGTATTCAATAAGAGTCTAATACTTTTCAACAGTTTACCATCTGAACCAATGAAAAAAATAATGCAAAGACTATGTATCAAACCAATTTAGATTTAGTTAGAAAAAAATTCTGGTGATGGTTTTTAATATTACTAAGTAAAATGTCGACAAACTTCCAGTTGATTGAAACAATCTGAAAATGCTGATGTAGTATACCTGAGTGGTCTGCCTGCCCTCCAGTTTTGTAGCTTTCGACCAACCTAGAGCTTGCGCTTGTTGTTTCAACCAAGTCTCAGCTTGATGCAGATCGTTGTTGTGCATATCCAGAGCCTTCTTACAGTTTGCAAAAGTGTATCCGGTTTTCTTTCGTAGTGTGGCAAGCAAAGACTTTTCAGCTGCTGAGTTCACCTTTGATAGGTGGAAATATCTTGTTATCGCTTTTGTGAGAATCTGGCAAACGATAAGTAGAATGGTTAGGAAGAATGTGGTGATTCCCAGGCTAGCAAAATAATAGTGGGACATTCTCTCGGAACAGGTGCTTCAGTGCATGATTACTTACAAAAATTTTTACAAGAATTCGATTAATCGATGACAACTAAATGAGGAGGGTTACCATGGATAAGTAATTAGTTTGGAGAGAACTGTTATTTTCAGCGAAGTATCGGTTGTGAAAGTGATATCTGACGAATGAAATCAATAGATATTGCAAGGTGAAGTGGAGAAATTAGGTATGTTTTCTTACCATTCTGTATATTTCCTTTTTAACGTTGTAAACTTTGAAATCAAGTAATTTGGTAACCTCAAAAATACCTAAAATTCTTGACATCCAAAGTTTAAAGAATGACAAATGACAGATTACATCTTCCATCAAATATCCTAAAGGCTCGTTCATACCCTTCCAAAAATTAATTTTTTTTGCGATTCGACTCATCCGGCGAAAAACTTCAATAATATTGAATTTTTTAGATTTGTTCCCAAATGGTAGGCCAAATTTCAAAATCTTGTTCCTACTGTGACTCTTGCTGTTGCAATGGTTCATATCTTCCAGCTTTAATAATATATATACACCACTTTTCTCGACCGCAATACATTTTTGTGAAAAAAGAAGGAAAACATGTACTCCGCAGTACAACGTGAAAACTTGGCATTTTCTATTTAAGCTACTTCATTTTTATTATTTCCTTTAAAAATATTCTCATTTTTATTCCCCCCAAGTCCTTTTTTTAATGAAGTAAAAAACGAAACAAATAATATTTTGTTTTAGGAAACATGAAAATTGAAACGGAGCACGATATCTATAAGACTGCAGCCACTAATTAGCAAATCATAATCAACATCAGTCGTAATTATCTTAATTTCTAAACAAAAATATAAATAAAGTTCTACATCTACACCTTCGCGCTCCATACAGGATATTGTCTTGGGCGGCATTTCTGTATGTTGTTAAAAATATAGTCAAATTAGCCTTGGAATAAACAATATTCCTCGAATGATTTGTAAAAATGTGACTAGAAAATTTGTCTTGGTTTGTGTCAAATGGTGTAACTAGTGAGAAGTTTGCGATAATTCAATTTTCAAGAAGTATACCTAGATAGTGAGGCAATAATTTTTTTAAAATGCCTCTACACCTACGGAACAAGAAAAATTGAATTGATTTTGATATGCGGGGACCACTACAAAAGTAGAAGAGAAGCTGCCAAAATTTTCTAACAGAGGCATTCAGGCAAGAATAACGTTCATATAATTGTACTGTGTCAAGAGTTTTAGTAAATTCAGAGAATCTGGTTCTGTCGATAATTTATACAAAGTTCCTTATGAAAAGACCATTGCCAATGAAGAAATAGTATTAAGGAGTTCAGAAAATTGGCTTTTTCCGTGCGTGCGCGACATGTTCGCCCGTGAGAGACGAAGCCGTACACGAGAAGTCGTTCAAGCACGGAAAAAGCATTTATATATGGACAAGTAATGAACGATATTTTTCATTATGTCTACCTGAAAACCACAGATTGTTAAGAAACATTTATTTTCAATGATGAAGGAACGAAAACATGTATTATTAATTGAAATATTTATGGTACAAAAATATCCAGAAATTGCCACAAAACAAGCGGTATTTACCCTGTTGGTAAGGAAATATTCAAACAATTTGCGATTTTTAGAGAACTGTCAATAGGCAGCTATAATGACACCAGCGCACCGTAAAATTTTCCGTGCGGGCTCACGGAAATAGTAATTTACGTAACTAGGCCAGAAAATACTGTTTTTTTGGACGAGTAGACCAAATTCTAGGACGAGATAGCGAGTTCTGGAAGTCTGCGAGTCCAAAAAAACTGTTTTCGGACGTGTTGCGTACACCATTTTTTCGGAAACCATGTAGAATAACAAATCAATGAATAATTAGCCTAAGAGACGAAGGGAGGTCGACCTTCACCCATTTGTTAACCGGATGAAACATACTTTTATGAAGTTACATGAATAGACGAATACGCCTAAAATGGGTTGCCGATCAAAAGGTGTTCATGACTATATACAGTGAGTTTCAAAAATTTGCACCATATAGAAACTTTTTTATTATCGATTTGTCAGAAAATTTTATTCTTCATAAAAATTGGTGCATTACGGAATACTTGTATTCGAGTTATCAAAATTCTAAATTTCCAAACTGTGTACAGGGGGAAACAAAAAATAGAATTTTGATCAAGAGTAAACTACCCCGGCTGTGATTCCAAATTTGAATATTGCGAACATTTTAGTTTTTATTTGTATTATACAGTGTGTCCCGCTTTTCATGAATACACCCTAATATCTCAGTTATTAATAATGCGATTTCCTTGAAATTTTGGTGGTGATTATATGTTAGGAAAATATGCCATAGGCATTGTGAACATATTCATCGACCATTGGCGTGCGGAGTGGGGGGGGGGTGGTGAAAAAGCTGTTTTTTGAGAAAATGATATTAGGGCTCATTTTAGAGCTGTTTTTTGAGAAAATGATATTAGGGCTCATTTTAGATAACTTTTTTTATCAGATTCAGAATCGGCATCCCCAAAGACCCCTCAATTCATATTTTCGAAATCTCAAGAGCTAATTTGAGCAGAAAAAAAATTAAATTCACTTTTTTCATGAATACGCCCGAATATCTGTTATTATAAAGGCGATTTTCTTGAGATTTTGGTGGTGATTGTATATTAGAAAAATGAAGTATTTGGCATAGTAAAAATATTCATTCACCATTGGCGTGCGCTGTTGGGGGGACAAAAAATGCGTTTTTTGAGAAAAGGATTTTAGGGCTTATTTTATCTTATCAGATTCACAATGAGCATCCCAAAAAACCCTTTCATTCATATCTTCAAAATCTCAAGAGCTGATATGAGCAAAAAAAATTAAAGTATATTTTTAATAAGTTCTTTATTTGTAACTGTTGTGGTAATAAAATTACAAATTACATTATTTCAGATTCTTGTGTTTTCAACATAACTACCTTCAGAAACAATACACTTTTCAACAATTCTTCTCAAACGTCCATTCACTTTTCTTAAAGTTTGGGGAGTTATTTCCTGACATACGCTTGCCTAATTGCAAAGCAAAGTTCCTCTCTATTACGAGGCCGAGTAGCATACACTTTATTTTTCAAATGCCCCAACAGAAAAAAGTCACAAGGGGTAATATCTGGCGATCTAGGGGGCCGCATGGTTCGAAAGGAGAATTTCTACCTATCCATTTCATAGGGAAAATTACATTTAAAAAGTTCCGAACTGTCAGCAAATTATGTGCGGGGGCACCATCTAATTGAAAGATTAAGTTTTGTCTCTGTGCTAATGGCAATTCCATGAGAAAATCATAGAGATCATTTTGTAAAAAATGTAGAAAATTTTGTCCAGTCAGGTTATCCAGGAAAAAGGGACCAACAATTTGTTCGTTAAATATGCCACACCACACGTTAACTTTTTCACTGTACTGGTTTTTACAATGAATTACCCAATTCGGATTTTCAGCTGCCCAAAACCTACAATTTTGACTAGATACCACACCGTTTGTTGTAAACGTTGCCTCGTCCGTAAACCTCATGTTTTTCAGAAAAATTCTGTCGTCAAGATAGTTACCCTGCAACCATAAGCAAAATTCAAACCGTCGTTCAAAATCACCAATAATCAGAGTATGTAGAAATTTTGGTTTAAATGCCCTAATCCTATTGCGTTTCAAACATCTCCATACTTTGTTTTTCGTTAAATTCAGTGTCCTCGCAACTGCCCTTACAGTACCATTTGGGTTGTTTCGAAATTCTGCTAAGATACGTTCGTCGTCTGGATAGTGTCTCTGATTTAAATTGTACTTCCCCGGTCTTGTCTTGAAAACCGCTCCAGTCCTTGCGAACAATCTGTTGATTTTGGCAACGGTGTCGTGAGAAATTGGTTCTCGATCATGATGCCTTCCATTGAATATTCCAGCAACCTGACGCGTAGATCTTTCATTATCACCAAATAAGCGGATAATCTCTACTTTTTCTCCAATTGTAAGAACTACTCTTCGGTTGTGTGCCATCTTATTAACACTGCTTGACTTTTTGACAATTCGCACTGATTACCGAATGTCAAACAAAAACTTTTGTTTCAAAGCACTCTTTTCATTAATTTACTTAAAAACACAAATCGGCAAGCCAACGGTAACAAAGAGCGCGTATCTTCGAAAATACCTAAATTGTAGTGTAAGGGCAGTTGTAAAGGATACTGAATATAACGAAACGGATGTGTTTGATATTCAATAGGATCAGGGTATTTGAACTAAAAAGATGGAAATAAACAATTTTTTTTCTGTTCAAATCAGCTCTTGAGATTTCGAAAATATGAATTGAGGGGTTTTTGAGGATGCTGATTCTAGATCTTATAAAAACAGTTGTCTAAAATAAGCCCTGATATCCTTTTCTCAAAAACGCCTTTTTTCTCCCCCCAACACCGCACGCAAATGGTAAATGCATATGTTCACTATGCCAAATCCTTCATTTTCCTAACATACAATCACCACAAAAACTCAAGAAAAGCGCATTTATAATAACAGATATTCGGGTGTATTCATGAAAAAAGTGAATTTGATTTATTTTCTATTCAAATCAGCTCTTGAGATTTTGAAAATATGAATTATAGGGTTTTTGGGGATACTCATACTGAATCTGATAAGAAAAGTTGTCTAAAATAAGCCCTAATATCCTTTTCTCAAGAAACGCCTTTTTCCTCGCCCCAACACCGCACGCCAATGGTAAATGCATATGTCAAATACTTCATTTTTCTAACATACAATCACCACCAAAATTAAAACAAAATCACATTTATAATAACAGCTATTCGGGTGTATTCATGAAAAAAGTTAGTTTAATTATTTTCTGGTCAAATCAGTTCTTGAGATTTCGAAAACATGTATTGAGGGGTTTTTGGGGATGCTGATTCTCAATCTGATGAAAAAAGTTATCTAAAATGAGTCCTAATATCATTTCCCAAAAAACTGCTTTTTTTCACCCCCCAACACCGCACGCCAATGGTCGATGAGAATGTTCACTATGCCAAATACTTTATTTACCTAACATATAATCACCACCAAAATTTCAAGAAAATCGCATTATTAATAACTGAGATATTAGGGTGTATTCATGAAAAGCGGGACACACTGTATATTGAAATTCGAACAGAAGATAGGTAACAACAGAAACGTTTCAATTCTTAAACATATAATTTTGATCAAGAGTAAACTACCCTGGCTGTGATTCCAAATTTGAATAATTTCGAACATTGTAGTTCTTATTTGTATTATACATGGTGGGGCACCAAAAACGAAACAGATCGAATATCTTCAAAACACATGACTTTTGGAAAAAATGCAAAAACACGTCAATTTTTAATACAAGGGGGACATCTTCCTATCAAAATCTCAACTGTCATACCTATCCCCCCACCCCTTGGTCACCATCACCCAACCAATTTGAATAGGGAAAGTAGTAAGTGTGACACATCATTAAAATGGTATTTTCATAAGGAATTCAGCAATGTCAATTTGTGCTACCTAACTTCTTATTTTGGCGCCCTATTGCGGAAAAAAAACTGTTCCGGATTCCAAATTATGATAGTTCATTTGCAAGCTAATTTGATATAAATTCGGTGACAATGCATTATGAAGTTTTTCTAAGAGAAAAAACAAAATGGCGGCTTCAAAATGGCGGACAAGCTTAGCAATTATGGTCCGATTCGATTCAAAATTGATACGTGGTGGTTTTCAGGGTCGGAAATTATGATTTGTTTGTCGATGCAAAAAAAACAACATGGTGGCTCCAAGATGGCGGAGGAAATTTGTAATTATGGTACGATTCGAATCAAAATTAGTGCGTGGGGATTTTCAGGGTCAGGAATTATGATTCTTTTGTAAATGCAAAAAACCAAGATGGCGGACGAGATTTGTAATTGTGGTTCCAATTGATTCAAAATTGACATATGAGGGTTTCAAAAGTTTCGAGTATGACTAAAATGAATGAATTAAATTTATAAGAAAAAGCCTTCATATAGATGTGCTGAAAAGGAAATAGTATTTTTGTTAGATGTGTGACGTAGGTTATTCTGTGCGTAACAGAATCAGAATTTTACCTCGCACAAATACCTATTTTGACTATTCTGTACTTTTGAATTTGTAAGGCGCAGAATAACCAACGTCCCACATCTAAAAAAATATTATTTTCTTTTCATTGCATTTGCATAAAAGCTTTTTTTCAATTTTACTCAATTATTTTTGGTCATGATGAAAATCTGTACCTAAAACCCCCACAATCCAATTTTGAACGAATCGGACCATATCTACAAATATCATCTGCCATACTTGAGTTGCCATTTTGTTGTTTTTTTCTTCTCAAAAATTCCATAATACATTTTCATCGCAATTATGAACACCTACCAAAGTTCAAGTTGATCGGTCAACTAGAAGTCGGTCAAAATTCAGCTGCAAGATTTGTCTCACACATATACATACATACTTATTAACAGGGCAAGGTGAATGAAAGCTTTTGAAAAAAAAAATTGGACATTGCATAAGCTTAAAAAATTGGAAAACCTTGCATAAATTCAAATCCAATTATTCCAAACTACATTAATTCACAGTAGATGCTCAAAGTGTTCGCCATGAACTGCCATACATGAGTATAAGTTAGTTTCGACGCCGTCTGACATTTTTTGAGCAATTTATGCAAAATTTTACAATTTGTAAGTTCGTACAATGTTAATTTTTTAATTATTTGTTATGTTTTCGTGAATTGTTCACATTAGCTTTCAAATCAAATTTCATAAGTTGGATTATGAAACAGTTGTTTTTCCTGCAATTGGGCGCCAAAATAAATGTTATGTAGCGAACACTCACATGTCTGAATTCCTTATAGAATTACCTTTTCAATGCTGTGTCACACTTAGTATTTTCCCTATTCGAATTGTATGAGTGACCAAGGGGTGGGGAGAGTGGTATGACAGTTGAGGTTATGATACGAAGATGTCTCCTTGGATTTAAAATCAACGTGTTTTTGCATTTTTTCACATGTATTTTGAAGAATTCGTTTTCGGTGCCGGATCGAATCAAACCATAACTACAAATTTCGCACGCCATGATGTTTTTTTCATCGCCAAAAAAATCATAATTTCCGAACCTGAAAATCCCCACATACAAATTTTGATACAAATCGGGCCATAATTACAAATTTCATCCGCCATCTTGGAGCCACCATATTGCTTTTTTGCATTGACAAAAATATCATAATTTTGACCCTGAAAACCACCACATTTCAATTTTGAATCTAATCGGACGATAATTGCAAATCTTGTCCTCCATTTTGGAGCCGCCATTTTGTTTTTTCCCTTAGAAAAATTCCTTAATGCATTGTTACCGAATTTATGTCAAATTAGCTTGCAAATGAAGTATACGGAACAGTTGTTTTTCCCGCAAGAGGGTGCCAAAATAAAAAGTTAGGTAGCGAAAATTGACATGCCTGAATTCCTTATTAGGCCAAGTTGTAGATAAAAATAAGAGGCTCTTTTCACACAAAATAAAAGACGCAAACGGCCTATATTACTTTTCATAGGATAGTTCGTTAATGAAAACCCCGGTTTTCGCGCCAGCAAAATCGCTTTGTGGAATTTTTTAAACAAGAAATAGTGAAAAAAATTACAACTTTTTTGTTTTTTTGCGAATAGCTCACAAAGTATTGGACGAATCGTTTTACAGTCAATAGAGAATTATAAAACCTACAAAACTTTTTTTTATACGACCGGATCGGTGCTTTTTTCACTGAGAAAATCCGGAAAAACCTCGAAAAAGAGACCATTTTTCAAAAATTCATAATTTTTATAAATCTGAAGCTGGACAAACGATATTGTAGAAACTGATAGATGATAATATGTTTTTCAAGTGTGCGCAAGATGTTTTCTGTCCGATGTGTAGTTTTTGCACAATCACGTTATAAACAATTTAAGGGCACATCTTGCAAGATGCGCCGATTTAAGGGAAATCGTCGTATTCAAGTCCGAAGTCACCCGAAGTCGAACTGAACTTAATAAGAGTTGAGTTCGGGCGCTTCGGGTGCACTTTGATGCATTTAGAGTAAATTTCAGTGACATTTTCAACACATTTCCCACCTTGCAGGTGAAAATCCGAAATATACAAATTTAAGATATTGATCTCTACTTCCATATGCCGTTTACATAATTTGAATAAGATAATTTCCCTTAAATCGGCGCATTCAGAAAGATTTGCCCTCAAATTGTTTATAACGCGATTGTGTAAATACTACATATCGGTCAGAAACCATCCTGCGCACAGTTGAACCACAAGTTTTTATCTATCAGTTTCTGCAATATTGTTTATCCATTTTCAGATTTATAAAAATTATGAATTTTTGAAAAATGGTCTCTTTTTCGAGGTTTTTCCGGATTTTCTCAGTGAAAAATACACCGATCTGGGCGTATAAAAAACCATTTTGTAGGTTTTATAAAACCCTACAAAAGTTCCATTGATTGTAAAACGATTCCTTGAATAATCTTTGAGATGTTTCCAAAAAAAACAAAAAAGTTTAAATTTTTTTCACTATTTCTTGTTTAAAAAATTCCACAAAGCGATTTTGCTGGCGAGAAAACCGGAGTTTTCATTAACGAACTATCCTATAAAAAGTAGTATAGGCTGTTTGCGTCTTTTATTTTGTGTGGGAAAAAACCTCTATAGCTTGGTCTATATGGAATTATCTTTGTAATGATGTACTTATCACACTCACTACTTTCCCTATCCAAATTGTTTGGGTGATAGTGATCAAGGGGTGGGGGGAGGGGAGTATGACAGTTGATGTTATGATAGGAAGATGTCCCCCTTGGATTAAAAATCGACCTGTTTTTGCATTGTTTACAAAAGACATGAGTTTTGAAGATATTCGATCTGTTTCGTTTTCGGTGCCCCACCCTGTATATTCAAATTCGAACCTCAGTCAACACATAATGGTCTCAGAGATGGTAGTGGGATTCACATTCATGTTTCAGATCACACCAGTGAATCGCAAAGTGACTTCCATTATTATCGCATAAACGTCTATTCGGTGCTCCATTGGTTATGTCGAGACATCAAAATGTGATGCAAAATGTGACTCGAAATTAGCCCAATGTGACATTCCATTTATACTTCGGAATCGAATGCACATTGATACCCTCTCGATGTAACAATGTGAAATTGAATGGACTGGTACTTATTTAAAAATGCGCTTCACTTTCTGATTCACCTGTATGTCAAGAATAAAATAAAGCTCACCATGTTTCAACATAAATAGAAATTATACCTCAATATTATTATTCTTACTAATTAATTACTGTTCATATGGATTGGAATGCTAGAAAACAAATGCGTGAGTTGATTCCGTAGTATATATACTACTCACAAACAAAAAAATTTATCAAACTATATGTCTGAATCATGAAAAAAAAACATTTACAGAAATGTGGAAAAATCTATAATTCAACTCCAATCCTCTGGACAGCATTTTCTTCGCGGCGAAATCAGTAAAATGCCAAATTCTGTAAATCACTGAATTTACCTTTCTGTTTCTACTCACCGTTCCGGTCCTTGAAGAGGTACACAGTTCTTGGTAGAAATAATAATTGGGCATTGTTAATAAACACATTTGATTTAACTATTGAAATAAGAAGAAAAGAACACTACACACAATCAGAAGTACCTATAGAATATTTAAAGAATGGCGTCAACCGAATACAAATTCTACTTGACTCTCGACTCGACAAACACCTCTGGCCGCTGGTCATTTTGTGCCGTGATGGTGATGTCACGATCAATTTTGTTACCAACCTAATTACTTTTATACCGACAAAATCGCAATTAAACCAAAATTCATGTTAATGTGCTTCGCAATTTTCTTCACATTTTATGCTCAAAGTGACACTAATGAGAAGAGAATTGTGAACAATTCATAACATTTGGCATCACTAAGTGGTAACAATGACGTCTAAATGCAACTCATTTTGTTACCATAATAATCAAGAAAGCAACATCTCCTAGATGTTTGTGTTAACTGGGCCAAGGATTAACGAGGTCTTACCTTTTTACGTGCGATTCCTAGCACTTTCTCGGGCCATCAGAAAAATTCTGCAGTCGCCATGGTTTGAACCACCGCCGACCGGCAGCCAGTGACTAAAACAATGCCGCTTTAACCACTCGGCTACCTGGCTACCTGGCTTGTTGAAACAAGCGTTGTTAGAACATCTATCAGTGGCGTATTTACAAAACTCGTATGGGGGGGGGGCGATAGATAGGAATATAAAAATTAATTTTGTTTATGAAAAATGCATGAAGTCAATGCGATACAGGAATAAATCTTTGTGATACTGATGGGGGGGGGGGGGCAGGTTCCCTCCCCCCGTAGATACGCCACTGACATCTTTTGAAGGGCTCGTATATTTCAGCCTTCTCACTGCAAGTCTATTGCTAGCAATTCGAAAAATTACGGACTTCAAAAATATCTAAATATCAAAAATTACAGCAGATTTTGAAATTTTTTCATGGAACCTTTTTTGATCGCCTTCTAAAAATCTACAAAAAATCTCTTGAATTTTGTTCGTTGAATCAATGGTCCGGAAATATTTCAAGAAAAAGAAAAATCGGGAATTGAAAATTTTATTTATTTTTTTCTAAAAATATCTAAACCTCAAAAACTGCGGCAGATTTTGAAATTTTTCAAAGCACCTTTTTTGATATCCTTCCAAAAATCTACAAAAAATTGGAATTAATTTTATTGGTAATATGAATAGTCCGGGAAATATTTCAAAAAACCGAAAAATTATGAACGTGAAAATTTTCATTATTTTTTTTTATAAAAATCAGAATCTCAAAAACTGGCAGATTTTGAATTTTTTTATGAAACTTTTTTTGATTGCCTTTCAAAAATATAAAGAAATATAGATGAATTGTGTTCGTAATATCATTGTTTATATAGAAGATAGTTAGTCAACCTTATGGGATTATAATTGGATAAAAATGGATGCGACATGTAGATGGCGATAGTGAGCTCGTATCCAAGTCATGTCGTAACTTCAGTGATCTGGCCTCCAAGTCATGTCGTAACTTGATTGAAACAATGGGACAGCATTAGAATCAGGGTTTTTTGAAGAAACCTGCATTAAAATGACGTCAAATATTCATGTTTGTAACTAATCACGCTAGATGACACTCGCGTTTGTGTCCAATACCTTTTCCACAGGTATTTAAACAATGGTAATATCAATAGTCCAGAAAATATTTAAAAAAAGAAAAATAATATTATGGACGTGAAAATTTTCATTTTAATTTCTAAAAATGAAAATGAAAAATAATTTATTTGAAAACAATCATTTTTTTATCTAAAAACATCAAAATCTTAAAAATGGCTGCAGATTTTGAAATTTTTCACGAAATATTTTATGATCGCCTTCTGAAATTCTACGAAAAATGTGAACTTATTTTTTTGTAATATCAGTATACCAGGAAATATTTGAAAAAGAAATAATTAGGGACTTTTCAGGGAAAATTTTCATAATTTTTTTCTGAAAACATCAATATCTCTAAAACGGCTGCAGATTTTGAAATTTTCTCATGGATCCTTTTTTGATCGCCTTCCAAAAGTCTATTCAAATGATTTTTTCGTAGTATCAAAAGTCCGGCAAATATTTTGAAAAATAAAGATGATGGACTTCTATAATTTCCATAATTTTTTTTATAACATTAAATTCTCAAAAATGGCTGCAGATTTTGAAATTTTCTCATGAAAACTCATTTAATCTCCAGCAGAAGTCTACATCGTACTTCGTACTTTGTCGCAACTTTATCAGCTTGATTTGACATTCGCAATTTGTATGGTTATCTTTTCAAAATTATGATACTCTTACTTCTTATTAACAAAATAAACCGTCAGATAGTGACAGATTTAGGTGCCCCATTTTTGCATACAATCCTCGAATAGGGTTGAAAAGTACATCGATGTTGAGTAAAATGGAGAGAAATTCACGAGTGGCTCCTGGGGAGAACATATGGAAAAATCAAAAAGAATTTCCATTAAATTATCCGACGACAAAATCTACCTATCCATTCGCGCCACTCAAGCCATTATGTTTTTCAGTCTAGTGACGATGAAGGTTGTGTGGGAAAATCTGTTAAAATCTCGAATTTTCCTTACAAGATTACGCATTCCTTTTAACCCTTTTAGACTGGGAGATGATGACAGATTTTAGTTGACGATTTTCTCGTTCTCTTAGAGGACTGAAATATAAAAGTGCTGACAAAATTAATGGAAAAATTTAACCGGTCCCGCGTGGCTTTCATATGGAAAATTCAATTTCCATTTGCATAAAAAATATTTGTTTTGAGATGATTTTATCGCCGCTGCCATGTAGATCAACAGAATGTTAAGATAGACATTAGAAGTGAAAATGATAGGCATAAGGGTTACACGTGACCAAAGGGTAGAAATGATGACGTAAACTTGTGAAAAATAATTAAAATTTTAGACGTTTTTCTCGTTGCTGCCAATTAAAAGAATGGAAGTTTACATCATGAATATGCCATACGAAAATTGGCATAAGGTCTGCGGATGCCGAAGTGAGGTTGAGTACCGAAAAATTTTGTGGAAATTTCAAAGGGATTTTTGATGATTTTGTCGTCAATGAAATGGAGTGCGATGTAAATGTTCATTACGCACAATGGCATAAGTGTCAGTCATGTCCATCATACTGAAAATGATTAACGAATTTGAAGAAAAACATATGAAAATTTATACCATTTTGTTTTTCATGCCATTTTCCCTGTGCATCGAAAAAGTTATTTCAAGTACCTATAATAAAAGGCATAAGTATCGATTTTACCGAACGTATGAAAAAACATAAAAAAATTATCGCAAACATCGCAAACATCATAGCTCGGAGGGGATGCATTTTAGGACACATGTTGATTTGAAGAAAAAGTCTTATTTTGATCCCAAAAATACGTTTTTGAAATATTCACATCGAATTTTGAATAAATTAGCTGATACATGTTTTGTTAGTTTGATATAGTGAAAATACCCCCCTTTCGTTGATTACGATTTTCTGGAAAACGGTTGGTTGTACGACAAAAATGCAAGAGACCGAATTCTTAGTTTTTTTCATGGCCATTAAGATTACACTATTCGAATTCGGAGTTTCTCTTTTTGAACATAAAAATTGGGCCAATAAATGTGTGGACCCCTTTCCAAATCCCCCAAAACTGGGTTTAGATAATTTTTGAACCAAAGAAAGAATAGAGTGACTAAGAAAATTGGGGTATGCCAATTTTCAAAAGATTCGATCCGTTATTATAGTTTTAGATAATCTTGTTTTTTCCTAACTTACAGGGGCTGTAGCTCGGAGGGGGTGCATTTTAGGACACATGTTGATTTGAAGAAAAAGTCTTATTTTGATCTCAACAATACGCCCTTGAAATATTTACATCGAATTTTGAATCACCCTGTATAGTAGTTCCTATAATTTTGTCAGCCTTTTTTTTGCAGTCAAAAGTCTGAAAACGATGCATCTTTCACTCCTGCACACTCTTCCAAAATATTATTCAGCTGAAAAAACCTCACTACCTGTATGACAAAGTAACTTATCGAATCGATGTACATAAACTGAATTTGCGCCTCAGGGTCAAACTCGACATACCTCAGCACAGAACTACATCATACCAGTCCTCTTTCCGTTATATGATTGGTCGCCTGTACACTAGGATTCCTGGATCGGTCAAATGTGTCAATATAAACATGTTCAAGAAACTTCTGAAAAAACCCCTCTCAAAAGAAATCGATATGTAATTAACTCATCAAATATTTAAATGAATAGTTGGTCCTTCTTCTGCTAAGTTAAGCTCAACATGTTACATTTATGTTTGAAAGCGGTTGACAATGTTTCACTTTGAGTAAGGTTATTCTGGAGTTTCATTGTCAAAGAAAGAATAAAGAAAATTAAATTTTCTGAAATTGTACTCACAAGGCAACAACTAACGTCCTTTGTTTCTATTTTTACATCCAAGTGTTGTACATCTTCGCACTTGATTTTACCGTACTGAAGAGAGCTTAAGCTCGAAACACGTGTCTACGGTTGCACAACATTTTGAGGGTTATACCCAATAACTTTTTTACTTATATTTTCATATATTGCCCCTCGCTAAATCCATCCTTAAAATAGTAAACAAATACAACTATTTTGAAAAAAAAAAAATTTGAACGAGTTGCAACCTTTGCATATTCATAAATTCTCATTTCAGATATTTTGTCATTGAAATGTTTCGAAGTTTGTATAGGAAACAATATTATTTTCCGTTACAAACGAATTATCGATTATTCGAGAAATCGATGAAATACTATACTTCGAACCCCTGTATAATTCAAACCGTGGCATTCGCAAGATAGGCACTGTGGAACTTTTTGATCAAGAATCACTCATCTACATTATGTCAGAAAATAAAACAAAATTCACGGATTATTTTAGAAATCATTTCAAAATTATTCCGAAGCATCCCTTCTCCATATTTTATGGACCATCGCCGCAACAATAGTTGGATTCAGATTCATGAGCACAGACGTCGACACATTTTTTTATGTATTAGCTACATAGTTTCAAAAAATCAGCTAAATATATTGGTGGAAGCTGACTATACAAAGGGATATATTTTCCCGAAAATGAAAATATATTTTTGATCGCCCCGTATCTTCCAAATACTTAAAGTTGGATGGTTGGTTGGTTCAAATGCAAAATATGATCACCCTCTCATGTACTGTAAGTAACATCAATTGCATATTTGATAAACACGGAAAGCAATCGAGGTAAAAAAAAGTTAATGAAAGATGTGACTATAACCCCCGACGAGTTCAATGATTTTTTTATAAATATTTCAAATCATATTATAAGTTCACTACCTGATTGCGATCAGAATGCAATAAATTTTCTTGACCCACTGAATTCTCCTAAAGACTCGCTTTTTCTCCATCCAATAACTGAAAGTGAAGTTCTTGATGCCATTCTAAAACTGAAAAATTCATCTTGTCCTGATATGTACGAAATGACGAGTAAAATAATAAAAAGCACTTGTTTTTTTCTTCTAGAACCTTTGACTATTCTCTTCAATCATTGTATCTCCAATGGTAAATTCCCTGATGAGTTCAAGCTAACTAAAGTGATACCTATATTTAAAAAAGGTGACAAAAATACCATTGATAATTACCGACCAATATCGATAATACCAATTTTCGGTAAAATTTTTGAAATTATTCTAAAAAGCCGCTTAATTTCGTTCTTTACTATACATAAAACGCTACATGTAGGTCAGTTCGGCTTCAGACAGAACTGTTCCACTGTTCAAGCTATACAAAGACTTGTGGCTGACATAGTCGAGGGTTTTGAGGCTGGTCTACATACGGTGGTATCTATGTGTGACCTGAGCAAAGCCTTCGACTGTGTCTCTCACACAGTGCTATTAGATAAACTACAATTTTACGGTATACGCGGTACCTCATGGGAATTATTCAAATCATACCTGAATGGTAGGAGACAAGCTGTACTTATAGACAACAGCTATTCTGAAATCGAGAACATTCATTATGGGGTACCTCAAGGTTCTATCCTTGGTCCACTTTTATTCATCGTCTATATAAATGACATATTTCATTACATGTGTCCAACCAAATGCATTTGTTATGCAGATGATTGCTCCCTTTATGCATCTGATAAGAAACTAGATTACTTGGAAGAAACTTCACAGGATTTTTCAAGAAAAGCCGAAACATGGTTCGTTTCTAATTGCTTGAAACTCAATAAAAACAAAACTCAAAATATTGTTTTCTCAACCAACAATACGATTGCCAACAGCTCAGAAGTTAAATTACTTGGAATTGTTATGGATGACAAATTAAAATGGTCAGCTCATATTGAGCACCTGAGTAAAAGGTTGAACTCAACTCTCTTCATTTTGCGGAAACTCAGCAGATTTGTTAACCTTACAGTTTTGAAAACAGCCTACTTTGGCTTATTTCACTCCCACATTAATTACGGTATAACTCTATGGGGAAACGCTGTAGACTCTGTGAGAATCTTCAGACTCCAGAAACGAGCTTTAAGAATAATATCTAAAGCCAATTTTAGAGACAGCTGCCGCCCCATATTTGAAAACCTAGAAATACTCACCTTACCATGTATTTACATTCTCAATTGTTTGTTGGATATTCATAGAAATAAAGAAAAACTTCAAAGTAGAAATTCATTTCACAATTATAGCACAAGAAATTGTAATTTGATTCGACCTACTAGACATCGTTTATTGACTTCTGAACGCAATACCTTAGACGTAAAGTTATACAGGGTGTCAATTTGAAAACTTCCCACCCTTAATATCTTCCTTCCAGTAAACAATATGAGTAATCGAAAAAACAGGTCAATTTTATTGTCAAGGGGGACACTTTCAAGGACTATTTGTAGCCCTCGTGGTTCAACCCCCTAGGAGGGGTAGATGTTACCCTTAGAATTTTAAATGGGAAGGGGGGTCAAGTGGCACATCATTTTGATGGGCGTTCAATTCTTGTTCCATTGGTACCCTGACTTATTATTTTTTGATGAGCATTTTCCGAAAAATTGCGTTCTAAACTAACAGAAGTAATTATTAGAACGCCTATACTGAGATGCATGGTTTGGCCAGAACTGGTTAGAATATTAGGTGGTACCGTTCCAACCCTTTATTAGGGGTAACATTAGCCATTACCTCCAAACACTTTACATAAAAAAGTAGTCTAATAGTAAAACGTAGATGGTAGTAAAGTTGTGTTTATTAAATGCTGAATTTTTAAGTGTCATCGCAGAAATTGTACAGATAGCCTTCCTTTTTTGCTACTTCTGCTGTAAAAAGTTTATGTTTTCCGGCAAAAAATTGGTTAGCAAATTTGAACTATGTGGTAGTATTGTGAATACCGTTGTACCTGTTGGGCTGTTTAGGAATTACTTTAATAAGTGTATAAAAGTGTAAAAATGGTTTACATTCTTCAAGACAGAATTGAAATGATTGTAATTTATGGCGAAGTTGGAAAGTGCGCACGAAGGGCGGCATGTCTTTTTAACGAAAGACATCCAAATTGTAATGTAAGTCACCGGTATGTGCTTGTTTTGGTGAATAAGTTTTACGAAACTGGTTCAGTGACTAATAAAAAAAGAAATAACCCCAGAGTACTAAATGAAGCAGCTCAAATTGAAGTTTTGGGAACATTTGCTGCAGAGCCCACGAGCTCCTTACGATCAGTATCAGAACAGACGGGAATGTCACGCGAGACTATAAGAAAAGCATTGAAAATGCATAAATTTCATCCATATAAAATGCAGATTCTTCAAGAGCTCCACGAGGATGATTATGATAGAAGAATAGAGTTTTGTGAAATCATGTCTCATCGAGTCAATACCATCCCTAATCTTCTGTTAAACATCTGTTTCAGCGATGAGTGTTCATTTTTTCTGAATGGCAATGTTAATAGACAAAATTGTCGCTATTGGAGTGACGAAAACCCACATATTTTTCGGGAAGGGCATACACAACACCCACAAAAAGTTAATGTTTGGGCTGGTATTCTTGGAAATGCCATTCTTGGTCCATTATTTCTGGAAGAAAACTTGACTGGCAATCTGTACCTTGATATGCTTGAAGAGACTATCGATCCTCTTATAACTCAAATTGATGCAGAAGGTAATGAACTTTTGCAGGAGGATCTGTTACATTTCCAGCAGGACGGTGCTCCACCTCATTATTTTCTTCCCGTCCGACAGTGGTTAAACGAGAGATTTCCGGGTAGATGGATTGGCAGAAGGGGAGCAGTTGAATGGCCTCCGAGATCACCGGATTTAACACCCTTAGATTTCTTTCTTTGGGGGCATCTTAAATCCGTTGTTTATAAAACACAACCTTCTGATATTGACGAACTTGAAAGACGAATTACAGCAGCATGCCGGTCAATTCCTAGTGAAGTTTTCCGTAATGTTAGAGGGGAGTTCGAAAACAGACTGTATTACTGTTTAGAGCAAAATGGACAACATTTCGAACAGCTAATAAGATAAGCGTAAGTAGATTTTATGTTGGAAATGTCTTTCTCGCAAATTAAATTTTATTGTGTAGAAGGAAAATAACCACCAAATAAAAAATCCCATGCGTAATAAATTTATTCCTGTCATTCAAGGGTTGGAGCGGTGCCACCTACTCTTCTAACCATTTTTATTAAAGGGAGTCAATACAATAATGCATCTCAGTATAGGCGTTCTAATAATTACTTCTGTTAGTTTAGAACGCAATTTTTCGGAAAATGCTCATCACAAAATAATAAGTCAGGGTACCATTGGAACAAGAATTGAACGCCCATCAAAATGATGTGCCACTTGACCCCCCTTCCTATTTAAAATTATAAGGGTAACATCTACCCCTCCTAGGGGGTTGAACCACGAGGGCTACAAATAGTCCGTGAAAGTGTTCCCCTTGACAATAAAATTGACCTGTTTTTTCGATTACTCATATTGTTTACTGGAAGGAAGATATTAAGGGTGGGAAGTTTTCAAATTGTCACCCTGTATAATAAATTGCCAGTGTACATTAGGGAATTACCCACTCATAAGTTCAAGATACTAATTCGAAGATATTTGCTGTCGCAGTGCTTCTACTCGGAGGGGGAGTATTTGGAGGCTGGTGTGAGTTCATGGGAAACTACAGATAAGTCATAATATATATGTGTATATATATCACTGCAACACAAGCCATTGAGGAGCACTCTTTACCTAATTTAAAATTATATATATTTTTTTAACTTTAAAATTTTAAATTATAAACTGCAGTATTGTAGTATTGTATTGTTTTGAACAAATTTTTTTAATGTATTATGCTATGTCCTGGACCTACCACAAATGGATTTACTGTTCTGTAATGTGGCTGAATAAACTATCATATGGATATGCAAGAAAACGAATATTTTCACGAAAAAAGTTCGATAAAAAGCACCAAAAACAAAGTTGAACCCTCTGTATACCCGCCAGTTTTGATTCTAGAAACTTTTATCATTTGAACTTTTTGATGCACATATTGTGAGTATGAGCATAAAAGTGGTTTGAATGCTTTTACGAGCACTACGCACTGGTTTGCTTTGAGACAGCCTTATCCAATAAGAAATTGGGTGCGTTGGGGAATTTCCTTTTTCAAGTAACCAAATTTTTTGCAAGTGTTCTTCAACTTCAAATATTTTTTCTAGGTTAATAATATTGTGAAAGATGTCATATAGAGACGTAGAACGTGACCGCCTAGTGAAGAAGATAACAGAAAAACGAGCCAAGCTAGATGCTAGAGGAGATCTCAACATCAAAGTGCCTAGACTAACGTTACCATCCGACTTTAATATAGAAGACAGATCGCTGTTTTCTCTACCACCTGAACTGCTCAAACCTATTTTAGCATCATCACATCCTAAATATAAAAGAAAACATGCAGCTCAGAAGAAAAAAGGTATTTATTATTCTAAAAATTCAGAAGTACAGTTTGAAAATCGCTATAGGGGCCATATTTTAACAGATTTTCGAAAATAGTTTAGTTTGGATTATGTCGTGAAATGTATGACAATATGATTCCATATTTTTCTTGGCAGTTGATATCTATAAATTCTGTTCGATCAGAATTATTGTATTGAAAACAAAATAGCATACAAACCGGTTAAAAGCGGAATAACTTTTTTGTTGTTGGTTGTTGGATATAGTAGCTAGATCATCAAGTAGGTTTACCATCCAAGTTGATTCAAATTTTGATTCACAACCGCAGTTCTCTCAGAAGTTCCGTTCAAGTCACTCAAGTTTACTTCTTTTATACAGGGTGTCCGGTAAACCTTGTACAATATTTGAAGTGGAGATAGACCAGGTCATGACTGTTCAGAATATCGGCATTTCACCTCAGTAAAAATATCACCGTTTTCGAGATAATAGGCATTTTAAGAATTTCTGGAAAATCGCTACCGCACCTTGGATTTTTTAGTGCCATGTATACAAATTGAGACAAATTCAAATATCTTTGCTGCTGAAGATTACTGATGAGTGATGCTTTTAGACGCACAGAACAGTTTTTCAGAAAGTGAAAAAAAAATTCAAGAAATGAGGGTAAAATGACAGATTTGAGTTTCATCAATTTAAAAAAAAAAGTTTGACATTGTCTGAAAGATACATAACCAATTGGAAGTGGACATTCATTTCAATAGAATGCTCATTTTATTTAGACTCTACCATGGTATATAACAAATTATAATTATTTTTGGAGGAAGTGATTTTCATTGAATTAGACGTAGTTTTATTCTAGGCTTTCATCAACTTTTATACTTACGCCCAAAATTATTTTATTTCGATTTTATCAAGATGAAATGTGGAAATGATTATTAATAATGAAGTATAGACTGCTTGGTAGCATTAAATAGTATGTCAATAAAATTAACTTTTCATGTAATTGGGCCTAATGACATTATAGAAATGAAATGTCGATTATCCGACATGACACCGATTAATACGAATTCTTGTGGTAAATGTCGCAATTGTCCAACATCCAGATTCCAACGAAGTTTCAGTGACCGACAGATATACAGGGTGTAACCAAATAAGTGCAAAATTTTTTAGGAGTCCTTGTCGAAAATTAAAAACTTAACTCCTGTGTTGTGTCCGTAGAAGCAATAGTTCCTTGATGAAAAAATAAAATACAACATTGTGCATGAACGAATCTTCTGCAAATAGAATTGAAAAAGTCTAGTAGGTGGTTGTCACATTTTGCTTGAACAACTTGTGACTTCTGTCGTAGTTTTTTTAAATTATTCCGCTTGTTTCATTAAGTGGTATTTATTTCTTTGTCATGCCGTACACACGTTATACTCCCCGAGAATATGCGCATATGCACTACATTTATGGTGAATGTGGAGGTAGTGCTGCTGCTGCAGCAGCTCTTTATGCAGAACGATATCCGATTGCACAATGTCGTTCAGAGAATCGCTGATTTGGGGGCTATAACCTATAACTCATTTGAAAATGTTCTTCTTGAAAATATGTCGTCTCTGCGTACGAGTGGATGGAAAATAACAATTTTGTAATATTAATCAGTGCGATGTTGAATAATAGTTATTGTGGGTTATAGTGTATGTTGATTCAAAAAAACTTTGAATTAGCATTCACTTCTTTATATCTCATTGAATGCTTCTAAGCAGTTGATTCGTATTACTCATAATTATTCAATCATTTCATCTTGATAGGATAAAAATAAAAGACATTACTGACAAAGTCTAATGGAGTTGATTTTAGCTCAGAATAACATCACAGTCTAATATAATCGAAATTCTACTCCTTCCAAAAATAGTTATCGTATGTTCTATACCTTGGTAGAGTCTGAACAAAATGGGCATTCTTTTGTAATGAATATCCACTTCCACTTGGTTATGTTTTTTCAAACAAAAATGTCAAACTATTGCTAAAAAAATTGGTGAATCTCAAATCTGGCATTTTACCCTCATTTCTTGAAAAAATTGTATCGTTTTCTGAAAAACTGTTTTGTACATCTAGAAGCATCACTCATCAGTAATCTTCAGCAGCAAATATATTCGAATTGGTCCCAATTCGTAGACAGGGCACTCAAAAATTCAACGTGAGATAGTGATCTTCCCGAAATTTAAAAAATGCTCATTATCTCGAAAACGGTAAGATTTTTACTGAGGTGAAATTCCGATATTCTGAATAGTCATGACCTGGTCCATCACCAGTTCCAATATTGTACAAGGTTTACCGGACACCCTGTATATTTATGATTCCGATTTCATTTCCTTGTCTGGTACTCAGGTGTCCTTTCGGAGGAGAACACCCAACACCACAACAGGTTTCAGCTTAGATTCAGCCAACTTTTTTTACGTTTTGGTTCCCACGGAACAGAGAATCCTCTAGAGTTCCGAGAACATCGTGAGATCCGAGGAAAAGCATACTTTCCTATTGGAAGGAATTGGTGTTCTTTTTGGATTTCTGTAGCAGTGAGTTCCGAAGCTTTCGTTGGAAGAGCGGCAAAGGGATGTGAAGATTGAAAAGTTGAAAACTGTAGAAATTCTGAAGATTTCAGGTTACATTATTTAGGATATTCCAAAATCGCCAAATGCATTTGTTACAGTCCATAGTTATATTCTGTTATATTTTCGACTCGCAACTGTCATTTATTAATTGGTTATGAATATTTAAATAACAAAAAACGTGATTTTCAAAATTGTTTGCTTATAAAATGAAAACTAATAGAGCAATCTGGTTGGTAGATAATAGAAATACGAACAAAATGGTATGTTTTACGACCCGGTCGCATCCAAACCGGTTTTTCTCCAAAACCGAAAAACCCGGAAATTTTTTTGAAAAATTCATAACTCCGCCATTTTTCAAGAAGTAGGATTGGCCTTTCTCATGAAACGATTGAATCATGTGTACTTTATATGTGCAAAAAGGTGCTGTCGGATCGTTAGTTTTGGAAAAATTGCAATTTAAATATTTTTTTCATTATGTTGCAGCGTGCCTAGATGTTCTAGTTTTTGATATTTTTATACTATATGTACCTTCTCACTTGATACTGTAGATATTTCTATTTATTAGAGTAAACTCGCTTTTGTTTCAACAAAGTTGTTGAGACTGTAATTGCACTGATACCGTTGGCTTCATTCGTCGATGGATGGCGTATAAGTCGAAAATAGCGGAGTTTCCAACATTCCGAAGTACTGAGTCATAATTATTTGATTGAAATTTGAATGTTTACAAATTATGGTTAATGAATATCACAACAAATAAAATTCAATGTTGAAAATTAGGTACATAACATGACACTTGTCCAATCGTCATCATGAATCTGTAATTTTTCCGCCATCTGTGTGCTAAAGAGGTGAAACGGTATCAACGCAGTAAAAATATCACGAATCAAGTAGGCCGTACCTTAACACTTTTGTATGTCGGTTTCACAGCTATAAGAGATCACACCAGGGTTTCTATAGGCGTTTTCCATTTAGGAGTGTTAAGCCCCAGAGCTTCAAGCCCCTGAGATCGGAAATTACTTTATCACTGACTTTTTCGCCAAAAAACTGTGTATTCGCGTTTTGACTTTTGTCTACTTGTGCTTCATGCACCAATAAAACGGGTGGTGCTCGAGGGGCAAGAGGAATGTCAATCGGTACTTGAAGCCCCACTAAATGGAACGCATGGTCATACGCTCTGGGTAGCTCTGAGGAGCTCCTGTCGTTAAATGGAAAGCAGCTTATGTATCTTGGTTTTATTTCATCAGTGGAATCGACAATTCCTACACACCTTACGACAACAACATGACATTCAACACCTTAATCATCACAGAACACGTTAACTACTCATAGACATTGTAACTCTAGTTCACAGATTCATGGAACACACATTATCAATTATAGGCATATTTTAGCGATATACTCAACACTAGTGATAGCCTGATTTCAATTTCTCAAACAGATTATGAAAGTAGAAGTATAGTACTACAAAATGTATATTCTCAGTTTGCGCTACACTGTTGCGAAATGGGTGCAAAATACTTGCAAATATGACTGGAAACAGCATTAGCTGCGGAGTGGTAGGAGAGTCTGGGATATGAGGGGAATTCTTCTAATGAACGAGTTACGTGATAATCAGCCCTATGTTGTATCACTTTCGTTATGTTTAGCGGTCAGACGTTATCTCATTTTGATGGCAAATTGCCATTAAGTTGGGAAAACGTCTGACCGCTAAACATAACGGAAGTGATACAGCATAGGGCTGAATACCATTGTTTGAATAGAAGTAAGATAGTTAGTCAACCATATGGGATTATTATTGGATTCAAATGGAGGCGACATGTAGATGGCCTCAGTGATCTCGCATCCAAGTCATGTCATAACTTGATTGAAACAATAGTACAGCAGTGAAATCAGGGTTCCTTGAAGAACCCTGCATTAAAATCACATTAAATATTCATGTTTGCACCAAATCACGCTAGATGACACTCGCGTTTGGGTCCAATACCGATTCCACAGGCATTGACTATCTTACTTCTATTTAAACAATGATAATACGCTTCTCCTCATCGCCCGCTCTCTCCTACCACTCGACCGCTTCCACCAGCTCGGCCGTTTTCAGTCATGTTTGCAAGCATTTGTCACCCATTCCGCAGCATTTTAGTGCAAAATTAGAATATACGTTTTGTGGTACTAACTGTACTTTCTAAATCTGTTCAAGAAATTAAAATCGAACTATTACTAGAGTATCCAGGCAGGCTGCAAGATAGTGCAAAAAAAAACAAATTGCAATTGTGCCAAAACTGATCCTTCAGAGCCTGTTTTGTGCACACATGAAGTACACATGATTCAATACTCTCATGAGAAGGGCCAACCCTTCTTTCTTGAAAAAATGGTGGAGTTGTGAATTTAAAAAAAAAATCGTAAAATTTTCCGGTTTTCGCCAGTTACTAATGATCTGATCGGGTCGTGAAACATTCCACTTTGTTCGTATTTCAATTATTTACAATTCTTTCGTTGGAACAACCAGATTGGTCTATTAGTTTTCATTTTATAAGCAAAACAACAAAAAAACACTTTTTTTTCCCAGTTAATACAAAATGGTCTCAAAGACAGTAGAGTGCTTCACATTCAAGTTTCAAATCACATCAGTGAATTGCATTGCTACTCACGTTACAATCTCATTAACTCCTATTTAGGTCCCTCTTGAACCCGCACTCGGCATAACAAGGAGACAAGTAAGAATGAGTGGACCGTTCATACATTAGGAAAAGAGTGGAGAAGGATAGACGGATGCAGGCAGTAAAAGCAGATGATATCGGGGCCCGACATGGAAAGGACGGCCAAGATACTGAAGCTAAGCCGCAAAGAACTCCGACTGTTGGTGGGAGTTCTAACCGGCCACTGCGGCCTCAGGAGGCACCTGGCTCTCATCAGAGTTGAGGCAGACCCACTATGCACGGAATGTGGGAAAGAGGAGGATTCCTTCCACTTCCTGTGCGAATGTGGTTTTCATGGCAGGCTCAGACAAAACGTCTTCGGAGCTGCCACTATTAAGGAGGAAGAATTGCACTCGTTGCAATGGAAGGACATTTCGACTTTCATAAGAAGGTCGAAGAGGTTCGAGCAGGTATCCGACATGGGATGAGTGAAGATGCCGGGGATTGCGAAAAGGGCCCACTGGGGCCTAGTCGCTGACGCTTGCGTGCCCCACCCATTACCATTACCATTAGGTCCCTCTTGAGTCTTGACCGGGCAAAGGTATCACAATGTGATGCCAAATGTTACTCACAATAGTCTAAATGTGACATACCAGCTGGTAGCTTCACAAATTCCCATATTATTTGTGTCTTAGATCGACACTATTGTGAAAATAATTGAGATCTGTGGTCACAGCATCCTCAGTTAGTAACAGTGACGTACAAATGTACCTCACTTTGAAGCCCATTTATAAGCAAGAAACTGATACCGCAGAGATGTTTGTGTTAACTGGGTTGTTATTTAAATGTTTATATCAAATTAATAAATGACAGTTGCGAGTCGAAAACAACAGAATATAACTACGGACTGTTTTCCATGTGATGGCCCAGTCAGATTTGTACTTGTATTTTTGTTAGGAAAAAATGCTCAATTGATTGGTCTAAATGAAGAAAATGAATTTTCTAGCTGCTGAGCATCAATCGAAACTCAAATCGTACACGGATTTGAAGAAACAACGGGAGGAATTTCGCAATAGGTTGGTTAAGTTGATTATCGGGTCACCAGAAGAACGTGAAATTGGAGACAATGAAATACCTTCAGCAGAAGAGAAGGAAATGTTGCGATATTACTATTATGTCAAACATGGAGTGGACACGGTACACGTGGCACCTCTCGATGGGAAAGTATTGAGCAGGGTGAGTTTTTGTTATTCAGGGAGCAGGCTTGTGAATCATTGAGTGGATTTATTCACGAAAAATTTCAATATCACCAGTTTGAACCATATACAGGGTGTCCCAGAATAAAAGGGTCAACTCCAATGGTAGAATCCTCACTTTATTTTAAGGCTAAAAGTTCTCATAAACATATCCTCCACAATAAGTATTACTTAACTTAAGTATTAACTGAATGAATACACCAGGATCCCACGCCTATTTTCAAAAATGATTAATAACAGGCTGCAAAAAAGTCATTTGTTTAGTTTTTCAGTCGAAACTCGAGATAATTCGATAAAGTAAACTTTTGTCCTACAAAATGGATGGTAGGACTGAAGAGTCCCCCACTCCCAACATGTACCAATGAAGTGGTCATAAGGAATCATTAGTAACCAGCGGATTTTTTTATCTTTGCTTGGTTATTATTTGTATAATTGAATGGTCATATTGTCCTACAAATGGAATGATAGATGTTCCCAGTCCTACGCTCCGAAATTGTCAATTGTATGGTAAACAAAATTTATTAGCAACTGTAGGACAATGATAACACATGAAAGGTAAGTGTTTCCTTCACCTAAATAATACAGTGTCCTACAAAAAAACGGGTTTGTATCGCTAGTCCTACAAAAATTATTCAAAATAACGAATAATTTTGAAATTGTGGTTTTGCTAACTTAATAGGTGGCACGTCACAATCATATTTTCAAATAATATTATTTGTACAAATAACACAACAAAATATTATTTTACTAAATCAACACAGGAAAGAAAAACAATTATATGAAATAACATTATTAATGAATAACATTACGAGAAAATATCACTTTCAGAATTATTATCGCAAAGAAATACCGATGATTACGAGCTAGGTTAATTCGTTCAGGTTAGATCAGACTAATAAAATACTACCCTCCAAATGAATTTTTCTTCAACTTCTCAGCTCCCAACTTGCGAGCTAGGTTAGTTCGTTCAGGTTAGATCAGACTAATAAAATACTACCCTCAAAATGAATTTTGCTTCAACTTCTCAGCTCCCAACTTGCGAGCTAGGTTCGTTCGTTCAGGTTTGATCAGCCTAATAATTCAAATCATCAAGAATTGGTAATATTATTTTGATTTGTTATTTTAGAATATTATTATTCCGAGAAATGTTATTATGATTCATGTTATTATTGTACTATGATATATTTCTTTAATGTTATATTTGTATGTGTTATTCATGTATGTGATATTATGACGTGATATTCTGTATCTATGTTTTTCTGACGTGGAAGCATTTAATATACTTTCATTCGTAAAATAATGTTACTTTCAATTTATAATTGTTTGTTCAATTCAAAAATATCATATTAAAGGCGGCTGAAATGATGGCGCATTCGCTTTCACAGATGCAGGGAAACCGGGAAAAACCTGCAACACCACATCGTCTGAAGTGCCCAAATTTATAATTGGAAACTTTCAAAGACGTCAGACGAATCGTGAAAATCTGCTCTACGGTAAAATAGGATGGATGGTGTCTCCAGAGGCCTCAAAAAGTCCAGTTCGAGAGAAGATATTATATTATTATAAATTTTATTCAAAAAGTTATTCAAAATAATTGCATTTAACATTTCAACTTCAATACCCTGTATCCCCTAAACGAAACATTTGCGAACACATGTCTATATAACTTTTCAATCTGTAATAAGCCAAAGATTCACCATTTGAAGTTTTTACAAGAACATAATGGAGCACCCCGTATAATACGGCTTTTACGCGAAGGACTGGGAAAACCTACCTAGGGCAATGTGACCATTCAATTGTACAAATATAGAGCAAGCAACAGCAGAAAAATCCGCTGGGTACCGATGATTTCTTATGACCACGTCATGATACATGTGGGGAGTGGGATACTCTTCAGCCCTACCATCCATCTTGTAGGACAATAGTATATTGTGGATCTAGTAGTAAAAGCAATACATTCCCGGACGACAATGTAAATTGTTGGCAGAGGCGTTAAGCCGAAGCCAACAAGCATTGAAGTCTGGGAATGTGCTTTTACTACGACGTACACATACTATTTTTTCTGAAATCGCAATCAGAGCATTATCATAAATTGAGGATTCGAAATTACGTGCTTTCCTGAAACGTCAAAGTGACAACTATAAACCAAAGACCGATTTTGACGACCTAGGCCGGCAAAGTACTTTCCCGTATAGTTTTCGATACGGGAATAGTAATTTACGTAACAAGTCCGGAAAATACTGTTTTTTTTGGACGAGTAGACCAAATTTTCTCTGTGAGTCCAAAAACTGTTTTCGGACGTGTTGCGTATAATATTTTTTCGGCAACTATGTAGAATAACAAATCAATGAGACGCATTTAGTCTAAGAGATGAAGAGAGGTCGACATTCACCCATCTGTTAACCGGATGAAACGATTCCAAATTTGAATATTTCGAACATTTCAGTTCTTATTTGTATTATATATTGAAATTCTAATTCTTATTTATATTAATATTTGTATTAAAATTCGAGCCCTTCCCGGCCTAGCCCGGGAAGTACGTACTTCCCGGACTAGGCCGGGAAGTGCTACTTTCCCAAAAAAAAAGTGTTGCCGAAAAAGTATTAAACGGTCCGGGAAAGTTCGTTGCTTAGCAACTAGGCCGGGAAGTGCTACTTTCCCAAAAAAAAGTGTCCGGGAAGTGAACACTTCCCGGATGGTTGCAGAAAAAGTATTGAACGGAAAGTTCGTTGCTTAGCAACGAACTAAAATACTGGTAGCGTATTTTGAGGCCTGCAGTTGCTCCAAAAAAGTGGGCATTCTTGAACGATTTCAGAAAAAAGCTTTTTCGAGTACTTTATTGAATTATCTCGAGGTTCAACTGAAAAACTAAGTGTTATTAATGACTTTTTTGCACTCACCAAATCGACATGATTGACTCCTGCGCATTTTATTAGCTACCACTTTCGAGAATTTTCGTAGAAGGAAAAGTTGGACGTCTCATCAAAACGAAGCTACTCACGAAGATTCACTCTGTTACTAATAATTTTTTTTACCTCGGAATTGACAATTTCGGAGCATAGGACTGGGAACACCTACCATTCAATTATACAAATATTAACCAAGCAACGGTAAAAAAATCCGCTGGTTACTAATGATTCCTTATGACCACTTCATTGGTACATGTTGGGAGTGGGGGACTCTTCAGTCCTACCATCCATTTTGTAGGACAAAAGTTTTTTCGAGTACTTTAACGAATCATCTCGAGGTTCAACTGAAGAACTAACTGTTATTAATGACTTTTTTGCACTCACCAAATCGACATGATTGACGCCTGCGCGGTTTATTAGCTACCACTATCGATAATTTTCGTAGAGAAAAAAGTTGGGGGTCTCGGCAAAATGAAGCTACTCAGGAAGATTCAGCCTGTTATTAATCATTTTTGAAAATATGCGTGGGATCCTTGTCTAAACGGGTACAATTTTAAAATATTTAAAAAAAAAAACTTACTGAATCGGGAAAAAATACTTCGAAATACTTTTTAAAAAAAGAAGAAAAACTTCGGAAATGAAACATGGAAAAAACTGAAACATTAATAAAAAGTGTTCTAACTAAAAATTTGAAAAAAAATACTTACGAATAAGAAGTGTTCCAACCCAACATGTGAAAAAAATATAAAAATTGAAATATAAAAAAATATGGCCACCCAACATGAAGAAAATCCTATAGAATATTTAGAAAAAAATTATTCCCACCCAACAATTGAAACAATATTTTTGAAAAATTGAAAGAAAATGTGATCACCCAACATGATGACCATACACAGAATTATTTAAAAAAAAATTCCACCCAACATTTGAAAAATAATCCAGCATGACTCCTCAAAGGATCAAAATTCCCTCGTGTAATTTGGTATGTTATTTGACAGCATTCAGTTCAAAATATTGATGATATTCACGTGTTTGTAATTTCGAACAGGGGCGTACGGCAGATACCCCTAATCGGCGCTCTTTCACGCCACTTGGTAGATAAGACTATGTCATATTTTCATAAATTGTTGATATTTTCTCTACAATAAACGGGAAGGTTTCACTGTGATAATGTCAACGGTTTTCAAGATACTTCAAGTTGAATACTTGCTTGCATAAGTGATAACTCATTGTTGATTATTTTGTTAGAAGTTACTCTGTATTTTGTATTGAAAATTGGGTAAGTATTTTTGAGGTAAAATTTCAAGTGGATTGTATTCAGAGTCGTAGTACTCGTTTAATTTTAAAAACAATAACAATTTCAGGAAATAGCAGAATAAATTAAAGCGTGTTTTAGGGATGGTGATTTACTACCTTGTATGTTTTTCTAGAACGCAAAATTAATCGAATTATTGAAGTTGTTTTATGCTAGATGAAGCACATCAATCAATTAAAAAATTATAGAGTAATAGAGTACTACACCCTCGAGAGACGATTTTAATTTTTTGGATTCGGTATTTCGATATATACAGTGTGTTCCAGTTTGAACAGCCACACCCTCATATTTCATTGAAAATAAAATAATTTCAAATTATTTTTTTTAATCATAGTACTCACCCACATGTATGTTGATGAAACATTCTGATATCCATTTTCCACGGCTAACTATGACCAATTGAAAAGTGAGAAAGTTGGGAAAACATATTAGGGATTTTTTCACCACAAAATTAACATCAAATTCTATTTCAGAATACCTTCAAACCCCCATATCTCAATGCTTGAATCAATTGATGATACAGGGTGTCATTTGTAGCTGGCAAAATTACTCCTTTCATCAGTAATATTTGCCTAATTTTCAAAATTTCTTTACACAAATTTTACAAAAATCTTCAATTAATACTGCGAAAAATAGCCGACTATTACTTTTGCATGGCAAACTGTGACCACTTGAATAGAGAAAACTTGGAAAAAAAAAATTGTTAGTGATCTTTTATTGAAAAATCCTGGTTTCGGAATGTCCTAGAATCCCAGAACTGAATCCTGAAACATTGAAATATACAGGGTGTCAAATGTAGCTGGTAATATCACCAACTCTCACTCATCCATAATGCTCAGTTGATTTTAAAATGTTTTCTTTTTTCACAAAGTGCCAAAAATGTTCATGGCTAACTGAAAACTTTAAAATTGGGGAAAACATATTATGGATTCTTTTATCACTGAACTAACAGCAGATTCTGGTTCAGAACGCTCCTAAACCTCCAAATCTAAATTGCGAAGAAATATACAGGGTGTCACCAGCACCGTGCAATACCAAGAACTCTCAATCATCCATAATGCTCGGGATGATTTCGAAAAAGTCTTCTATTCTGATTTGTTCCAATGATACTGCAGAATGTAAACAAGCTTCACTATTCCATGGCTAACCATGATCAGCTGGAAAGTGAAAAATTGGGGAGAACGGGTTATGGTTTAATCATTGAAGACTGTCAGATAGTGACAGATTTAGGTGCCCCATTTTCGCATACAAGCCTAGAATAGGGTTGAATAGTACATCGATGTTGAGTAAAATGGAGTAAAATCGAAAAAAATTCCATTAAATCTTCCAACGACAAAATCTACTCATCCATTCGCGCCACTCAAGCCATTAAGTTTTTCGGTCAAGTGACGAAGTAGGTTTTCATAGTTTCGATGGGCTTGTGTGGGAAAATCTGTTGAAATCTCGATTTTTCCTTACAAGATTACGCCCTCATTTTAACCCTTTAGCAACCTGCAACACTCAAGCCTTTGGTATTCCGAAGCCAGGTTCTATTGATTATTGATCAGGTGAATAAGGCTAGCGTTAAAATATGGAAATTCGAATTTTCCATATATATATATATATATATATATATATATATATATATATACAAAGCAGGAAATTTTTGGGTATAGCAGCAAGCAAAACGTGTACTCTTTTAACACTATATTTCCGATATTTCAACAGTCATCTGTCATCTTCAGGGAAGCTACAAGTAACAAGCAAAATTGTACGATTAATGGAAAGAAAACTTTGAAGAAGAACCACTTACTGTGTTGATGAGAATGATTGCTATGGATGTAATATTTAAAATTATAAACAACATATCATGTAAATCACATGTGACAAAGATGAACAAAACACATTAAAATACGTCAAACAATAAAAATATTAATATTAAGCCATTGTTATAAAATTTGTTTAAACATTTATTTGAATTATCTCCACACGTGGAGAGATTCAAATGTAACGTAAGAAATTTGGTTAGGATTATTAGACAACAGACAGTTGACATTATTGACATTAGATATCAGACACTTTTGAAGTGTGACACGAAACCACGAATTGGCCGCTGCTAGTGGGTGAAATTAACCAATTGTCTCAACTCAAAAGAGATGAAGTGTTCCCTAAGGGAGAATTATTTAAGTTATGTGTAATATTATTGTCGATGAGGAGTAAATATGAATAAATTTCACTTAAGTGATTAACGTCAGTTTTTTTATTTAAGCAAGAATCTGATTGAGAGATGAAAGCCATTTCCATGAAAAGTCTTTTAGTGGTATTGTTTTCTTTAGTCAAAGACTAAACAAAGACTAGGCATTGTACCTCCCCAGCTAATAATTCCGTATCTTAGACGAGAATCCACAAGTGCATAGTATACTGTCTTGAGATTTGGTAAATACAATATTTTTCTCAATTGATTGAATTTATATAATAAAAATCTTAACGTCTTTGCAACGTCCGACAAGTGTGAAGTCCATCTTAGGTGAGAATCAAGTTTAAGCCCAAGATATTTTATTTCGTTTTTAAGGCAGATATCTATGTTCTTGACAGTTATTGTTTTAAAAGTGGGTAAATAAGTTTTGTAGCTAGTAAAAGGGACTATGTATGTTTTTTTATGGTTGACTGTTAATATCTTATGACTAAAAATGTCAAATATATTTTTTAAATCATCTTCAATTTTATTTTTCAAGTCTTCCCATGTTTTATCATTGTACATTACGGCTGTGTCGTCTGCAAAACCAATTAGTGTACCAGTAGAGTTGTAGGTGAATATATCATTTATATACAAGTTAAATAATATTGGCCCTAAGACAGTTCCTTGAGGCACTCCAACCGACACCGATTTTTCAGTACTAAGTTCCCCCTCTATTCTTACCACATGTTTTCTATGTGACAAGTAACTTTCAAAGAATGTATGTGGTAACCCTCGTATACCAGCGTCTTCCAAGACATCCAACAACTGTGAATGATTCACAGTGTCGAACGCCTTCGCCAAGTCAAGAAATGCTACTGCTATTGGTTCGGCCATATCAACGGACTTATAGACTGAGGAAATCAAGCACTGAAGGGCGTCATCAGTCGAGAGTCCCTCTTGGAAACCAAATTGCCGCTCCGAAATGAGACTATATTTATCCATAAATTTTGTAAGCCTACTCTTCACTGTCTTCTCCATTAATTTTGATAATGATGGTATTAAGGATATTGGTCTGTAGTTACACAGATTTTCTTTTTTGTCTTTTTTATATATTGGAGAAACTAGAGCTGTTTTAAAGTGCGAAGGACATACTCCACTAGTGAAAATTAAATTTATTAGACTAGTAAATTATCTATCCCAGGTGCTTTATTCACCTTCAGTGATCTTATAAGGTCTCTAACTTCTTCAGTCACGGGTATCCAATAAAAAGTGTGAGGATTTTTTTTCCGCGTTGGAGGAGGATTAGTTGGTTGTTGTATTTTGTGTGCAAGGTTTTCTCCTACATGAGTGAAATAGTTGTTGAATTCTTCTGCAATCTCTTTTTTACATGTTATTTTATTTCCTGATTCTGTTTTTATTTCATTTATTTTATGTTTGGTTTTATCTTTATTATTTACTAAATTCCACATATTTTTTGCATTATTTCCGTTTTTCTCTATTTCTGACTGATTAAACTTTCGTTTGGTAATTTTAATAAGGTTATTTACGGTAGTTAATATATGTTGTTTGTTTTTTTTTTCATCATTCAAGTTTCTTTGCCAATCTTTATAGAGTTTGTTTTTATGATTTATCGACTCTACTATAGCCGCAGTAATCCAATTTTTGCGTTTGAATTTATTTTTATTCAGTTTCATGATTTTTGTATTTTTACTGATAGAATTATTTAAAATTTTTAGTAATTCTTGAGTTTTCATATTTGTATCATATATATTATAGTAGTTTTCGCAGTTGTAATTATCTAAGTCGTTTCTTATTTGGGCATAATTTATGTATGTTTTATACTTGTCAACTTCAGGGTTTCTGGTTATATTTTTCACTCGAAAACTCATTAGTGTTGCTCGATGATCTGTAATATTGTTTTCATAAACGGCAGCAAGAGCTTCATCTACAGAGGACTGTGCCACTGCCTTAAAGAATATATGGTCTAGGCAACTTCGGGAGTCTTTTGTACACGTGTGTATTTGTTTATCATGGATTGTAAATTATATTCATATAATAAATTTAGATAGTTTGAAGTAGTGTCGTTTTCTTCTTCAATATTTATGTTTATGTCTCCAACTAGTAGATGAAATTCGATATCAGAATAATTAATTTGCTCCAAATAATTTTCTAGGCCTAATATAAAGTCTGTAGGTGCACTAGATGGTGAGCGATATATAGATGTTAATAAAATATATTTATTTTTGTACAGGTTGATTTTGATATGTAATGCTTTTGAGTCTCCGATATCAATAGTTTTGCTACTCAGATTTAGTTCATTTTTAATATAAACTATCACACCATCATTCTTATTTAACCGTCCATAGTTGTAGATTGATTTATATCCTTCCAATTTAAAGAGACTAACATCCTCAATTTGGAAAGTTTCTGATAGTACAATAATACAGTCAAAACTACATTCCATTTGATCTAACATGATTTTAAATTCATCGAGATGTGCATTAAGGCTGCTTATATTTTGGTGTATTATACTGAAATTTTTATTTTCAATTTTATTAACATCCTTGAAATACTTGTTTATTTCCTCTAATTTAGAGCATTCCATAGTATCATATGGTTCGTAATTGATATCACGTATGTATTGATCCATGTATATTTGGAGTGCAAAAGAAGAGAAAAAATAAGAAAAAAAAAAAAGTTAATAGTAATAATAAAGTAGAAGACCACGTTTTAAAGGAGATAATTATATATATATAAATGAAGGATAATGTAATTATATGTAATATTGTAACCAAACGAATTTTATGACCGGAAATAATAATTTAAATCAGACCCAAACTCGAATTCTAATATCTGAAATGTTTTCTTAAACCCTCGAAAACTCATGTTATTCTAGTAAATATTCTCAGAAATACATGGTTACCAAGGGTCCTCTTAAAATAGACGATGTTATTGATTATTTTTAAGTGTTTCCGTGTGTGTATTTATCTCAAAATTGGGCATTTCAGAATAATAGAGAAACAAACAGTCAAATAGTTCGCATATGTTTATGTTCTTGTGAGAGGCCAGTTGTTGTATTTTCAGGGACCACCTATAGTTCTCAAGGGGGGCGGAACATGCCAACTTTGAAATTAGGGTCGAAAAATAGGTGAGTCTTTCGTTTCACTCGTTAAAGTTAACATGTCGCGTAGTTATTTCATTAGTTTTCTTAAATTATTGTAATTTTAATAATTCAACTCTGTTCAACAGAAAATGCAATCAGGGTAATTTCATTAATTTTCATTATTTGAATATATATATAAAGTTGATTTTCTCTACCTGTCTCTAAAAAGTTGATTCTTCTACTCTTACTCTTACTATTTATTGTATTTGAATTATTTTGAATCTTTTGCAGTTTATCTTGTTAAATTATTAGTAAATCATCTGGCCTCATTCACCGTTTTTCCTGTTTAAATTATATTCTCAGTTAAAATCAGAAGTTACTTTATCAATTAATTTGAGAAATATCCCCAAACATCTTTTGTTGTTATTCTTTATTGTTTTGTTAATAGATATAAGTGTTATGCATTCTGGCTTTTTATTCTCAAAAGTTCACATTCCAGTTTGAAAAAAATCCTTTTGATTTGAGAGAAAAATATTTTAATTAATAGAGTTGAACAGAGTAAGTAAATTTGAGTGCTAAAGTGAGTTCCGCAACGAGTTCTCAATCCAGCATCGAGTATAGAACGTCGAGATCATCTGATGAAAAAGTAAGGTGAGTTAAAATCTTAAATGCTGTGAGGTATGATTCCTGGTTCCAAGAAAATTAGAGCCCAACGTTCCCAATTATTATTATGTTTTAACGACTCCGCTCGGTCGAATCAGTTGTGATAATGCTCTATTTAATTATAAAGACAGCATTTGTTACAATATAATAAGGGAGAATCTAGGGTTTGTTACTGGAACGAGTTCTTGTCCGTATTGTATTGGTGTTATCTTCTTCCTCTACAGTTATTGGTGTTGTCTGTGCACTATTGACTGCGCCTTCCTCCCTTGCTTCCAGGTCACTAGCTTTATGGGATCTGTTATCGACGTAGAGTTTATTGCCTTTGATGTATGATCTTAGATTAGGATTTTCTCTGGCCTTTTTCAGATCTTGTCTTAGGATCAGATTTTCTGCTCGCTGTACTTCTGTTAGATCACTAGAGATGCTTATGTTTGATCCTCTCAGTTGTTTGCAGTTTTTGAGGATTTCGACTTTTTTTAAGTACGAGACAAATTCTATTTTTACAGGTTTATTTTTGGACTGGCCTATTTGATAATAGTTATTTATATCCTTCGTATCGATATCTATTTTCAGTAAATTTTTTACCGTACTTTTAATATCATCTAAAGTAACTTGATCGTGGTTTAACCCAAAGATTAATATGTTATTTTTTTTGCTTCCTCTTTCCAGAGTTTCTATTTTTGTTTTCAGAAATTCGTTTTCTTTTTCATGGCTCGTTACTCTTCTGCTAACTTCCTCCAGTTTCTTTAGGAGTCTAGACTCACTAGCTTCTATTGAATTTTTAATTTCCTTTCTATTTGATAAGATATCTTGTCGTAACGATTCAATTGATTTTAAGAGACTTTGGTTGTCTTTATTATTTATGTTACTCATTATCAATAGACTATGATACCTTGTTGAGTCGACTATGGATGAGATTAAATCGTTCTATTCACCATGACTACTAGTATACTAGTAGGTTATGGTTCACCATACTAGTAGGTTAGGTTAACAATTTTGAATATTTCTGCAGCACTAACCTGATTTTAGTAGCAAACTTCACAATCTTAAGCAGGTGTCTAACTTGTAGATTTTTCACAAAATAATTTTTAATTTTCTGTATTTCCGTATTTAGAACTTGAATTGTTTGCAGATCAATTAAACAACAAATACACGAGCATTGGCGTACGGCATAAGCGCAATGATTTTAAAAATAATACAATTTAGAAGTTGAACTTTTGCCAGATACAGATAACACCCTATATATTTCTCAGGAATTGGGATCTGGGATTTTAGAGTGTTGTGATTCAGAATCTGATGTTGGTTCAGTGATAAAAGAATCCATAATATGTTTTTCCCCATTTTTCACTTTTCAGTTGGTCATGGTAATGGTAATGGGTGGGGAACGCAAGCGTCAGCGACTAGGCCCCAGTGGACCCCTTTCGCAATCCTCGGCATCTTCACTCATCCCATGTCGGATACCTGCTCGAACCTCTTCGACCTTCTTATGAAAGTCCAAATGTCCTTCCATTGCAATGAGTGCAATTCTTCCTCCTTAATAGTGGCAGCTTAGTTGGTCATAGTTAGCCATGAAAAAGTGATTCGTGGTTACTTTCTACAGTAATAATTGAACATTTTTGGGCACTTTGTTACAAAAGAATACATTTTCGAAATTATCCCGAGCATTATGGATGAATATGAGTTGGTGACATTGTCAGCTACATATGACATCCTGCATATTCCAATGATTCAGCATTGAGTTCTGGGATATCTCAAAACCAGGAGTTGGGGTTAAATTCTCAATAGAAGATTCCTTATTTATTTTTCCCAAATTTTCACTATTCAAGTAGTCACAGTTTCCCATGGAAAAGGAATATTTTTTGGTTAATTTTCGAAGTATTAATTGGACATTTTTGTGAATTTTGTGAAAAGTAAAGAAATTTTGAGATTTAAACAAATATTACTGACGAATTATTGGTTATTGTATCAGTTCTGGAATGTCCAAGATCCCCAAAAATCAATGCCGAATCATTGAAAAATACAGGGTGTCATATGTAGCGGCAATATCACCAACTCTTATTCATCCATAATGCTCGGTTGATTTTAAAATGCCTTTTTTGTTCCATTATTACTGTAGAAAGTAACCAAGAATCACTTTTTCACTGCTAACCAGCTGAAAATTGAAAAATTGGGAAAAATATATTATGGATTCTTCTATCACTGAACTAACATCAGATCCGATCAGCACAGGGATTCTCATCTTTCGATTCAAAACGTGTCGACTAGCTGTCACCTTTCGACAGTCTTCTCGACATAGAGAGAGGAGTGATTCTCATCACATGTCGAAAAACTAGTCGAGAGGTAACGTATGTCTCAGCATACGCCGTCGCCTCAATTTGAATAATGAAACATTTGATATTTTTATGTGTTGGTTTTAGTTGTATCCTAGAAATTATTAACAAAATAAATATTGAAGATATTGCCAATCGTTAACAAAATTAGACGTCGGCACGAAAATGTACTATTTGGAAGGCACCGACGACGAATTTGAAGAGAGTTTAGTGTCGTTGAGATTCCAGAAGCCTGTTTTCAGAAATGTGCAATCTTTTGACACATTATATTCTAGAACCTAGGTAAAGAATTGTAGTATATTTAAACTCTAATTCACTCTAAAATAATGTATTTAACGAAATAAAATGATTCAATAACACAATACTCTAATTTATAATCACGAAACTATTTATTACGGCTTTCACTTCGCTCTGACTGCTGCGTAATTATTTTTATATCCAACGCTCACTTCTCCGAAGGCTCATGAAATTTCTCGAACAGCCTGGAATCGTCCAGATTCCTCTCGGTGCATAGCGCCTTCGAAGGTCATATGCGGCTTGCGTGAGAGTTCAGGACCGGCATCGCCCACAGCTTCGCCACAGAATGTACCGAAACCGACATATCGGTCACAAACAAAAAATATTGGTAGCTTTGCGCTTTTATGCGACTGGTTTGGTTTGGTGAAGAATTTAACCTGGAAGTAAAGCCAGACGAGTGTACATAGGAAGATTTATTAAGTTTTACAACTATTTAGAATATTCGACTTACAAGATCGAAATGTGGTGCTCTCCCATCAAAGGTCACAAAGGGGCATATTCTGTACCTTCTTTTTTGTTTCAAATGTGCAATAGCATACTGACACTATTATTTCATTCAGATCACAAAACTTTCAAACTTTGCAAAAAAGCTACGAAAGTCAAAAACCAAAGTGCTGAACGTTGACCTTGCATGCACCATTTCTTTTATTCCCGTGACTTACTCTTAACATACATTGTTTAAAGCTTTGTCAATATGATTTCTTTCATAATGTACAATAAATTATATTTTGAAATGAATCAAATAAAAACTGCTTCTTTCATTCTGCTTTATATTTTAGCAATGGTTCTAATATAACCTGGTGAAAACTACGAATATATAGTGAAACTTTTTTAGGAACATTGCCAAGAAATGTATTGTTACCAAAATGCAGATGCTTTTTGAAAGGAAAAATTTACACCGCTTAAATAAGGCTACTTTATGAGTCTTTTGTAAGGACTTTGAAAGACTAGATGATAACCATTTAAACCATGAACTCTTAAATTTATAATCTGATAAGTAATCACACATGGGCATCTGACAGTCTCTTTAATTTTGAACAAATATTCGAATACTACCAAACTAAAATACTTCTGAAGAGACATTTTCAAATTTGCTTTTCTTGTCAGTAAAATTCTTGTTTCATTTAATTTATAACTTAGCTCTTATCACATTTTTATATATTATCCATTCGCATTTGCGGAACACAAACGACCTGTGGCAGTGTGGCAGAATCTCGATGATTGTCCATACAGGGTGTTATTTAAGTACGTGGCCAAACTTAAAGGGGTGATTCTTTGAGTGATTCTAAGACGAAAAGTTCATATAAACATAGGTCCGGTAATGCTTCGTTTTCAAGATACAGGGTGTCAAAATTTTTAAAAGAAATCGTTTTTGTCGTAAATACCTTAATAACCCTTCAACCGATTTTATTGAAATTTGGCAGTGTTATTGAAGGTCGTAAAGGGCGAATTTAACCCTAACTATATCAAAATTATTATGTCCAGTGGCGTCCCGGAAAGCACTGTAACCAATATTTTTGACAGAAAACATGTGCGCCACTGATTTTTTTACAATATTTGTATTTGTTTCACACTGAGCAACTGAAATTACAACTTTTTTATATCTAGAATATTTTTCGTATCTTGCTTTGTTTTTGAGAAAAAAACATAAAAATCACTTCATTGCACATCCCTGTGACAACACAATAAAACATTTCAACTACTAAACCATCAAAAACTGGGGTCTTACTAATATTTCTATATCTATTCTAGTCTTAGAATTTTCTATCAAAATTAATGCAATGAAAAAAAAAAAATGTATGTATGAATTGCAGCACTTGCCTTCTGCTCTTGGCTTCGGCTCGTGCTGCAAAATGGGCTCATTGTTGTCCATGGACATGCAATAAAGACATTTTTATGTATGATTAAATAATTAATATTACATGGAAGTCATCTTTTAATTTTTTTCGCTCATATTACCTGTTTTCGATGAAACAAATAATGTTGCTATGTAGTACTGCAGTGTTTTGAAACTAAAGTAAGAGGGCCATGGAAGGAACAACAAATGTTCAAACAAATTTAACTTCATAACTGTCACAAATTGAAACGGTACATACGTAATTATTTGATAGTAATTATTTGAAGTGTTTTCAAGAGTTTTGAGATATAAAATTTGTTACTGATATTTGAAAATGGTTCGGTTTACAAACTCGGAAATGGCCGATATGCATTTTGTCTATGGAATGGCCCAAGGCAATTCCAGAGCGGCTAGACGCATTTATCAAGAAAGATATCCTCATCGAAATGTTCCAAATAGGCAAACATTTGTGACAATACATGAAAGGCTGTGCGAATCAGGCACCTTTCAAAGGACGGCTGCTCTTATTGGGAGACCTGCAACGGTAAGAACAGTGGCGCTGGAGGAAGAAGTTTTACATGAAGTTGAGCGTTGCCCCGATACAAGCACACGCAAAATTGCACAACAATTAAACATTTCTCACTTTACTGTATGGAAGATTTTGAAAGAGTACCAACTGTATCCTTACCACATACAGCGTGTTCAAGCGTTATTTCCTGCGGATTTTCCCAAGCGAGTTGTTTATACTACGTGGTTTTTGCAACAACAACAACATTTTTAACCAGTATATTATTTACCGATGAAGCGTGTTTTTCCCACAATTCAATTATGAACTTTCATAACAACCATATCTGGGCAGATGCGGTTATAGCAGTTTTCCGTGAATGTCTGGGTTGGTATTGTTGGCGATTATCTCATTGGACCTCATCTTTTACTCCCGAGATTAAATGGTCAAGAGTATCGTCATTTTTTGGAATTTGTTTTACCTGTACTACTAGAAAATGTCCCACTGGCAGTAAGAGGAGCAATGTGGTTCATGCACGATGGGGCTCCACCTCACTTCAGCATAGTAGCACGTCAATTTCTGGATGAAACTTATGGAGAAAACTGGATCGGTCGCGCAGGTCCACAGTCATGGCCGCCCAGGTTACCGGATTTAAATCCCTTGGATTTTTTCCTTTGGGGACATTTAAAGTCCCTCGTTTATAAAACTCCAGTCAACACTGAAGAATAATTAATCCAACGAATACGGGATTCATGTGATCAGATAAGACATACGCCGGAAATATTTCAACGTATTCGGGAATCGATGTTAAGACGAGTTAATGCTTGCATTGAAGTTGAAGGAGGACATTTTGAGCAACTATTGTAAGTTTTGTGTTAGTTATTATTGAATGTATTCTTACAGAAACAAATTGCCTAGGTACCATTTTTGTTTTAGTGTGGTTTTAACAAAGGGTGTTTCTTGTTTGATGTTGCTTTAGCATTTCCGGCGTTACCACTATGCACGCACTGGCCAAATGAAACAAACAATTTTTAAGCATAACAGATTCACCTGTAATCATTAAAAACCCTTTAAAAACAATTTTTTATTGTGTTGTGCCAGGGACGTGCAATGAAGTGATTTTTATGTTTTTTTCTCAAAAACAAAGCAAGATACGAAAAAAATTCTAGATATGAAAAAGTTGTAATTTCAGTTGCTCAATGTGAAACAAATACAAAAATTGCAAAAAAATCAGTGGCGCACATGTTTTCTGTCAAAAATATTGGTTACAGTGCCTTCCGGGACGCCACTGGACATGATAATTTTGATATAGTTAGGGTTAAATTCGCCCTTTACGACCTTCAATAATACTGCAAAATTTCAATAAAATCGGTTGAAGCGTTATTAAGATATTTACGACAAAAACGATTTCTTTTAAAAATTTTGACACCCTGTATCTTGAAAACGAAGCATTACCGTCTTAGAATCACTCAAAGAATCACCCCTTTAAGTTTGGCAACGTACTTAAATAACACCCTGTATATTCAATTACCATAATATGTATTGTTAATTTTTTGGTCGAAATGATGATAAAATATTTTTCAAATCAAAAACTTTTCATCACCTCATAACCTCACAAAATTGACTTTTCGACACCTCTTTAGTTGTCGAATAAAAATGACATTTGTAGTCGATACTAACTTTTCGATATGGAACATGAGAATCGCAAATTTTGTTTATTGGACACGACAGCTGTCGAGTCGAGAGATAAGAATCCCGCTGCAGAACACTCTTGAAACTCCCGGATCTCGATTCCTGAGAAATACTTATATAGGCAAAAGTTCAACTCCTGAATTGACTTATTTTGAAAATTATTGCACTCATCAATCAACTCCTATTCCGCAGCTGCAAATTCACATTAATTTATAATACTGATATTTGCAGATGAATCGAGGATCAAGATCTAAGAGTTTAGAGTATTCTGAACCCATTTCTGATGTTAGTTCAGTGACATATTTTCCCCAATGTTTCTCTCTTTAGCTGATCATAGTTAGCTATGCTATGTGGAGTCACTTCTGCAGTATTGATAAATATTTCTGGGCTCTTTATCACAACAGAAGACATTTTCGAAATCATCCCGAGCATTATGGATGAGTAAGAATTGGTGAAATTGCCAGCTACATATGACACCCTGTATATTTCAATGATTCAGCATTGAATTCTGGGACAATCCAAAACCAGGAGTTGGGGTTAATTTTTTGATAAAAGATTCTTAATATATTTTTCTCCCATTTTTTACTATTCAAATGGTCACAGTTTGCCATGGAAAAGTGGTATATGGTTATTTTTCGCAGTATTGATTGAATACTCTTGTGAATTTTGTGAAAAGCAAAGAAATTTTGAAAATTAGGCAAATATTACTGATGAAAAGGAGTTAATCATATTGCCAGCTAAAAATGACACCCTGTATAATCAATTGATTCAAGCATTGAGATATGGGGGGTTTGAAGGTATTCTGAAACAGAATTTGATGGTAATTTTGTGATAAAAACTCCCTAATATATATTCCCCACTTTTTCAGTATCCAATTGGTCATAGTTAGCCGTCATTATGCAGTCAAAAACAAAAAGAAATTATTTATAGATTGGTGAATAAAGCAATAAAAGTAATATTTGGTGAACTTTGGGATACACCATCTTCAGATTTGTACAAAAACTTATTAAATTTGAAAAAGCTAAATTTGCTAAAATTAACCAAAAATATTCAAAAGAGTAATACAACAATTCAGAAAAATTCCAAATTACATAGTCATAATACTCGGATTTTGAACCACTTTCACTTGGACAATATCCATTCCAACAAAGGAAAAGCAAATCCAATTTTCAGCTCTATAGAAACATTTAATAAATTACCTGAACAAAATTCAAAAACGATAATTTCATTTTCCAAAAATTTGAAAGAAATGTTACTATTGAAATGATGTTCATAAGAATACTACAAAACTTTATGAATTATTTGTATTATTTGATAATGTATTCGAATTAGATTACTTTATTTTATCATTGATGTACATTCAAACTTCCTTATACCAGAACTTGTTCTAACTGGAAGTTATTTATACAATAAAAAAAAGTGTCAGTATGAAAATGTGAATTGTGGTGCACCACAGGAATCTGTGTTAGGACCTGTATTATTCCTGATTTATATCAATTCCATTTCTTTTTTTAAATTGAAAGGTGCTCTCAAATTATTTGCAGATACAAAATGCAACAATCATTTATTCTGGACCAGATCTAAAATTCATTGAAAGTGATATGAAGGATGATATTTCTAGAATACTCTCATGGTTGCAACGTCATAAATTAACACTGAATTTTTCTAAATCCTCATACATATTCATATCTACAAAAATAATGAGATATACCTTTCCACCTATAGAATTTGAAAATAATCATATAATATACAAAAATTGGATTACATTTCTGAAATTTGATGAAATCTTCCGAAGGCAAAAACACAGAAATGATCCGAAAAAAAATATCACCCATAATTGGCATTCTTCACAAAATTAGAGGGTACTTAGTAAGAAAAATTTTGTTGAACATATATTTCAGTTTCATATATTCCAGATTGCAGTATTTAGTTTCGATATGGGGATCTGCTAAAGCTTCTGTAATGAAACCATTCGAAGAACTTCAGAACAGAACGAATCAATCAACTGTACATATGAATTACCTCATCTTGAACCTACTGAAAATTTATACAGGGCAATTCAAATTCGACCCCCACCATTGGGATCTCCTAAACTACAGAAGATCGAAGCTTAAATTGGGGAAAAGTTGCGTATTCTGGTGCTTAACAAAATACTGTTTTGAAACTTGGAAAATTCCGAGTATTTCCGAAAATATCGGGAAAAACTGAATATCGGAATTTTCGTTTTTATTTTTTTCTATCGTTATTTGACAACATAGCTCAAAACCAAAAGTACATTTTCATCGATACTTTTTTTCAGCTACACGTTTTCATGTTCAGATTTACTATACGACGTTTCGTCTTATGGCATTCATCATCAATTTTTTGTCTGTTATGGGCGCCATATCGTTTTTTTAAACAGAAAAATAGTGATTCTCATTCTGATTTCATTGATGTATAATTTGTTATGATTTACAATTCTGAAACCACAGATATTAAAAAAAAAACAGCTTCATGTGAGATGGTCATGACTCCATCGAAAAATTTTGTTTAATAAACACTCGTTGTCAGAACTCATTAAACATCATAAGTTCGCACAAATACTTCAGTCGAAATGTCCTCATTCTCAAATGAAGAAACACGAGATATAAATTTGATAGGAATAGTACGAAAACAGCACAAATTTATTTTGAATTATATCCGGAAAGACAACAGCCGGTTAGAACATTATTCGGAATTTTGGACAAACACTTGGCTGAGTACGGTGCGTTTCAAAAACCAAGAATGAAATATGGAAGCAGAATGGAACAAAATATTAGACGTAACTTATTAGCCGAGGTAAAATAATTGTTCATTCCATATTCGAAGAAGTATAATTATTTTTGGTACTTTTTTAGATACATGCAGATCCTTCCAAATCAACAAATCAAGTCTCGGCAGAAATGGATGTGCCACAGACGAGCGTTTGGAGGGAATTAAAAAAAAGTGGTTTGAAATGTTATAAGATACATATTTCACAAAAATTACATCCAGGTGATCCTGAGAGAAGGATGGAATTTTGTAGCTGGCTCTCGAATAGGGAAGGTAGACCCTACAAACTTCTTGAAAAACATTATTTGGACCGACGAAAGTACTTTTTCGAATTGTGGTGTTTTTAATAGAAATAATGAGCACATTTGGAGTGAAAATAATCCACGACACTTCAGATCACAAGTTCGGTTTCGTTTGAATGTGTGGGCTGGAATTTATGACGACCGAATACTTGGACCTCATTTCTTCTCTAATGCTTTGAACGGGGAAACCTATTTTCGGTTCTTAAGAAACGAATTCGAAGAATATTTGGATACGTTTCCCCTTGTTAATTATAACAGCTGCTGGTTTCAGCATGACGGGGCTCCTCCACACAATAAAAGAGCAGTTTGCGAATATTTACGCCAAAGATTTCCTAATAGGTGGTTAGGAAATTCTGGACCAGTGAGGTGGCCGGCAAGGTCACCTGACCTTTCAGTTTTGGATACTTTCTTGTGGGGCACTTTAAAGAACAGAATCTATGGAGAGCAAGAATATGACACAGTAGATGAACTAGGAGACAATATCATCACGCAAGTCTATCAGAAGAAGGGATATTGTTAGGGCTGTTCTTAATTTAAGTCGAGGAGCTCAAGAGGAAGGCCATCATCTCGAACACTTGTTGTAATACTTTTTGTGCATTTTTTACAAGCTCATGATTTCATTCTTGTTTTTTGAAACGCACCGTTCTCAGCCAAGTGTTTGCCCAAAATTCCAAATAATGTTCTATCCGGGTGTTGTTTTCGTACTATTCCTATCAAATTTATAATAAAGTTTCAACATATCTCGTTTTTCTTCATTTGAGAATGAGGACATTTCGACTGAAGTATTTGTGCAAACCTATGATGTTTAATAAGTTCTGACAACTACACCTTTTTCAATTGTAATTCAGAAAGTATAACATGTATTTCAGAAAGTATAATTTGTAATTCAGAATAGTAAATTGTAATTCAGAAACCGTAACATGTAATTCAGATTAGTAAATTGTATTTCAGAAACCGTAACATGTAATTCAGATTAGTAAGTTGTATTTCAGATTGTGTAACTTGTAATTCAGATTAGTGAATTGTTAATCAGAAAGTGTGACATGTAATTCAGAAAGCGTGAGTTGTAATTCAGAAAGTATCAACTGTAATTCAGAAACCAAGAACAACCTGTATTAGACGTAGAAATACGGGTGACTCGGTGCAAAGTGAATTTTAGCATTTATAGGTTCGGGTGTCACCAACGTAGCGTGAGACGGGCCGCCAGAAGGCACCCCGGAAGAATAACGCGAGGGTAGAGGGTTAAATATGCATTTTTTACGTAAAATAAGTTATAAGGTGCAAGGCTGGAAATTGGCAGAATAATCGGATGTTATACAAATAAGGGGAGAAAAAATTGCCAGAAGACTAGGTGGAATATAGGTTTGAAATATAAAAAAAATCATACGTAGTTTTTTGTAGCACTGAGTTAGTACAATGAAATTGTTCGTACAAACTTTTCGATATCTCGTTTTGTTTTTAAATTTTGATGCTTTTACAAAAAAAGTTTCCAAGTCCCATTTTTTTTTTCGATTTAATTTTTTCCCCGCTCTGTTAACGAATTCTAAAAACTGAAATTTGAAGAGTAGGTAGATTTTGTCAAAAGGTATTTGCTGCAAAAAAACAATTTGGATTTTTTCAATAGTTTGGGAGATCTATCGATTCCCCGGTTTTTTTGGATTATTTCACGGTACTTACATTGATTTTATGGAAAAAATTCATTCACATTTTTTGTAGATTTTCTGAAGGCAATCAAAAAAGATTTTTTTGATAAATTTGGAAAATTTTGAGCGTTTCCGAGATATTTCGAATTTTAAAAAATTTCAATTTTTTTATTCATATTTTTAAAGTTTCCTCAGTTTTCCAATCATTTTTTCAGAAATTTTCAAGTGACATAATTTGTTTGCATTTTCCAGCTCTATCCATTGCACTATCAAAAATTTCGTTTCAGTCATCGGTACGGTTTTTATTCGTGTTTTTTCTTTTCGGAAAATTGCCCGGGAAATCGTTATGCAATTTCCGATCCTTCTCAAAATCTATACAGACCCTCATTGCATATTGACGCATATCTCAAAAAATCAATCAAGTCAAACAAACAAAACGCTGAACCTTTCTCATTGAATTTATGAAAAACTAATGAAGACCACGGGTGTGAAAGCAGCAACGGTTTTTCCAGCAACGGTTTTTTTTCTTTTTTTTTCGCTTCAAGTGTAACCGTTGCTCCAGGTTTTTCGACGAAAATGAACTATTGTGAACCTCCTGAATATGTTCCATGGGGTTAAATAATTTGTGAATCAAAAACTACCCCTCCACACCCCTCTAAATTAGAAAAATCTTGAAACAGTTGAATTACCCGTTGCTCGAGGTATTTTGACGGAAATGCATTATTCTACACCTACTGAACACGCTCTGTAGGGTGAACTAATTTGTGAATCAAAAACTACCCCTTACAACCCTTTGAAGTTGAAATATCCTGAAACAGTTTATAAACTCGTTGCTCGATGTTTTTTGGCGGAAATGCATTATTCTACAGCTACTATACACGTTCTATGGGGTAAAATAATTTGTGATTCAAAAACCACCCTCAACAACCCTCCGAAGTGGAAAATTCCTCAAACAGTTTAAAAACCCGTTGCTCGATTTTTTTTGACAAAAATGAATTATTCTACATCTACTGAACACGCTCTATGGGGTGAAATAATTTGTGAATCAGAAACTACCCTCAACAACCCTCCGAAGTGGAAAAATCTTCAAACGGGAAGTCGAATTTTCTGATCAAACAGTAAAGGAGAAGTGATTTGCAACATTTTGACAAAATCTGTTAGTGCTCCGACGACGACTTCACTCATAAGTCGAATTTTTAAGATAAGTGCTAAATGCACCACCTGGCTCCCCCGATAGTAGGGTTGAAAAATCCACCACGGGATCCCAACGGAGGTCAACAATTCTCTAACGGAATGGTCCTTTTACAACAAAAAATGGACATTCAAAATATGTGTATGCTAGAACCAATTTGAAATGAATATTCAAAATTTCAGGGTTGAAAATTTCAACCCTGAATCCCATTATTCAGTACTTTACGAAAATTGCATATTCAAAATATCCAACCCTAGTCCAAAAGCGAAATTATTTTATTACAATACCTAAATTTGCCGGAAGTCATTTTACGCTACAACCGCATTATTCACCCACCAACTTTCAACCATGTCGTCAGTAAAGTTATGCAAAAGGTCCACATACTCTATTTTGTAGATATTTGTTATTATTTATCATAATAGCCCCCTTTTGGTGTCTCCGGGGTGTCTCCGGAGATTTCGGCTGCTATCTTTGGCCGCTCCTTTCACACCGGTCAGATCTTTGATGGTTTCTGAATTACAAGTGATGGTTCCTGAATTACAATTGACGCTTTCTGAATTTCAAGTTACACTTTCTGAATTACAACTTGCTAATCTGAATTACAAGTTACGGTTTCTGAAATACAATTTACTAATCTGAATTACATGTTACGGTTTCTGAAATACAATTAACAATTCTGAATTACAAGTTACGTTTTCTGAATTACATTTTACTAATCTGAATTACAAGTTATACTTTCTGAATTACATATGAAAAAGGTGTAGTGTTTATCAAACAAAATTTTTCGATGGAGTCATGACCATCTCAGATGAAGTTTTTTATTAATATCTGTGGTTTTAGAAGTGCAAATCATATCAAATTATACATCAATGAAATCAGAATGAAAATCACTATTTTTCTGTATAAAAAAACAATATGGCGCTTTTAACAGAAAAAAAAGTTGATGATGAATGCCAGAAGACGAAACGTCGGATAGTAAATCTGAACATGAAAACGTGTAGCTGAAGAAAAGTATCAATGAAAATGTACTTTTGGTTTTGAGCTATGTTGTCAAATAACGATAGAAAAAAATAAAAACGAAAATTCCGATTTTCAGTTTTTTCCCGATATTTCCGGAAATACTCGGAATTTTCCAAGTTTCAAAACAGTATTTTGTTATGCACCAGAATACGCAACTTTGCCCCAATTTAAGCTTCGACGTATCTCCTGTAGTTTAGGAGATCCCAATGGTGTGGTTCGAATTTGAATTGCCCTGTATAGATGAAAATTTTTATTAAATTTGGATTCACTTTGTAAATTGGGAGTATGTTCATTTATTCATCTCAGCAGAATCAAAAAGAAATATACAAGTTTAAATCTTCATGACAACATTCCAATTCTCATGGAACAAGATACATTCATGAACTGCAGACTAATAGAATCAGGTATGAAATTGGAAGTAACGGTATAATGCATAATGGTATACTTATGTTTAATAAACTACCAAGCACATTGAAAAACATGAAATGTTCCTTAAAATTCAAGTGTAAATTGAAACAATATTTTTTTTAAATGAATCCGATTTGACAATTTATTATATTATTACTTTTTTTTAATTTGATCACCAACTTACTATTTTTCATCTTTAATATTTCCCTAATATAAGCAGCCTTGGGAATAATAAAGTTATTATTATTATTAAACATCTCTCTCCAAATTACAATATCTTCCATTTACTCCTCCTATCTGATTGGTTCCATAGGTGCTATCCCTGGTACCCCGTCGATTGATGGTGTGGGAAAAAACTCTGAGCGAGTCCATCCAAGATGTGAAGGAGGACTTCATGATGGCCGTCAAAAAAGCCATAATAGATTTCGTGCTGCAAGACCCGGCCTTCGTGAGACCTCTGGGTGACGAAGAGTCTCAGTACAGAAAAGAACTGAAGATGATCGGGAATAGCTTCAGACCGAGCTTCAACGCGGCCAAACTGAAAATGGAGCGGAACTTGCACGTTATCAATCCGTGCTTGGCGGCGTTGTTGGATTTGTGGTATAGCAAAAATTTGACGTGAGTATTTGAAAGTGGTAAAGGGGTTTGATTCAGCTGTTACAAATTCATAAATTTTTCATATAGCAGGACGCTGGATGACTGTCTTACTGAGTGATATTCTTTTGGGTGTTAATCACGTTGCAGACAAAGTCTTCCTTGATTATTTCATAAAGGACAATTGGCAAAGCACCACTGAACTAAATACTCTCAGGTGCATAAAACACGGCCACCTTGAAATGTAAACAAATTTTGATCTTGAATGACTTTTTTATTTTCGATCCGATTTTGATAGTTTTTTCAATAAATTGAATGAAATTTATCCAAGATTAGTTCACATCAAACAGATTTCCTGATGAGGTCCGAATTATACACATTTTATGAAGTTATGTTTCTATCATCTAAGTTCAAGACGCCTGTGGTGAAATACATCTTATGGATGATACTCAAAACCACCCAGCTGTATGCAAGCTTGGTTCATTCCCTATACATTGGTTTCAAATTTATAAATGATTGAATAAAGCATTGCATTTTCGCAGGTAATATCCCGAAACCACGACAAATGCCGACTATTATTTTCTTCATAATTCTATCGAGAGTACCTTGTATTTTGACAATTCAATCATATGAACATAATCTGAATAACTGCCGAGAGCTTTAGCTTTGATTATTAATGTTCATATGGTCGAATTAAACTGTCACAAAATACAAGTTACTCGAGATGAATTTAAGAAAATAATAGTCTCTATTTGTCATGGTCGAGTGATATTTAGGAAGATTATTTCATGAACAGCATCGTAGTTATTTACGTAATCAGTTATGAAAAGACCCATATTGTTCGATGAGTGTAATATTTGCCAAAACGTGCGAAGCGAGTTTTGCAAATAACGCGAGTCGAACAAATAAGTCTTTTCATAACGTATTTCGTACAAAATTTTATCTAATGATATCATTTCATGAATATAATATAATGGTTTTCTCGTGATATGGGACATTGGCGTTGGCGCTTGTCAGAATGAATATTTAATAAGCAATGTCAAACGTGTCAGACTTATGTCAAACGTATCAGACTTATTTCAAAAATGAGTAGTTGTTCCTACGAAATAGCGTCTGATGTACGGGTTCTGCTTTGAATTTTGTTAATTGATCTTTGAATAATCCTTATTAGACTATTTGAACACTCAAAGAATAGAATTAAAAGTCACTTTCCACCACAATATAACATATATTGTTTTTCTCCAAACGTTGTTAAACGTTGTTAAACGTTTTCTCTAAGTTTAGTCACGTCAATGGGTGGTACTTCCATGACATGATTTACCTCCACCGGGGTGCTTCGGATAGTTTTATGCACCGTGCTGTTGATGCCAAGGTTAAATTTGATTAATTTTCTCGTCCCACTCATTGGACTCCAATAGTTGCCACTGCATCAAGAATGGTTTTATTGAAACGTTCTACCTGTCCGTTTGCTCTGGGCATAGCTATATCTGTATGATAGTGTCGTATTCCCTTTTCAGTGCAAAACTTACTGAGTTTCGAAGATGTGAATGTTTTTCCAGCGTCGGAGATCAATCGATATGGGGATCCAAAAATACTAGTGACGTTATTCAACTGATCGATCGCTTATCTACTTCTAGTATCGAGTACCGCACAAACGGAGGTAAATTTCGTAAATGAGTCTACAATTACCAATAGATATTTATTACCATTTATAGTTTCTATAAACGGTCCAACGTGGTCAGTATGTAATGTGTGAAACGGACAAGCATACTTAACAATGAAAAATAGGAACCCTAGTTTGTTTCCTGCTTGCACTTTATGATACTGGCAATGAAGACAAGATTTAACATATTATTTAGTAATGTACTTTCTCATTTTAGTCTTTCCTCAACAATTTCGTCAATACACTCGACTTCTAGGCGAATTTAAAAATAAGTTTTCTAAAGTAGGAAGTGGCGTAGTTGATGAACACTTTTGGGTTGTGGAAATTTGTTGACTGCTTCAACTTTATGTGTGTAAGGCAACACACCATCACTTGTTATTTTATAACCAAAAAATATGTTTTTTTTTTATTATTTTTTTTGAGTCTATTAAGGTTCTCTACTTTTGTTTTTGAAACAATGAGAACAGAGAACGGCATTATCTAAGTAAATGATGACATTTTCATATATCTTACTACCAAATAATTTATACATAGCTCTCTGAAATACAGAAGGTGCATTGGCAAGGCCAAAAGGAACTCTCAGATATTCGAAATGACCGTCGGGTGTTATCAATGCTGTTTTCTCAACAGAATCCGGGTGCATTGGAATTTGGTGGTATCCTGATTTGAAATCCAAACTGCTAAAATATTTACAGTTTCGCAATCTATCGATGAGATCTTCTATTCTAGGTAATGGAAACTTTTCCTTAACTGTTATGGCATTGAGTGCCCTAAAATCAACGCAGAGGCGTTTTTCATCAGAGTTCTTTTTCTTTACCAAAAGAACAGGGCTTGAGTATGGGTACTGACTTTCTTGAATAATATTTGCCTTCAATAATTTGGAGATGATCTCATTTAATTTAAATTTCTCAGTGTTGGCCATCCTATATGGATTTCGAGAAATAGGCTTATCTGATGTCAAAATTATTTTCATAGGTGAGCAACTCATTTGGCCTAGGTCATCAATAGAGACGGAAAGAATACTACGATAATCGTATAATAATTTCTGAATTGCATTATTTTCTTCAAACTTGATTATTTCGTTTATTTGATTAACTCCTTGTTTTGCATAAAATAAATTGAGTTCATCACCTATTCTACAATAGTTTATTTCCTTATTTTCAGTGAAGTTTCTCCCAATAATGCATTCACTGGACCCTAGACCTTCATCGATAACATATAGTTTATACCTCACCAATATCCACATTAACTTCGACAAATTGCTGAATATCTACAGTGTGTCCCAAAAATCCGGCTAGTGAAATTGGTTTATTCAAATCGGAAATATTTAGTGTAAGACGCTCAGCAACATGTCTTTCTAACACAGAACAGTCACTCCCAAAATCTATGAAAGCTGAAACTTGTTTGTTATTAATAGAAATATTTCTAAAGAATTTGCTTTTAGATCCAGTCGATATCACCTTTACATCTAATTTCGACTGAGTTTCCTTTTGATAGTAGTTCATTTTCTTCGTATAACAGGCTGCTTCAAAATGGCCAGATTTTTTACAAATTTTACATAGATGATCTTTGGCAGCATTCTGGAAGTTACAATTCTTTCTAATATGGCCAAACTTACCACAACTGTAACAATCAAGTCTCACTCTATATTGATATTTATTTTGAAATTTATTTCGAAATTTATTTTGAAATTCATTTTGAAATTCATCGTTCCTAGTGGAATTGAGGTATTGAGGTATTGTGTTCGTAAAAGATTTGCTTATACTCGGACCGTCATATTTTCGGTCCTTCAAGTAATTAGCCAATTAATTCAGTTTGTTTATACCACTAGCTTTCACTGAGGAACATACTGTTTCATTGTCGATTGCACCCAAAATAAGAGAAACTTTATCACTTTCGGAAAAATTAGATTTGAGTTTGTTTATTTTTGCCAGATGGTCAAAATGAAAAGAATACAAAGATTCACCCCTTCGAGGTTTGTGACCGGCTATGTCCATGAAAATTGTGTAGGTATTTCGGTCAGATTGAAATACCTCACACAGAATTTCTTTCCATTTTGCCCATCCAATTTCATCTTTGATAACATTGTGGTACCACTTTTCTGCGGTACCTTTAAGTTTATTGAGTGCTTGAAATTTTGCTGTATTTTCATCCCAACAGTAGCACTCAGTATGCTCGTCGATAATATTCAACCATTCACTGATAGTGTCCTTTTTGGGGTCATAATCGGGAATAACACTCGCAAGATTATTACTATTATTTTTCTGGCGAAAGGAATTTAATGCAGTACTTACTCCAATATCAATCAGTTGTTTATCAGACAATCTTACTCTTTTGGATCCCCGCGAAAGGCTCGACTTTTTATTACATCTAGACTATCTCGAAACTCGCTTTCTTCGATGTTTTCCACGGATTTCTGAAGCTTCTGAACTCGAAAAAGACGTCGTGGCACTTGCACTAGAACCTCTAGTTGACGAACACGAACTTGAAGAGCTAGGACTCCTTAATCGTCGTTGGTGTTTCGGCATTTTGACACAATCACTTGATCACAACAATGCAACGGATTCTTTATCCCACTTCTGAGATATTAGACTATAGATATTTGAACACTTTAAGAATAGAATTAAAAGTCACTTTCCACCACAATATAAAATATATTTCCCAAAACTGTACTATACTGAAGAAATACAACGTTCTTTCGTGACCGTTTTTGAATAAGTAATAATTTAACATTTTCATACGCCAGCATAAAAGGGTCAAGGGTCTGTTCAAGGGCCACTCATAAGTATGTTTAGTCTACATCGATAATTATCCATCCAAAGACTCGGTTCGTACTACAGTGACGGCGGTATAATATCTTCTTTCTAACATCCTGTTTTCAATATTTTCAAAGAATAAAATTAGTAGTTTCTTGTTCTATCATTACACAACTAGTTGCGTAATGAATATTACACAACACTTATTCACTTGTCTCAAGTGACAGCTTTGAAAAAACTGACGTTTCAAAATTCACAAACGTCATGTAATACCTGACTTTTCGAAACTGAATTAGATAAAATATTCTTACATGTTTTGAGGCGAATCAATACCATTACCTCTCCATCTCTACTATCAATTGTGTCGTGAAGTTCACGATCATTTATACAGTGTTCGGCAGAACCCTCCCCCTTTTGTAATATTTGAACCAGAAAGATAGAGAATTGAATCAAAATGGAGTCGAAATGGGAATGGATTTTCACAATAACTTGAAATTTTAAAAGTGGCTTAATTTGCGTGCAACGTAACCAATTTCCAATTTAAGCTTTCTAGTCGATGATGTTCCATTCGGTGCATATAAAATACCGATACCATTCTCTTTTCAACCATATTCACAAACGATTCATGTGTTGATTTATCCTGATTCATCACTTACAAAACAATTACGAGTTCAATATGATCTATATTATGTATCACCCAGTAAAACGACAGAGTTTTAAGAAATGCCAATTTGAGATTAAATGTTTTTATATAGATACCACGATCCCTTTGTAGTCAAGGTGTTGAAAGCAGCCGTAGTAGAGGTGCAAAATCCGCGGTCATTATAACCGCTATGGCACCATAGGAAAGTATCGTAGCGGTCATTGGCAATCAAGCAAGGTGTTAAATTTGAAAATGAGTTTATGGCATATCAGACGGGAAAATGACACCCGGGTTCGAATCCCGGTTGATCCACATTTTTCAAATTCAGTTCTGATTTTTATTTTTCCCGTCTGATGTGCCATAAACTCATTTTCGAATTTAATTCTTTTGTGTATTTGGATAATTTGGATTGGGGTTAGTGCATAGTATTGTTAAATATCAATAAGTTCTCGCAAAGGTGGATTTCTTTTATATTCCGCGGCTGTAACTCAAATACCCAATGATTGTGTTAGGTATGTAGAAAAATATATTTACTGAAAACTCATTTATTTTTATTTTTCTATAGCAAAAGTTTGGTTGAAAAACTACAATAGGCTAGATCTTATTTAGAAAAACATCGATGAGGCTTTACACAAAAATTACGAATTGTGCGAGCTTCATTTTGAAGAAAAGTATATTTGTAATAGTGGAATTAGAAAAACTCTATTCCATTAATAGCATGAAAATACATAATTGATATTCAAACTGACTACGTTGTCCCATATTCACAATTTTTAGGAGACAACCTTCTTCTTATGCAAGACCAATATCACAATCCGCCAGGTGTGTTACAGAATTTACCAAATTGAAGTTGGGATGGAGAAATTGAATTGGTCAGCATGCTCCCCTGATGCAAATCCTATTGAGCATGTCTGGTTCTACCTAAAAACTGAACTTCGTGTTGCGCTCATACAGTGACCGCCAAAAAGTATGTACCATATGGGAAAAATTTTTATTATTGCAGTATTGGAAAAAATATTCTGGGGAAAAATTTGTGCATGTCCGATAACTTAAAAATCGATTTTGACACATGTCACGTGATCGCTAGAATGGCGGCAAAATGAAAAAAATTGTAATGCAAAGTCAAAAAAGGGGTAAGATGGCAAGATATCAAAAAAAGTTATTTGAAAAAGTCACTTAGAATTCAATTTTATACACACAAACGAAGTTTCAAGAGATAATTCAAAAAAATTGAAAATAGCAATTTTTTAAAAATATTTTCCCATCTATTTAAAAATATTATTTTTTTTCTTATGAATAGCTTGACTATACTGAAACATTTGCATTTTAATGATAATGACAAAACTTTCTCATTTTCTCCACATCAGAGGGCACTAAATTGAAAAAATGGGAATTTGTCAGAACCCTTGCTGTTACATCGGTTCGTATCTAACAGTTATATCCGAATTACACGACCATTGTGATGACATGACACTCCAAAAACATGGTAATTTCCAGATTATAATCAAGTTCCGATGATAATCGTGGATGAGCGTTTCACTTCATATAAACTAGAAAACTATTTAATTTATCGCACTATTAATCTGAAATAGAAATTCTGAATATTTTTACAGTTTTTTCAGCATTGATCGATGGCTAATTATTGTTGTGAGATATACATGTATAACTCAATTCAAAATGATCAGATCTGGTCATGAAAAGACATTCTGCAGAACAGGTTTTTTTATTCAATGAAGTAATTAAAATATTCAACAAAACAAAACAACAAATTTTCAACTATTTCTATATAATATGACAATTTATATCTCAACATGTCTCCCTTCTCATTCTATACATAAAATCGTTCTATGGTATAACTCTTTTCGAACGTTCAACAAAAAATTTGGAGAAATTTCTGCTGCACAATGACGGATAGTTTCTTCCAAGTGCTCAATATTTCGAAAAGGTCTAAATTTGTAAACAGTATTTTTTAAATAGCCCCACAAGAAAAAATCACATGGGGTCAGGTCAGGTGAACGTGGCGGCCAAGGAATTTCTGAGAACCTACCTATCCACTTTCCAGGAAAGGTGGTGTCCAGCCAATTCCTTATTGCAAAAGTACTATGGATAGGAGCCCCATCCTGTTGAAAATACATTTTTCGCCTTTCTTCTATGGTGAAATTGTCTAATTCATTGTAGAAATCGTTCCTCAAAAAATCCAAGTACTTTTCCGCATTCAAATTCTGACGAAAAAAAAATGGTCCGATTATTCTGTCATTAAAAATCCCGCACCAAACATTCACTTTAAATGAATATTGATCACGTGCTTCTACTGCAAAGTGTGGATTCTCATCCGACCACCATCTACAATTTTGAGATGAAACAACACCATTTGAAGTGAAAGTTGACTCATCACTAAATAAAATAAATTTCGAACATGATATATTCTCTTCAATTCGTCCCTGCAGCCAAAAGGAAAAATACAAGCGTGGATCGTAGTCTCTCTCCTTAAGAGTGTGAATAAATTTTAGTTTATAAGGCTTGAATTTGTTTTTTTTTAGCAATCTTCGTATAGAAGTTGAAGACAAACCCAAATTCCCAGATAATTTACTAATTGATGTTCTTGGAGTTTCAACTACACTCTGCATAACTTCAAACTCTGTTTCCTCACCAGTAACCCAGTGCCCATGTTGTTTTCTGAATATGTTTTCCATGGACCCAGTATTTTTAAACTTGGAAACAATTCTTCCAACAGTTACATGTGCTATAATTTTATTGGTATGCCTCTCGTTGAAAATCGCTGCGGCTTCTCTATAGCTTTTGTAATTTTCTCCCACAATCAAAACTATTTCGATCTTTTCTTGCTGACTTAACTTCGACATTATCAACCAAAAAATTGCTGGTATTATCAACGTCACTATTATACATAACAGAATAATATAAATATGAAGATCTTACTCAGACTTTTGTTGCAATTGTTTACGTATTTTCTGTCAAATGAAATCCATGGCTATCTTGTGGAATATCAGTGAAATTTTGATGCAATACTTAAACACTGAATAATTCAAGAGATTGAAATTTCATGTTCAGGTGCATTTCATACTCAAGAAAGCATGTTTGGTGTACTACATTTTGATTTTGTGGAAAAGAAGGAATTTTACTATGCTCTTCTACCATAGAATCCTGATGTGATAATTAAGTAGGTAGGAAGGTAGATCGGTACTTGTTTGAAAAGCACAGGAAATTGTATTTTGGAAAGTGAATTTTGTGACCAAATTGAGGAATATGTTCACGGGCACCGATGTAGATCACTGAATGAACCTGATTTCATTTCAGTTTGGTTTATTTTCGATGTTTTTATTTGCCAAAAAAATTGTGAAAATATTCAGAATGAAATAGTTATGTAGTCAAATTTAAGAGACTTATAATTTACATGTTTATGTGCGAAGTGAAACGCTCATCCACGATTATCATCGGAACTTGATTATAATCTGGAAATTACCATGTTTTTGGAGTGTCATGTCATCACAATGGTCGTGTAATTCGGATATAACTGTTAGATACGAACCGATGTAACAGCAAGGGTTCTGACAAATTCCCATTTTTTCAATTTAGTGCCCTCTGGTGTGGAGAAAATGAGAAAGTTTTGTCATTATCATTAAAATGCAAATGTTTCAGTATAGTCAAGCTATTCATAAGAAAAAAAAATATTTTTAAATAGATGGAAAAATATTTTTAAAAAATTGCTATTTTCAATTTTTTTTAATTATCTCTTGAAACTTCGTTTATGTGTATAAAATTGAATTCTAAGTGACTTTTTCAAATAACTTTTTTTGATATCTTGCCATCTTACCCTTTTTTTGCCTTTGCATTACAATCTTTTTCATTTTGCCGCCATTCTAGCGATCACGTGACATGTGTCAAAATCGATTTTTAGGTTATCGGACATGCACAAACTTATCCCCAGAATATTTTTTCCAATACTCCAATAATAAATTTTTTTCCCATATGGTACATACTTTTTGGCGGTCACTGTATATAGGATTATAATAACATGCCCCAAAAGTAAATTCGAGGAATGCCTCGGAGAATGGAAGCTATTGTCCAAGCTAGAGGAAGCAACACTCGATATTGAAAAATTGGTTTACTGTTTCAACCGTTCGTTATCTGTTACATTTAGTTGTTAATTTTTCCATATTGAAGAATAAAAATCACGCAGATGCAAAGCATTGCTTTATTCAATAATTCATAAATTTATCCTTAAATCAAAATAAATGAAGGAGCAATGTATAGGAAATGATTCAAGCTTGCATACAGGATGGGTTTGAGTGGGGTTGAGCTGTATTTCATCACAGGCCACAGGGTATCTTAAACTCAGATGATAGGAACATAACTCTGTATTCCTTCGTATAATATGTATAATACGGACATTATTAGGAAATATGTTTGATGTGAAATAATCTAGGATGAATTTACTTCAACTGATTAAAAAAAATATCAAAATCGGATTGAAAATAAGAAAGTTATTCAAGATCAAAATTTGTTAACATTTCAAGGTGGCCGTTTTTTATGCACCTGAGTGTATAATATAAGTTTACTTGGTGGAAATGTACTCATGTTTCAATTGTGACGGTGATATACACCACTGAATGCACGAATTAATAAATTGATTATTATTGCAGGAAGTTACGCTTGATAGATGTCAAGCAACTGAAAGAACATGCGGGTGCTTTTGAACTTCAAGACTTCAAATATACCGCCAACAAGCATATACAAAAATGCAAGAGTACTCTAATAGACTTTTATTATCGGGAAGTCATTGATATATTCCTTCTGGGCTACAAAAGAAACAAACTACCTGATCCTAGCAAAAAAAAGAAAATGAAATCTTTTTACAACGCCGTAGCCACGATAATGACTTACCATTTGCAGACCCTTTGCCTGAAGTCGCTCTATGACTATGTTAATTATATAACGGATGTTAAGGTGAGTTTTCGGCAAACTTTGGATAGATAAATCTCAGCAACTGCTATATTTAGAATTATTTGTACAGGTTTTTTCCGTGGATAATCAATCCAATGACGGTTCTGGTTATACTGGAGATAGACATTAACTTCGTTATTCAATTGCAAAGGGGCCATGAAATAACAGGGTTTAGAGCATTTTTTTGAGTCTGCAGCCGATGAACTTGGTCTCGTGTTCGACACTGAAAGGGGGTGACTCAAACTTTAGCATAACAATAAATCCAAGATTCGTCACCTGTGTATATGTTATAAACTGCATTTGATGCACCGCGGTCATATTTTGTAATCATTTCCTTGCACCAATTTACACGAGTCTTTTTTTGATCGATTGTCAAATTGTGCCGAATCCAACGAGAACAAATCTTTCTCACTGCCAAATGTTCATGCAATATCTTATGTATACTTGTCATACTAATGCCCAGGGATGCCTAGATCTCGCGGTATATCACATGACAATCCTGCATTATCAGTTCGGACACAGCATCAATGTTTTCTCGCACAACAACCGATTTTGGACGTCCATCTTTAATTTCGTCCGCCAGCGAAGTACGGCTACCTTTGAATTCACTAAACCATCGATATTCTGTGGCCTTGGATAGAGCATCATCAGCAAAAATCGCAGTAACTTGATCAGCACACTGCTGTTGAGATAATTCACGTCAAAAATCGTAAAAAATCATGGCACGAAAATGTTAGCTCCATTTTTGGCCGAAATAAAAATTTCAAATGTCTATTTACAATACAAATAGCGTATGTATGACAAACAGTTCTGATTACGTATACTGTTAAAAATGTCAAACTTTGCGATAGCGCAGTTGGATCGCGCCTATCAACACCATTGTTTCCAATTCTCAATACATAAATAGCGGCCCTCGTATACCGATTCTAGGTACTTATTACTTTATCGGAATTGACTAAAATTATTTAGAATTCAATGTGCCATTATCATTACCGAAAAAGGTTTTAATAAAACTCATAAAAATTCATAACAATCTAATTTCCTGTAATCATCAACTAGTTTTACCGATTTTAAATTTTGACAAACTTAACAGTTTTTCGAGACTACACAAGATCTCTTATGAATATTAAAGGAAAAAATAGGTCCCAACCATGATTTCTATTACCTTGTTCACAATCTCTCCCAACCATCAACAATGACATCTCAAGTTCAAACACAAATGTTTAATACAAACACAAAACCTTCATTAATATTATATTATAAACAAAAACATTTTCAAAGTTTCCACCAAGGACATGTCCATACCATTGCCACATAATGCCACCTCTTTACCAGACATACACCTGAAAATCACCGGGGCACTGTGGCACTGATGACAGTGATGACGTCAGAATGGCGAGGGAAGCTAAGAACCGGCTGGAATTTTCTACTGTGAATAGCATACCATAGGCCAGAAGACCAGGGGATGGCAAACTTGCCCTGCTGCAATTGCAGATTCCCCACAACTACTTCTACTATTGTATGCTACTGACCTCATTGTATTACTAGGAGTTCTGTTCACTTTCAGTGAGACTTCTTGAAGCAATTGCAATAGGTACGGAGGATTGGTTTTTCAATAAACAAGATTCTGTATCATGTCCAGAAGGATCATTCTCTAGTAGAAGAGGAATGTTGTTATTAAATATTTCAGAATTGTATTTATCTTTTTTAATTTGTCGAAACAGTTTTTATGTTGATTTGACTATAATGCCCAATTGTAACATTTGTTGTTTAATCTCTCAGTGCAGCGGTTTTTTTCAGCGATATGAATAGAATTTCGACAAGTATTTTATTATGTCCAAAAATTTCAGGTCATCCCTTTTATTTTGAGTGTTTTCTTAAGTTTATTTATTTTTATTGATCTCAAGAAACTTTTCTGTTTATAGAGTGATTAAATTTCAACATAAATTGTATAACGACAATTGGTTGGTACCTATGAAATTGATGAAGAAATCAAACAATCATTAAAAAAGGAATGATACAGATAATCTGTGAAATATGAGTGAATAAGGCATATCAATCAAAAAGAAACCAAAGCAAAAATAGTTAAAGCTGATACATTCTTATATTATAGGAAGTCATGTGTGAAGTATAAATTTTTGAAGCTCATTTTTTAATTTAGTTTTAGTCCTAATTTCTTTTATTGCCTGTGGTATTTTATTATATATCTCAATTCCCTCGCAAAAAATTCTTCCAAAGTTTCGTTTGAAACTAATGCGTTTATTTTATTTACATTTCTTGTTTCATGGTAATGGATATTCGAAATATGATCAAAAGTAAGATCCGAATGATTTTTTCCTGTATCGACATAGTGAATGAAAATTGATATTTTAAATTCATATAATGAACGAAGATTTAGTAGGTTATCAGGTTTATATAATTTTTTTGAGGGTTCTAAAGAGGGCAATTTGTATATGCATTTTATAGCTTTGTTTTGCGAAGTTTGTAGTGGTTTCATAATAGAAATTTTGGCGAGCCCCAAACAGAAATGAGGTATTGCAATTTTGAATAAATTAAACTGAAATATATGATTTTCAAATATTTTAGTGGGGTATACTGTCTTATTCGAAATAGTATTCCAATCAAAGGCGAGAGTTGTTTTCTCAGATTGTTGATATGATTGGACCAAGAGAGTGTTGTGCCGATATGTAAAGCCAAAAATTTTGTATTGTTGGTGTACTGAATTGGTGTTTTTTTATTTTATTGGTCTTAGAGAATCAGTAGCAATACTTCGTTTAGAAATGTACATAATTGATAATTTTGAAAAATTCAACAATAGTTTATGAATGAGTAGCCAATGAGGAAAGATTTGAAGATCCTCTTCAATATTAGATATAATTTCGAATTCATTCTCTGCAAAATATACAATTGTTGGATCCAACTCTAGTTCTATATTATGTTTTGATTGAAATACATAAAAAGCAATCAACTTTTTATTTTTTTATTTTATTTATTCATTGAAAATACAATATCCAAACAGAACAACTTCTGGTATAATGAAGATGATACATTGAATATAAATATAACTATAAAATTTCAAAATTAATGAAAAATAAATTTAACAACATTGCATATTTATAGATTGATGAACATGAACATGAACTTTTGTTTTAGGTTTTTCAAGAAAATATTTATTGACATTAATTTTTTTATTTCATCTGAAAGTTTGTTATAAGTTTCTATAGAACAAGATATATGATTATTTTTGCCGTTATTTGAATGAATTTTATTCAATTGTAAGTTTATGCATTTCTGATATTATAGTCATGTAATTTTTACATAATAATAATAAGTTTATTAATACATAATAATACATAAAAAAATACAAGGAGTATAAAAAAAATTATTCATTAGTAAAATAACGTTTCTAAAATGAATATCATAAAACAGTCAGACAGTTACGTAAAACTGGTATGAAGACTGTTTATGAACATTTCAAACAATTTAAAGTTCAAAACGGACAAAATAAAAAAAAATAAAAAAAAATAAAAAAAAATAAGAATCCAGATATACAAAGAATAGTCCTTGGTAATTTTAAAGTAAAGGAGGCCTTGACTGTGTCACATACTGAAAATCAATATTAATTGAAATTATTTCTTTGTGCAAGCATGTATGTACTTTTTTAACCGATTTTTAAATTGAATGATGTTTCTGGAATTCTTGATCTCAATTGGTAATTTATTAAACTTTGACAGAGCTGAATGTGCAAATCTCTTTTGTCCAAAAATTGAGTTAGCAGGATCAATATGGAACATGTTATGTTGCCTAGTACGATAACTATGTATTTCAGAATTTCTAGTTAATATGAAGTTTGATTTAACTTTTTTATTCACAATATTGAAAGACATTTTGAAAGTTTCTATAGAATAGAGTTCTTCTAAGGAAAATTTTTCTGTAATTGTATAGAGTTGAATTGTTGGCGTATCATATGGAAGACGATACAATACTTTTAAGGCTTTTTTATATAAAATGGAAATTTTGTTGAAATTATATTTGAAACATGTTCCCCAAAACAATCTCATATTTACGAACATAATACAAGTATCTCTCATCACATACGTCTCGAACGATTTCGTCTTCACTTATCCAGAAAAAAAATCCCTAGATTTTTCTCTATTCAATATTCTACCTCAAGATTTCAAAGAGCTCAGTCTGAACACTTTCAAGAAAAAATTTAAAAAATATTTGTGTAAATGTACTTCTGTACTATTCAATATTTTAGTAAAAATCAAAGTCTTAAACATAATTCTCGCCGTTTATTCTTCGTGACTTTTTTTCTGACCTTTTGTCACTGTCATATATTCAATCTTTTTTATAATATCATACAAAGTGTATCAAAATCAGTTCATAACATCAAAAAACATCAGAATGAAACAAATCTTCCTCAACAATTTGTTTGGGCAATGCTTCTATTCTGTCAATGAATTCAGAATTCATTTTTGTACTAATAAACATCTCACTGCTTCTCTTTGATTTAAAAGGTTGATATATTTATATAATTATTCTGTGTCTGTAATTGATGTTGTTTGTTTGTTTATTTATTCGTTCATTTGTTAGTCTTCCACAGTCTTTCTATTGTTGTTTTTACAGTTTTTACACCATTTACGTTACTTTCAGAAGTAAATCAAACATGACTTGCTACAAACATTATATTGTGTAACGTAGTTAATTAAATTATTCTTTTCTATTCTATTCTATGATAATAGTTTTCAAAAGTCATCATTTTAGATCATGAATCGAGCATAGTTAGAGTTAAATTTTTTTTTTCTATATCATGCACACTTTGATTAACAGTTTTTCTGATTTCTTGTGCAGACTCTTTATCTGATGAAGAACTGGTGATTCATGTTCTAAAATTTGGAATTTCAAATTGAATATTTAATCGATTAGGTACGTTACATCTGAAAAAAATCTCTTTTGCATTTCAGTATTCGAACAAAGGATTTCTAATCAGATTACAACAAAGAGTAAATATACTGGTATTTGAACCACCATTCAAAAATTTCAAGGAAACTCTGATTCACCTCATAGACGATATAGTCGATGCTGTGATGGATATTCCACGTTTGGAGACCAAATTATATTTGGATTGGCAGGAGACGGCATTCCTTCAGGTAAAGTTGAAAAAAATTGTGTTGTTAAAATTGTTTTTTCCATTAACCAGCTGTCGTCCCCTTACGAACGGCAAACCTCAGAAGTCGAAACTTTTGCGAGTTAAGATTTAACGAGGTCTTACCTTTTTACGTGCACATTCTCGGGCCATCAGAAAAATGTCTGCAGTCGCTAGGGTTTGAACCTTTGACTGGCAGCCAAAGTGATTGAAACATTGTCGCTTTAACCACTCGGCTACCTGGCCCCATAATATTAAATATAATTCTGAGACCATATTCTTGTTTCTTTTCATTGTTTTTTCGCTTATAATGTCAAAAGTATGTACGGTGGCATAAGAAATACTGCATGCACACTGTTATTCAAATTCTGTAAACAGCATTTGGAAGTAGAGATCAATATCTACATTTTGTGTATTTTGGATTTTCACCTGAGAGGTGGGAAATGTGTTGAAAATGTCACTGGAAGTTACTTTAAATGCTTCAAAGTGCATCCGAAGTCACCCGTACTCAAATCGAGTTAACTTCAGTGCGACTTCTGGTGAATTCGGGTGACTTCGGACGCACTTCGAAGCGTTTTGATCAACTTTCAGTGACATTTTCAACTCATTTCCGATCTCTCAGGAGAAAATCCAAAATGAACAAATTTTAGATATTGATCCCTACTTCCAGCTGCCGTTTACAGAATTTCAATTCGACGATTTTCCTTGGTTCATATAAATTCAAATATTTCGCATTTCTGAACTGTATAAGATGGCAATGATAAGATAAGTTTTTCACACCTAGTGACAACGATCTTTTATAATATTTCCAAATAAATTACAGTTTTCTGCTGGAATATATATCGAATATCCAACGGTCAACCCTACTGCTAATGCATTGTTGCCAAATCTCAACATTATTCGGAGTACTGCGAAATAGCTCACAGGATTATTAATTATTATCAGGGAATAATTGTGGTAATGTGGTTCAATGCATTATGTAGCTATATTACGGATAGCCGGATTACTAATAATAATAATAATAATTATTATTACATTACTTGTTCGTCGTGGAGATAATTTTGTGATTTCTTTCTCTTCAATAATGAATTATTAATCTACAGTATTATCTACATTAGATATATAAAATATATTATACAGGGTGATTCAAAATTCGATGTAAATATTTCAATGGCGTATTGTTGGGATCAAAACAAGACTTTTTCTTCAAATCAACATGTATCCTAAAATGCACCCCCTCCGAGCTACAGCCCCTGTAAGTTAGGAAAAAAACAAGATTATCTAAGACTGTGACTATAATAACGAATCGAATCTTCTGAAAATTGGCATACTCCTATTTTTTTAGGCACTCAATTCTTTTTTGCTTCAAAAATTGTGTAAACCCAGTTTTGGAGGAGTTGGAGGGGGGTCCATACTTTTATTGGCCCAATTTTTATGTTCAAAAAGAGGAACTCCGAATTCGAATAGCACAATCTTATTGGCCATAAAAAAAACTAAGAATTCGGTCTCTTGCATTTTTGTCGTACAACCAACCGTGTGCCGGAAAATCGTAATCAACGAAAGGGGGGTATTTTCACAATATCAAACTAACAAAACATGAATTAGCTAATTTATTCAAAATTCAATGTGAATATTGTCGGGATCAAAATAAGACTTTTTCTTCAAATCAACATGTGTCCTAAAATGCATCCCCTACGAGCTACAGCCCCTGTAATTTAGGAAAAAAAACGAGATTAACTAAAACTGTAGCTCGGAGGGGGTGCATTTTAGGACACATGTTGATTTGAAGAAAAAGTCTTATTTTGATCCCAACAATATGTTATTGAAATATTAGCTAATACATGTTTTGTTAGTTTGATATTGTGAAAATACCCCCCTTTCGTTGATTACGATTTCCCGGCAAACGGTTGGTTGGTTGTACGACCAAAATGCAAGAGATTAGTTTTATTTTTATGGCCAATAAGATTATGCTATTCGAATTCGGAGTTTCTCTTTTGAACATAAAAATTGGACCAATAAAAGTGTGGACCCCCTCCAACTCCCCCAAAACTGGGTTTACATAATTTTTGAAGCAAAAAAACAATAGAGTGCCTAAAAAATAGGGGTGTGCCAATTTTCAGAAAATTCGATTCGTTATTATAGTCACAGTTTTAGATAATCTTGTTTTTTTTCCTAACTTACAGGGGCTGTAGCTCGGAGAAGGTGCATTTTAGGACACATGTTGATTCTAAGAAAAAGTCTTATTTTGATCCCAAAAATACGCTCTTGAAATATTTACATCGAATTTTGATTCACCCTGTATAATGTAATGTATGAGGCGAAGGGTAGTTTTGACTGACTAGCGGATGGATCTTGAAGATGCAGTCAAAATACTGGGCTGTCTAAAAGAATACTCTTTGATATTTGGTCCAGCTTTTGGAAATGTTCTTTATCAAAACATTGAACATGAGATTTATAGTGAAAAGTCAACATTGATGAGATACATACAAAGTCATTATTCATGATGGTGGAAAACATCCAATTCTATTTTAATAATTATTATTATTATTTCGGTTCAAACTTTCCTATTATAGTTTTTGAAACTTGCACACATAACTCAATACGGGGTGTTGAGTTTGAACACATCCAAGTCAAATCTGAGAACGCGCGCAACATATTTCCTGAAATTTGTTGACAGAACACAGCAAGGGACACTGAAACCGAATAATGAGGCCCCCGAGGTCTCCATCCAACCAAAACCGGAAGTACTGCACCTTTAACCTAATTCACGGACAATACTCTTCAGAGGCCATTGAATTCGAATAACGAGGACTCCACCCAACAAAAAACCAGAGACACTACAAATTCAACCAAAATCATAGACAGGACTCAGCAGAAGCCACTGAATTCGAATAACGAGATCCCCGAAGTCTACATTCAATAAAAATCTGGGGACACTACAAATTCAACCAAATTCAAGAACAGGACCCAACAAAGGCCACTGAATTCTAAACACGAGGTCCCCGAGGTCTACATCAAATCAGAAACTGGAGACACTACGAAATCAACCAAATTCATAGTCAGGATCCAGCAGAGGCCACTGAATTCGAAAAACGAGGTGTCCCAGGTCGCCACTACAAATTCAATCAAATCTATTGACAGGACTCAACAAAAGCCACGAAATTCGAATAACAAAGTCCCCGTGGTCTCAGCCCAACAAAAAACCGGAGACACTACCAATTCAACCAAATTCGTAGAAATAATTCAGCAGAGGCCAATGAATTCGAAAAACGAGGCCCCAAGGTCTCCGCCCAACAAAAAATCTGAGATACTACAAATTCAACCAAGTGATGATGGGGATGTTGATGATAAAAAATTAATTCACAGTGCCTCCATAATTTTGTTTTGTGGAGACCTCTGGGACCTCGTTTTTCGAATTCTGTGGGCCTCTGCTGAGTCTTGTCTACGAATTTGGTTGAATTTGTAGTGTCTTCGCTCTTTTGTTGGCTGGAGACCTCGGTGACCTCGTTATTCGAATTCAGTAACCTCTGCTGAGTCCTGTCTGTGAATTTGGTGGAATTTACAGTGCCTCCATAATATTGTTGGGTGGAGACCTCGGTGACCTCGTTATTCGAACTCAGTGGCCTCTGCTGAGTTCGTGAATTTGGTGAAAGTTGGAGTGCCTCTGGTTTCTGTTGGGTGGAGACTTCGGTGACTTTATTATTCGAATTCAGTGTTCCTTGCTGTGCAATGTCTGAAAATTTCAGGAAATTTGCAGTGAACTCAGAATTGTATTGGGTAGAGACCTCGTTTTTCGAAATTAACCTGCGTGCCGAATCATGTCTGCAAGTTTCGGAAAATTTGCAGAACATCCAGGCTTACCTTGGATGTAGACATCCTTTTGTTCTAAAAGGGGTTATCTTTTCAATCGTTTTTAGTGTTTCCAAAGGTGTGGACCATTTTCTTCGAAGCTGGTTTATTCTTTTTCTTAGATTTTGGTATGATGATGCCTATGCCATCGGTTTTCCTGTGGGAGGAGATCTTGGGAATCTTTGGTATTGCCCCCTTTCCGGTATTTATTGTATTCATTTTATTTGTTTTTCTGATATTCTGGGTTGCAGTGCCCATGGGTCTCTTGTAGATATAGTCAGTCCTTGATCTTGCTCAGATTAGATTTGCTTTTAGCACAAACGACAAAATTTTTGGTAAAATTCAAAAAGAGCAGATAATATGAACAACTCACTATAATTTATTTTTATCAATATTTTTCAACTTTGTAAGCTGAACTCCGCCTATTATGCCGTTATTTTTTATGTTATATGATATAATGTTATTTAAAAACAACTGGAATGGACAATAAAGACGCTATTATTATTATTTTATCTATATTGAATATGTTAATCCTTTTTATTATTTTTTATCAGTGATTTATGAAAGATTTGTTCAAATTGTTATTCATTTTTGTTAATTTTATATTTGTACAACTTCCTTATACCAGAACTTGTTCTGACTGGAAGGTATTTACACAAATAAATAAATAAATAAATAATTCTGTTTTGCGTCCTGTTTTTTTCCAAAACTGATATTTTAAATCGCAAAACATAAAACTTATTACTTACATACTTCTTTAATTGTGTCCAAGGACTCCAAGGCTTTAGGCGGACTAATCCATCATCCATCTGATGAACTGACAAACCCCTATCGATGTAACATTCATTTTCGAAAAATTAAACAAATTACATTAGTTACCGCTGTCTAGAACTTATTGGCATCGCTGTACAGTAAATATCACAGTGACAATAATTCTGTGAAATACCTTTTGTGCACAGTAGCAAAACTATTTTTGTCTTTTCGTTCATGTACTACAGGGGAATCACCTAATGGAGCGATTTACCGATTTTTGTCCGAGGTTTTGAAAATCATTATTAAAAATATAAATCGTTTAATTTTATATCTGAAAAATAGTATGAATAATTCCTCAATGTCCAGTCTTCTAAATTTCACATAAATATCACTTGCAAAAGCGATTATTTTCATCTGTCTTTGATTTTATAACAAGATTATCAGAATTTTTTAAAATTGTGAGGGAACGTTGAAGTTGAAAATTTTGAAAAAAATCTTTTACTTTGACATTGATATGATGATATGATTAAAATGGAATCTGATGGTTTTTGGGAAAACTTAAAAAACCTCTAAAAATTAGGTTTATTTTTTTACTCGAAAATTGTTCAAAAGATTTTCTTCTACATCTCTCTGATTATTTAATTTGAATGCCAAATTAAATTAAATAAATCTTTTCATGGGTTTATATGAACCTTTAAATTAGTGAATCTTGCAAGATGTGCCCCTGAATTGTTTATATCGCGATTGTGCAAAAATTACACATCGGACAGAAACCATCTATCGAACAGCTGAACACATGTTCTTTCAGATTCTGTAATATTGTCTGTCCAGCTTCAGATATGTAAAAATTAAAAAAAATTGAGAAATGGTCGCTTTTTCAAGATTTTTCCGGATTTTCTCAGTGGAAAATGCACCGATCCGTTTTGTAGGTTTTATAAATCATTACATAAGTTCCGTTGACTGTAAAATGATTTCTTGAATAATCTTTGAGATATTTCCAAAAAATCAAAAATGTTGTAATTTTTTTCACTATTGCTTTTTTTAAAAATTCCACAAAGCGATTTTGCTGGGAGGAAAACTGGGGCTTTCATTAACTAACTATCTTGTCAAAATTAGTATAGGCCTTTTGTGTCTTTTATCTTGTGGGGGATAAAATCTCTATAGCTTGGTCTTTAAATATTGGATCACAGTAGATGAATTTTTCTCATAATTTGTGTGTAAAATCTCAATTATGTATGTTTACTTGATCAATGTCTTTACAGGTACTTTTTATTTTTAATTTAATTTACATTTATTTTATAGTCTAGACGTTTTCTTTGTTATTGTACAACTGTACTTGTCAACAAACGACATAAATTATATTATATTATCAAAGGCGATGTATAAATTTTGTCGCATGCGAAATGGGGTAGTACGTAGTAGCATAGAATTATAATTAACACTAGAACGCCAAACCTGCTGTCCGAGATTCAGTTAAATGACCCCTCACAGGGAATGATAATCAACCTTTGCACTTGCGCATTATTGCTATTTCTAGTCACGTCGTTGCTAAGTTTTTTGTTTTTTTTGTCGTGTTTCATATGAAGTCATCTGTGGTTAGGGCAGGTAATTGTGGGAAGTCCAATAAACTTGGCAACACCGTCTCAAAATCCTATCGTGATGTTTCAAGCGAAGAAACAGTGTCGGCTTCTCAGTTTTGGGATTATTAGGTTTTAGCAGTTGTTGTTCAGGGAAATTGTGAATCTGGATAACACCAATACATTGACAACGACACAGAGGCAAAAAAATCTATGCGGACTTAAATTTGGATGAAATGTCCATTATAAGAAAATATGACATTGATGTCAACGACATGTTAATCGAAGACGGGGAATTTTATCATTTAGGTTAATTTCTTCCTTCTTTGACTACTCTGAAAATGTGGTTACACATATATCAGGATTTGTCTTCAAATCTATAAAGAAATTATCAAATGTAGAGTATGTCTACTCTTGAAGACATTACAGAATCTTCTACAGATGCAGAAAACTTTAAGTTATTGAATAAAAAAATAGAGGTGGTCTCATAAGGCCATCACAAACTGTTATAGATAATTGTATTTCCCTTGAGAGAAAAATCTGGCTTCTTCTTGCAATAGGGAATATGCAAGTGATTTAAATTTACTTGATTTTTTTTACCTCATATACTTTATTGTCTTGAAATTACACCTAAACCATTAGTTTATCATTTAGTTTGTATTTAACTCCATAAAACTTTAATCAAAAAGTGCATAATAAACGCGCGGAATTCAAATTTGCGAAACGCATCATCATTGGTCAAAACGAGGAATGACGTCACATGACACTTTATGAAATTTATCTGTGTTGATATTCATACTGTGCTAGTCGTATTTCATAGAAAATCTTTTTTTATTTATATATTTGTAGTATTTTCCATTACATAGTTCGATTTTGGTCTAGTGACAATTGTAAATACTCAAGAGCAATGACTGAAAGCGGTTTTGTCAAAGCACAATCCGACAATACCTGAACTGATAAGTAGTCATAGTTTATCAAATGATAGTTTTCCTTTTGTAATTTAGGTGAGGCAGGTATGTACAAAACATTTATGCATACAAAACTTACTTATGATCAATTCACTTCATGTTAACTATTGAAATACAATGTACTCACACTGAAATGATCTCAACAACAATGTAAATGTGATATTGGAGATACTTCGCCTCTTCTCATAACCTTACACCACGTATTTTCGCATCTCTTGGAACAGAAAAAATACTTTACTTGGTGTAGTTATAATTGTGTTTTGGCATTCGGGTACTAGACAATACCTATAAAATGTTTTTTTAGCATTTTCCATTATCGTAATAGCGATTAAAACAGCAAATCCCTAACATAATTAATAACTGTCAATAGTGTCAATGGCCATAACTATAGAAAGGCTTGTTCATTGAAGACTGCTCTGGTTGATCGAGATCACTTTCACATATGTTCATCTCTCTCTAACACTTGTACTGCATTTGTCTTTCTCTTTTATAAAATATCAACTTCAAGCGAGTAGAGCAATCAGAGTACGTCTCAACGAACGACACTGAAGAAGAACGACACTGATAGCACCATGTGACGTCATCCACAGCGCGCGAAAATGGAAGCGTTCAAATAGGTCAAATTCAATTGGTATTTTATATATTATTTTAACAATTAATTCCAAGACTTTCAACCGTATTTATATTTTTTACTATGTTGTAACGAAGTACAAAATTGATTAAACAAATAAAAAAAATTATGCATATTCCCTATTACTGATGATTTTATGTCAAATAGAACGAATTTTTTGGAAAACCACATTTTTGATATACCTCTCTATGAGGTGAGTCACAAAATGAAAATGATAAAGGCAATAACAAGAATTTACTCCAGAATTAGATTTTTCAATATTGCAATGTCGCAAACTGAGAAAATTAGAGGTGAACTGAAGATAAAAACACTTGAAACAAAATGCCACAATTTTTGTTTGATGAAAATTATTTTGTAACATTACAAAATGAAATGTGTTGAGAATTATTATAGTCCTTTTTCCTCCAATCCTACCATTTCTTCTTATTTAAAACAAAGTGAAACAAATATCCTGCAACAATTTGAATTTTTGACTTTGTATATTTATTTCTCTTATTACAAAAATGCTATTTGAATTTAATGCAATTCAACAACATTTACAATGATAAATGAGAACCTTTGACCGAATGCAAAAATGATTTTTTAACCGAGAAATTATATTTGACAGATTTTTTCTCAATTTTATATCTCCAATCAAGGACATTTATGTTTTTCAACAAAAATTGTGTGAGAGTGATAACAATAAGAGTCAACAAGTAGTTTGAACTCATGTAAAAAAATTGTAATGTCTTGTCAATAAAAGCGTTTGTTATTATGATTACATACCTACTTTTTGCATTGAGAACTAATTAATTAATCAATCAATGTGTAGAAGTACATTCTCTCACCCCATAATATGATTCAAAATCACCACAAACATTGGGTTCTTAATTGATTCAACTCACATCATTCATAACAAAAGCATTCGTAATCTCTTGAACACAAAGGCCACTATACCCCAAATACTCAAATATTCATAAAACCAACTTCAACATTCAGAATAATTTCGAAAATCAGAAATATGCCTACCTTAAAAAATTGTTTCTTCACTCTGATATGGATCTCGAGTATAATAGGCTCAACGGTTTAGGCGTGAAGCCGATGGACACACAAATTGAGTTTTTTTTCTTCTGACTTACAGACTGAGTGGAATAGAATTTGAATTTTTTGACGAATACAATAATTTCTCCCTACTTGATCGCGAGAAAGCACGAAATAGAAGACCTACACTCAATATTTCCATTTTCAATAAGTCAATCATATGTTTACTGTATATATCATTAAAGGAAAATTATATTATATTGCAAATGCTATTACCGATATCTTAACAGATTCAGGAACAGGAAGTAAAAATCCTAAGACCGTTCCTGGCGACACTTGCGCTCTATTGAGCAAACTCATAGGTTGGTGCACAGAGTACAAGAAGAATAAACTCCTAACAAGGAGATATTAATCCCCATAAGACAATGGTGGCACGAACAGAAAGAGATGAAAATACATCTTGTGACGTCATGTGACGTAATAGGACAAGTCATGTCCGACATCCATATTCACCAGTGGCGCAGTATGGAACTAGTTTTCATATGATTTGTGACACCAAGGAATGTTTGTGATTTGTGCACAGACAATAATAAATAGACTATGAATTTCAATTTGTAAATAATATTGTAATTTTGTAATCGTTCATTCTTGTTTCTGAATTCTGATGAGAGCGTTGGTTTGACTCAAGATGTTTTGATATTATTTTTATCTTGTTTGCTTGTTTTGCTGTGTATTCTTTTTGTTAATTGGACTTGAATTTGGATTTATTATTCTCGAATTTATAGTGTAGTACAGACAATAGTGAATTACAGTTTAATACTTCTCAACGTAATTGGTGTACAGCTAGTGAGTATTTGAGCATTTTTTGATAATAGTATACTAGATTTTGCAAAAGTTAACATAGAGATGATGAGGATTGTAGGAAAAATATGATAGATGTTATGTTATATTTTCAATATAATGTATCCATGTATTATTATTTATTTTTGTATCCTAATTATCCTTATCAGGTATTGACAGGTTCTTCAGCTTTCTCAACTCATGGCAGATTTATGCAACCCTACCTGAGAACTAAACCCAAACCTAACAACTAAGAGTTCAACAATAGGAAACCGCACGAAGGTATATGGAACATTCCCTAGTACTAAGAACATTTGCATTGTTTCACTCTTAGTTTTGAGTCTTTGGTTTAGTTCTTAGGTAGGGGTGCATAAATCCACCATTATCTAAAAAGAGGTATCGAAAAGATATGCAGTATTTTTATTTACAACAATAACCACTCTACAGCATGGCATGGTTGAACTATTTTAAAGTGACAAAAGTCTGCAGTACCAGAGTGAGAGTGAAAAGTGCAGTATTGAGGACAAACTCTATGTAGTATCAAAATCCTAGATAAAAATGTGATCAGTTTTACACCAAGTCTCACTTCCATTATATGAGCAGTGCAATGGGTCCACTTTCATTAGCAAAAACTAGTCAGAAAAATTTTTTTCCTACGAGCGCGCGGAAAAGTTACTTTTCCGCGCGATTTTTGGTTTTGATTGAAAGTTGTACTTTTCCGTACGGTTTTCAACAATACAAAAATCGTGCGGAAAATTTACTTTTCCTCACTAGTGCTAAAAAGTTACTTTACCGCACGACTTTTGTATGGTTGAAAATGAGGATCTATGTAACTATATTAACTTTGTAGAACTTATGTACCCTCTAGGAAATATTGAAATCAAAATGTGAATAATTGTCAATTCCGTAGGAACTCTCTTCTATAAAATAACATATGCGCTTTACGTAATTAAATTACAGTTTCAGTAAGATAAAATAGATGTGACACGATGTTGAACATCTATTCAGTTTGATTCCGTATGTTCCTGTTCCATTTTTCCTGTTAGAATTTGTTCCCTGACGCCCCCCCTTAACGACTACCTTGATTGCTGTATTTGGGCCACTGTATATGTAACTTTGTTTGGGTCACCCGACCGCATGTCCCCATACGTCACTATGACGCGTTAGAGCTGAAATAATCTGATTGGCTAGAGCTGATCAAGGTCTCTTTGTTAGGAGTTTATTCTTCTTGCACAGAGTACACCAACTAACAAGAGGCTAATTAAAGCGGTTTTCGTGATCACAAATTTGAGAGCGCATGCGCGATTGAAGAAGTTTAACTGTCAGTGTCAATCAGCCACTTCCGGTCTCATAATTGTGTCGCAGTGTTGCCGGTTTTTGAGTAATTACTGGTATTCACCGTTATACTAAGAGGAAATATCTGAGCTTAGATCCTTAAAATAAAAAAAGAAAATGTTATAGGTACATACCAATATGGTGAACTCATCAAAATCCCAGACATTGCAGGAAATGCTATCCTAAAATTATGCATACAATCAACTTCAAGTTTCTCCAGTAATTTCATATTGACCTGTAGGCACCACTGTCTATTCATAAAAAAATAAACATTGTCAAAGATTAGATTATCATTGACATTGTTTTTATGGTAAATTTGAAGTTTAATGAAGTACATAGTTTATCAATAAACATTCTTTTGTGTATTTGGATAATTTTGATTGTGGTTAAATAACAATAAGTTCTCGCAAAGGTGGATCCAGAACAGGCGAAGGTTAAGTAAGCACTTTCACAATACCCAATGATCGTGTTAGGTATGTAGAAAAATTGTTGATATTTACTGAAAACTCATTTATTTTAATTTTTCTATGGCTGAAGTTTGGTTGAAAAACTGCAATAGGCAAGATCTTATTGAGAAAAACATCGATGCTTTACATAAAAATTACAAATTGTACGAGCTTCATTTTGAAAAAAGGTGTTTTTGTAATAGTGGAATTAGAAGAACTCTAGTCCAGGAACCATATCCTACTGTGTACTGTCTCACAAGGATCCACTTTATATCCTTTATTATTCCATTTTTATGTTAACGATCTGGATAAATCATTCATAACATCCATAACCATATATGCAGATGATACCTCAATTATTGTCTCAGACAAAAATGATCGGACCTTGAGGACAAATGCAATAAAGTTTTTCTGGATTTAAATAGGTGGTTTGCTTCGAATTATCTTTATTTGAATGTAAGCAAAATGGTTTCATATCGGTTTCACAATCGTCAGTGAAGTTGAAACACCATTAGTTTTCAAGCAAACGAAAACTCCGATCTTGTCTTTGCAGATATCGAAGGCACCAAATTTTTGGGACTCTCCATTGATCAATGATTAGGGTGGCATAATCACTGTGGACTATTGATAAAAAACTGAATACAATATCAGGAACTTGAAACAAGTTTTGGACTGTGATCAATTGCTGACATCACGTTCGACAAGAATAAAAACGAATTATGGGGAACGCTCTATTTCAAATGATGGAATTGAAATATACAACTCGTTGCCTACAGATTTAAAAAATAACAGGACAATTCTGAAATTTAAGAACAAACTTAGAAAATACATGCTACACATTCCATATATTTATAAGATAATACATACTTTGGTTTATATAATAATATACTTCTGAGTGAAAAAAAACTTCTTTTTTCCTGTTATAAACACAGGTTGTTTCTTGAGAATAAATAAACATTATCATTACATTGTATTATGCTCAGGTTGACTCCAGACTTAGGTATGGTCTGTGTTTATGGAGCATTATCTTCTCACTGGAAAGAAGTCTTCATTGCTCAAAAATGGTCATTACGAGCAATGCTAGGTGTGTATTTCTATGAATGAATCTTTCAGAAAAGCATTCATTAAGTATAGCATTTTAACGTCACCCATTTGGTACAGGTAAACTGGCTCACAATTCTCCTAACCATATGACTCCCAGAATGTACAACTTGCTATTGATATTTCTAAGAATAGATTAAAATACTTCCTCCTATGTAATTGTATTTATAGTCTAGAGGAATATGTCCATTCAGTTTGTAGGTCAATATCGACGATTCGTATATAATATGAAATGTAATTGTCAAAAGGAAAATAAAGTTTATTTATTTATTTTGTTGTTGTTTTTCAATTATCTAACAAATTACTATAATTTTAACAGCTTCTTTCTTTAGTGTTAGTTGACAATCACCTAATGATGATTCCATCTCTAGACTATTTGGCAATTGTTATTAAACTAGACAAATTGCTTCAGTTTTACTACATTAAATAGAAGAAATGTTAAAGTTCATTGAAATTCTTACAATACATATGTTGCTTGAGAGACTGAAGTCAAGCATTGTTTTTGAGTTAATTAAAGTATATTTGTTAATCTACATCTTATAGCTGCACACTGAAGCCATTTCAATTTGGCATTTTTGATGTGGTTTCAAGAAAACTGATGGAAACACTACATATTCATTACTCAAAAGAAATATTCGTGTCTGTATCAATTTCATTTTGGTGGTATAATTTGAATACTTTGAATACTTTCTTAGATAATATTTATGTATATGAAAATCACGATTTTATATCAGATTGCAAATTTTCTGTTAAAATATTAGCAAATTTGGATATCAATTATACATTTACGAAATTAAATAGTAAAAGTTTGTCATTAACTCATTCCGTCAATTCCATTAGATGTTTTGTCACAAAAATTATGTTTTTCAACTGTATTGTTTTTCTTAGTGTAGTTCGGTTTTGTAAGAATTTTAATCACTATTTTTGGTACTTTTCTCAATGTCATCAGGTAGTTTATCTTTCAATGTATTTCCGCTCAAAATCGTGTGTACTCAACATCAAAGGTTCCGACAAAGCTTTCGCCTCTTGTTAGTTGGTGTACTCTTTGGGTTGGTGTATCTGCCGTAGGGGGACCACGTAATTCTGAACTAATTGGCGTTCTAGAGTTTATTATATTTCTATGGGTAGTAGACATTTGAGAATAGGGCTCTGGATTCGGAATCAGCACCCCAATAAATACAGAGAACGATAATAAAACTTACCACTGGATTTTTGCAACGAGAGATCATTTTTCGACACCGATAACCTGGGTTATAATTTATGTAATAAAATGAATCTCAATTTCAGCCAACGATTCCCGAAGAAACCACAATGTCGTACAAAATTCGCATCAGAGACATGCTCGAAGACCAACGCATCGGCCCCGAATTGAGAGTCCAAGATTTCGACGAGTTCCTGCCGCTGATGAACGGCCACGACGAGCAGTTCGTCGAGCATTTCGTCGAACGCGAACATTCGTTCGACGAGTACGTCACCCAAATTCTGAAGTACAAATCCATCATGGACCGCATCCCCTTGGCCACGGAGCACGCCGTTCGCATGGAAATGTACGACATGAACAGAGCCGATCTGATCAAAACTTTGGAAATGGCGGCGGAAAATTTCATGGACACTCTGATTTATCGGTGCACCAAATACTATCAGCAGATGTGCAAAACGTGAGTCATTGATAACCAGAATCAGAATATTCTTCATTGTCAGAAGGAAAGTTATTCTTATAGACAAAGATATAATTTGAAAATACAACAAACAATATAATAAATATGTAACAAATAATATAACAAATATAAAACATGCTTCAGTATTTAATCTCAATTTGGGGAAAAATATGTAACGATCGCAGGGAAATTTCATTCAATTCACTCAAATAAAACAAATTCTCATCAAAAATACCAAAATTAAATGAACACTCTGTAGTAGTGCAATTTTAACAACTGATAATCAGATAATGCGCAGTCATATGTCAAAATAGTGTATAAATGCGTTAGTTATTTCTCAAATAGAAATTCTGACCAGAAACCGTTACAACTTGGTATGGTTTTTATATAAATAACAATAAGTATCAATGATTCTGGCTGGCAGACGTTGTCTTGAAATGGACTAACTCAACTTATTCCTATCTGGAACTGTCTTCCTTGTGTTGAAATGAAATAAATATCTCCTTCCTGCTCTCAGCTGTGTCGTTATTTTTTTGAAATGGACGATCTTTTCCCAGTTTAAGTTATTATTCTGCTACTGCATCAGGTTATTATACAGTGTGTCCGTAAAGTATGGAACAAATTCATTTTTAGCTATACAGGTCATTTTAAGAAATAATTCTGAAACACGTCAAATTTTGATTTTAATTTACCGTATTTTAAAATAATAATCTAATATACAGGGTGAATCACGTTCGAGTAATGACGTCACCGTTATTTTTTTTATATGGAACACCCCCATTTTGTCTCAATATTCGGATTACTCTAGCTGAGCTGATTCCAAAAATGTATCACATGTTGATTCCAATTGGTACAGGGTGGACAAAAATACAATAGTTTTGTGTGTGCTCATAAAGTATGGAACAAATTCATGTTTAGCTAAACAGGTCATTTTAAGAGATAATCCTGAAAAATCGAATTTTTATTTCAATTTACCGTGTTTTAAAGTAATAATCTAATATACAGGGTGAATTACGTTCGAGTAATGACGTCACCGTCATTTTTTTTAATGGAACACCCCCATTTTGTCTCAATATTCGGATTACTCTAGCTGAACTGATTCCAAAAATGTGTCACATATTGATTCCAATTGGTACAGGGTGGACAAAAATACAATAGTTTTGTGTGTGCTCATAAAGTATGGAACAAATTCATTTTTAGCTAAACAGGTCATTTTAAGAAATAATCCGGAAACACATCGATTTTTGATTTTGATTTACCGTATTTTAAAATAATAATCTAATATACAGGGTGAATTACGTTCGAGTAATGACGTCACCGTAATTTTTTTTAAATGGAACACCCCCATTTTGTCTCAATATTCGGATTACTCTAGCTGAGCTGATTCCAAAAATGTGTCACATGTTGATTCCAATTGGTACAGGGTGGACAAAAATACAATAGTTTTGTGTGTGCTCATAAAGTATGGAACAAATTCATTTTTAGCTAAACAGGTCATATTAAGAAATAATCCTGAAACACGTCGATTTTTGATTTGAATTTACCGTGTTTTAAAGTAATAATCTAATATACAGGGTGAATTACGTTCGAGTAATGACGTCACCGTCATTTTTTTAAAATGGAACACTCCCATTTTGTCTCAATATTCGGATTACTCTAGCTGAGCTGATTCCAAAAATGTATCAAATGTTGATTCCAATTGGTACAGGGTGGACAAAAATACAATAGTTTTGTGTGTGCTCATAAAGTAACGCGTAACATTCTTTATTAGGTAAATTAACAATATTATCAAAAATACTTATTGTCTAGCGGACAGAATATGCTGGAATACATGACTTTATAAATGTTCGAACTGCAGCCCTTGTTGTATTTGACAATAACCCAAACGGTGTACAAATTCTTGTTGAACCTTGTGTATGGTTTCTTGCGTAATATTGCTTATTTCTGTTCGAATTTTCTTTTGTACATCTTCAATATTTGCTGGTTTCGTTTTATAAATAACATTATTCAGATGGCCACACAGAAAATAATGCAAAGGATTTAAATCTGGTGACCTCGCTGGCCATTCAGTGTGTCCACGTCTACTAATCCACCTGTAAGGAAAAATTTCATCTAGGTACCTTCTAACATCTACAGCATAATATGGAGGTGCACCATCCTGTTGAAACCATAAACTTTCATCAAAACCTCCAGGATGACGTCTGCTGGGAAACAAATTACGTAAAGTAGGTACGAGATACCCCCTTAAAAACTCAAGGTACGTTGACCCGTTTAAATTACCTTCGATAAAGTAAGGTCCGATGATTCGATTTCGTACAATTCCAGCCCATGCATTTACCTTTTGTGGGTATTGTGTATGATGCTCACGCATCCAGTGGGGGTTTTCTTTTGCCCAGTATCTACAATTCTGACGGTTAACCTCACCATTTAACGTGGCCTCATCAGAAAGAATAATGTTTAGTATCAAGAGAGGGCCTCGGTGACTTTTTTCCATCATTTCTTCGCAAAATTTGAGTCTTCTACCGGGATCATCTTCGTGTAATTATTGCACAAGTTTGATTTTATAAGGATGCCATTTTTCAAGCTTCAATAGTTTGTGTACCGTTGTTTTGCTAACACCGATATCGCGACTAACTTTACGAACAGAAGTGTGCGCATCTTCTTCAAAACTCAGTAAAACAGCTAATGCTGTATCAGCATTTGCAGGGGGACGACCTGATTTGCGTACATTTTCAACCGTACCAGTTTCTCGAAATTTCGTGTAAATCTTACTGACTGGTGAACGCATTATAGGTCCTTCTGGTTATTTATCATTAAACAAATTGCACACTTCCATCTGAGTTCGCGATCTGTCTCCATACCCAATCATCATAAGTATTTCAATTCTTTGTTTTACACTTAACTCCATTTCTACTTCCAATTAAATCTAAGCAATCATTCGAATATTCACGAATACCAACAATATTGTAGTACTAAACTGTCACTGAACATCAATAAATTACTAAACAAATAATGACATTTCACAAAAAACTAGACGACTATGTTTTATATAAATAGATAAGAAATAATTTCTTTCATATAAAAAAATGACGGTGACGTCATTACTCGAACGTAATTCACCCTGTATATTAGATTATTATTTTAAAATACGGTAAATTAAAATCAAAAATCGACGTGTTTCAGGATTATTTCTTAAAATTACCTATTTAGCTAAAAATGAATTTGTTCCACACTTTATGAGCAGACACAAAACTATTATATTTTTGTCCACCCTGTACCAATTGGAATCAACATGTGATACATTTTTGGAATCAGCTCAGCTAGAGTAATCCGAATATTGAGACAAAATGGGGGTGTTCCATTTAAAAAAAATGACGGTGACGTTATTACTCGAACGTCATTCACCCTGTATATTAGATCATTATTTTAAAATACGGTAAATTAAAATAAAACATCGACGTGTTTCAGGATTATTTCTTAAAATGACCTGTTTAACTAAAAATGAATTTGTTCCATACTTTACGGACATACTGTATGTATGGAATCATCCGTAATACCATAATTCCATCTAATACCATAGCAGTCGATGCCAAAACACCATGGAAAAAAATATATCGATCAACCCACATTAATGAAGTGATCTTCCTGCTAGTAATTATGGGTACCAAATTTCGGAGATTTCAGATACGAATATCGATATTCTAATAATACATTTCAGCAATCAATACTTTTAAAACTGATTTCTACTAGGAGTATTCTAAATTGCATGTTTCTCTTGAAACGTTTTGACTTCTAGTCCCGTTTTGTTTATTTTTGTTTCATCTCCTTGGCAACCCCTTCTAGATACCTTTCTGATACAGAGTCTTCATTTTTATACTACTTATACTATTCAAACTAACGAACCATTGCATAGTACCAACAAGTAATTTTGGCGAGTGAACATCATTTAATCAAAATTACTTAATATTGCATAGTCCCGAATAATGATATGCTGTAAAACTGTAACATATTCAATTGCATATAAATTCAATTTAAATATCTTCAACATATGCTTTCAAATTGATAATATTGAAAATTCCTTAACATTATTATCATTATCAACAAGTACATAAGCATTATTGGCAACCACTTCTTTTATTCGATAAGGACTTTCATATATCAAAAATAATTTTTTTATTTCTTTTTCTTTCGCCGATGAAATATTATTTGCCATCAACCACACCCTATAATTTATCAAAAATGTTTATGAACTGCAGACCAATAGAATCAGGACTGAAATTGGAAAAAAAAATATAATGCATAATGGTATACTTATTTATAATAAACTACCAAGCGCATTGAGAAATATTAAATGTTCATCAAAATTTAAGTATAAATTAAAACAATATTATAAGAAATTAATCTGATTTGACAATTTATTATATATATATATATATATATATATATATATGTATGTATATATATATACATATTTTTTTGTTAAAAAAATTTAATTTTGATGTTTCCCTAATATCCTAATATCCAAATTAATTTTTAATTTGGATAGTTTTTTGGTTATTAGATTGTCTGGTTAGATGACTACGACCATCAGAAGCAACAACATAGGAGAGATTGGGAATGTTTTTTCTTATTTTTCATTAGGTGAATAAACGTGCAAATTTTCATTCTGAATAATGAATCAATATCTAGAAGATTTCTTGGTTTGTATAATTTTGAAGTGGGTTCTAAGAAGTGTAGTTTGAAAATACATTTCATAATCTTATTCTGTAAGGTTTTCAATGGTTTCATAATTGATTTTTTGCAGTTCCTCAAATTGAAATTAAATACTTGCAACGGTTCGTCAGTTTGAATAGTATAAGAAGTATAGAAGTGAAGACTCTGTATTGGAAAGGTATCTACAAGGGGTTGCCAAGGAGATGAAACATAAATAAACAAAACGGGACTAGAAGTCAAAACATTTCAAAAGAAACATGCAATTTAGAACACTCCTAGTAGAAATCATTAATGAAAGATTATTTTGTGAATGTCTGAAAACCCTCAAGATTACTAGCAGATAATGGGATACAATTCACTGGAAAAGTCTGGAAATATTTTTTAGTAAAAAAAATATCAAAATGATCCATTTTTCGATCAGATTTCCGCAAGGTAATCCATCAGAGAGAGTAATGAGAGAAATAGGTCGATTGTTGAGGACATTTTGTTTCGATAAGCATACTAGATGGGCATCTATGATACACAAAGTAGAATTTTGGATAAATGCGGCCATCCATGAGAGTACTGGATATGCACCAATTACGTTAGAAAAAGGAATTGATACTGAGGAATATCTGAGAAGTATAATCAAATTTTCCGATAGAAATATAACATCGACCAAAGAAAGACTACAATTAGCACATAAAAAGTTACTAAAGAAGGCGGAAAAAAGAAAGCAACGCCATAATAATAATAATAATAACTTTATTACTCCCAAGAAACATATGCTGCTTATATTAGGGAAACATCAAAATTAAATTTTTTTAACAAAAAAATATGTATATATATACATACATATATATATATATATATATATATATATATATATATATATATATATATATATATATATATAATAAATTGTCAAATCAGATTAATTTCTTATAATATTGTTTTAATTTATACTTAAATTTTGATGAACATTTAATATTTCTCAATGCGCTTGGTAGTTTATTATAAATAAGTATACCATTATGCATTATTTTTTTTTTTCCAATTTCAGTCCTGATTCTATTGGTCTGCAGTTCATAAACATTTTTGATAAATTATAGGGTGTGGTTGAAGGCAAATAATATTTCATCGGCGAAAGAAAAAGAAATAAAAAAATTATTTTTGATATATGAAAGTCCTTATCGAATAAAAGAAGTGGTTGCCAATAATGCTTATGTACTTGTTGATAATGATAATAATGTTAAGGAATTTTCAATATTATCAATTTGAAAGCATATGTTGAAGATATTTAAATTGAATTTATATGCAATTGAATATGTTACAGTTTTACAGCATATCATTATTCGGGACTATGCAATATTAAGTAATTTTGATTAAATGATGTTCTCTCGCCAAACTTACTTGTTGGTACCATGCAATGGTTCGTTAGTTTGAATAGTATAAGTAGTATAAAAATGAAGACTCTGTATCAGAAAGGTATCTAGAAGGGGTTGCCAAGGAGATGAAACAAAAATAAACAAAACGGGACTAGAAGTCAAAACGTTTCAAGAGAAACATGCAATTTAGAATACTCCTAGGAAAAATCAGTTTTAAAAGTATTGATTGCTGAAATGTATTATTAGAATATCGATATTCGTATCTGAAATCTCCGAAATTTGGTACCCATAATTACTAGCAGGAAGATCACTTCATTAATGTGGGTTGATCGATATATTTTTTTCCATGGTGTTTTGGCATCGACTGCTATGGTATTAGATGGAATTATGGTATTTCGGATGATTCCATACATACAGTGTGTCCGTAAAGTATGGAACAAATCCATTTTTAGTTAAACAGGTCATTTTAAGAAATAATCCTGAAACACATCGATGTTTTATTTTAATTTACCGTATTTTAAAATAATGATCAAATATACAGGGTGAATGACGTTCGAGTAATAACGTCACCGTCATTTTTTTTAAATGGAACACCCCCATTTTGTCTCAATATTCGGATTACTCTAGCTGAGCTGATTCCAAAAATGTATCACATGTTGATTCCAATTGGTACAGGGTGGACAAAAATATAATAGTTTTGTGTCTGCTCATGAAGTGTGGAACAAATTCATTTTTAGCTAAATAGGTAATTTTAAGAAATATTCCTGAAACACGTCGATTTTTGATTTTAATTTACCGTATTTTAAAATAATAATCTAATATACATGGTGAATTACGTTCGAGTAATGACGTCACCGTCATTTTTTTTTAAATAGAACACCCCCATTTTGTCTCAATATTCGGATTACTCTAGCCGAGCTGATTCCAAAAATGTACCACATGTTGATTGCAATTGGTACAGGGGGGACAAAAATACAATAGTTTTGTGAGTGCTCATAAAGTAACGCGTAACATTCTTTATTAGGTGAATTAACAATATTATCAAAAATACTTATTGTCTAGCGGCAATTGGTTTAAATGTAACACCCCGTAGTTTGCTACATGTTTAGAGTAATAAAAATGAGCTGTTTCCAAACTTGTGGTCTAGCATACAGAATATGAAAGAAATTATTTCTTATCTATTTATATAAAACATAGTCGTCTAGTTTTTTGTGAAATGTCATTATTTGTTTAGTAATTTATTGATGTTCAGTGACTGTTTAGTACTACAATATTGTTGGTATTCGTGAATATTCGAATGATTGCTTAGATTTAATTGGAAGTAGAAATGGAGTTAAGTGTAAAACAAAGAATTGAAATACTTATGATGATTGGGTATGGAGACAGATCGCGAACTCAGATGGAAGTGTGCAATTTGTTTAATGATAAATAACCAGAAAGACCTATAACGCGTTCACCAGTCAGTAAGATTTACACGAAATTTCGAGAAACTGGTACGGTTGAAAATGTACGCAAATCAGGTCGTCCCCCTGCAAATGCTGATACAGCATTAGATGTTTTACTGAGTTTTGAAGAAGATGCGCACACTTCTGTTCGTAAAGTTAGTCGCGATATCGGTGTTAGCAAAACAACGGTACACAAACTATTGAAGCTTGAAAAATGGCATCCTTATAAAATCAAACTTGTGCAATAATTACACGAAGATGATCCCGGTAGAAGACTCAAATTTTGCGAAGAAATGATGGAAAAAAGTCACCGAGGCCCTCTCTTGATACTAAACATTATTCTTTCTGATGAGGCCACGTTAAATGGTGAGGTTAACCGTCAGAATTGTAGATACTGGGCAAAAGAAAACCCCCACTGGATGCGTGAGCATCATACACAATACCCACAAAAGGTAAATGCATGGGCTGGAATTGTACGAAATCGAATCATCGGACCTTACTTTATCGAAGGTAATTTAAACGGGTCAACGTACCTTGAGTTTTTAAGGGGGTATCTCGTACCTACTTTACGTAATTTGTTTCCCAGCAGACGTCATCCTGGAGGTTTTGATGAAAGTTTATGGTTTCAACAGGATGGTGCACCTCCATATTATGCTGTAGATGTTAGAAGGTACCTAGATGAAATTTTTCCTTACAGGTGGATTAGTAGACGTGGACACACTGAATGGCCAGCGAGGTCACCAGATTTAAATCCTTTGGATTATTTTCTGTGTGGCCATCTGAATAATGTTATTTATAAAACGAAACCAGCAAATATTGAAGATGTACAAAAGAAAATTCGAACAGAAATAAGCAATATTACGCAAGAAACCATACACAAGGTTCAACAAGAATTTGTACACCGTTTGGGTTATTGTCAAATACAACAAGGGCTGCAGTTCGAACATTTATAAAGTCATGTATTCCAGCATATTCTGTCCGCTAGACAATAAGTATTTTTGATAATATTGTTAATTTACCTAATAAAGAATGTTACGCGTTACTTTATGAGCACACACAAAACTATTGTATTTTTGTCCACCCTGTACCAATTGGAATCAACATTTGATACATTTTTGGAATCAGCTCAGCTAGAGTAATCCGAATATTGAGACAAAATGGGAGTGTTCCATTTTAAAAAAATGACGGTGACGTCATTACTCGAACATAATTCACCCTGTATATTAGATTATTACTTTAAAACACGGTAAATTCAAATCAAAAATCGACGTGTTTCAGGATTATTTCTTAATATGACCTGTTTAGCTAAAAATGAATTTGTTCCATACTTTATGAGCACACACAAAACTATTGTATTTTTGTCCACCCTGTACCAATTGGAATCAACATGTGACACATTTTTGGAATCAGCTCAGCTAGAGTAATCCGAGTAAAAATTCATCATATTATCGTGGTATTTTAGCTTATAATAGCATACCGAAACGAATAAGGTCTATTAATTATCTCACAAAATTCAAAAGGGAATTAAAAAATTATCATTTCTACTGAAGATGAAGTAGTATAATGTCTCCAACCTGCTCAATACTGATTTAACCATTATACTTATATTTAATTATTTCCTATCAACTATACCCAATATTGTTGTTATTTTTTATGTTTCATATGCATATTTATATTCGTTGCCCCAGTATAAACATTTTATATTTCTTGGGATTCAAATAAAAAATAAGAATATAATAATACAATTTTGAAATAACTCAAAAATGAAAATTGTCATAAAAAGGACCGACCATGTGGAGTAATGATTGAGATTCATGGGATGAATACTAAAACACCTCACTAAAATATTCCTCCAATTCATAATAAGCTTTTTCAGAAAATAACTGTTTGAGACTCTTCCTGAATTTTTTATGGTCACTCGTTTCCTTGATATAAGTTATACATCTTCAATCCATTCTATATAACCGAGTCTTTGATTAAGTTGGTTGATGGTAAAGGTAATTTCATATGACTTTTTTGCCGAGTAATATAATCTGATGAATTATTTTTGAATTTAATTCTATTTTTGTGAATTAGACTGAGTCGACAATAAAAAGTGAAGTGAGAGGCTAATTTCACTCGCCGTATGATACCCTCCTTTCCTGCAATATTAGCACCAATAAGGGACGTATGACTCTAAAATACGCAGTTCCTTCCTTTCGAGCCGGTAATACCACTTTGGCATGGCAACCACGTATCCAAACAACATCGGATAATATAATATCATCTTGCTCCTAATTTGAATGTCAGTCTAACAGATTTCATGTCTATCAGGCATTATCTATTGAAGAATTCACGACAATGGAACTTTTTTACCTTGTTGGTTTGTGAAATTATCCCAATAAATACTACTCGTGCTCACAATACTATCGATAATTCTGTCAGAAATCTCGATCCAAATTGCTTTGAGGTAACACCACTCGTCCTAAAAGACTCGTGGTGTTACTAAGCAATTGACGTGCAAACAAAGGCCGACAAGATTCCCTATATTTTGCTATACACAAATATCTCTTTCCTATTTTCTGTAGGATGAAGATTATTTTTAAAAGTGTATTGCTAAATACTCCATAAAATGCAATGCCATGGCTTAGATGAGATTATATAAGGGCATAATATGCTGACTTGGTAGCAGAATATTCCAAATTGTTGGAAATAATCCGCATTGCATAGTACAACGTGGCATCAATCTGAAGTCCAAGAAATCTTGTTGTTTCTTCACTTTCTATAGTTTTATTGCCTAGTAGTAGTAAAGGTAGATTGCAACGGACTTAGTATATTCGTTTTAGATACAATTATTGATGGTAAATTTGAATCAAACCATTCTTTAATGCGGTCAATATTTCTAGAAATAGTTCGAAATGAGTTAGTCTTATTCATATCATGTCACTGAAAGGTAGTATCGTCGGCAAATGAAGTGAAACTACCTTGTGGCGATTTTTTCTGCGGGATTTGCTCTAGCGCAGTTGAGTACGTCTAGCGGTTCAGGTTTCTTTCGCCAGGCAATGAAGTGAAAACTGAGTATTCAAAACAACATCAAATGTATTACCTATAACTACCTTTCTAACTTATGAAGGTAAGGTATTGAGTAATTATATTCAATTAAAAACAGTTAAAGTTAATCAGGATCTCTTCTTACTATTCTTCTCGTACAGGGTCCTCAGGCCTCTCAATGCAATGGTCCACTTCCAAACTTGGATATCAGGCTGTTATGAACTACAGACTTTTCATATTCATGTGAACTTAGAAAAACGACTATCGCTGCATTTTTTCTTTTAAACGTGTATACTATAAGCATTTCTACCAACATTTCGAACTAGTCAAAGTCAAAATATACTTTGATGTCAGAAGTTTTTCAACTTATAGACAAAGCTTTCAAGTATAGATAAAAATGTAAATTGAAATAGGTATTTATTAAATATACTATAGTGGTGATAATCTCCCCGATCTGAAAATAAGTGCAGACGGAAGAGAGAACCACCACCATTATACGCTCCGGGGCGACTTAACAATAAAAGGTGGCGCACTTGCTATTCCAACTGCAGGAAAAAACCGGAAAAACCTACAGTACTGTCACTGAGGCAAGAATAAGCGCTTGTAACTAAATTAGAATAAAAATACAACATTAAAGCTCATAATCACATCAATGACCCCTTCATTTCTGCCATCTTCTACCAGTCCAGCCGCAACACTTGGTGAAAACGTTCGAGTCCATCAATGACGAGAATGTTCATGAAATCATCGGAGAAAAAAGTTACTCAAAAAGTGTTCAGATGGAAACAATAAAGGATATTTGAATTCAACTATGTTCGATTCATGCTTGAATTATGCGTTTCCGAACCCATCATTATAAAACTCTTGCAAACTGTAATACACTCTTTCAGACAACAAACACTTTCGTCCTTTCTAAACCGAAAAAGTGATTTGATACTTTTAATGTTTGATGGAAGGTGATTAAACATCTTACATCCATTATAAATTTTTGATCAGAGTACTTTTAGGGATTGGCAATTTCAATTCATCATTTTGTCTTGTAATATGATTAGAAGAGCTACGAATAGTAAATTTTGATTTATTCTTGTATATCTAACACACAGTTTAAAGTATGAAAATTGCAACAACTGTTAATATTTTGTATTTTAAAAACAGATGTCGACATGAATCCCGATACTTTGCTTTGCATAAACATCGTAGAGCACGTTTCTGTAAAATTTGAACATTCTGAAATCGATAACCGCAGCAAACTCCCCAAAATGCTATTCCATACCGCAGATGTGATTCAATAAGAGAATGGTACACAGGTGTGGAAGCTGAAAATTCCAATTCATTCGATACAACTCTCAATGCGTAACAACCAGAAGAGAGCCTTCATGACATCTGAAGGAAATCATGTTAGTTTTCTTTATGTTAAATGACAGTAAATCAGAATCACACCAATCTTTCACTGTTTTCAGATCAAATCGTATAATTTCATCAAGATCTTTTTTGTCCTTGTGGTGCTAAACTATAGTGCTGTCATCAGCAAAAACAGTAAATGAACCTGAATTTTGGATATAGTCAGTAGGTCATTAATATACAATAAAAATGAAACAGGTCCAAGTATGGAACGTTGAGGAACTCCACAATTAATACTTTTCAATTCTGAATATGATGAACTTCATACTATCTGATTTCGTTCAGTTGAATAGAAATTGAACCAATTGAGAGTGATTCCTCGGAATCCATATTTTTGTAGTTTAATCAAAAGTATTTCTTGATTCACACAGTCAAATGCTTTAGAAATATCGCAAAATACAGCAGCTGCTACATCCCCTCCATTAATTTGCGAATATACTTCATATAAAAGGGATATTTATTTATTTATTAATTGAGTAAATACGTTCCAGACAGAACAAGTTCTGGGATGAGGAAGTTGTACATATAATAATAATAAAAATGATTAACAATTGCAATCCAAACCAATATATCATGAATTAGTGATAAACAGAATAAACATACAATAACGATGAAACCATAATGAAATCATAAATTAGCGAACAAAGATTGACAGTAGGATGTAAATTCCGTAAGGAAATTATGTGTTTTCTTACAGATATTTTGAATTTGGAAAAACCATGAACGTATAATATCGTATAAATACAGATGGACTCAGCATTGCCATACCTACGACACGGAGTGATTTGAAGTCGCTCTGTTTTTGCTGAAAATAGGGTTCAATCACAAGTAAAAATTGCTGAATTTGAAATAATGATGAAAATATCGAGGAAAGTGTTAGAATATACATCCGATGGGACTTCGTGAGATAGAAAAACTAATTTGACATACCTGATGTCATAAAAAACTTCATTGACTCGGATAGTATCGATCCTTAGAAAATTAGTTTCACACATAAAAAAAAAAGACTTTTCAGACTCTCTTTTTCAATTAATGGAAAGCTGGAGACAGTCGACTGAAAAAAAAAAGAATAAAAATGCATTTACTAAAAAATGGTAACCACCCTATCCACCATTTGGCATCAGATAGGGATTGCCCAATCTACAGGTACTACCAGAATCAACTGAATAGTGAAATTGACTACAGTTGAGTAGAGTTCTAAGTTATGGTAGAAGAAATCGAAAAATTAAATATTAAAATTAATGAATTCCAGACAGTATCGGAATACACCACCAAAATCATAAGTAATATCAAGATTCTTTATTTGAATGCGCGATCTATGCGAAACAAAATGGAAGAAATAGAAGTTCTCGTTAATACTATTGGAGCAAATATTGTGGTGATCTCTGAAACCTGGATGAAAAAAGAAGAGGAAATCTACTTCAATTTCAAAAACTTCAACTCTGTTTATTCATCAAGGACCAAGAGAGGAGGAGGTATTGGAATATTTCTAGAAGAAAATATGGAATTTGAGGTAATAGAAGAAGATAATCAAAACTCTTACATCCAAATTAAATTGACACTATTGAATATTTCGCTTTGCGGTGTTTATAGATCACCAAAAGACAATATTGGCACGTTTTTTAAATTTTTGGACAAAAAACTTCAAAATATATGTGAACTTAAACAAGAGTGTTATGTTCTCGGTGATATGAACATCGATATTTTGAAACATAATGAACATACCACTTCTTTCAGAGATATATGTATTTCAAACAACTTCCAAATTTATAATAATAAGATTCCTACAAGAGACTTCAATAATAAAGTATCCCTCATCGATCAAATACTGAGTAATTCTGACAAGAAGTGCGAAATATCTATAATAAATACTGCATTAAGTGATCACAAATTGATAGTGGCTGATATCTGTGCAAATATAAATCAAGATAAAAAGGACTATACTCTCAAGACTATCACTGTATTTGATGAGGCAAAACTCCAGGAAAATTTAAAACTTTTCAGTGAAAACCTGCAAGACTATAATACACCAGACATAATTTACAATAATCTGTTGACTATATTCGAAAAATGTTCTCAAGAAAAAATATTAAAAATAAAAAAAGACTCGAAACCTTGGTTTAATGAAAAAATTTCTAGACTGATTAAACTACGTGATAAATTTCACTATAAAAAGAAGTGTTATCCTGAAATCCATTCATTCAAAGACTATTATGATCATTATAACAAATTAGTTAAAAAGAGTGTTAAAGAAGCAAAAGAGAAGTATTACCAAGAAAAATTCATCGATGCCACCCCGAAATCAGTATGGAATACAATGAATGAAATGCTGTACAATAAATCTGGAAGAAAAGACAATATTAAATATATTTTGGAAGATGGACAGACAATTGAATGTAAACAGAAAATTTGTGAAGAATTCAATAGTTACTTCATCAATGTTGGACCTAGTTTGTCAAATAAATTCAGAGAAAAGAAAACTGTAGGTCACAATGAGCTTATGACAAGAGGCATAAGATGTCCGGAGGACTGCTCACTGCTAAAATCCTATACAATAGGAAAGTTGGGTCGAAAATCCATCAGAAAACAACTACTTTCCTGGCTAATGCCACGACGAACATTGAATTACATCTGATGAAATTTCCGTGCAGAGTTCCTACAAGGTTCTCTCTGCAATTGCTTGGTTGCATGGGAATGTTCATCGAAACATTCGGACCACCTATATATCGATTTCGGAGTGTTGCTCCTCATCAGTATAGGGTAGGTCTAGCAGTCAATAACTAATGACTGCAACGAATGAATCGACGACCAAACCCATTTACAGACCGAAACTGAGATCGCGCCCGCACAGTGGATTAATTCCAAACTGCGAGCGCCATCTCAGTGCCGGAAGCCCAACCAAAGCAATACCCATGACCACGATCGTCAAGACCGTATGTAAACAGAAAAGAAAACTGTAGGTCACAATGAGCTTATGACAAGAGGCATAAGATGTCCGGAGGACTGCTCACTGCTAAAATCCTATACAATAGGAAAGTTGGGTCGAAAATCCATCAGAAAACAACTACTTTCCTGGCTAATGCCACGACGAACATTGAATTACATCTGATGAAATTTCCGTGCAGAGTTCCTACAAGGTTCTCTCTGCAATTGCTTGGTTGCATGGGAATGTTCATCGAAACATTCGGACCACCTATATATCGATTTCGGAGTGTTGCTCCTCATCAGTATAGGGTAGGTCTAGCAGTCAATAACTAATGACTGCAACGAATGAATCGACGACCAAACCCATTTACAGACCGAAACTGAGATCGCGCCCGCACAGTGGATTAATTCCAAACTGCGAGCGCCATCTCAGTGCCGGAAGCCCAACCAAAGCAATACCCATGACCACGATCGTCAAGACCGTATGTAAACAGAAAAGAAAACTGTAGGTCACAATGAGCTTATGACAAGAGGCATAAGATGTCCGGAGGACTGCTCACTGCTAAAATCCTATACAATAGGAAAGTTGGGTCGAAAATCCATCAGAAAACAACTACTTTCCTGGCTAATGCCACGACGAACATTGAATTACATCTGATGAAATTTCCGTGCAGAGTTCCTACAAGGTTCTCTCTGCAATTGCTTGGTTGCATGGGAATGTTCATCGAAACATTCGGACCACCTATATATCGATTTCGGAGTGTTGCTCCTCATCAGTATAGGGTAGGTCTAGCAGTCAATAACTAATGACTGCAACGAATGAATCGACGACCAAACCCATTTACAGACCGAAACTGAGATCGCGCCCGCACAGTGGATTAATTCCAAACTTCAGAACTACAAAGAAAATTCCGATGCGATCAAAATTATCATCTATGTATCTCAGGCCTACCAATTCTGAAGAAACAGAAGAAATCATCAGTGATCTAGATACAAGAAAAGCTCCAGGATTCGACAATATCAACACAAAAATTGTAAAGATGATGAAATCAGAACTTGCTCCAATAATGAGTAAATTAATAAATTTAACTTTTTCATCAGGATTTATACCTGCAAAATCAAAAATAGCCAAAGTAAAACCAATTTTCAAATCAGGCAAGAGATATCTAATGGTGAATTATAGACCAATCTCAATTCTTTCGGTTCTTTCAAAAATTATAGAAAAAGTAATGCATAGCAGATTGTTGGAATACCTAGAAAAATCAAATTTGTTGTATAGTGGGCAATACGGCTTTCGAAAGTCTAGTGATACTGAATCAGCTGTCTTAGATGTTATCACTCAATTTCAACTTGATATAGACTCTCATAAGGAATGTGGTATACTGTCACTAGATCTTCGTAAAGCATTTGATACTGTAGATCACCAAATTTTGTTGAATATTATGTATAAAATAGGTATCAGAGGTCCTGTTTATAAATGGTTTCAAAATTATATTTCAGATAGAAAACAGTTTGTTTATATAGGAGACAAATTCAGCACTGAGAAAACTGTCATCTGTGGAGTTCCACAAGGATCCATCTTGGGACCAATCCTTTTTCTCATTTATATAAACTCTTTAGCTGATTTAGATTTATCTGGAAAAATTAAAATGTTTGCTGATGACACCACAATAATATATGGCGGAAATAGTCAACGTGATATCAAAAATTACATGCAAAGTGATTTAAAAAAAAATTTCATTATGGCTCATCTGTCATAAATTGACATTGAATTATGAAAAATCCTCATTCATGTTCATTACAAAAAAATCGTCAAACGATAATTTGAAAGATCCGATCAAATTCAATAATGAATACATAAATTATCATTCCATACAAAAATTCTTAGGACTCTTTATAGATGAGAATTTATCATGGGCAAGACATATAGAGAACTTAAGGAGGCAGATTTCACCATTAGTTGGAATCATTTTTAAAATTGGAAATTTGCTTCCACTCAAATATCTAAAGTCCATATATTTTTCGTTGGCATACTCTAAATTACAATATTTGATATCAGTTTGGGGCACTGCTTCGACCTATTTGCTTAAACCTTTGAAATCATTACAAAATAAAATTATTAAATGTATTTTTAAACTTGATTACCAAGAACCAACTGTAAACTTGTACAAACCAAGAAAGCTACTGGATATAAATTCCCTATACAAATTGAAAATTTGCACGTTCATTCATCTTGTTAGGAATAACATGAAACATTCCACTTTAATTTTCAAAATTAATAATGATCAACACAATCACCTGACCCGACAAGCCCAAAATTTATATGTCAACAAAATTAAAACAAATATTGGAAAGAAATCAATTTATTTTGATGGTGTGAAGTTTTACAATGAACTTCCAAATTGTTTAAAAACGTATGGTAAATTGCGATTTAAAAATAATTTAAAGAAGTACTTGCTCCATTGAATCTTTTCTAATTCTGATTTCATGATTTTTATTCATTAATTTATTCTTACTGTTGTAATTACCTTCATGTTATTTGCATTATGTGATATTTTTCCCTCTTATAAACTGTATGTTTCTTGGGAAAATAAATTGAATTGAATTGAATTGAATAAATACATGTTCTTAAACATATTGAAATAAATGAATATTGTGAAGAATAAATATTCCAAAGACATTTTCAGCGCATATTATTCAAATTCAGAAATACGAAATTTTAATGTATTTACGACAATATGCAAACAAAATTCACAATACAGATAATCAAACTAACATTTTTTTCTAGAAGATATCAAAAATCAAGTACGTACAGAGTTTCACAACAACAACAATAAAATAAAAATGAAGAATTTGTTTTCTATTCTGAAATGATTTGCTAATTTCTTGAGTTCCCTCCTCGAGCAATGATAACCGCCTGTTATACTCAATATCATAGTCCTTATTCAATTATGTTTCCCAAATTCACTAAACTGTCCCTCAGCTCATTCAAAGTAACTTTGGGCTGCTGCAGAGCTCTAATTCATCTCCCAAGAATATCATATATAATAATATGTTCGATGGGGTTCGTATTAGGACTTCTGGCGGGCAAGATCGCCCGGAAATACTGGCGGGCAAAATCAAGCCGTGATCTGCAATGTTCTGCAGTCAATGAAGGCCTGCATGGCATCAAGTTGTGTTTCCTTAAACTTTGCTTGAAGATGTCTTTACTAGATTAGATTAGCTTTGATTAATTTTTGGCTTCCGCGCTAAAAGCCTTTACACTGCGACCATTTCAGACATATTGTGTGTGCCCTTCGAAATTGTTTAGAGCCCTTGCAGTGTACGTGTACTGATGTAAAGCAGCATTTGAAAATTCTCATCATTATTATTATTATCACATTGATATTTTGGAATTCTTGTATTGTCATCAGTTCATGTGTGTGCTAAATTTAAGATTATTCAGAGGATTGGAAGTGGGTGGAAATTGAGTTTAGAATTTCTCATTATTATTATCAATAAAACATTGATATAATAAAATTCTTATATTATCGTTGGTACTTGGGGCTGTTTCAGTGGAACCAGTTGACGATTTTTTCCTGCTGAAATCGTTCAATCTGAAAATATGTAATATATTGTTTTTTTTTTTATACAAATCTCTTTTATTATTTGAAATATCTCATAGAAAATAACAATTCTGACGGCTGATAATAATTACCTTGAGGTTGAAGCAGCTGAATTCCTTGGGATACACCATTCATCATATAATAAAGGAAGAACCCTTTTCTTCAAAAATATTCTTCCACTTGGGTTAATCTCGAATGCTGCGTCTTTGAAATAAATGGAACAAATCCTAACAGACTTTGGAACACATTCAGTTGAACATTTTATCCCAAACTCTTTCAACCAAGCCGCTTTTACTGTGACATCAGATGAAAACCTAAAGATAAATCAAAATTTTATCAGACATTTCTTGGACTTTTTGGCAACCTTTTTGTTTTAATAAATCATTAAAAAAACTAATGAAGTTAAATGTTTCGTGAGGTATCTATTTCATTTGAATTCACGTATTAATTTCATTTTATTCGGCGAAAACAGATTGATACCCACTGTAACTCCTATGGTACTTACGAATGGATGAATCTGATATTCGGGTTCGAAAACATGGATTGTTTGCAAACCCAACAAGATTGCACCATTATGATTCTCTTACTATTTGTACTGCCACTATATAATAATAATAAGTTTATTTGCAATAATATATAAATAAGTACAGTATAAAATCCACAATCAATTGTCTGTTTGATGCAAATAAACCGGAAAAGCCTTACGAAGTTTCACTTGTTGTAAGGACTGAATTAAAATAAGGAAATTAAGTTATTTATATAATAATAATATATAATTATGACAAAAAACAAATATGGACAGTTTGTGATTTCTATTTTGTTAACAAAAATTGTGGAAAAATTGTCTTTCTTTATTTAATATCCATTCTTTGGTTATTTTTTCAAGGAAAAAAATGATTTGATGATCTTAATTTCATTTGGCAATGAGTCGTACAAATGGGGAAAGATATAAGTAAAAATTTTTTGACCTATTGTTTTGCGAACTTGACTTTTTAAAGTAGTTGTATTTTTGTTTCGTGTATTATAAATATGTGAGTTGAAATGAATACCTTCTTTCTTTTTAAATATTTGTAAAATAATATTATAACAAAATAATTGTCTAATATCCATTTTCATGCTTATTTTGAATAAGTCGTCAGATGAATATGTATAATTTTTTTCATAGATTATTTTCAAAAACCATTTCTGAAGAGTTTCTAAATTTTTCAGAAAGTTTTCATTAACTCCAACCCCATCCCAAAATTCCATAATTTAGTTGTGATTGAACAAGTGAATAATATAATATTTCTAGATAATGGATATTCAAATCTTTTTTTAATAACTTGAATTTCGATAAGAGATATCTCAATTTTTTTATTACATACTGAATTTGTGAATCCCATCTTAAATGTCTGTCAATCATTATACCCAAATATTTGATACAGTCAGTTTCATAAATTTTTTTGTCATCAATATTGAGAGGTCCTAAATTTGGTAATGTATTTCTGTATGAAGTGAATGGGAGATATTTAGTTTTTTCAAAATTTATTGTTAATATATTATCATCAAACCAACTTTTAAGTATTTTGATGTCTTTCTCAACAATTTTTTTAAGTTCATTCCAAGTTGAAGCCTCATATATAATAACGGTGTCATCTGCAAAACAATGAATTTTTCCTTTACATTCAAGATTTAATAGGTCATTAAGATAAATATTGAATAAAAGTGGACCTAATACTGTGCCCTGAGGTACACCATATTCAAATATTCCTGGATAGCTCAATTTCTCATTAATTTCTACATATTGAATTCTGTTAGAGAGACAGCTTTCTAATAGTTTGTAAGTTACTCCGCGAAACCCTATTTTCTCCAATTTATGTAGTAGTAATTCATGACTGACAGTGTCAAATGCTTTTGCAAGATCAAGAAATATACAAATTGTGGGAGTTTTTGTGTCTAGTGATTTATATAGATTATTTGTAAGATAACAAATAGCATCCTGAGTAGATACTTTTCTTTTAAAACCAAACTGTAAATTTGATATAATGTCATGTTTTTTAAAATAGTTTTCAAATCGAATTTTTAGTATTTTTTTAAATATTTTGGATAAGCTGGATATTAATGAAATTGGTCCATAATTTTTTACATTGGATTTATTGCCACTTTTATGAATTGGTTTAATTATGCCTATTTTGAAAGTTTTTGGACAAACACCTGTTGTGAAAATAAAATTTATTAGGTATGCTAGAGGTTCAGATATTATTTCAGTGATCGTTTTTAAAACTTCACTAGTAATTTTATCAATTCCAGGGGATTTCTTTTTTTTTAATGATCTTATGGTATGTTCAATTTCACTTTGAGTGGTTTCTTCAATGAAAAAGGAGTTCAAACATCTTGTCGATAGTGTTGAACATTTTCTAATATTCTTTATATTTTTTGCTAAATTGGTTCCAACTTGAGAAAAGTACTCTATGAATTCGTTCGACATAATTTTTGGATCAGTTGTTACATTACCATTAGCCGTTTCAATTTCATTGATAGATCTAGAAGTTTCTTTTTCATTGCATAATTTTTTTATATTATACCATAAATCTCTTGTTAAATTCATATGTTTTTCTATTTGAGCTTTATTATATTTTATTTTTGCTTCATTTATAATAGATGAAAGTTGGTTTTAATATAGTTTGTACTCATTTTCCAATTCAATATTGTTACAACCAGTCTTCAGTTTTTTATACATTTATTTTTTTTTATTTATCGATTTTAATAATACTGGGGTCATCCATTCTTTTCTCCTTCTATCAATACTTTTGATTTTAACTTTATTTGTACTTTTTTCCATACAATTTTGGATTTTTTTTATCAGGCAGGTTGCTAATTCATCTGAAGTTTTCAGATTGTAGTATCATTCCAATTTTCATTTGAAAGATGTTCATATAATTTTTTATAGTCTGTAAAAAATTTATATTTTATTGGTTCTTTTTTTATCTGCTCAGTTTCAATATAGATTTGTAGAATAGTGGGAAAATGATCAGTTATTTGATATTCGAAGATGATAGGTTTGAAGATATCAGAATTTTCTTCACTTTTTATAAATATGTGATCTAAACATGATTTTTGTCTACCCATTTTTCTGGTGGTTTTATTAATAAAAGACACAAAACCACTTTCACTCAAAATATTAGAGTATTCATTGACATAATCATAACTTGAAAGTAGGTCGATGTTTAAATCACCAATAATAATTGAAGTTTTTTTGCTCAGTTCTGTTTTATATTGACAAAAGAAGGATTATAAGTGATTATTGAACATATATGGGCAGAAAGAAGGTGGTTTGTATATCGAAAATATATTGATTATTGGTAAATTTTTCATTTTCATTTGTATGTTAATTATTTTTAAATTACCAAATGGAATAATATCATATTTGTAATGATACTTGTCTTTTATGAAAACCATTACACCATCGTTTTGGTTTAAGTTTCCATGATTGTAAATTTGTTGATATCCTGGTATTTTGTACAAATCTGGATTATATAATCTCCAAGATTCTGTAAAAATCATTAAATCAAAATCTTCATCCAACTGACTTATAATGTATAATGTAATGTTTCATCAATATTTTTGGCAATACTTCTAATATTATTATGAAAAATAGTAAATTTATGATTTTTATCAAAACAGATATACTTATAATCTTCAAAACTGTCCACTATTTGTATGTCAATTGTAGGATCTTCTAGTTGACTAATGAATAAGTCCATAATCTATAGTATCTAATATTTTGAAATGATATCTCATATTACTCTTGGTTATATAACTTTTTCAACTTTTCTTCACTGTCTATGATAACCGCTTCTTCTTTACTGTTTCTCCTCACAAATATTCTTCCATTTTTCCACCATACAAATTCATAACCAATTTTTTTCAGTTCTCTTGACTTTCCTAGTAAATATTTGTTTTTCTGTGTTCATTAATGAATATTGTTGACTCGAATCCCGGAAGATTCATGTCAATTGTTGTAAGTTTTCCATGTGTTTTGTAGTACTTTTTTGCTCCTTGAATAATAATGTTTTTGATTTCATTAGTAGAAAGGGCGAATTTTATTATGTTATTTGGTTTCCCGGGTAAAGATGGGCTTCGGTGAATACTGACTATATCTTTATCTTCTAAGGCAATTCCAATTTTACTACAAATTATCTTAGGAATTTCTTTATCTTTCATTTGTACTTGTTTAGTAATGCCCTTAATTTCAATATTGTTTCTTAATGTATTTTGCTCTTCAGAATCAACTTTTTGTTTTAAATGTTGTACTTGTTTCTTCATTTCATTGATTTCATTTTTCAATATTGTGTTTTCTTTCCATAGGTTATCTCTATCTATTTTAATTTTTTATTTATGATATTGAATACAGTTTTTACGGTATTTAGATAGGATACTACTTATCATTGATCTCACTATTATCATTTTTCCTTGCAGTTTGGGAGAGGAATACCAGTCCATTTCGGACAAAGCTTTGAGCATTCCGGAAAATACGGCCGAACTCATGGAACTAATGAAGTTCGTGGACGAAGTCGAAACAAAGACGTTGGTGTTGATGGAAGATCGCCTCAGAGATGTTATGAGCTACATTTTGTTTCTTGCTGATCACGTTATGTTTACACCGGTGGAAATGAAGCAGAACAATATAGCGTTTCAATGGTAATAATAACTACGAAATTTTCGATGGAGAAAGAAATATGTTGATGATAATCAGGATACCTAAAATAAATATGCTTTATCTTTGATCTTACACCATAAAATAGAGGAACCACTCGATGATCAAGTATTGTAGTTATTTCCGTCAACCGATTGCACCCCTACGCGCAACCCTCGGAAGTCTCAGAGAAATTATCTTATTATCCTTAGGAAACCTCTAGCTTCACTGACTAGTACCAGTGGGTTCATATTAAGAAATTATTGTGACTATTTCACGCACTTGTCAAATTCTTATTTCGAAAAGAATTCCAATAATTGGAGAAATCTGTTTCCTTGAATCCTCTATATGTTTTGACTAAGATAAATTTTCATCCACATAAAGTCCCAGAAATTTTAAAGTGGGAGAGTATTGTTTACTTCAATTTTTTAATCTAATAGGATATTTCAAGTCGATACTAGAGTATTTTTTTGCGATGAACATAAACGAAGATATTTCAAAATTCAATGTTAGTTTATGTTATAGAATAGAATAGAATAGAAGAATAGAATAGAATATTTATTCGTCCTTTATGATCAAATACATGATATAGGATAGGTCACAATGGTCAGACAGAACTATACAAATGATAGAACTATACAAATAAATTTACAATATATCCAAGTATATTGTTCGGAGGTACAATGATAGTGAACCACATATATGCATATATATATACACACATATATATATACATCAGGATATATACACATATACACACATACACACACACCCATACACGTATCAGAATACTTGTGGCATCACACGAATATTCCTCACTTATGGCAAATTTGATGAGGTCACCTAGGATGGTAGAGCCATCTATTACAAAAAGCTGACTATTTTCAAATCTCAGATACACTCCATATTACAGGAAACATTTGAGATTCAATTTATGGCACCCCGTGCCTTAATTATTTGCCTATGTGAATTGTGTGTGTGGATGTCAGAATTATGAAAGAACGTGAAAAAGTGTGTAACTGAGATGCCACAGTTATGGAAACTTTGGTAGAGTGTAAAAGCGGTGTTGACAGACTTCTCTGTTTTGCAAGAAATTGTCTCGCTGAAATTAAAACTCTGCCCAAAATATATAATTATAGGAAATACAGTTCAACTGTAGTGATCATTACGTAACGCACTGTTTTTTGGAAAGGAAAAGACATCACGAATAGATAGAAATAGTTTCAGCTATATCGAAGTGAAACCATTAGTTGATACAGCTCAACTAATGCTACTCGAATGTCAAACCAGAAACTTTTTATACATCAATGGAAAGCTCTGGAAAACGCTTTCTAACCAAAGTAATATTGTTGTATTTGGTTTTCTATTTTCGGGATTAGGATTTTAAAATTATATTTCTTCAAAGACAACGTTCCGTCAATTCATTTTGACATCTTCAGGCACTGTGAGATACAAAAGCAGGATGTTTATGAGAGAATTAATAAAATAGTAGAACAAACATATAATAATAAACTAAACATTTTGCCACTACTACTTTTTCAGAAACCAGTGATTTTTTCTGGTAACAAAAAAATTTTAGAAAAAATTTGTTTTCACTTACAAAAGAATGAGTTTTCCTTGTAATGGATATATCCATTACCAGTGGCAGATGGTTACCTGATGGATATTTATAGTAAAAATCATTGTACTCCACTGTTTTGCCCTAAGTTTCATATTTTTTGCAGAAAACGTAATTAAAAATACAGCTTCCTTATAATGCTTAGAATTTCAAATCAAAGCCATTCGCGTAGAAATGGTGGTTACGCTCCATCAAAATTCAAAAGTTTTTGTTAATGATCTTTTTTTCAGTTACTTACTCCATATTTTCTTGAAATTCTATTTAATTTCATGCACAAATGTATTGCTAAGTTTTGAAACAGTTGACAATGATAGGCCCAGGAACACAACAAACAACCAGTCCATCAACGACGAAATCAATAAAAGAGTTCAGGTAGAAATAAATTAATTAAGGAAATCTATCGATTGATAAAGTGTTGCTATTTCAAATTCACGGCATTATAAGAGAGTTGTATTTTTAAAAGTTTAATTTGAAAAAAAATTGAAACTTGGAGAAAAACAGTGGCGTACAATGATTTTTACCATATTTATCAATCAGGTGCTGCTTATAATTTGAGATCTAACCTCATGAAAAGAAGCCCCTTGTGATTGCCAATATATACACCAGGTTTGATAAAAATCGGCGAAAAGACTTTTGAGTAATTAATAAATAACCGATTTTTTATTAAAACTTTGACACTCCGTCACTTGAAAACAAAGCAAGTTAGGACATACGTTTATATGAACGTTTTTTCATAAAATATGACAAGAAATCACCACCTGAAATTAATGACATCATTTAAATTACACCCTGTATAGTCAAATAGGTTATATGCAGAATACTATGACATTTCCACTTTCACCTTGAATTTTCATGGGAAAATATCAGCAGTATAAAATTGCAAATTGATATTTTCTATAAGACAAAATTGGTTATGATTCTTTCTGGTTATTTCCGTCATTCGCTTATTAGCTGTTACTTGTACCGACGTATCTGACGAAGCCGCAGAAGTTAAGTTGAGTGCAACCAAGAGAATTATTGCCAGTTAAAAAAAAATCCTATTCTCCGCACTTTCCAAACTCGTATTTCGTTCAGTTGCATACGAAATGCTATGTAATCTGCTACTTTTTTCGAAACTATTCGTTTTATTCCTTGAAAGCAATAGGAAGCAAAATATCTTTGGCAGAAATCGGTCTGATCGAATCAATCTTCAAATCCCATCTACCTCGCTTCTGTCTATAGATATTTTTATTTTTCTGTTCTCGTTTTATCTTCCCCAAACTCGATATGGTGGCTTTTTCAAAAGGTGTTATGTATTCCGTTGTACATGGGCTGTTCAAATTAATTTTCAAATTCAGTGTACATCGCTTCAGCCTATAGATAAAATTATGTTTTTGTTGCCAGTCTATCTTGCCAAGATTTCATATCAGCACCGTTCTGATGGGTCATCCATATGTATTCGATTAGGGTACATGCAGAATACTTTGTAATTTCCACTTTCACCTTGATTTTTTATGGGAAAATTTGGAAACATAAAATCGCAAATTGATATTTTGTGAAAGGGAAAATTGGTTATGACTGTTTCCGGTTTTTCTTCGTCATTTGATTAACATCTGTTACAGTGTACAGACGTATCTAAAGAAGCAGCAGAAGTGCAGTTGAGTACAAACAAGTAAATAAGTGCCGGTTTAAAAAAAAATCTTGTTCACCACACTTTCCAAAAACGTAATTTGTGCAGCAGTGGTAGACGAAATGCTATATATCTTGCTTAGATTTTCGGAACGATTCGTCCTTTCCATTGAAAGCATTAGGAAGCCAAATCTCTTTGGATGAAGCAGAAATCGGGATGTTAGAATCAATTTTTAAATTCCATTCACATCGCTCCTGTCTATTGATATCTTAATTTTTCTGTTAGAAGCGCTGTCATTTAGTGGCCACTGAGTTCGCTTATAATGTAACTAGTGAGATGATTATTATTATTTATGATATTATGAGTGAAATTCATCTGGAGATTTCACGAGCCAAAGAACCAGTGGAATATCTTGGTAATCATACCACGTATTGTATTCGATGAGAAAATATAGTGGATTGAATGTTTTTTTTTCTGCTGGTCAACAAAACTCTTATAAGCATTACAGAAAATTTGGGAAAGGCTATACCACACAAGTAATTCAACTCCTAGATGCGCCTTTCAATAACCACTTCATCGGTAGGAATACTAAACAGCCAATTTTACGACGACATACATAACACCTTTTGTGAAAGCTACCATATCAAGTTTGGGAAAGATAGAGCGATAACAGAAAAATTTAAATATTTATAAACAGATGTGAGGTAAATGGATTTCAAAGATTGATTCGAACAGCCCGATTTCTCCATCCAATATAAAGACGGAATAGTTCTGAAAACAGAAGCGAGAAGATAGTGTTTCGTCTACAACTGAACAAAATACGAGTTTGGAAAGTGTGGTGAACAAGATTTTTTTATGAACCAGCACTAATATACTCAACAACCTCGAAACTAGTCTGCAGGTGGTCACCCCGTCCAAATCAAAACATAATTCTGCTGGTTGGTCATAGAGGGTACTTGCAATTGCGTCCTCTGATGTTTTGAGGAACGTTGCACAAGTAGCTGTTAGATTTAATTCAATACCCGTCGTGGTCTTAGCCAGGGGAGTAGTTGTTTTCTGACAGGTTCTTGCCATAATAAGCCTACGTAGTTAGGTGTTTATGGGAGTAAAGGGTTCATCATCGGTCGGTAACGACTGTTCGTTAGCAAACGATCTCCCAAAGATTTCTGTCTTCTAATATACTCAGTTGCACTCAACTACACTTCTGCTGCTTAGGTTCGTCAGATACTTCAGTAAACTGTAACAGCTGTTGATCGAATGTCGGAGAAAATCCAAAACCAAACATAACCAATTTTGTCTTCCAGAAGATATCCATTAGTGATTTCATGTAACAGCACATATTCGACAGCATACATAACACCTCTTGAAAAATCCACCATATCGAGTTGTTGAAGGAAGATGAGCAATTTAAGGATGAATCCCTGAAAAAAGAGTAGTCGGAAATGATTTTTTTCTTCTGAGTGGTGAAGGGTTGTTTGATTGTATAAAGATGAAAATAACGAAAAAAAATTCTTTGAGTTTTTAATGAATGAAAAGGATATATTCCCCCAGTTTTTGGGCATTTTCGTTCAGTTCCACCATCAAAACGAACGAATATTTTGTGTTGTTTCATTTCAGTATCGAAGTCTATCATTCACTTAGTTAAACGACTTTCCTATTTTTCTCCTAGATATTTCCTTTTTCTGTGAATAATTTTACAAATATGTGCTGTTTTCGCGAAATGGGTTTCCTTGCTTTATTCCATTTGAAATGAGAAATCTCCAGCTTTATCAAAGTCAACTAAAAAACGTTTGGTTCAGCCGTCGACCAGTGAAAACTAATTATTACTTACAATTCTGGATTCAAAAATAGAACTGAACTTCTTTTAACTGACACGCCCCTCAGGTTGCTCCTCCCACACGACTGGTGAGGAAAAGAGAGAGTATCATATAGCCTGTATGACATCTGGCATAGGGTCGGATCGGGAATGAGAAAAATAAAACTCATTTGGATCGATCGAAACAATGGAATATTATAATTTTTACAATTAATAGATTTTTTCAACAACAGGTGTTCATCACTTGAGGGACAATACTCCATAACATTTTTATATTAGGAAAAACCATGAGGCGGCTCCAGAATGTTGTACGAATTTCGTGATTTCTGATACGATTCCATCCAAAATTGGTATATAGAAGCTTTTGGGTTTGGGATGTCATAATTTTTTTTTTGATAATTCAACGTAGCGGCTCCAAAACAGCGGACGAAATTTCTGATTTTCGGTCTGATTCTATTTTGGGTTGGTATAGAGGGATTTTTGTGGTTGGAGACCATGATTTTTTTGTAAATGTTTGATAATTGGAAATGAGACGAAATGATAGCTACAAAATGGTGAACGGATAATTATTGTCCGAGTCCGTTCAAAATTAGAATGTAGGGGTTCTTTGAATCGATGATTTTGACATTTTTTGTCAAAATAAAAAAATTCAAGATGGCGGCACCGAGATTTGAGATCAGATTCTATTCAAAATTTGTATCTAGGAGTTTTTGGAATAGGAGATGAGTTTTTCAAAACTTAATAATTCAATATGACACATTTTACGAATGATCTAAAGAAAATATTCGTTATCAGTGCATTTGAATAAAATCTTGTCTTGAAAACATGTTTCCATTCATATTTATCAGGAAATACACCTTCCACTTCGTCAGAGCTATTTAGCAAGAATTTCGGAGTTAGTGGCATATTTTTACGAATATTACTAAATAACTTGTGACTCCCATATCGGCAATTTCGTTCTACATTGGTTTCCGATACAACGGTTTATTTGGGCGGCCCGTTTATGATGTTCCTTCGAAGTTGAAAAGCTACAGCGGACTTTTCTTGAATGTTCCAATAGGGGAGCGCGGCAAGATAAACAAACGAAACATTGACTTGATACCAGGTGATTGTTACGGCTTTGTTTGTTTCTTCGGCGGCATTTATATCGAGAATAGTAATCATTAGAATTTATTCACACCATTTTTTTGTTCTCACTAATGAGTCTATGTTGAAGAAGAATCACAATTATTTTTATAAAATTCAAGGACAACTTGCGATTGAGTTATAGATATATACGAGAAATGATTTCAATGTAAAAAGAATACACAGAGACGTTTGTTTCAGGAAATCAATAATGCTTCCAAAGCTGAAAGCATTTTAGGTGAATTGTATTCTATCTGAAATATCGGACGGGCATATTCCTAGAGGAATGAGAATTAGGGATATATGCTTCTTGTTGTTGAAGGAAGAGAAAGAAATGTAAACAAATAAAGAAATAGCTAATATGTTTCAATATTCAGGTATATTAGAATAAAAAATCTAGCTGAAACATTGTTTAATTTATTTTTAACAGTTTTATTAATTCACATCGTTTGAATTGAATGTTTCACGGGTGATAGAGTCTTATATTGTTTCACCCTCTATATGGAATAAGGCATATGTACCTAAACTATGGACCTTTCCTGCAAAAAATTACATTCAAATCGAGAAAATAGTTTTCAAGAAATTTGCGATCAGATCTTATTGGTTACTATTTTCAATAACTTACTTGAAGGTTGAAATCTGTTAACTGATGATTTTTAAGTTTTTTAGCTGCCATTTTGAATTATTGAAATTTGATGAAAACTCGTCAGCCATCTTGAATTCCTAAATTTTGACAGAAAAGCCATTATCTTCGAACCCAGAAACCTCTACATAGGTTATAATCTTAGAACCCGCCCAGAAATTACAAAACTTTTCCGTCATTTTGAATTCACGAATTTTAACTGAAATCATCAGGATCTCCTAACCCAAAATCCGATTTTGAATCGAATCGGACATAATCACAAAACTCGTCCGCCGTCTTGGAACCGCCTTCTCAAATTCATCATTTTTGATGAAAGATTCATAATCTCTGATCTAGAATAACCCACACACAAATTTTGAATCGTATCGAACCATAAGCACAAATCTCGTCCGCCATTTTGAAATTATTAATATTAACGAAAGATTCATAATCTACGACCCCGAAAACCTGCACATACCCATTTTGTATCAAATCAGAAACCATATCACAAATCTCGCTTCTTTGTTTTTTCTTTAAAAACATTTATAATAGAGTACCCACCTGCTATTGAAATTATGAACAGTGAACACCTAATAGGTATCAAATATAAAATCATTCGGACGTCTGCAAGTGTAAATTTTGTTCAACGATTCCAGTACATATACCTTTATATAGCACACAGGTCAAATTAGAATAAAACGTGTAATAAGAAAAACAAGTATCCCATAGAAGTAATTTTGGTCCAATTCATTTTAACAAAATAATAGAATAGACTGTTTACGTCAGCGTTGTATATTTATTTTGTGCTGCATGCATGTCATGTTTTATTTGACATTTCCTTTTATCTGATATTTCAGACGTCATTATCTATTTCTTTTTGCGGTATACTTTTTTTATAATTCACATTCAAAACATTTCCGAGATAGTTCAAATAGATTTTCTGAAATATTTTTTTCAATTCTTGATACAATGTGTGACTGGATTGCAATATATTTATTCATTTGAAATGTTCGTGCAAACTTTCAGATTACCACGAAGACAAACAGGTTTCAATCCAGATATGTAATTTGGAAAAACGAGCACCGAATTATCTAATTCGGACCTGTATCTTACGAGAATCGCCAAGTTAGAAGTGAGGCGGAGTTTGTATTTATTTCATCGGGACAACACGCAATGCCATCTGACGATATACGTTTCTTATTTAGGAGGCTAAAGAACGTTAAATGTGATTTAAAGATTGATTCCTGCTTCATTCAGAAATATTCAGTCTTCTATCACTTTCAAAGGAAAAGAGGAAGCATTTCGTCCACATATGAACAAAATACGAGTTTGGAAAGTGTGTTGAACAAGAATATTTCATAAACTGGCTCTAATTTACTTGGTTGCACTTAAATGCACTTATGTTGCTCCGTTAGATACGTCAGTACTGTGTGAGAGCTGTTAATCGAATGAAGGAAAAGAATCGGAAACAATCATAACCAATTGTGAAAGGCTTTCGCGGCCATCGTCACTTACATGGTGGTTCTTCGGGTTGTAAGGCCGACGTATGTTTGGAGAAGATCTCGACGTTTCGCCAACACGAGTGGTTAGCATTTCCAAGAGATTTTTTTTTTTTCAAATTTCTGATTTCTTAATTCACTGTCAAATGCTTGAAATTTGTTATACGTTGTCTCAATAAATACCTGTGATTTGACGTTCTCACATCTGATTGGTCCATAGCGTTAGCTGACATCATAGAATCGTTCATACCGTTTTTTTTGTGGGTAGGGAGCTAATTGAGAATTTTTGAGAACTGGAAGCCAAAGGACTACAATTGAACAAGGTTTGACAGTGAATTAAGAAATCAGAAATTTGAAAAAAAATATCTCTTGAATATGCTAACCACTCTTGTTGGCGAAACGTCGAGATCTTCTCCAAATATACGTCGGCCTTACAACCAGAACAACCACCATGTAAATCATAACCAATTTTGTCTTTCAGAAAATTTTTATTTGCGATTTCAAGTTGTCGACATTTTCCCATGAAAATTCATTGTGTTAGTGGAAATGTCCAAGTATTCTGCATATCCCATATTCGACTACATATGAATCACCTATCGGAACGAGACTAAAATCATATTTGGGCAAGATAGACTGGTCACAAAAAAATTAAATCATCTATAGGCTGAAGCAAGGTAGGCTGGATTAAAAAATTTATTAGAGGATTAATTTGAACAGCCCATGTTTGACGGCATACAAAATCCCTTTTGAGTTTTTGGGAGATATACCGATAAAGAAAATTAAGAATATCCTAGCGAGGTAGGCTGTAAAGTGCTTGGTGAAGAGTATTTTTTTATAAACCAGCACTAATTGTCTTAGTTGCACTTAACTGCACTTGACAAAATGTCATATCAAATAATGAATATCGAAATTTGCTCTCTGAACTCCGCAGGCTTTACTCGAACCATACTGTTAAAATGGTGGTTCGGACTTAAGCAGAAGACCATCATCCTTGATTTACTTTCACCAATGATCACTTACTTCACGGTAAAACAAATGTCGTTCGAAAAGAGGAGAAAAAACGAACTAAATATCGAGATCTACTCTCTGAAGTCCGTGGAAACACGATGCTCTCGAATTTGAAAAGAAAATAATACCGGCTTTCCGTAAAATGGCAGAAATATTAGCCGCACGAATGCAGAAGGCCGTCATCCTTGGTTCACTTCGTCTGCTCATAGCACATGACTCTCGGACCCAGTCATTTACCCTACCGACGTGGGGAGTGGTTAATGTGGTAAACGACACCAGCGCGCCCTCCGGATACGGAGCTCCGGAAACAGGGCTGACTGGGACATGCCTACCCGAAAATAATAATAATAACAATATTTGTATCAATGTTTATCAGAAAAGAACTTTGAAGTGATACCAAGAGAAATAGTGAAAAATTGATCTGAAAAATATTTTTTAGTTCAACCCAGTTCAGTTCAGTTTATTTCATTCTACAGGGCAATTCAAATTCGACCCCCACCATTGGGATCTCCTAAACTACAGGAGATACGTCGAAGCTTAAATTGGGGCAAAGTTGCGTATTCTGGTACTTAACAAAATACTGTTTTAAAACTTGGAAAATTTCGAGAATTTTCGGAAAAAACTGAAAATCGGAAATTTTGTTTTTATTTTTTTCTATCGTTATTTGACAACATAGCTCAAAACCAAAAGTACATTTTCATTGATACTTTTTTTCAGCTACACGTTTTCATGTTCAGATTTACTATCCGACGTTTCGTTTTCTGGCATTCATCATCAAATTTTTTTTTCTATTATGGGCGCCATATTTTTTTTTATACAGAAAAATAGTGATTCTCATTCTGATTTCAATGATGTATAATTTGTTATGATTTGCACTTCTGAAACCACAGATATTAAAAAAAAAAACAACTTCATCTGAGATGGTCATGACTCCATAGAAAAATTTTGTTTAATAAACACTAGTTGTAAGTTTGCACAAATACTTCAGTCGAACTGTCCTCATTCTCGAATGAAGAAAAACGAGATATGTTGCGAAACTTTATTATAAATTTGATAGAAATAGTACGAAAACAGCACAAATTTATTTTGAATTATATCCGAAAAGACAACAGCCGGATAGAACATTATTCGGAATTTTGGACAAACACTTGGCTGAGTACGGTGCGTTTCAAAAACCAAGAATGAAAAATGGAAGTAGAATGGAACAAAATATTAGACGTAACTTATTAGCCCAGGTAAAATAATTGTTCATTCCATATTCGAAGAAGTATAATTATTTTTGGTACTTTTTTAAATAAATGCAGATCCTTCCAAATCAACACATCAAGTCTCGGCAGAAATGGATGTGCCACAGACGAGCGTTTGGAGGGAATTCAAAAAAAGTGGATTGAAATGTTATAAGATACATATTTCACAAAAATTACATCCAGGTGATCCTGAGAGAAGGATGGAATTTTGTAGCTGGCTCTCGAATATGGTAGAACCTACAAACTTCTTAAAAACATTATTTGGGCCGACGAAAGTACTTTTTCGAACTGTGGTGTTTTTAATAGAAATAATGAGCACATTTGGAGTGAAAATAATCCATGACACTTCAGAGAAGTCAGACCACAAGTTCGGTTTCGTTTGAATGTGTGGGCTGGAATTAATGACGACCGAATACTTGGACCTCATTTCTTCTCTAATACTTTGAACAGGGAAACCTATCTTCGGTTCTTAAGAAACGAATTCGAAAAATATATGGATACGTTTCCCCTTGGTAATTATAACAGCTGCTGGTTTCAGCATGATGGGGCTCCTCCACACAATAAAAGAGCAGTTTGCGAATATTTACACCAAAGATGGTTAGTAAATTCTGGACCAGTGAGGTGGCCGGCAAGGTCACCTGACCTTACAGTTTTAGATACTTTCTTGTGGGGCACTTTAAAGAACAGAATCTATTGAGAGCAAGAATATGACACAGTAGATGAACTTAGAGACAATATCATCACGCAATTCAGGTCTATCAGAAGAAGGGATATTGTTAGGGCTGTTCTTAATTTGAGACGACGAGCTCGGTTATGTATTCAAGAGGAAGGCCATCATTTCGAACACTTGTTGTAATACTTTTTGTGCATTTTTTACAAGCTCATGATTTCATTCTTGTTTTTCGAAACGCACCGTACTCAGCCAAATGTTTGCCCAAAATTCCGAATAATGTTCTATTCGGCTGCTGTTTTTCCGGATATTATCAAAATAAATTTGTGTTGTTTTCGTACTATTCTTATCAAATTTATAATGAAGTTTCAACATATCTCGTTTTTCTTCATTTGAGAATGGGGACATTTCGACTGAAGTATTTGTGCAAACTTATGATGTTTAATGAGTTCTGACAACTAGTGTTTATTAAAAAAATGATTTCGATGGAGTCATGACCATCTCAGATGAAGTTGTTTTTTTAAATATCTGTGGTTTCAGAAGTGCAAATCATAACAAATTATACATCAATAAAATCAGAATGAGAATCACAATTTTTCTGTAAAAAAAACAATATGGCGCCCAAGACAGAAAAAAAAGTTGATGATGAATGCCAGAAGATGAAACGTCGGATAGTAAATCGTAACATGAAAACGTGTAGCTGAAAAAAAGTATCAATGAAAATGTACTTTAGGTTTTGAGCTATGTTGTCAAATAACGATAGAAAAAAATATAAACGAAAATTCCGATTTTCAGTTTTTTCCCGATATTTCTGGAAATACCCGGAATTTTTCAAGTTTCAAAACATTATTTTGTTAAGCACCAGAATACGCAACTTTGCCCAATTTAAACTTCGACGTATCTCCGGTAGTTTAGGAGATTCCAATGGTGAGGGTCGTATTTGAATTGCCCTGTATAATGATAAGAATTTAAAAGATGGGAAGAAGAGATATACTAATATTCATATACGACACTATTTGCACAAAACCTTGTTTGGGTGAATCTTCGTCAATGGTACAATGTACTCACCAAATGTCCGATCAATTCGGCCGCTATGATGAGTCATACTAGTGAAATGGCAACACTGTTATTTAAGTTGTTATCAATTGTAGAGGTCGCTTCCGTCGACAAATATAATGTGCCGCAGTACTGTGTGTGCCAACTTTCTGAATAAAGCAGACTTGTGACAATTCACACACTTCGGAGATAATTCATGCACAATTGGATTGCTAGCACGTTTTTTGTTGAAATAAATTTTTTTTTATGTACAAATATTTTATGACGCAGGTTGACAACGTCACAACTACCTCGAATATGTTCAAGAAATGCTTTAATTTGACCGAAAAACTATGGCACAGTGTGCGGGATGCCACAATTTTGAACAGATGCCACACCTCGGGATTATTCACACACAAGATGCCACAAATATATTGCTACGAACACATACAAACACCCATACACATACATATACATACAAACATATTATACACATAGGTAAATAAAATCTATAAATATAACAGTACATCTTAGCGACTTAAGAATACACATTAAAATATAAATAGAGGTTAAAAATACAAAAATCCAAGCACACACAAGTAAAATGATATGAGTTTTTTTTTGAATAACTTTAAAGGCTGGGTATCTTTAATGTCAGAAGGTAGGTGGTTGAAAAATTTTGCTCCTGCCAGGGAAGGGGTTTTTTCATATAAACTTGTGGAGTGTTTTTCGATTCTAATTGAATCACCGTATCTGGTTGGATATCGATGTATGTAAGAGTTCTTCGCTGAATCTCTCAAATTGCGTTTAATATGGCAAATGCAACCGTATATATATACACAGGGTACTGTTAAAATATGGTTTTCCCGAAAATAAGGTCTGCAGGAGTCTAATCTCTTCATGTTGAATATAAGCCTCATTACTCTTTTTTGAGCCACAAATACTCTATTGATTTCTGAGGCGCCCCCCCACAGAATTATATTGTACGACAAATGAGAGTGAATGAGAGCGTAGTAAACATTTAAAAGAGTTGGTCGATCAAGTTCATTTTTCAACTGGAGAATAGCATATATAAGCCATGATGTTATTATTTCAAGATCGCTTGTCATATTACTTTCAATTTTACTAAAATTTTTCCACTGTAAATCATTATAATGTCATCCGCAATCATTTTGATTTTTCCCGTTAAATCCAAATTAGCTAGGGAATTTATATACATAAGGAAAAAAATAGGTCCCAAAATTAATACCTGTGGAACTCCACATTTTCTACGACGATTAAGAAGAATGATCATTTCAATTGCGTCTTCGATTGAGAAACCTACCACGTTGTAAAACCGATTTTCATTTCCCACGGGCTAGCTGTATCAAAATATTTCATTTCCTACGACTTTCCTGAACTACTAGACTGTCATTATAGGTAGGTATTAACGAATTCTATGAACATAAATAATATCGAATCAAGTTTGTTTACGTCTGTCTAATAATTTGACATTTCACATCAGTGGATAATTACAAAATTCGATTGAAAAAACTAAGTTATTAAAAATTATTAGCGATAGTGAGGATGATTTGACAATCATATTAATAAATTTATATCAGAAGCTCCTGATAATGCCTACCTTCTGACAAAGGTATGATTTTCTTTTCATAAAACCAGAATAAATTCAATAAAAAGATTGATTACAATCGGATTCTATATTTTTGAATAGTTGACAGATACTTTCTATATAGCAGTTGATTTGAACAAATTATTATGTGCTCTATTAACGACGAGTGTTGATTCAGATGACATACCAGCCATAGAGAAGGGTCAAACAAGGGCCATGTCTGACCGTGGAAAGGCTGAATTGTTTGGAGAATACTACCACGACACTTTCCAAACAACAGCGGACACAACAGCAGAACATCAAGCAGCAACCAGGGCAGTCGAAGATCTCAGACGCAAGGCGAAGGAAAGGCTCAACAACCGAACCTTTGCCAAGCTGATGACGAACTTCGACGAAGTCACGGAGACTATAAAACGTCTACCCAGAAATAAAGCACCCGGTACGGATAAGATTGATACAATTCTACTCAGAAACCTCCCGAGGAAGTCCCTGGTACAATTAATTTACATTATAAATGGTATTATAAGATGGCAATACTATCCAAACTGCCTTAAGTGCGCAGAGATCATCATGATACTGAAACCTAGAAAACCAGACAACAAAGTCGAAAGTTACAGACCTATCTCACTGCTTAGTGCCGTGGCAAAAGTGGTGGATAGAATCCTGTTGAATCGCTTCAATAAACTCGAAGAGAGGCTCAAACTTGTCCCAGATGAGCAATTCGGCTTCCGAAAGAGGCATTCAACCTCCTCACAGGTTGCCAGAATTGTTCATGGGATAAAGGGGGGCTTTCAAGACAAGCGAAATACGGTGATGGTACTGCTTGACATTCAAAAAGCCTTTGATACGGTGTGGATAGAGGGGTTCATAGACAAAATGTTAAGAGCAGGCATGCCTAAACATACGGTAAAATTGTTAGACTCCTACCTGATTAACAGGACTTTCCAGGTAAGAACAAATCAATCCAACTCACGCACGTGTACGGCCGGAGCAGGAGTGCCTCAGGGATCGAGCCTCAGCCCACTTCTTTATTCGTTATATACGTATGATTTTCATAAATTTTCCCATACGAACACAGCAATATACGCCGATGACACGGCAATTTATGCCACATCCTTCGCAAGTGAGGTGGCCGCACGGAAAATTCTGATCCACCTAGATAGGCTAGTCATACCGTGTATGGCGAATAATAAGATTGTGATTTATCCCGAGAAGACGGAACTTATAACATTCACAAAGAAACGTACACAAACGAAAATCTTTGTGGAGTTTAAAGTCCTAGATCAACGGATTAAGGAGGCCAGATCCGTGAGGTACCTGGGAGTCCAACTGGACAGGCGCATGAACATGCATGGCCACGCCAGCTTAGCAATCCAGCGTGCCGCGGCGGCCATTAAAAGGTCGTACCCGTTAATATAATAACGTTTATTCATAATTCAATGCTACATGTATAAAATAAAGGTATACCCATTTCTTAATTTTAAGAAACAACTGTAAAATTATGAAAGAGTATTTAGTCAATTATTAATCTATGATGGGAAAGCATGATCAGTCAAACAGTTTCGAACTGGTATGAGACTGATCATGTATTTGTATTTACATATTTTTTTTAAATAAAACATTCAGAACTACAAAGAAACAAAAAACACCAAAACAAATGAATCCTAATGAAGTCCATTTCTTTTTTCGAGAATTTTTTTTTTTATTCTGATTTTAAATTCAGTGATATTTCTACAATTTTTTAAGTCATCGGGTATTTCATTGAATTTTGAAAGACCTTCATGCGTGAATCTTTTCTGGCCAATTACAGAATTTGCAGAATCTAGATGGAACAAGTTATGTTGTCGTGTATGGTAATTGTGAATTTCTGAATTTCTAATTAATACAAAATTAGATTTAATCATTTTATTGATAATAAGGTAAGATGTTTTGAGAGTATCCATTGCATAATGCTCCTCCAAAGAAAATGTGTTCGTCATTGAATAAAGTTGATTTGTCATAGTGTCAAATGGTAGACGATACAGTACTTTCAAAGCTTTCCTGTATACAGCGGATATTTTATTGAAATTATTTTTAGAACACGTTCCCCATATATTAATTGAATATTTGATTCTACTGAGAATATGTGAATATAAAAATATATTAGCTATTTTGGGATTCAATTTGGGACATCTTCTCAGGGCTCCAATAATGGAAGATATTTTTTTAATCAGATTATCAATATGTTTCTCCCACCTTAACCTATCATCAATCCAAATGCCAAGATACTTCATCAGAGAAGTTTGTTTCAATTGTTCATTTTTTATTTTTATATTTAATTTAATATTTTGTTTATTTCTTTGTTGAAAAATCATATATTCAGTTTTTCTTGAATTAACAGAAAGAAGATTGGAATAAAGCCATTTTTCAAATTTTTGTAAGTCTTCATTTATCGTACTTTCTAGAATTAAAGGGTTTTCATTTGCGTATAAAAGCACTGTATCGTCCGCGTATATTGTGTAATGACATAATAAGTGGATTTGGGATAAATTTTGTATATATAATAAGTATAAAATTGGACCTAAAACCGACCCTTGCGGAACACCTTTGTTAATATTCAATCTATCAGTTTCCACGTTATTAGTGTATGTCCTTATAGTTCTTTTTTCAAAATAGGATTTTAAAAGATCACTTACAATTCCTCTGATACCAAGCGACTCTAAGTTCTTTAGAAGTATTGAGTGGTCAACTGTATCGAAGGCTTTTTTAAGGTCCATGAATACAGCTACCACATAATTACCATAATCAAGATTTTCTTGAATCAAATCAATAACTTCTATAACAGCTGCTTGCGATCCACTCTTTTCTTGAAGCTCCAAGCTGGCGATGGCACCAAAGTACTTATATACAAAGAAATAATCAGACCCACTATGACATACGCCTGTCCGGTGCTCTGCAGCTTGCCCAAGTCTCAAATGATTGGAAAGGATGCAGAACAAGGTACTTCGTATCGTCACGGACAGTGATCGATACATTCGGCTAGACGCGTTACGGGAGCTGGCCAAAATTGAGAAAATAGAAGAACTCATAAAGGAAACCTCAGAAAAATTTTACAGATTCTTTATACTGGGAAGTCCATTAACCAGAGACATTACTCGCATTAGAGCACATAATAATGAAAACTATCGAAAAAATGGTGGCCTGATATATCAAGCACTCGATATTTTCAACGAAAGACAATAGAAAAAATCAATACCATGGCCTAAACGGCACCCCATTGTCTAAACCCAGTTTTTTCAACGCTTTTCTGGGAAAACCCTCTCACGCGTGAACACCAAGCTAAAGATGAACAGAAATAATTCCGACGATCTAAAAAATCAATCAAGCTCAAGTCTTTCACATAATTCAGAGGGAGATGGAAATGTCAACAAACATCTTGACTAAGACGTGAATAAGCTAAGGGTTAACTGCAGAACATCGCCAGGTCGTGCCCTAGTATCCCTCGTAGGGAAAACAGGCTCGTTAAAGCTGGTTCGCCCTCCCGCCGACTCGTCGGAAGGGCAGGACAGAACCCCGCTTCACCCACATGATCGAGGTCCCTTGTATCCCTCTTCCCAAGGCGGATATAATAGTTTTATTGTGTTATTTTATTTATACCTCGTTTACGTTCTTTTTACATTTTACATATACATGAATTTAATTGAATAAACACATTTTGAATTTGAATTTTGAATTTGATTCAGATGACATAATGACTTTGGATGGTAGGAGCGAGGGTTCAAATCCACGCAGCCACATTTTTTTTTCATTTTATGAAATCGAAATTTGAAAATTTTGAATATTATTTGTTTCACGACGTAGGTAGGTACGTGTACAGAAAGAAAAAATAGATGTTTCATTCAACGGGCGTAGAAAGAAAAAATTATCTAAACAATGTAAAAATGACGGCAGGAGAGTTTATGATAAAAAGGATTATTAAAAATATTACAGATTTGTGAATGATTCAGATGGTCGTAGAAAAAGTATAGTGTACAATGAGCATGAAATGACCCATTTCCCACTCGTAGGTATATGAAATTTTGTAGTACGCTCGTACTACAAAATTTCATATACCTACTCGTGGGAAATGTATGTCATTTCATGCTCATTGTACAATATACTATTGTGAACTACTTTCGTTCTCTAAATAAACAGACTGTTTCCTTTCAGACAGGTAATTAGTAAACCACAAATGTATATTTCCTCTGACACCCATCTTATACAAAATCGACAACAAAATTTCGTGATCCACTGTATCAAAAGCTTTCCTAAGATCAAGTGACAATATACCACACTTTTTGTCAGAATCTAAATCTAGTTGAACTTGAGATCTTGAGATGCTGATTCTGTGTCACTAAATCTTCGAAAACCGTATTGACCAGTAAACAATGAATTTGATTTTTCGAGACATACCAACAACCGAAAATGTACTGCTTTTTCTATAATTTTTGATAATACAGAAAGGGTTGAGATAGGCCCATAATTCGCCAATTGATCTTTATTTTGCCTGATTTGAATATTGGTTTAACTCTGGCAATTTTGAATTTGTCAGGTACTGTGCCTGTTAGGAAGGTTAAATTTACCAACCTATTTATCAGTGGGCCGTGGTGGCCGTGCTGGTAGAACGTTCGCCTTTAGAGCGAAGGGTCGAGGGTTCAAAGCCTCGCATGGTCATCGGACTTGTGCATGGCATCACACGTTTTAATGTAAGGGCTGCGTCTTCCCTAGCTCAAACCAGTCTCTCGAAGACTTCCGAGGGTTGCGCGTAGGGGTGCAATCGGTTGATGCAATTTCTGATTTCAAATTATTTCTACAATTTATTCAGACTAAAAGGCTTGAAATATATGGAGCACAACTTTGAGTGCAATGGGAATTCTTTTCTTGATGGGAGACTTGATGGCATGACATCGATATTATTAACACTGTTTTAAGGTATCTACATATGCCGAAAGTATTAGAAGAGCACAGACAAATGGTTGATTCAAAAATAGATGAATTCCAAGTACAACTTTCAGCAAGGATTCAGAAATTCCGAGATGATTTGGATTTGTACGCAAAAATGGTCGATGATCTACAGTACAATGGAAGCATTGAAGATTTGCCGAGATACCACAAAAAGACTACGAAGCTGGATGAAAGGTATTTATACAAATCTCAAAAAGAATTTATTTGAGCAGAAATGCACCTAATGATAAAATCACAGAATAGATTTGTGGAAAACTATATCTCAAAACTAATTGGATTGGTTGATTCAGGTATTTTGGGAATATTCTCAAAAACTTAAAATAAAATTTCAGGAATCCAGAAGAAAACGTTTACAACCAACATTGTTTTCAAAAACAACAGGAAAACAATTTTTCGCTTATTATTATAAATTGACTGTTGAAATATTACTCAGAGATGAACAGATATATTTTTGTGTTATTTTGATTTTATGTACAGAGTGTGTATATTTATGTTCTGCTACGGACCTGGTGATTCTGGAAACGTCGCCGAATTTCATAAAACTTCTAAAAACTACCCAGAAACGTCTAGGAACACTCTTGTTCCTGTTCGTAATCTCGATGTTAAGTGTTCTAGAATTTTTTGGATATTCTAGAACTTAGATTTCATTATGAAAGTAATCCAATCGTGTGATTCGACATAAAAAAAATGCAAAGGCATTAATAATTTTTTAAACAGTTGATGCTATAGCTGTCAATTCAGGTGTGTTTTTGAACTATCAAGTCAAGTTAACAGCGTAAAGCCTGATTTTTGGCCTGAGCTAATAAAGGAAGTTACCCAACAGGTGGATCACTTATTCAAAATCCTAGAGAGGTAACAATACTATTTTTATTTCGGAGTAAAGTATATACATACAGGGTGTCCCCTAAAGATTGGATAACATTTCAACCTCGAATAGGGGACAGTAAGACCATTCAAAATAGTTATTTATGTACCAAGGGTATAAATAGATGTTTATGCCCTGCGGGCGACGTTTTACGAACCCGAGGGCCTCTGGCCTGAGGGTTTGTAAGTCGCCCGAGGGTATACACATCTGTTTATGCCCGCGGTACATAGTAATTACATAACTTTATGTCATACTAGTTCGTTATTGCAATCCAATCTCAATACAAATCAGTATTTTAAAAAATCCGGTTTGAATTAATAACATTACCATTTTATCATAGTAGACACTATCGTTGCTAGGTGAATGTTGATAAACGTAAATGTCATAAAATCACAATAATTTTTATATGTGTCAAAGTTAGAAGTCAAAATGAACGAAGATTTTGGAATTCCTGACGAAATTATTTCTCTTTATGCCCGCACGGGCCATAAAATGAACTTATGTCCGCATGGGCATAAAGTACGACATTAGATAGTTGGTAACTAAGCAATAAAAATACAATTATGAACTAGTATGTCATAAAATATATTTCAGTGTTATAAAGGGTGTTCCTTAAAGACATGCTAATATTTGAGGGGGTGATTCTTTGACTTATTTCAAGGAAAAAACTTTTCATAAACGTATGCCCTAAAAGTCCTGACTTTTGAGATACAGGGTGATGAAGTTTTGAAAAAAAGTCAGTTTTTTAATGATAACTGAGATAATATTGTAGACGTTTTTATAAAATTTGGTACATGTCTTCTATGCATCGAGGTGCATTTTGTAATGCACAAACATTTTCATTTTAGCAACCAGTGGCATCCGTACGAGTTTTGCATTGAATATTTTTGGAGAAAAAAATTCTACGCCACTGCATTAATTTTTGAGCAAATTTGATTTCTGAAGTTTTCTTTGGCCGACGCATGGTTTTCGCTTAAAAAAATAAAAGTCGTTTAATTTCAGGATCAATTCTTCAAAAATCTGATGCGGTGTGGAAATGTTTGTGCATCGAATAAAAGCAAATTGAGGGATCAGATTTGTTCCAAAATGAATAAGAATCCAAAAAAATTGTAATTCTTGTCAGATGCTCAGTTCTTGATTAAAATAACAAATTGAAATTGCTTCATATCGCAGTACCTAACATTTTGTTGACAATAAATCGTCCGATAGTAATTTAGCTACGTGTTTATAATTGATATTTCTTTTCACCACTTCTTAATCTTTTCATAATAAATGCATCTATGTCGATAATACCCGAATGGATTTCCGATATTAATTCAGCTACCTGTCTGTAATTAATAGTATATTTTGTTCTTCAATTCACTATAAATATTGTGTTTTCACTGGTTATGAATACCATTTTGTGTTTGAAAAAGCTATAGGAATAGCGAAGCGCACTATTATTTACTTGATTTTTAAGTGTGTTATTGAAGTTATTTTGGTTGTCCGCTGTTTTTCTGAATATCGGTAAATATGGTGAATTACACGAATGCAGAAATGGCGGCAATACATTACGTATAGATATGGCCTCGCTGATGGTAATGCAACAGAAGCCAGAAGCATTTATCAGGAAAGATATCCTAATCGTGCCTTGCCAGATAGCCGTACCTTTTCAAATATTTTTTTTTTTTTTTTTTTATTGAAAAATACATCTTCCAAACAGAACAAGTTCTGGTGTAAGGAAGATAATAATACATTATATATAATTACAAGTGTCAATAATTTTAAAATCAATTAAATATAACAATTATAACAACTTTGCATAATAGTTTGATGAACATCAGTATGATAACAAATTTTGTTTGAGTTTTTTCGAAAAAATATATATTGATTTTGATTTTTTTATATCATCTGAAAGTTCATTGTAACTTTCTATAGAGCTAGATACTGGATTATTTTTGCCTTTATTTGAATGAACGTTATTCAAATGGAAGTTATTTGCATTTCTAATATTATGGTCATGTAATTTTGATTTTTTTTTGAAATTACTATTACTTTTTTGTAAATTATTTGTTACTTTGTGAGCAAATTTTGCTCTTTCAAATTTTATTAGTTTATCTAATGTGAAATTTCTGGTTTCTTCGTACAATTTTGAAGAAGGAGTTTCCCATGGTTTTTTAAAAATTACTTTTATTGCTTTATTCATCAAACGATAAATAATACCTTTTTGGTTTTTACTACAAGCTGACCATATTGTTATTAAATATCTAATATGTGAGACAATATGGGCATTATAAATGAGATTCTGAATTTGACTATTCAGAAAGTCAATTCTTCTTATTGCTCCAATTAAAGGAATAATCGATTTTTTTATTTTATTCACATGACATTCAAAATTTAAATTCTTATCAATCATCAATCCTAGATACTTGTGTTCTTCAACTTCATTTAATATTTTGTTCTTTATTTTTATTTTTAATTTTATTTTGGTAACATTTTTTTGTTTGAAAATCATATAAACAGTTTTTTCTAAATTAATGGTTAGATTCATTTCATCTATCCATTTTTCAAACAGTTGAATATCTTTTTCAATATTATTTTCTAAAATTGCTGTATTTTTGGCCGAATAGTAAAGTACAGTATCATCTGCAAAAGAAAAATGTTTACCCATCAATTTTATTTTCTTTATACTATCTACATAGATCAAATAAAAAATTGGAGCCAATACTGAACCTTGGGGAACTCCAATGGTAGATTGTTTTTCGATACTTTTATTTTCATCTATAACAACATACTGTATACGATTTTCAAAATAATTTTCGAAAAGTTTATAAGAGTGACCTCTTACTCCTAAATTATTTAAAAAGTCTAATAATATTGAATGATTTACTGTATCAAAAGCTTTTTTATATCTAAGAAAATGGCAACGCCATATTTGCTTTCATCTAGAGTTTCAAAAATATCATTCATGAAATCAGTTACCGCTGATTGAGTATTTGAATTTGGCATGAAAGCGTATTGAAATTTATCAAAACCAGAATTATTATTAATGAAATTTATTAGTTGTTCTTTCAATACTTTCTCAAAAATTTTGGAAAAAACATTTAGAAGAGCTATTGGGCGATAATTAGAAACATTATTTTTTTCTCCTCCTTTATAAATTGGTTTTAATATGGTTCTTTTGAGATAATTTGGAAAGACGCCTTCTTCAATACATTTATTAATAATCAGTGATAGGGGTAGGCTAATTAGATCAACTATATCTTTCAAGTTTTTTGAAGTAATTTGATCTTCACCAGGAGCAATGTTAGATTTGAGTGATATTATGATTTCATGAATTTCTTGTTCAGAAACTGGTTTCAAAAACATGGATTTACTACAAAGTGATGGCATTGTTGGTTTGGTTTTGAATTTTTTTGATAAAGTTATTCCAATTTCTGAGAAAAAGTTGACGAATTCATTACATATGTCTTTGTTAGATGTTAGTAGTGTGCCAGATTTACTTTTGATTTGATTTATGGATTTGTTCTTTTTTTTCTTTCCTAAATTGCTATTGACAACATCCCAAATTTTTTTGGGGTTTTTATCAGCTTTTTCAAATTGTTTATTAAGTTCTTGTTTCTTCAAATTCCTGCATAATGTATTGACCTGATTTTTTATTTTTTTTGTATAAATTTTTTAACTCGTCATGATTTGGATATTTTTTTAATTGTTTGTATAATTTATCTCGAATTTTAATTTTATCTATCACATATTTATTTATCCAGTTATTGTTATCTCGTGTTGTGAACTTTTTGGTTTCACTGGATTTTTCTTTGCATTCTTTTATACAGTTTGCAAGTTCTTCAAATGTTAGAATATCACTGAAAGAGTTTAATTGTTTTGAAATACAATCACGAAATTTATTTTTGTCTAGAATTTTAATAATTTTTTTTATCATCTTTGGTTTGTTTTTTATTATTTTTTCAGTTTTTATATTTATTACTTTATGATCAGAAAGATGGTAATCTTTATATTCAATTAGATATTTTATATTTTTATGAAAATTTGTTACTACATGATCTATTATAGATTTTGTGTTGTTATGATTTTGTCGGGTATAATGATGCTCATCAATTACATTTAGTATTTTGTAACCATTAGTTTCATAAATACTTTTGTATTCATCCACTAAATGATTTTTTTGTAACAAGTTAAAATTCATGTCACCCAATAAAATTAAATTCTTGTATGTTCCAGTAATATTATTGATAATCTTGAAGAAATCCACTGTATTCGTATCTGGTGGTCGATAGATGACTCCAACTTTTGTTTTAGGATGTACCGATATTATTTCAAGAATAATATATTCACAATTTCCTAAGGTTCTCTTCTCAAGAATATTGAACTCTAAATCTTCCTTCAAAAATATGGATACTCCTCCACCACGTTTGGTTTTTCTGCATTCATGGACTTCTGAGTAGTTTTGAATTTTAATAAATGTAATTTCATTTGGATATAACCAGGTTTCAGTGAGTGCTAAGATGTCAATTTCTTCTTTCTTCATGTACAATTCTACATCCGTTAATTTGTTTCTTAAACTCCTTATGTTGAGGTATGATAGCGATAATGTTTTATTATGAGTCATAATCAATTTGGGATAAGTATTTTTTCTGATAAAAAATTTTTACTGGACAGTTTTCATTTGTTGCTGGATGGTTGATACAATGTTTTGTTTTATAGGTATTATTTGAAAAGTCACAGTTTGCACACTTTATTATGGATTCTTCGCATTTTGTTTCTTCATGTTTTCCTCCACATCTGGCACAGACTAAAGCATTTTTACAATTTTTCGAAGAGTGATTGTATCGATGACATTTAAAACATTGGGTTATCTTATTATTTTCGTATACTCGTAAATTTTGCCAACTGACAAATAATTTTCCATTATTTTTTTCAAATATTTTCCTAAATAAATTTCCATTCACTTCTGCAAAAATTGTATGTGTGTTTTTATGAGGAATAAATTTGATAAATGATATTTTTATAAAATCATTTTCACATATAAAGTGGTTCTGTTCTTTCAGTTTATTCTGTAAACTTTCATTGTCTATAGGTTTTTTAAGTATGAGTCCAACAATTTTTATTTTTGGATTCAACTTCTCCTTGCTTTCTACTGTATAATTTAGGTTCAATTTGTTTTCTATTTCCTCTTTCAATTTGATACAATGATCCTTCTTCTCACAAAATACATGCAGGTCTCCATTTTTTGTTTGTTTCACATCAGTAATATTTACTTTGAGCTGGCTAATGTCAATATTTTCATTGAGATCTCTCTTCATTTTTGAAATTTCTTGATTTGACTTGGATTTAATTATTATTGATTCAAAATGAGAGGGTTTTTCTATTCGTTGTGAATAGCTCAATATTTGTGAATATAATGGTTTATTTTCAGGTAATTGTATTTTTTCAAATTCTTCAATTTTTTTCGTGATTTTACTCAAGCTTTCCATGATTGTTTCCTTCTCCACTAGATTCATAGTAATCAATTCATAATTATTAATTAATCTCTCATTTTCTTTCTGTAATTGGGTTATATATTTTTCTTTTTCCATAACTAAAATTTCTTTTTCTTCAATCATTTTCCACAAATGTTGATTTTCTTCTTTCAGTTTTCGAATGGTTTCTAATTCTTCTTGATTATTTATAGAGTTATTTCCATAATCAAATTTAATAAATTGGGAGTCACATGATTCTTCATGATTTTCAGAAGAGCTATTTCGTTTTTTTCGTCGGGGCATGTTTCCTCTTAAACTGTTTTCACCTTTCTTCCTGGGCTATTGAAATTCGTGTGGGATGGTTTTCCAAATTGACATTTCCAACAAATGTCACTCCAATAATTTAGTTTCGTTTTTCTCAAAAGGCACTCAATAATTCCCAGAAATCTTCTGAAAATTCCTGTCTTCTGGATGTTGAATAGCAGGTAGGTCAATCAATGTTTTTTCTAAATTGAGTTTTATATCAAATTTTCCAATTTTTTGAAAGTTACAGATCTTATCATCAGTGACATTTAGGGAAACTGGTAGTTTCAAGAAAGGTACTTCGGAAGGTAGACCTCTAAGCGTCAGAACTCTTGAAATTGAGGACGCAGTTCTGCAAGAAATCGAAGAACATCATGAGACGAGTACGTGGAAGATCGCTAGAACTCTGAATATTTGTCATCAAATTGATTGGCGTATTTTGGTTGATTTTTTGTTATATTCATACCATATTTTACGAGTATAGGCATTACTCGCTAGAGATTTTCCACAGCGTGTGAACTTCTGGCCCATTTTTTTACCAGGACGCCTTGATGATCGGTCTAATTTACACTTTCTCGAAGAAGAACTAAATGGGTTGCTTGAAGATGTGCCAATTGCGTTAAGGAATCGAATATGGTACATGCACGATGGATCCCCTGCTCATTTCAGTGTAATTGTCCGAAACCATTCAAATACAGTTTATCATAATCGTTGAATAGGTCGCGGAGGACCTCAGCAATAGCCAGCAAGATCCCCTGATCTCAACAGTTTAGATTTATTATTATGGGGGCACCTTAAAACTCTAGTGTATGAAACTCCCGTTAATACTTTAGAAGATTTAAGAGAGCGAATATTTGCCTCGTGTGAAACTATTCGAAATACGCCGGGAATATTTGAACGTGTGCGTAATTCCATGCGTAGACGGGCGGAAGCATGCCTATTAAGTGAAACTGGCCATTTCCAACAATTTTTATAATCAGTGTTAGTATTGTCAATAATTAATGAATTTGATCCGTTCATTTAAACTTACTTTTATAAAATAAAATAAAATTCGTTTTTGTACAAGCTGAAATCCGAATTTTTTGGTTTCTCATTCATTTTGGAACAAATTTGATCCCTTAATTTGCTTTAAGTCGATGCACAATCATTTCCACACCACATCAGATTTTTGAGGAATTGATCCTGAAGTAAAACGATTTTTACTTTTTTAACCGAAAACCATGCGTCAAACAAAGAAAACCAAAAGATCAAATTTGCTCAAAAATAAATGGGAATCTCAAAAGTATTTTTTTATTTCGAGGAAAAGCAGTGGCGTAGTATCTTTTCTCCAAAAAAAATCAATACAAAACCCGCGCGGACGCCACTGGCAGAGAAATCGAAAATTTTTGTACATCACAAAATGCACCTTGCATAGAAGACATGTACCTAATTTAATGAAGATGCGTACGCGGCTGGGATTTTTTTATTTAATTTGACCGATTAAATTATTGAAATCTCGTGGCTGGACTGGGGTGAGTCCTGCACGATTCACTGTTGCGTTCCAATTAACAGTGCTGCTCCTAAGGTGGCGCATGGAGTTAGTAACAAGGCCTATCCAGAACACGTGGCTAATGACCATAGCAGTCGATGCCAAAACACCAAAGAAAAAAAAATATTATCCCAGTTATTATTAAAAAACTGTTTTTTTTTCAAAATTTTATCACCCTGTATCTCAAAAGTTAGGAGTTTTAGGACATACGTTTATGAAGAGGTTTTTCCTTAAAATAAGTCAAAGAATCACCCCCTCAAATATTAGCATTTAAGGAACACCCTGTATAAAGTCCTACGATTTTCGAGTTATTTGGACTTTTATGAATTCACAAAAAATGTATACTCTTTTCACTTTTTTGCGCGCCACTGCCACAAAAAAAGAAATATTTTTTCAAATAATGTTTTTGATCAAGGGTACTATCAGACTGGTATTGAAATTTCAAAGTAATTACTGTTGTACTATGAGAAAATAGTTATTTAAGTAAGAAGGACTGTAGAGACGTGTTAACATTCGAGGTGAGTGAGTACGAGCCGAGGCAAAGCCGAGGCTTGTCGCTTGTCGAGGATGTTAACAGTCGATACATTCCGTGTTACTTATCACGTTTTTCCCGCTGCTTGTTGACATTTCTCAAAATTTGCCTAGATTGAAGTTTGTTTTTTTACCCTTCCTTCCGCTATTTCATTCTAAGTTGCTTGTGCGCGTAACTAAGTTACCGAAGAAACAGACAACAATAATATTAAAAAAGTCTCATAACCTAAAAATTGATATATAAATGATGCTGAAAATATTACTTGTCAAAGTCGAAGTCACAATTATTACCATAGGCATGTAAATGACACTTAAAATGTCTGGTGTGTCGACTCATACCTGGAAAACTGTGGGATAAAACGGGAGACAATTCGCCAGCTTGATTAAGAGAAAACAAATGAATTCGTGGTCTGTTTCCCAAATATTCCGCATTTGCGTGTACCGCCACGGTCGGTTTTCTTGTTAGGGTAAATTTACAAGAACAGAAGTTTTCAAGTATTGCCGACGACTGAAATGATTAAAGAAACGTAATTATTGGAATTTACTGAAAAACTTCACCAATCAGTTTAATTTGTTACATTTTCGACTTATTTATTCAATTTTTTACTGAAATGAAATTCACTACAATAATAACCACGCATTTCATTTAGAAATATTGAAGTTAAGCTTCATGAAAAGTCACCATTAGAACCTGTAAACCTTGTGCTAATAAGCGGGATTCCGTGTGTAATAATACAAGATACTATGTGATAATCTTCATAATATGGTGGTACTTACTATACTCACTTTCGGTAATGGATATAAATGAATTATTTTGTTCGTCTCTCTGGATTGCCCAAAAATGATACAAAAACGGAAGGAAGGAACATGATCAAATTATTATTGTACAAACCATACAAACTACACAGGAAACGATTATATTTTCACAAATTTTATTTTATCACACATGTTTTGCCTGCGCACTAGCTTCTTCACTGTCTGATTAAATAAAGTTTGTGGAGGATCGAATCGTTTTTAGTGTAGTTTGTACAATTACTATGGATCTTCATCAAGTAAATGACGAGTCAATCAGAATAATTGAATTATTATTGGATGAATGTCTAAGAAAATATACAGCAAAATGGAGAAACACATCAATAATAGTAATCAATACAAGGAAATTGCACTATGAAATTTAGATTACTCACTCATCATTCACTTTTGGATTAAAGTTTGTTGAAATTCCATAAAATTGACAACAGTCATCGATCACCATATCCGTGGAATATTGACAAGACTAAAATTCTATGTAATGGCGCCATCTCTGGAACCGACTAAAGAAGCAGACCACTATTTCATTTGTTTATTTGTCTTCTGAAAAATCAAAACAAAATCGAATCACTCGACACACCATGGTTTTTATACATCTTAATGACACTATTCACATTCCGTTGTCGAGACGAATTAGTAAACAAATGATATAGGCCATTTAATTGTTTTGTTGCTAAGCATGTTTGGACTATTTACAGTGTCGGCAGCGGGAAGAAATATTTAATTACGAATTCTTGTTTTTGCCAAAGTTTGAGCTTCAGTGGATTGAAAAATGTAAGGCGTCCTGAGTGGTCAACTTTCCTAAAAATTCCCTATTGAATGTAGACTTTGAAATGGTATAGCGATAGCGCACATGCCACTTTGTTTACCACAAAAAATGATATTTCGATGCAAATAGGGAAGGAGCTATATTTACGGAATTACAATTTTAATAGAAATAAGCTGACATTCAAATTTTGATGACAGTACGTCGATACAAATGAAAATAGTGCCTTCTGATGTTGAAACTTCTACTCGAGTCTTCCTCAATGCAGTTATGTTCCAATAATTTGTTATGATTTGTCTGGGTTTCAGCGTAATAAAATAAAAAATTAATATTTGTTGATTAATTACAGAATTGTAGCAGGTGTTCATATTGGCTGCCGCCTACTCTGATGCAGGCACGATATCTCCTTGGGAATTATCTTTTCAGCACGCGAATATCTTATCTCACTAATTTCTCGAGAGGCTTCTTGGATGCGAACACAAAACTGATGTAAGTAATTGCTGGGCCTACAATAGACCTTCTTTTTCAAGCCGTCCCAGTAAAAAAAGTCAAGTGGATTCATGTCCGGTGATCGCGGAGGCCACGAAATTGGTTCATAGCGGCTAATCCATCTATTCGTGTAGGTTTGATTCAAGTACCTCCGTATTTGTGTAGCATAGTGTGTCAGGCAACCGCCGTTCTGCAACCACATTGTTCTTCGCAGTTGCAAAGTTATGTCGTCTAATAAATTTGGTAAATCGTTCTGTAGGAATTCCAAATATTTTTGACTATGCAAAGTATCTGGCAGTTCGTACGGTGAGATCACTTCTGTATTCATAATCCCTGTCCAAATATTCACTTTGAATTGGTATTGAGATCAGTCTTCTCGCATCAAATGGGGATTTTCCACCGCCCAGCTGTGAAAATTATGGAGATTTGAGTAACATCTCCGAAATCATCTCTGAAACTCTAGAAAATTCTGAAAACCTGTATCTTCTCTTATTTTACTCGGTATTCTGCGGCAAAAAACTACTCTACAGAATAGTCCCTGGGCAGCAGACTTTGCACGCGCGTTACGTGGAAGGGATGAAATTGGTATTTTTTCAAGATATTATGGACAGTAGTTGTCTTCCAAATTCCAGTGCGTTGTGCTATAACACGTGCAGATGAAGATGGATCTGCTTCAATTTCATCTAGCACGATTTCATCATAATCATGTCGATGTCTCACTCTTTTTCCCTATTTGCATAGGAATATCAATTTTTGTGGACAACAAAGTTGCTCGCATTATACCATTTTAAAATCTACATTCAATACAGAATTTTTAGGAAAGTTGGCCACTCAACCAATTGTTTCAGTCAGTGTTTACACTACAGAAGCGAGCAATCAGATACCTGTGTACTCTTTATTGAACATGGGATCTTGACCCTTGTTTCAATTTTTATGTTAGAAACGGTTTCAGTAATCCACAAAAATAGATTAGAATAGGAATTAAATGATGTCCCCTATTATACTCGTTAAAACGACTATAGTTTAAAGCTCTCCATTCCCATGAAAAATCTAATAAAAGACTCTCTGATCTATAATGGGGTGGAGATGTATAACAAATTACCTTGTGAAATTAAGGAAAAAAGTTGCAGTATTTTTAGAAACCTGACAAAAAAACTATTTGTGATAGTGTGGTAGTATGATAGGGCATATTATAGTTTAGCAGAGTTTAATGACGATTCATTTTGATGTTTTCTTTTGTAATTTTAAAATAATGAACTTTATATTTAACACACTTCTCATTTTAACCTTAACATATCTTTATCATAACTACATTGTGAATATTTGGCTATATTTTAAAAATTAAGAGTTTGTATATTACATGTTATTTATAATTTCACCTGTGTTTGTCAACAAGAATTTATTCTCATGTACAATAAACATATACAGGGTGTCCGGTAAACCTTGTAGAATATTGACACTGGTGATAGACCAGGTCATGACTGTTCAGAATATCGGAATTTCACCTCAGTAAAAATATCACCGTTTTCGAGATAATTGGCATTTTAAGAATTTCTGGAAAATTTGGATTTGGACTTTTGAGTGCTATGTAACAAATTGAGACGAATTCAAATATCTTTGCTGCTGAAGATTACTGATGAGTGATGCTTTTAGACGTACTAAACAGTTTTTCATAAAGTGAAAATTGTTTTCAAGAAATGAGGGTAAAATGACAGATTTCAGTTTCACCAATTTTTTTAACAACAGTTTGACATTATTGTCTGAAAGAAACATAACCAATTGGAAGTGGACATACATTTCAGAAGTATGCTCATTTTGTCCAGACTCTACCATCGTATAAAACAAACTATAATTATTTTTGGAGGTAGTGATTTCCATTGAATTAGGCTTGGTTTTATTCTAGGCTTCCATCAACTTTTATACTTACACGCAAAAATTATTTTATTTCGATTTAATCAAGATAAAATGTGGAAATGATTATTAATGATGAAGAATAGACTGCTTGGTGGCATTAAATAGTATGTCAATAAAATTAACTTTTCATGTAATTAAGCCTAATGAAATTATCGAAATGAAATGTCGATTATCCGACATGGCACCGATTAATACGAATTCTTGTGATAAATGTCGCAATTGCACAACATTCAGATTCCAACGAAGTTTCAGAGACCGACAGATATACAGGGTGTAACCAAATAAGTGCGAATTTTTTTAGGAGGTGAATCCTGGTCGAAAATTAAAAACTTTTCTAATTCCTGTGTTGTGTCCGTAGAAGCAATAGTTCCCTATTGAAAAAATAAAATACAACATTGTGCATGAACGGATCTTCTGTAAATAGAATTGAAAAAATCTAGTAGGTGGCTGTCACATTTTTTTTTAACAACTTGTAACTTCTATCGTAGTTTTTTTAAATTATTCCGCTTGTTTCATTCACTGGTACTTATTTCTTTGTCATGCCGTACACACGTTATACTCCCCGAGAATACGCGCATATGCACCACATTTATGGTGAATGTGGAGGTAGTGCTACTGCTGCAGCAGCCCTTTATGCAATATCCGATTGCACAATGCCGCTCAGAGAATCGCTGATCTGGGGGCTATAACCTATAACGCATTTGAAAAGGTTCTTCTTGAAAAAATGTCGTCTCTGCATACGAGTGGATGAAAAATAACATTTTTGTAATATTATTCAGTGCGATGTTGAATAATCGTTATTGTGATTTATAGTGTATGCTGATTTAAAAAAACGTTGAATTAGTATTTACTTCTTTACATCTCATTGAATGCTTCTAAGCAGTTGATTCGTTATTACTCATGATTATTTAATCATTTCATCTTGATAGGATAAAAATAAAAGACATTACTGACAAAGTCTAATGGAGTTGATTTTAGCTCAGAATAACATCACACTCTAATATAATCGAAATTCTACTCCTTCCAAAAATAATTATCGTATGTTTTATACCCTGGTAGAGTCTGAATAAAATGGGCATTCTTTTGTAATGAATATCCACTTCCACTTGGTTATGTTTTTTCAAACAATAATGTCAAACTGTTGTTAAAAAAATTGGTGAAACTCAAATCTGGCATTTTACCATCATTTCTTGAAAAAATTGTATCGTTTTCTGAAAAACTGTTTTGTACATCTAGAAGCATCACTCATCAGTAATCTTCAGCAGCAAAGATATTCGAATTGGTCCCAATTCGTAGACAGGGCACTCAAAATTCCAAGGTAAGGTAGTGATTTTCTCGAAATTTAAAAAATGCTCAATATCTCGAAAACGGTGAGATTTTTACTGAGGTGAAATTCCGATATTCTGAATAGTCATGACCTGGTCTATCACCAGTTCCAATATTGTACAAGGTTTACCGGACACCCTGTATATCATCGTCAGGTCGCCCTGCATTTTTCAATCCACAGAAGCTCAAACTTTAGCAAAAAACTCTAGCAAAACACGAATTCAAAATTCAATATATATATTTTCTCATAGTACCACAATAATTATTGAAATTTCTATACGAGTCTGATAGTACGCTTGATCAAGAATATTAAAAAAATAAATAAAAACTGAGAATTTTTTTTGAAGCATTGGCGCGCAAATGTAAGTAGGGTATAATTTTTTTTAATTCATAAAATTCCAAATAACTCGAAAATCGTAGGATTTTCTATGAAACTAAAACTTATTTTCTGAACGGTGTTACTGTCTCCTATTCGTAGTTGAAATGTTATTCATTATTTACGGGACACCCTGTATAATCATTATTAATATTCCCCTGTCATCAGCGTTCATTTCTAAATTTAGGTCTACTTAATTTGACAGGAATTTCGATATCAACTCAATTTGATTTATTTATTTATTGAGTGAATTCCAGACAGAACAAGTTCTGGTATGAGGAAGTTGTACATATAATAATAATAAAAATGATTAACAATTACAATTCAAACCAATATATCATGAATGACTGATATATTTGGATCTTCTCATATACATTTTTGAATTGGCAACATAAGTGCCCTTACTCTTACAACTGAAATATTTTTAACATTCACATTTGGTTAATTTGACAGTGACATGAAGTTGAATTGAAGGACAGCCCGGGAAAAACCGGTGAAAACACTGCACTCTCGCTTTTATTCGAAAAGGTTTACTGAGGAATTTAGAATCTGATGAAAGCTCCCTGATTAATACCAGTACAACAAGAAACTGTGGGTAGACCCGTCATTCCAAAGAATGCCTAGGTCGTTTGAAACGAGTCGGGTCGTCAATAGTATAATCACTGCGGCCCTGAGAAGCGGGTTTTCGTGAACTTCCGCCCATTCGAATACCCTCTGAGTGTGCGCTCTGATCTCGCTTTGAATAGACCCAAATCTTCTTGTATACGAACGTTACGCACATACCATGGAGCGTTCGTAATCATTCTCAAAATTTTATTTTGTAGTCTTTCAATAACTAGAATATTTGACTGACTAGTATGGCCCCAGGCTGCTGAAGCATACGTAATGACAGGTTTAAACACCATTTTGTAAATCATCAGTTTGTTCTTCAAAGACAGCTTACTGCTTCTGCATATTAAAGGGTAGAATTTTTTAATTTTCATCAAAATTTTTGTTTTGATGTTTTCAATATGAGGAGTCCAGGTGAGTCGGCGATCCAGAATAATACCTAAGTATACTTGACTCGTGTGGACCAGTTAATCTCACTGCCTGAAACCCTAACGCTGCTGTGAGGCGGTCTAATACCTCTCCCCAGCGAAATCGCCTGAGTCCTGTTCGGATTCACCTTCACTTTCCACTTCAAATACCACCGCTGAAGCATGTCAATCGCATCTTGCAATAAAACAAGACCGGCTTGGTGGTTGAGTGTCGAAGAAAGCAAAGCAGTGTCATCAGCGGAAAGATAGACCTTCACGCGATCTATCCTCGGGATGTCGCTGGTATATAGACTATAATAGGGTCACTGAATCTAGAAGGCCGTGCAGTCCTTACGGGTATGGCCAATGGGCGTGGTCCAATACTTGAAATAGTTCCAGTATTCGAATAACCCACAAAATCACCAATTAGAGAGCAAGTTTTGTGGGTTATTTGAACACTGGATCTATTTCAGGTACTAGACCACGCCCATTGGCCATACCCGTAAGGACGGCACGACCTTCTAGATTCAGTGACCCTAGACTATAAAGCAAAGGTGACAATACTGCCCCCTGTGGAACCCCAGCCTCAATTGTTCTCCTGTCAAAGCTTTTGCAAGAGGCCCTCATATCAAAAGCTTTGGATATATCTAATAATAAAGTGTGGGCGCATGCACCAGAATTTAGTGCCGAAATCGAATCTTCAACAAGTCTCAACGCTTGCAATTCTGTGGAGTGTTCTCTACGAAATACGAATTGCTCATCTGGAATGACATTTCTATCTTCTACTTCTTCCGTGAGTCTTTGCAATACAACTATTTCAGCAAGTTCAGCCGATCTGCAAAGCAGACTGATGGGACGATGATTTTGAGGGAGAGTCGTATTCTGTCCCACCTTGGGAATCATGACCACCATGGCATGCGTCCACCTAAGAGGGAACCACCTAAGGTTCAACGAGTTATTGATTATATTTAAAAGTGACTGTACCTGGTTTTCAGGAAATTTTCTAGTTGTATAATTAGAAATTCCATCGCAACCAGGAGCTTTTTTAGGATCTAATCCCTTTATGTATGCCTTAAGCTCGTCCATCGTAGCCGGACGAATGACAACATGATATAAATGACTGCTAAACAGAGTAAACATATACAATAATAATGAAACCATTATAAAATCATAAATTAGTGAACGAATATTGATAGCAGGATGTCAAATCAGTAAGGAATTTATATGTTTTTTACAGATATTTTGAATTTGGAAAAACTTCTGCAATTTGTTATATTATAAGGTAATTTGTTAAATTCATCTAAAGCAGCGTGAGTGAATCTTTTTTGGCCAACTGTAGAGGTAGCAGAATCGAGGTGAAACAAGTTAAATTGTCTAGTGAGATGACTATGAATTTCAGAGTTTTTCTTGAAAATTAAATTTGTTTTTTTATTTATGATATTGAATGCAATTTTTAGGGTATTTATTTTATACAATTCATCTGAAGAAAATTTGTCTGTAATTGCAAATAGTTTATTATTTGGTATAGCAAATGGGAGACGATGCAGTACTTTCAAAGATTTCCTATACAATGCTGATATTTTATTGAAATTATTTTTGGAACAAGATCCCCAAATGTTTATCAAATAGGTAATACGACTTAGTATGTGGGAATATAGAATCATATTCATAATTTTTTTATCGAGTTTAGGACATCTCAAAGCACCAATGATTGGAGAAATGTTTTTAGTTAAGACCTCAATGTGTTTGTCCCATTTCAATTTTTCATCAATCCAAATACCAATATACTTAATTTGTTCAGTTCTTTTCAATAATTCATATTTGATATTGAGGTTAAGGGAAATATTCTGTTTGTTTTTCTGCTGTGAAATTATATACTCAATTTTATTACTATTTATTGATAAAAGGTTGCAATAAAGCCGTTTTAAATTTTTTTTCAAGTCGTCATTATTAATGTTTTATAGAACAAGAGAGTTTTTGTTTTCATATAAAAGTACTGTATCGTCTGCGTATATGGCATAACTTCCTGCTAACCCAATTTTAGAAGTATTTTGAATATATAATAGACACAAGATGGTTCCCAAAACAGATCCCTGTGGAACGCCTGCATTTATTGGTAGTCTGATAGACTCAGAGTAGTAACATTTGGTAATGATTGTCCTATTTTCAAGATAGGATTCCAAAAGATTTTTGTTACCAAGTTTTCCGAAAGTATTTTGTGATCAACTGTATCAAATGCCTTCTTGAGGTCAATGAAAACAGCTACCACATAGTTTCCAGTATCAAGTCCATTTTGAATTGCTTGCATGTGTACCACTACTTTCTTGGAAACCAAACTGATTACTATCAAAGCCATAATTTTGTTTATAAAATCAACAATACGTGTTTTCAAAATTTTCTCAAAAATTTTAGAGAAAATGCTCAATATGGCTTTTGGTCTATAAATTGATGGAACTTCAGCATCTCTATGTTTGAATATAGCTCTTAGTGAAGCATGTTTCAATTCAAGTGGGAAAATACCCAAGGTAATATATTTATTGATTAATTTTGTTAATATTTTTTAATTCAAATAAGTCTTTGGTTAATGAACCTTCAGAATCAGGACATGTTTTTTTAAGGTGTAGATTATTTCAATAATTTCACTTTTATCATTTGGAAATGAAAGCATTGTGGAGTCGTTATATTTTGGATAGAAATTCGAATATGGAAGGTTATTGTAATAAGATTTTATTTCATTTGCTATATTCTCGCCAGTACTCAAAAAATTATTTTTCATAATATTGGCTATATCCAGGTCATCAGTAAAAATGTTACCATTAATTTTTATTGATTCCACTATTCCGGAACATGATATAACTTTCGTTTAAAAAATGCAGATACCTTATTTCCACATTCATTGGTGTTGGTGCTTCATAAGTATTATTATTCTCACTTGCTGCAACTTTTTTTACAGACTCATTCAAGCCATGGAACGCATAGATCAATTCAACGAAGAGGAACAAGCTTTCGGTTTTGAACTATCCCAGTACCCGCAGAGAAAGATGATCTACGACAAACTGTTACCATACAAAAAAGTCTACGATAATTCGACAGATTTCCTGAACAAATATGATCTCTGGATGAAATCGCAAGTGGGAAGTCACGATCCAGAGCAGATCGAGACTGATGTTGGAACTTACTTCAGGAATATCTACAAGCTGGAAAAAGTCTTTGCTGAAAAACCTGCTACGTTGAATTTAGCTACCACTGTGAGTTTAATAATTTTGTTATAGTTCGCCCTATTGAAATCGCAACAAAATACGGTTCAATGTCACAAATTTCTACGAATGATTCTACGAAGAACTACCTGTATTACAGCAAATAGCCAGCCCCACCAAACAATAATGACCAAAAATGTAATTTATTGATGGAAATTTACATTATTGAAATTCAATTTACCATATTTATTCCATTGAGATTATCATCCCTTTTTTGTGCTGAAGTGTAATTGAAATAATGTAAAACATTAAGTAAATGAAAAAGTTGCATTTCGTGTACATTTTATCTCATTAGCAAAGCTCTTTCTGCAATTAGGCCATCATCAGTGCAATACTCGTCAAGTACTATACAGATAATCCAATAGAAGTCGACAAAACCATGGTTTTAAAACTTTTAATAAAATATAAACGAAATACAACTTTTTCATTTAATTGAATTCTGATTCAAGTCGACCGAGTAAATTCCGTTCAGTAAAATTTTCAAGTACGTTGGAAACCCTCCACCCCATTCAATCTATTGCAACGTCATACAGTTATACCCAAATAAGCTTCACGGGAAAGGATAATGTCTCGTTTGAAATCAGGCTAAAAAAACTATTTGTTGAAGTTCTTACGCGTCCGAAAAGTACGGCCTTCCTGCTTATCGGATCTAGCTGAACTCAACGAGCCTATTTGTTGGAGGAGGTTTACCCAATTTTTCTCCATCAGGCATCTGGTAACGCGTACCTACAGTCCTGTATCTCTGCCAAATACGTACAGCGCTATCTAACCCTGAAAGAACGGATTTACGGCCAGAAGGTACAGATTTCGCCTACGACTAGTTCGTAGGTCGCGATAATCAAACACGCATTCCGAAGGGACCCGCCTATACATCTCTCCGGAATTCGTTTGGCATCTATATTCGAAATATTATCGGTGAGCCAGGAGTCCTTTGAGCTTATATCTTGAGTTCTAGTTTTCTGAAAGCTGTTTTGAGTAGTGATTCGGTACTAGCCGATGAGATTGATATATTGCGTCGTGCGATAGATTCAAAGCACGATCGTTAACCAGGGAAACCAATTCACCATCAACATTTCGTAAAACGAGTCCGTACAGACAGATATCAGTGGCCGTCTTGCTTTTCTGTACTCCTGTAAAATTGAAGTATCTCTAGAGTACCAAGTGCTCATTGTTTTTGGGAATAAATGATTCCATAAAATTTATCCCTATTCTGTCATTTAGGGTATGAGGCAAGGTAGGGTTATATTTTTAAAACCATTATCAGAAGGGTAGTAAAGTATAGCCGATATTCCGGAAGTGGCAGGGGCAATTATAGCCTACTGCTCACCATTATCCTAAACGTGGTAGTTACAGTTGACATCTGGAATACCACTCCTTCACTAAAGCTGCCCTGGGCATTCCCTCATTGTCATCTGGAAGAGAGTGAGGCATACCACTATGATCTTAATGGAGCCCGAAGGTAGTTCTGAATTGCACCAGGTTTACCGTTGTGCGATACACCCAGTACCTGTGGGCATCATTGATGGAGGAGAAAAACACAATTTAAATTTGGCGCCCAAGCAGGGACAGGAAACCGTTGGAAAGTGCTCATCGTTAGAATTAGGTTAATAAGCTCTGAAAGTTAACAAAATAATTGTTTTACCTGTTTTCCTATCAAAATATGAGGAGAAATGAAAATCTGTCATTTTGACAGTTGTCCTAAAAAAAACTGGTCAATAAATCGAAAATCGAGTACGTCTATTCCCGAAACGTTCAGCATTACCGTTTAGGAGATATGAACTTTTGAACCAGATTAACAGGAAACTCAATAGGAAAACCAGAAGAACCGACGTTAAATGGATTTCACGGATATGTAGAAGACATCTGAACCTTTTACAAACTTGTCGGTTCCACCATTTCCAAGAACCAGAAAATCTCAAACATTCCTATTTACATGTTGACATGGTCTTTTTGGTGTTCCATACATACTGGAAATGTTAATTCAACGGAATGTATACAAGAGTAGAATAGCAAATGAATAAATTTGCCCGATGCGTGCGTTTATAGGACAAGACAAGGTCAAATGAAATATTTGTCTTGACTGTGTCAAACGAAATTTTATCATGTCCAAACCTGATAGAAATAGAATTTTCGGCGAGTTTTGATAACGGAGACAGATTTAGTATCGGAAACGTCATCGAATTTTGGAATAGGGAAATATTTTTTAGATCATTTGAACCTGCAGTATATTTTATTGGAATATAAAGTGAGACGATAACAAAAAAAAATCGTCGCTCCGGGGTAACTTCAATTCGGCAGCAGTCGGCTTGATAGGGGTGTTCCTCCAGCTTGACACGTTTTACATGTGTGAAATGCTCCGTCATAACTGAAGAGCTTCGAGACAGGATCAGATTTGTAGTTGTTTCAACAATAGTGGTTATTTTATGCCTATCGGTTATAACAGGAGCATCTTTTACCAAACTATTCTGCAAGCGAGTATCAATCCTTCCTTGTAAACATATGTTCTTCAGTCAAATTTAGGAAACGATGTGTTACCGGCCAACAATTCATAATTTTGTTCTAGACTACAGTCTTGTAAACGTAGGAATTTTTCTAGATAAATTGATTCACTTGTTTACACTTATATAGGTTTCTTTGAATTTAAATTTTTTTAGTTTTCAGACCGTTAAAAGTTGGGAAGCAAATTTTCGCAATAAAATAAAACTTCTTTTTCGGCAACCATCCGGGAAGTGTTCACTTCCCGGACACTTTTTCTTTGGGAAAGTAGTACTTCCCGGCCTAGTCCGGGAAGTACGTACTTTCCGGACTAGGCCGAGAAGTGCTCGAATTTTAATACAAATATTAATATAAATAAGAATTAGAATGTTTCTGTTGGTACCTATGTTCTGTTCGAATTTCAATATATATTACAAATAAGAACTGAAATGTTCGAATTATTCAAATTTAGAATCGTTTCATCCGGTTAACAGATGGGTGAAAGTCGACCTCTCTTCGTCTCTTAGACTAAATGCGTCTCATTGATTTGTTATTCTACATGATTGCCGAAAAAATAGTGTACGCAACACTTCCGAAAACAGTTTTTTTGGACTCGTAGACTTCCAGGACTCGCTAACGCTCGTCCTAGAATTTGGTCTACTCGTCCAAAAAACATTATTTTCCGGACTTGTTACGTAAATTACTATTTTGACAAGAAACTGTTCATCAGGATAATAACTGATTTCAAATGACAGGGTTTGACAGGGTTTCTAATTGTTGTAAAATACCGAGATAAATACAAAAATTCAAAACCACGATTTAATAATGGAAAGAAAATTGACAAAATAATTCTTGAAAATCAGCAAGAAAGTTAGTAGAAAAAATTATATACATCCATCCATAGTGAAGTGCATTTCCTCCCTTGGATTTGTACGCTTTCTGCTTCGCGTCGGGCATCAAACTACCCGCGAGAGGAATAAGGGAAGCACTTTCCTCCCTTGGCATGTACATAAGTCAATAGGTGCGTTTTGTTGTGCCATAACCCAACCCGGTTATGGTCTATGCTCTACCCCATTCCCACTCCTATTTTCATTCCTCCTAAAGAGAAGGTTTGAAAATTGGAATGACACTAACGACAGTAACGTGTAATGTGACAGTTGACAATAAAATTTCAAAAGAACATAAATTTCGAACTTTTGCTATCAGATTAGCCAATATCAACTGTTGGTCCATGTTAGTGAGGAAATAGCATCAAAATATTTTTTTAATTTTGTCGCTTTCAGGAAAACTGACAAACGGGTTTCAGTTTATTTTCGAGGTTAAGCGATGAGTTCAAAAATCAAAAACCAAAACAGCAGAATGATTTGATATTCGTTAAATGTCGGTCTTTCAACCCGTTTTCTTGGGTCAGCTCATTCAGTCAGTTCTGGTATGACACAACAAAACGCACCTAATATTTTCGATATATTACAACAAGTAATTGTTCATAGACGGCTTATTCTAAAATTTATTTCGTTAGAGGCAATGTGTTAACAGGTCTGAGTTCAGCTATTTTGATGGTATTTTATAGGTCCGAGAACAAATAGAAGAATTCAAGGAACATATGCCGATCATCCAAACCTTGGGTAATCCCGGCATGAAGGATCGTCACTGGGAAAAAGTGTCGGAAATCGTCGGCTTTCCCATAAAAGTCGACGCTGATTTAACTTTGGAAAAGATAATCGACTACGGATTAGACGACTACATTGAGAAGTTCGAGACCATTTCCGAAGCTGCTACCAAGGAAAACAACCTCGAGAAGGCTCTCAACAAGATGATCAACGAATGGCTGGACATGGAATTCAGCATCTTGGTGTATAGAGATACAGGGACCTACATATTGTCAGCTGTCGACGACATCCAGGTGCTTCTGGATGACCATATTGTGAAGACGCAAACTATGAAGAATTCCCCTTACATCAAGCCCTTCGAAAAGCAAATTCTGTAAGTTTGAAAGAAGCTGATATTTGATCTAGGAAGCGTGTTCATCCATCTATCCATATAAAGTATGGAGGGATGAATTACATCAATGTTCTGCAAGACTTGTGGTATTTCTCTTTGTTTTTGGTGGGCCATGTATATTTTTTTGCACTCTCAATTTTGTTTATTCATCTTTTGTTTCAAGTACCTACCTGTTTGCCCTATAAACACATGGCACATGGTTTTTCATAAATAATTTTGGATTTCAGTTCTGTTGGAGTGTTTGGTTTCAGCCTTGTGAAAAAATATTTTCTTTACTGTTTTCGTATTTCATGCTGATTTTTAAATTTTCCTTTCACGAATCTTTGCATAGCTGCAGTTTCTGATCTTCTTCATGTGGTTGTTTCAAATATTCGACTATTAATGGTTTAACTGTCGAAATTTATCAATTTTTTAATCAAAGATTGTTCAATCAGTTGAAGGTTTTTGTTTTTGAAATTCTCGTGTACTGAGTGCTTCCCTCTGTGTTTAAGATTGTTAATGATGTTCATTTTTTGTATCATTGGCTGTACGGAGCGGTTGTTTATAAATCTTTCAGAGTGAGTTGGTTTGCGATAACAGTCAGTTACAATTCTGTTTTTTGCTTTTATCAGCAAAAGTTAATCCTATAGTTTTTTCCATTTCTGCGTTGAATTGAAGTCTGAGGGATGATAATCATTGAATTTTGTTAATATCTTGTCTACACGAAACAATGTCATCGGCGTACCGTTTGAATAGAATAATAAGAAAATTACATTGAGATGGGCATTTATTCTATACGTCAGACATATCAGAATAAACAGGGGATAAGCAATCTCCTATTCCAAGACCTAAATTTGAAACCGCATTACCCTGTTATTTTGGAACCCAGGGACCCATTTTGAAAAATGAAAATTACAAGTTAAGGTACGAGCTCTTTTCAAAGACGCTGACATATATGAATTATTTTAATTTTCGGAGACAAACGGGTCGAAATTTCGAAATGGACCATTATGCATTTTTTTTCCGAGAAAACGGATTATTTATTCGATTTGGGCATATTTTGAACACCTTTATACCAGTTTCAGCCCACTATCTCATATAGGGTGTTAGTTTTATGATGACAAATTTCCAAATTTATGCTTTTTTGACTGACCCTGTATGAAAAACTGTACATCGTAATCTGTACAGATAGATGTCCCTAGTTCAAGAAAAAATCAAAAGTTGAAAAAAGATTATCCATATCGTTTAATTTTTCAGTATAATTATTAGTCAATCAACGATTGTAAAAATACCCCTATAAATTCTATGCTTTTTTTGAAACATACAGGAAAGCGTTGAAAGTACTGTATCGTCTACCATTTGACACTCCAACAAATCAACTTTATTCAATGACGTAGGGGAGGAAGGTACTAAGTGAGACGGTGTACTAGGTGAGACAGAACGAATAACTTTGAAATTTCGTGCGCTATTTCTACTTCCTTCCATGGTTGGTATTATTATTCCTGTCTGGTGTTATGGTTGAAGTGTTCTGCCTGCGTGATTTCATCAGAGAAATTTACAAGAAAAAATCACTTTTTCAAGGTAAGAAATTACTTCCGTGGTAGTGATTGAATTATGTCCATATCAATAATTTTTTTATGGCTTCTCTCGTTTTTCTTGTTCTTCTGGGACATGCTTACTAACCTCCAAATAGATTCCGGCAAAAACAAACGGCGCCAATTTGAAATTATAATTTCTCTTAAATCGATAAATAGCACTAAGTGAGACAGTAAACCGAGTACTAAGTGAGACATGTCTCAGTTAGTACCACCCCTCCTCATCATTCATTTACTTGAACTACATACTCTTCTTGTTTAAATTTTAGATGCTGAACGGACCATACTTTCGATGAAGAACGAGCATTGACAACGGCGCAAATCATTATGACAGTTCTCATGCAACAAAAGTGATCTCGAGATTTGAGGTTAATGTTCGTTTTTATTTACGTTCAACATTTTTTAACTGATACTTTCATTAATACCGTAACGAGGTTTTATTATGACCGATCTAATATGAATTTAATTGTGTATTAAATACGGAAAGGCTTCGTGAAGGGAAGTTCGGATAATTTACCAAGGGTAGATTATGAGAAGATTGAATATTTCTATTTAACAAATCTGAGTTTATATTTTGCAATGACAAATTTAAAATCGTTCCTTGAACGCTGCTTGAATACAGTAATATTCAGTTAGAAATGTTCTTTAAAAAAACATAATTATATTTCCGATTTTTACATAAAAAATTGTTTATTAGAATATTCACTGGTGTTCGGACAACCGGGTACGAAGCACCTTTTCGACATATTCACAGATATTGCAGGGAAACAGAGACAGGAATTGAGAAAAAAACAAAAACATTTCAAAACTTTGATAACTGCATTAACCTCAAAAAAGAAATCAAGTAGGGCCTGTTCGTTTACAGCATACATATTTGATGGAACTGCTCTACTTGTAATAACCCTTAACTAGTAACGTGGAATTTTGAAACACAACTGGTAACGTGCAGTCTGTGAGACTGGCACTTTTTGGAAGCAAAACAAAAAATTCTCAAGTAATAATTTTTTCAAAATATATATTACGAATTCTTGAGTACACATTCTTTTGGAATAATATTGCATAAAATAACGAAAAAACTTGATCTAAAATAATTTCGCAATAATCTTTTTCAATATAACGAAAATTGGTAGTGATTTTGGAAAGATCCATAAAAATATAAAAAATCGTTCAAAAAAAATTTGTCTCGTCATACCAACATAAAAGAGTGTCATAATATTCTTCATCCCCATAACGTACCTACCCATTTTGACGGACCTGCCATTACTTTGAGTAGCGAGAAATGCTTACTTATACTGAAACGTGCCGTCTCACAGACTGTGCTCAACTAAATACTAAATATTTCTCAGACGTCGTTTACCCAAATTTAGATTGGTGGAGCACCAATAGCAAGCAGATTAGATGGCGTGATTAGCAGAAAAGCGAAACCGTTTCAGAAAAATCTCGAAAATAAAAATGGCTGCAGTCTCACAGACGGCACGTTACCAGTTAAGGGTTAAATATAAAAGTGGGCAAACGAGTTTAACAGAGACAAACGATTCTTATTTATGCTCCGTGAAACAGACGAACGAACCCATCTGGTATCAAATGACAACTGTCATACGACACAATCCAGTGTAATGAGAATTTGAGATTTCATGTTGCACAACTTTTACAACGTTGCCAAGTCTAGTTTTGATGAACGTGACGTCACGAAACCACTTTTCTTCTGATTATAGAGAAAGTAGCAGTCAGAAAACATAAATAAAAAATCCCGAGTGATATAAGCGTATACTATTTCTAATTACAGTGTGTCGTGGAAATATCCAAGCTCGTGGAGTACTATAACTTGAAATTGTCATCTTTCAAAATCGGTCCATGGGTTCCAAACTAACAGGGTGTTGCGGTTTTAAATCGCACACAATTTATGACACCGCCTACTAAATATATCGGTATGTTGGTGAAAAAGGATACTACATCTATTGATACTGAAATGAAGTTGTCTGGTACGTTAACATCTCTTACTTGATTTCATCGATCAAATAAATTTTTGACGTTGTGACAATCTCAGGGTATTTTCATTCAAGTCACTCCAATAAAACAAATTCACTTCACCAACAATACTACAATGCAATGAACACTCTGTATGTAGTAAGGCAATTACAACTGTCAATGCGCTATCAAAATGACATCTGTCAAAACAAGATAGAAATTTGTCATAGTTATTTTTAAACAGAAATTCTGGCCAGAATCCTTTACAAATTGAATTGATTTTTATCTAATGATAATAATTATGAATGATTCTGGCTGCGGAAGTTGTCCGGAACGAACCAACTCAAGTTTCCGTTTCTCATATGTCGAAAATTGAAATATGTTTTCTCCTACCTGCTCTCAGTTGTAATATTTTTAGAAATGAACCATCTCCTTTGTACATGAGTTATTCATCTCGATATTCCAATTACTTGGATGTAAGGAATCATCTATGTCCTATTTTGACGAATGGCTGTTATCAAATATTTATCGATCCCAATCGATGAAGTGACCCTTTTTAAATAATCCGAACTTCCCTTCAGGAAGCCATTCCATATTTTTAATACACAAATAAATTCACACCAGATCGGTCATAAGAACACCTCGCTACAGTATTAATGAATGTATCAGTTAAATGTCGAATGTAAAAAAAACAAACTTTAACCTCAAATTTCGAGATAACTTTTATTGCATGAGAACTGTCATAATAATTTTCGGTGTTGTCAATGCTCGTTCTTCATCGAAAGGAAGGTCAGTTCAGGAAATTTGAAAGTTACAAATACAATAAAATGTAGCTAATATGTGGATTTTTTTTCTATGAGTTGATCAAGTGGCGAAGTTTCAATTATTTCTCATTGGCTCATACCAAGCTAGAATCTATATTTTTGAGGATAACGGTATTGAATGTTTGGGAATATGGATTATGGTGGGGGTTGTTTCCGTTGAACGTGACGTCAGCGGCACACTTTCAAATGAGATATTCTTTCAAAATAAAAAAAATAATTAGTGGAACTCTTTGTTAAATGGACGTTTCAGACTAGAATCTATCGATTGAAAAGAGTTTTGCAATTTATTTTTCATAAATGTAAAGGTCCATTGGTTCTCTCCAACATTTCTACTGAATTCTTGCCAACTGAACAACCTAAATTTCTTGATTATATTTTTCATCTGAAAATTGCTATTTGTCAACATTATATAGCGGATGGGAACAAAAGTTACAACTACTTCAAGAAATCCTCGATGAATGGTTGAAAGTGCAAGCAACGTGGATGTATCTGGAGCCAATATTTTCATCTCCCGACATTCAGCAGCAAATGCCGGAAGAAGGTAGAAGATTCAGCGCCGTAGATAAGGTGATTTCTTACAGTGCTTCAAATTGGGATAACCTCAAAGAAAAAATTAATGAAGATTTGAAAAATATAAAAAATTGGTTTGATCGGAATCTAATGACTATTAATTTTGAGAAAACTAATTATCTTTCCAGCACCTGTCATCAGAATTCTTTGCCAAAATTGGGTCCACTAAAAATTGGTAGTGAGCTTAAAAATTAATGGAACCAAATGTGTCAAATATTTAGGAATAATGATTGACAATCATTTGAGGTGGGAACCATCATATTTTTTTTTGTCATTAAAAACGGAGCTATCTGATACCCAAATTTAAGTTTCTCAAACATTGAAGTATAGTAGAATAGTTTACCTTACAACCTAGTCAACACATAATGGTCTTAGAGATGTTAGTGGGATTCACATTCATGTTTCAGATTACACCAGTGAATCACAAAGTGACTTTCATTATTAACGCATAAAATTCTATTCGGTACCCCGTTTGTCAGTTCGAGACATCAAAATGTGATGCAAAATGTGACTCGAAATTAGCCCATTGTGACATTCCATTTAAACTTCCGAATCGAATGCACATTGAAACCCTTTCGATGTAACAATGTGAAATTGAATGGAATGGTTCTTATTTAAAAATGCGCTTCACTCTCTGATTCTCCTGTATGTCAATAATAAAACAAAGCTCATCATATGTTTCAACATAAATATAAATTATACCTCAATATTATTATTCATACTAATGGTTCATATCGACTGGAATGCTAGAAAACAATTGCGCGAGTTTATTCCGTAGTATATACTTTTCACAAACAAAAAATTTTTTTTCAAATTCTGTCTAAATCATGAAAACAAAAACAATAAATAGAAATATAGAAAAATCTTAAAAACAAATTTGGAAAAAGATATTAAAACAATTGAAATATGGTTGAATGAACTTAATTTAACTATTAATTCAGAAAAAACTGTCTTTATGATATTTAAACAAAAGAATATGGAAAACATCAAATAAAACAATATAATTAAAAACAGAACTATTGCTGAAGTTGAGAAACACAAATATTTGGGTCTGATTATTGACAAAAATTTAAATTTTGAGAGTCATATTGAGAAAATAAAAAATTCTATTATTCCTCTGATAGGAGCTATCAGAAGAATACAATTTCTAAGAAAAAATATTCAATTGTTATACAACGACCTCTTAGGAAGTTGTATTATCTACGATTGCCCCCCAGCGGACCCCAACTTTTTTATTTGACGTTTTAGACCCATAGTTACTTATAGGAAAATGATCCCCATCGAAAAAAAATTTTTTTCGAAAATTCTGTCTGTCGGTCTGTCTGTCGGTCTGTCTGTCTGTAGCTTTTTTTTTGTGGCACTTTGGAACGCTCGCATTTCAAAACCCTTGGAGATATCGCTTTGAAATTTGAACCATATCAATAACTCGAGGACGATATTTCTTAAAAAAATTTTTTTTGCCATAGAAAAATCTGGAAAATTTTTACGGGGTTTTTCCGGTTTTTCATACTTCCCTCGATAGCGGTTCAGGAGTTGATTTTTTTCCTTTCATATTTCTTGAAAATATACGACTATATGCCCTACACAAGTGTATAGTTTTTGAGAAAGATCGGAAAATTATTACGGCTTTTCCAAGCGATTTTCCGAAAAGTGAAAAACCTGTAAATACGCCAAACCGATTGATGAAACTGAAATTAATAAACTGCGATAGGTAGAGCTCAAATAGAGGAACAAAATATATGGAGACAATATTTCACCAAAATGTTCGGAAAACTGAGAAAACTCGAGAATACTCGAGAAAACTGAAAATAAAAATTTGAAATTTGGAAATTATGAAATATCTCGAAAACGGTAGATTTTTCCGCAATTTACTAAGATACCTTTTTTGACCGCTTCTAAAAAATCTACAAAAAATGTTCATACATTTTTTCTGTAAAATCAATAGTCCAGGAAATATTTCAAAAAAATGGAAAATCGAGATATTGACCGTACTAATGAAAAAAAATTAAATATTAAAATTGCTTTGGATGCATCTTTACAAGCCACATCGATATATCCAAACCATTTTTTTCCATCTCGAATTGAAAGTAGAATTTTTTTTTAAAAATGGAAAAAAAAATTGGAAAATATGAAAATTGCCAAAATCTCGCAAACCAAACAAGATATCGGAAAATTGTATACCAACAATTATGTTGGCCTTAAAATTTTCTATAAAAAGTTTCCAATAAGTTTTTTCATATCTTGAAAAAATATAGAGATATGGACTTGGAAAAATTTGCCATTTTTTGTCTAAAAACACCGAAAACTCGAAGAATAAACGATATATCGAAGAAATGTATATGAACAATTTTATAGTTCGCATAAAGTTCTACAAAAAGTTTTCATGAAATTTTTCTGTATCTTGAAAAAAAAAATTGCGATTTTTAAAAATTCGGGACTTAGAAAACATTTCACATTTTTTATTAAAAACACAAAAAACTCGAAAACTAAACGAAATATCGAAAAAATGTATTCAAACATTTTCATTGAACTCAATTATGTCTACAGAAAGTTTTTATGAAATTTTTGCATAGTTTGGAAAATAAACAAAATATTCGATTTTCTTTAAAAAAAACAAAAAAAACTCCAAGATGGCGATAGATTTTCAAGTATCACAGATGACCTTTTTTGATCATCTCATAAAAGTCTACAAAAAGTTTCCTTACATTTTTTCCGTAATATCAATAGTCTGGGAAATATCTAACAAAAACGAAAAATTTGGGAGTCTTGCATATTTCTTCCTCCCCCCTTCGAATTTTTCCGGGCGCAAAGCGCCCGGATTTTTGAATATCCTATTACCCCCTCCCTTCGAATTTTCCCAGGCGCGAACCGCCCGGATTTTTAAATATTTCCTTCCCCCCCTCCTTCGAATTTTCCCGGGCTCGAAGCGCCCGGATTTTTGAATATTCACTTCCCCCCCACCTCCTTCGAATTTTCCCGTGCGCGAAGCGCACGGATTTTTGATTATTTACTTCCCCCCCTCCTTCGAATTTTCTTCTAAATTTAAAAAATAAGACAGTCATGTATTGAAAACACGTAATTTTGTGGAAAATTATTCAAGACAGTCATGTACTGAAATCGCGTATTTTTGTGGGAAATTATTCAAGACAGTCATGTATTGAAAACGCGTATTTTTATGGAAAAATATTCAAGACAGTCATGTATTGAAAACGCGTTTTTTATGGGAAATTAGTCTAGACAGTCATGTAGTGAAAACGCGTTTTTTTTATGGAAAATTATTCAAGACAGTCATGTAGTGAAAACGCGTTCTTTTATGGGAAATTAGTCAAGACAGTCATGTATTGAAAACGCGTTTTTTTATGGGAAATTAGTCAAGACAGTCATGTATTGAAAACGCGTTTTTTATGGGAAAATAGTCAAGACAGTCATGTATTGAAAACGCGTTTTTTATGGGAAATTATTCAAGACAGTCATGTAGTGAAAACGCGTTTTTTATGGGAAATTAGTGAAGACAGTCATGTATTGAAAACGCGTTTTTTTAAGGGAATTAATTCAAGACAGTCATGTAGTGAAAACGCGTTTTTTTATGGGAAATTAGTCAAGACAGTCATGTATTGAAAACGCGTTTTTTTATGGGAAATTATTCAAGACAGTCATGTAGTGAAAACGCGTTTTTTTATGGGAAATTAGTCAAGACAGTCATGTATTGAAAACGCGTTTTTTTATGGGAAATAATTCAAGACAGTCATGTAGTGAAAACGCGTTTTTTATGGGAAATTAGTCAAGACAGTCATGTATTGAAAACGCGTTTTTTTATGGGAAATTAGTCTAGGCAGTCATGTAGTGAAAACGCGTTTTTTTATGGAAAATTATTCAAGACAGTCATGTATTGAAAACGCGTTTTTTTATGGGAAATTAGTCTAGACGGTCATGTAGTGAAAACGCGTTTTTTATGGAAAATTATTCAAGACAGTCATGTAGTGATAACGCGTTCTTTTATGTGAAATTAGTCAAGACAGTCATGTATTGAAAACGCGATTTTTTATGGGAAATTAGTCAAGACAGTCATGTATTGAAAACGCGTTTTTTTATGGGAAATTATTCAAGACAGTCATGTAGTGAAAACGCGTTTTTTTATGGGAAATAATTCAAGACAGTCATGTAGTGAAAACTCGTTTTTCTATGGGAAATTAGTCAAGACAGTCATGTATTGAAAACGCGTTTTTATGGGAAATTAGTCAAGACAGTCATGTATTGAAAACGCATTTTTTTATGGGAAATTATTCAAGACAGTCATGTAGTGAAAATGCGTTTTTTTATGGGAAATTATTCAAGACATTCATGTATTGAAAACGCGTTTTTATGGGAAATTAGTCAAGACAGTCATGTATTGAAAACGCATTTTTTATGGGAAATTATTCAAGACAGTCATGTAGTGAAAATGCGTTTTTTATGGGAAATTAGTCAAGACAGTCATGTATTGAAAACGCGTTTTTAATGGGAAATTAGTCAAGACAGTCATGTATTGAAAACACGTATTTTTGTGAGAAATTAGTCAACAGAGTCATGCATTGAAAACACTTATTTTTGTGGAAAATTAGTCAACAGAGTCATGCATTGAAAACGCGAATTTTTGTGGGAAATCAGTCAAGACAGTCATGTCTTGAAATATATACTTGGATTTTTTCTCAAGTCTCGCATTAGTCGTTGTATTCAAATTATTGGTGTACAATTATAGTTTCAAATTACAGTAGTTCTATTCATAATATTGGTATCCAATTATAGTTTTAAAGGCATTAAGGTCGTTGTATTCATATTATTGGTGTCCAATTATAGGTAAAAAAACAAGACTACACATTGAGGTCGTTGTATTAAAAAATTTCTACATCTTCTAGGCATTTCAACTTCCGAGCTTTCGAGAAGTGCTCGCGCGAAGCGCGAGGTCGAGCGCTTGCGCGAGAGTTAACTGCCGGAGGCCAAGTCTGAGCGTTAGGTGGATCCTAGCGTAGGCGGATCCCACGCCCAGACTTGTTAATATATAACGCACATATTATCTCTCGAATCAGATATTTGATCACAGTGAGGTCATCATGCAGTGAAAAACAAAAAGAAATTATTTATAGATTGATGAATAAAGCAATAAAAGTAATATTTGGTAAACCTTGGGATACACCATCTTCAGATTTGTACAAAAACACCAATAATATGACATTGAACATTGAACTTATTAAATTTGAAAAAGCTAAATTTGCATTCAAATTAACGAAGAATATTCAAAAGAATAATACAACAATTCAGAAAAATTCCAAATTACATAGTCATAATACTCGGATTTTGAACCACTTTCACTTGGACAATATCCATTCCAACAAAGGAAAAGCAAATCCAATTTTCAGCTCTATAGAAACATTTAATAAATTACCAGAACAAATAAAAAATTCAAAAACGATATCTTAATTTTCCAAAAATTTTAAAGAAATGTTACTATTGAAATGATGTTCATAAGAATACTACAAAACTTTATGAATTATTTGTATTATTTGATAATGTATTAGAATGAGATTACTTTATTTTATCATTGATGTACATTCAAACTTCCTTATACCAGAACTTGTTCTGACTGGAAGTAATTTATACAATAAAAAAAATTAAAATCTATAATTCAATTCCTATCATCTGGACAGCATTTTCAGTCCAATCCTGAAAATGCCAAGTTCTGTAAATCACTGAATTTACCTTTCTAAGTTTCTACTCACCGTTTCGGTACAGTTCTTGGTAGGAATAATAATTGGGAAATGTTGATAAACACATTAGATCCAACTACTGAAATAAAAAAACTCGAAAAAAATATTCAAAGAATGGCGTCAACCAAATATAAATTCTACTTGGCTCTCGACTCGGCAAACAACTCTGGCCTTTTTGTGTCGTGATGGAGATGTCAAGCTCAATTTTGTTACTAACCTAATTCCTGCCTTACCAACAAAATCGCAATGAAACCAAAATTCATGTCAATGTGCTATGCAATTTTCTTCACATTTTGTGCCTCAAAGCTACACTAACGAGAAGAAAATTGTGAACACTTCATAACATTTGGCAAGTGGTAACAGTGATGTCTGATGCAACTCATTTTGTTACCGTAATAAAGAAAGCAACATCTCCTAGATGTTTGTGTTAACTGGGAACAAGGTTAGTTAGTGAGGTATAATTTCTGTTAATTCATTTAATGTATTCTACACTCTATTGTTATGGATGTATATATTTATGATTGAACTTATATTACTATTATTATATTATCATCGGCAATATAAGCATTTGATTTGATTTTAGATTTGGAGAGACTTGATGAAAACCGTCTTTGGGGAGTGTAGAGTTTTGGCAGTGGTTGAGATAGATAAGATGGCAGAAAGATTGAAGAAGTGTAATAATCTATTGGAGCTGATTCAGAGAGGTCTCAACGATTATTTGGAGAAGAAGAGACTCTACTTCCCCAGATTCTTCTTTCTGTCTAACGACGAGTTGTTAGAAATTCTGTCAGAAACTAAAGACCCAACAAGGTAAGTAACGTTGTGATGCTTGAACTTTATAGGTGGAAGATCAATTAATAATAATAAATGCTTTTTATTGGTAGGAGGACAAAAAGAGAAATTTGTATTAACAATAATTATTGCCAAAGGCAGAGTTAGCATTTGTCTGTCCCACAAGGGATCAGACAACTGATTCTTTCCACCCAGCCTTAAAGACAAAAATACTGAAACAACAAGAAACATATACATTACAGAAAGACTTGCAGTAATAAATAAAATGTCAATTAATGTAAAGTAATTATAATCATTTATCTACGACTAATATATAATATACGCATTATAGAAGTGACATTTACAATATAAAGTCATTCATTATTTCCGCGCGGATGAACGATTAATCGTATTAGAAACGAAATGTCTATGAAAACAGCCATGACAATTGTTCGACGCAAACTAAATAAGTGTCGAAAGCGTGTTTATTTATGATTCAATGACGGAGAGTGATATGGAAGAAGAATTTTCCTATCAGAATCTTATCGACAAATAAAGTTGTTCTCTGAAAATCTAAAATGAATAAATTAGTCGTAAATAAAGTAGATTATACTACTCGCGATAATGGCTATTATTCTCTCCGAAAGCGGCTCGGTTTGTAAGAAATTCTCGAGAATAATAATAATAATACTTTATCGATCCCAAGAAACATTTCTGCTTATAGAGAGGGATATAAAAAAATATACACTGAATAATACAATACTTATGAAACACAAATTAAAGAAGAAATTAAACAATTGATGGAAATTAACAAGATATATCTCAAAGTTTCAAAACTGAAAATGATGGAATCAGAAAAGATTTATTATTAGTTCTAAACTCAACTCATTAAGTATTTTTAAAATTAATTTTAAATCGGATTTTAACATAATTTTTCAATTCATTGGGTAATTCATTGTAAAATATACCAGAACTTGTTCTGACTGGAAGTTATTTATACAATAAAAAAAAAAATTATTCCATTACATAGTATTGATTTTTGACCGATATTTGTCTTACTTTTATTCATTGTTATATTGTTGGAATATCTGGTTGAATAATTATGTTGATCACAATTAATTTTGAATATTAAATTATTTTTAACTAAATGAATGAAGATACACAATTTCATTTTATATAATGAATGAATATCCAGAAGCTTTTTTGGATTATACAAATTAGCAGTTGACTCATAATAATCAAGCTTGAATATAAATTTGACAATTTTATTCTGTAGCGTCTTTAGTGGTCTGAGCAATGAATTTGTTGCTGCACCCCAAATAGAAATCATGTATGCAATTTTGTATAAACTAACGAGAAATGCATTCTCTTGAGATGTTTAAGGGGTAAAAAATTTCTTATCTTGAAAAGAATTCCAATAATTGGAGAAATCTGTTTCCTTAAAACCTCTATATGTTTTGACCACGATACATTTTCATCTACATAAAGTCCCAGAAATTTTAATGTGGGAGAGTATTGTATACTTTCATTTCTTAATCTGATAGGATCTTTCAAGTCGATACTAGAAGATTTTTTTGCGATGAACATAAACGAAGATTTTTCAAAATTCAATATTAGCTTATGTGATATAAGCCATGATGTTATTTTTTCAAGACCGCTTGTCATATTACTTTTGAGTTCACTCAATTTTTTTTCACTGTATATCATTGTTATGTCATCCGCAAACATTTTGATTTTTCCCGTCAAATCCAAATCAGCTAGGGAATTTATATATATATAAGGAAAAGAATAGGTCCCAAAATTGATCCCTGTGGAACTCCACATAAAAGTCTTTTGAGAACTACTCTTTTCCTCTAAGGGCCGGTCTTTTCACCTATAGATAAGTACCAGATAACTCTATCTATCAGATAAGGATATGTAAACCTGTGAAGTTTATCCGATAGATAGTTATCAGAGACTTTATTCTGAGGTGAAAAGATCGGCCCTTAATAAACAAAATGTTTCCTTCCAGATAGGTAATTTGTAAATAGCTATTATTGTTGACTCGTAGTATAAATATACTTCCAATCTTTTCCAAAATTTTAGAAAAAGTCGTTAATTGACGGCTTTATGAGTATTGAGAACAGGAAAATATTTTATTTAATCATCAATATGAATTCCGTAGATGCAGAGATACTGAAAGAGCGGCACAAGATGTAATATCATTTGTACAAAAAAAATTGATGGTGGTCAGAAATGTGCCATATTGTCTCTCGATTTGTGTAAAGCTTTTGACACTGTTTACCATGGGATTTTATTGAGAAAATTGAATAAAATTGGTTCGAAAACTTTTTGACCAACAGAAAACAATATGTGTGCATTGGAGAAAATAAGAGTCAGCATAAAAATGTGAATTATCGTGTACCACAGGGATCTGTGTTAGGACCTGTGCTATTCCTGATTTATATCAATTCCATTTCTTTTCTGAAATTGAAAGGAGCTCTCAAACTATTTGCAGATGATACAACAATCATTTATTCTGGACCAGATCTAAAATTCATTGGAAGTGATATAAGTATGATATTTCTAGGATACCCTCATGGTTACAACTTCATAAATTAACACTAAATTTTTCTATATCCTCATACATATTTATATCGACGAAAATCATGAGAAATACCTTTCCTCCTATAGAATTTGAAAATAATCATATAATTTCTGGGTCTTTATATTGGTGAAATCCTCAGTTGACAAAAAAATCAGAGGGTACTTAGAAAGAAAAATTTTGATGAACATTTATTTCACTTTCATATATTCCAGATTGCAGTATTTAGTTTTGTTTTAAAAAACTTTAGAACAAATCAATCAAATGTATATATAAATTACCTCATCTAGAACCTACTGAAAATTTATATAGACCAAAAAATTTATTGACTCTCTTTATAAATTGGGAGTATGTTCATTTATTCATCTTAGCAGAATAAAAAACGAATATACAAGTTTAAATCTGCATGACAACATTCCAATTCATAATCATGGAACAAGAAACATTCATGAATTGCAGACTGATAGAATCAGGACTGAAATTGGAAGAAAAGGTATAATGCATTATTAATAATAATTTATTCATAATATCCCAAGAAACAGGTTTGTTTATGGTAGGGATACAAAATAATGATAATAATAACCATGCCTTACAAAGGTACAGAAAAAATAATATACAATTGATATAAATACAATTCATAAAAAAACTTAAAAAAAGGAAAAGTTATCCATGACAATTCAAAATAGTTGGACGGAAAAATAAAATAAAACATGGAAAAAAATCATTTTAGACTAATTGACGAAGAAAATGGGTTTTTATTCTATTTTTAAAAATCGCCACTTTTGTAATTTTTTTAATTTCATTTGGTAGTGAATTGTAGATATCTATACCATCATGGTATATCGATTTTTTTCCAAAATTACTTCTGAAATTGCTGAGGCTTAAACAGTTTGCTTGTCTTGTTTTGTGATCATGTATATTATTGATTTCGATGAAATTTAAATTAGAAACTTTCTGTTTCAATCGAATAAAGTGAATGAATGAACAAATTTTTACTTTATAAAGGGAATTCAAATTTAGTATACTCATTTATAATAAACTACCAAGCACATTTAAAAACATGAAATGTTCCTTAAAATTTAAGTATAAATTGAAACAGTATTTCAAAAAATGAATCCGATTTGACAATCTTTTATATTATTACTTTTTTTAAATCTGTTCATCTATTTAATATTTTTTATTTTAAATTTTTCCCTAGTATAAGCAGACTATGTTTCTTGGGAATAATGAAGTTATTATTATTATTATTATTATTATTATTATTATTATTATTATTATTATTATTATTATTATTATTATTATTATTATTATTATTATTATTATTATTATTATTATTATTATTATAATAATAATAATAATAATAATTATTATTATTATTATTATTATTTTTTCCGTTAGGAATGTACCAGTCAGGTCCTGTCTCCGGTGCTCCGATACATCCGGAGGGCGCGCTGGTGTCGTTAACCCCAATAACCACTCCCTACGTCCGTAGGGTGAGTGACTATTGGGTCCGAGAATCATGTGCCCTGAGTAGACGGAGCGAACCAAGGATAACGGCCTTCTGCATTCGCGCTGCTAAGATTTCTGCCATATTACGGCAAGCAGGTATTATCCTCAAGTTGGAGAGCAGTGTGTCCATCATTCCACCAAGGACTCCTATGATCAGAACCACCATTTTGACAGAATGGTCCGGATATAACCTGCGGAGTTCAAAGAGAAGATCTCGATATTTAGTCCGTTTTTCCTCCTCTTTTCGAACGATATTCATTTCGCCTGGAGCGGAAAACTCCATGACGAATATCGTTCTACTTTGGTGGTCGAGGAGGACAACATCAGGCTTATTGGCTTGTATTTGCCTGAGGGGGTGGGGAATGAGTAGTTCCAATAGATCCGGCACCTCTCATTCTCCACCACGGACTCAATATCCCCCGGAACATAAGGCAACACCGGTGTCTCGTCTATACCGTACGAGTGTCGTAGATGGTAGTATAACACTCGTAGCGCCGCGTTATGCCTGTGGATATAGGCTGAGACCGCATAAGATGGGCATGCTGATAGCAAATGCATTACGGTCTCAGGTGCCCCACGACATGCCCTGCATCGGGTGTCAGGGACGTCTATACCCATCACGCGACTACGGTAGACGAGGGTGTTGAAGACACCATCCTGGCAGGCCATTATGAATCCCTCGGTCTCCGACTTTAGCTCACTCGACCTGAGGAAGGCAAAGGTCAAGCTTTTGGATAAGCCAAGGTCTTCGATGTTGTGAAAGAAGACGCCATGCATTGGCTTATCCATATGTAGCTGTAGCAGGACCTCTGTCTCCGCAGCTTTGATGTGAGCTTTTTGCTGAACGGGTCCCAACTCGGTGACAGAGTTTGGGTTAGCCCGTTCAGTGTCGAATACGAGACCGAGTTCATCGGCCGCACGGGTTGCTGCCTTAAAAAGAAATGCTCCAATCCCTGCTTTTTTATTATTATTATTATTATTATTATTATTATTATTATTATTATTATTATTATTATTATTATTATTATTATTATTATTATTATTATTATTATTATTATTATTATTATTATTATTATTATTATTATTATTATTATTATTATTATTATTATTATTATTATTATCATTATTATTATTATTATTATTATTATTATTATTATTATTATTATTATTATTATTATTATTATTATTATTATTATTATTATTATTATTATTATTAGGAACAGCTCAGATAGAAGTTGATAGAACTGTCAAAAATTCCAATCACAAGTTGGAAGAATTTCTTTCGAAAGTGTTTTGACTCCCAACATGTTCAGTCACTTCAGGGCTTCCTGAATCCAGTTATACAGTTTTGAAATAATGTTTCGAAAAAAGGACTATGAGGACCTACACTGATAACGTGGAGATTGACAGATTTACTATTAACAAGGGTCGGTTTTGGGTTCAATTTTACGTAATATTTCTAAAATTTATCCCAAATCAACTCATCATGTCATTACACCATAAACGCGGACGTTCAAGTGTTTTTATTTGCAAATGGAAACCCTTCAATGGACCTTCACATTTACGGAAAATAAATTACAAAACTCGTTTAAATCGATAGTTGTTAGTTTGAAAAGTCCATTTAACAAAAAGTTCCATTATTTTTCTTTCATTTTAATTAAATATCACATTTGAAAGTGTGCCGCTGACGTCACGTTCATCGGAAATACCTCCCACCATAATCCACGTTCCGAAACAGGCCATACCGTTCTCCTTAAAAATATAACTTCTAGCATGATATAAGTCGTTGAGAAATAATCAATACATTGTCACTTGATCAACTCATAGATAAAAATCCACATGTTAGTTATTTTTTATTGTATTTGTAACTTTCAAATTTTCTGAACGGACCATCCTTTTGATGAAGAACGAGCATTGACAACACAGCAAATCGTAATGACAGTCAAAGGTTATATGGAGATGTGAGGTTAATGTTTATTTTATTTACATTCAACATTAATTTTGATAGTTCAAGGTCTTTTTTGCAATGACTAATATTTAAATCTTTCCTTGAACTCTGCTTTGAATACAATAATAACATAACGTAAAGTACTCACTTGGAAATGTTCTTCGCAAGAACATATATTTCCGCTTTTCACAAAAGGTTTATTCACCACATTTTCCGACGCGCTTCATTTTTAGGTACATAAAAAAATTGTTTATTGGAATTTGCACTGGTTCAGACAACCGGGTACAAAGCACCTCTTCGACATGTTCAGTTATTGCAGGGATACAGGCACGGGAGATACAGGAATTAATAACAAATTTTAGAACACAAACAACAAAAGCTCTCAAAACTTAAAAAACCGCATTAACCTCAAAAAATAAATCAAGGTAGTGTTCGTTGAAGTTTAGATCTGATGGAACTGCTTCACTTGTATCAAATGGGTAGGCAAATGAGTGAGACAGAGACAAACTATTCTTATTGATCGCACCGTGAAACAGACGAAACAACCCATCTGGTATCAAATGACAACTGTCATACGACACATTATATTTGAATGAGAATTTGGTGCACAACTTTAACAACGTTGCCAAGTTTAGTTTTGATGAACGTGACGTCACGAAACCACTTTTCTTCTGATTATAGATAAATTAGCGGTCAGAAAAAATTAATAAAAAACCCGAGTGATATTAGCGTATTTACTTTCTAATTTCAGTGTTACCTCATATCTCTTGGAAAGGTCCATTCTAGAAAAAACGATAAACAAGGGATTTGAGAAATTTAAAAAATGGCTTTATTCTTCTCTCTGTCAATTCTAGAAAAACTGAATACATGATATTTCAACAAAGAAATTAACAAAATATTGAATCCAGTCTAAAAATAACAAATGAACAATTAAAAGAAACCTATCTGATGAAGTATCTTGGCATTTGGATTGATGATAAGTTGAGGTGGGAAAAACATATTGATGACCTGATTAAAAAAATATCTTTGATTACTGGACCCCGTACTGAATCCCAAAAAATATATTTACATTCACATATTCTCAGTGAAATCAAATATTCAATTAATAAATGGAGAACACGTTCTAAAAATATTTTTGAAAAAGTCTTCGCAGTATACAGGAAAGCGTATATATTATTTGCAGATGATACAACAATAATTTATTTTGGACCTGAGCTAAAATTCATTGAAAGTAACATCAAGTACGATATTTTCAGGATTCTGTCATGGTTACAGTGTCGTAAATTAACATTAAATTTTTCTAAATCCTCATACATGTTTATATCAACAAAAATAATGAGAAACACCTTTCCACCTATAGAATTTGAAAATAATCACATAATATACATAAACTGTATAAAATTTTTGGGTCTTTACATTGATGAAACTCTTAGTTGGCAAAAGCATATAGAAATTGTTCGAAAAAAAATATCTCCCATTATCGGTATTCTTTATAAGATTAGAGGGTACTTAGAAAGAAAAATTTTAATGAATATTTACTTTAGTTTCATATATTCTAGATTACAATATTTAGTATCTATATGGGGATCTGCCAAAGCTTCTGTATTAAAACCACTTAAAAAACTGCAAAACAAATCAATCAAATGCGTATACGAATTGCCTCATTTAGAACCTACTGAAAATTTATATAGACCAAAACCAAAAAATTTATTGAATTTGGATTCACTTTATAAATTGAGGGTGTGTTCATTTATTCATCTTAGTAGAATAAAAAAGAAATATACCAGTTTAAATTTTCATGATAACATTGCAATTCATAATTATGGAACAAGGAATGTTCATGAACTGCAGACCAATAGAATCAGGACTGAAATTGGAAAAAAAATATAATGCATAATGGTATACTTATTTATAATAAACTTCCAAGCACATTGAGAAATATTAAATGTTCTTCAAAATTTAAGTATAAATTAAAACAATATTATAAGAAATTAATCTGATTTGACAATTTATTATATATATTTATGTATATATATATATATATATATATATACATATTTTTTTGTTCAAAAAAATTAATTTTGATGTTTCCCTAATATAAGCAGCATATGTTTCTTGGAAATAATAAAGTTATTATTATTATTATTAGTCCTTTGAAGTATATTGATTGTTGGTCCACATTTATGTTCACTTTGATTACTGACGTGGTTATGATTATTGTCTGAGGTTGAAAATCAAACCAGAGTTTTTGAAGTTATTTTTGACTTGATGAATAAAAGTACAAAACTTTAAGTTATAAAGAGAATGGATTTCCAGAATTTGTTTTGGTTTGTATAAATTTATTGTAGGTTCCCTTTACTCTATTTTGAATATACACTAGAACATAACTAGTTCCAGCTAGAGTCTGCAAACTGTGTAATTGGAAATGGTTTACTCATGAAACTTTTTCAAAATTCAACGAAATACCGGACATAGAAAATTGTAGAAATATCACTGAATGCGAAATCAAAATAAAAAAAAAAAATCATAATTTCCAAAAATTAATCGAAGTGAATTGGATTTCTTTGATTTTTTGTTTCTTTGTAATTCTGAAACTTTTATTTGAAGAAATATGTGAATTCAAACAGGTACATACCAGTTTGATACTGTTTGACTGTTCATGCTATTTCATCATAGAAATCATTATAATCAATTAAATATACCTTCTCCTAATCTTATAATTGTTTCTTACAAAAAACATTGTACACTTTGATAACAAATATTCATTAAGGAATGGTTATACATTTATTTTATGCTTGTGGCATTGAATTATGAATAAACTTTATCATTATTATTATTGCACACTGAACTCCAATGAATATAATTTCACGTTCGTAAGAAACAATGCTGTATTCTGTTGAATTTTTGCAGACGAATTTTCTTACTCTGTCAAAATTCAATATCTGTGAATTCTGATGATAGGATATAAATCGGGATGCAACCATTTTATGCTACAAAACAACACCAAATATTGAAATATACCTGAAAAACTCAAATAGGAACCAGTCAAATGCCAGTATTTTTTAAAAAACACAAAACTTTTCAGAGTTCAACCTCACCTGAAGAAATGCTTCGAAGGAATTGCCAAACTCACTTTCACAGAGGACATGGACGTTACCCAAATGAGGTCCAGCGAAGGTGAAATCGTACCATTAGTTGACGTTATTCAAACGGCACTGGCTCGGGGACAGGTTGAAAAATGGTTGGCGGAGCTCGAGATCGACATGAAGAAATCTGTCCACAATATGATTGCTGCTTCTATAGCAGATTATCCCAAGATAACTAGAGAAAAGGTCAGATTTTCAGAAAATCGTGATAAAAGTAGATTTTTCATTCAATAGATGAAGCCTGTACTTATCAAAACCTCAACTTGAATGATTTCCAGAGATTATGTGTTTATAACTCTATTCATAGATACCTACTGTGTCCTCTGGATGTCTTCTAGATAGAATTTCGATGATCCATTTGTGATTCTCATTCTGTTGTTGCTCTTTGACCTCAGGGCTTGCTGGTGTTTGCTGGTCCATGTCTTTTCTCATGCAATACAAGATTTGTGGGTATTTTACTACTTGATGGAGTGGCATATGCACAGAAAATGATAGTTTGGTTCTTGTTCCTCAGGTGGAGAGTATACAATAATTTTGTATGGATCTGGATTGGTGATAAAGAAGTAGTATACTAGCAGATAAGATTGTAGAGATTGTAGAGGAAGAGGGGTGTACAGGCTATTCGGCCTCATAAGTACTTCAGTCTATTAGATCTTTTGTACATAACCCTTAATCTATTCGAGGCCCAAGATTCCGAGACTTCCTGGGAGGTAATTTCCAAAGGGGATTAGGGAGGCCTCTTTCAGAAACTTGAGCCTTTTGCAGAAAAGCGCTGGACATTCGCAAATGTCACTATTTGATTTGCCCATTTTTTGAGGTGATACCTCGGAGAGCACTGTCCAGTGAGTAGTCCTGTTACCAATTCCAAGTCTTCCTTATCCAACTCGAAAAGCTGTTTAGCTTTCCTTGGCGAAAGGCTTTTTAGCCCTTCCGCTTATCTTTGTCCTGGCAGTTTATTCCATTGAGTTTTCATCGGAATTCTTCTTTCAAGTGGGCTTTGGAGAGCTCACAGAAGGGTTCTGTGCCAGGAAATTATGTGTTTGTATCTTCTTCGGCAGGGAAGTCTGGCTTCCTCGTAACCTCTCATGCCTCTGTTACCTGACACCCACATCAAAGTGACTTGGTTGTTTTTTGTCAGTTTTTTTTTGGTGGGCTCATAATGGGCTCATAACCTCGAAGGACCTTCGGCTCAAAAGTAAAATGAATATGGCCTATAAAATAAGGCTAATAGTTACTTTTGAACACGTATATATTCAAAGTCAATCAGAATACATCTCTTGGTCTCCCCTGAGAGTCCCAACACAGTTGCCTAAGAGATTGTTTGCAGACTAAAGTCAGCGTGGACTCACAAGTATTTAAGTTCAGAGCTTTCAGTGCTGCTTGGCTATCTGACAGTATATAGATTTTTTCCCTCCAGGTGTGCCTTTCGAAGCACTCCTGGGCACATATTTCTATAGAGAGAGAGAGAGCGAGAGAGAGAATACATTTTTATTGTACATAAGAAAAACTCTTGTTGACAAACACATGTATGAAAATTTACAGTATATGGAAGAACATATATAATGTTACTGTAAAAAATTGATGAACAATTCACTCGATAAAAATAATGAGTATATCATCGTAAAATTCTTTTAAGCTGTAGTAGGTCTTGTCACTTAATAGATTTTTAGTTTTGTTTCTAAAAACCTGGAGATTCCTCCCTTTAAAATCGCATGGTATTTTGTTATACATTTTCACTCCATTGTAAATTAGAGAATCTTCCACTAGATTGGATAGGAAGCTTCAAGTGAATAATTTCGTTCTGGCGAGTATTATAGGGGGTGTGTTGATTTCATCCTCCAATCTATTTTTATGATTTATAGAAACTGTCTATAATACAAAAATTGAGACAAAAAGTAGGATTTTCTGATCTTTCAATAAAGGTTTACGTGATTCTCCGAATTTTGCTTTGAAAAGGTACCTAATTGTCCGTTTCTGAAGTACAAACACTGACTGGAATAGTTGATTGTTACATGCCCCCCAGAAAGATATGCCATAGTGTAAATGGAAGTCTATAATAAACCGATTTGGTAGCAGTAAATCCTAATTTGGCAGCAGTAATTCCTAGTTTTGAGTTACGTGCTCTTCGAATTTTAAATTACTGTCCAAAAGTAATCCCAAAAATTTTGCTGAATTCTTGTTTTCTATCGGTTGACTACCAAATGCACATTTGATTTACAACATTTGAATGCAATTACACTTGTTTTTTTATAATTCAGAGAGGATAAATTAGAATCGAACCAATTCTGGATTTTAACCATGTCAGGAAATATTGATTCGTGCAGTTTACTTTAATCTTTATGATGCCATAGTATGGTGGTATCGTCCGCGAATAATGTGAATTTTCCAGAAATTGGTAAAATGGTCAGATCATTTATGTATAAAAGGAATAAAACAGGACCTAGTACAGAGCCTTGGGATACTCCACATTAAATTTCCTCTGAATCCGTACTGTTGAATTTTGCACAGCAGCATATCGTGGTTGACACAATCAAATGCTTCCAAAAGGTCACAGGGCACTGCTGCGACAGCTTCTTCATAATTAATTTCTTTATGAATCATTGACCTAAATGAATGTATTGCGTCAGAGGTACTCTTTGATTTCTGAAAACCATACTGCTGTGCACTCAGTATTCTGTCACTTATCAAAAATTCCATAACTCTTGTCTTCGCCAGTTTTTCGATAATCTTTGCTAATGTGGGTATAAATGAGATAGGCCTGAAGTTGGCAGGATATTCTTTATCACCCCCTTTGTGGAGAGGGATAACAACCGAAGTTTTCAGGAATCAAGGAAAACTTCATTGCGCAAAGGAACTATTTATGAGTTGAGCAAGAATATTGAGAACAAGATAACAAAAATATTCATGGAGATATCATCGGAACCAGCCGCATTCTTATTTTTGGAAATTACTTTTTTCAGTTCATATAGATTGGTGTCATAGAGTATGTTTATTCTAAACCATATTATGAGATTGTTGTCAACATGGATATCTCTGGTAAAGTTTATTGCATTTTGAGTTGGAGATATTTTACTAGTTAACTTTTCTGCTACTTTACAATAATAATTATTGACTGTGTTAGGTTCGAGTGATGTTTCTGTATGTTTTGAGGTTCTTCCTTTCCCCCTGAGCTCATTTACTATGATCCAGGATTCCTTCACTTTATTACTTGCATTCATCAATCTTCTATTGTAAAACATTTACTTTGAGTTGTAGTGATTGTTAAAATGAGACCTCATGATTTTGGAGCAGATTTTTATGACATTTGTAATCCAGGGCTTTTGTTTTTTAAGATTAATTTTTTGTTTTGAAAAAGCATTTCCAAAGTTTATGATTAGGCTATTATAAAATGATTCAAAAGGCTCTTCTCAGTCCAACAGTATATCCCAGTCAGTGTTAACACATGATCGATAGAACCTACTATAATTTGCAGAACTGTAGAGATGGCCATAGCGTTGTTGTTTGTTTGTTATATCTAGATTAAAAGAAGCTTCACTGTATGTGGTATATATATATCATGATCTGATAGGTTAGATGATATAACTGGCATTGAATAGCATTTTCAAGAACTACTCTATTATTTCAAGGCCGTGTTGCAGTAATACGCGAAATAATACGTTCTTTCCTGGCAACTTGAATGAGTTGAAGCATTCGATAGCCTATTTGACTTTTTGAGTTACGAAGATTTTCCCAGTTAGGCTTCTGCTGGACCTGTTGCGGTTGTGGGCAACTCCTTCCAGGTGAGCGCTTTTTAGAACCATCAAAGTGTATCTACAGAAGAACACTTGAGCTTTCCTTAAGGTTATTAGTATATATCATCCGTTCATTTTTTTGATCAGACTGATATCGTTGAAATGTGTTTTTGAGTGAACCTTCTGGAGACGTTGTGCTGGGTCCAATTCACTAATCCCCTCGACCATTTGTTCTCCTTTTAGATCTCCTGAGTTCTTTAACAAATTGAATTTAAGGCATCTGAAACGAATTAGAGCCAAATTCTCTCCATTTCGATTCTGACGCTACAGTAGAGATCATAATGAGGACAAAGAATGTGGGCTTTGTAGCTGAAGTCAAAGTCAGAGTCAAAATATGCTATATTTTTGGAAGTTAATGATTAACTTATTGACAAAACTTCATTGTTTTAAAGATAATGTTGAAAAATTTATGGAAATTAAATCAATACTTAAAAATTATAATGGTGATACCTCCTACCATCGGCACATCATTCCTGATGAGAGGGAACACCACCACTATACAGGTCGTTTCTTTTATCATGTGGTAACATTGCTATATTCTAAACCGTAACAGATACGAAGACGATTAAATGGGAGAAGAGGTAACTATTGTGGAGAACAGTACAATGGTCAAATTTACAGGGAGTCTCGCCCTTCCCGAGTTAAACAGGGAAAACTAAAAATGCTGTTATTTGTTTTTTACGAATAGAATTGTTATTTCTGAAAATATAAAAAAATGGAAAAGGAAAGTTTTAATGTATTCTAAATGTACTATAAAAATGTAACAATGAATCTTTGACTAAACGTTTCGTGTCAACACGGCCACCATCAACATTTCTTTTCAAATACGGACCTGTCTGTTTTAGTACAAATATTGATAAAGCGATAAAATCACAATTCAGTGGTACATCACACTTGATATTTTTATAACGTTTCATTTAAAATAACTAACATCATCAGTGACAACAATTTTTAATTACGGTCCTGTCGTTAGGTCGTTTATGGATTCCACAAAACCTAACTCTCCGATATAAAAATTATCAGTGACGCTTTGAATAAATGTATCTATTAAAATTATGTTTACACTATAATAAAAGATATCTGTAGTTTCAGAGACGAACGATAGCAATTTACCTCGGAAATAAACCTTATTAAGAGTAGAAGAAATCAAACAAACAGAAAACAATTTATTTCATATTGAATTTTTGAGTGAAAATAAAACCAATACAGAAAATAAATTCTTCATGATAACCTACATTAAATGCTCGAATTGCCGACCTCTTTGTTGAATGCACATGAGTTGTCTGTCCATACAATTTCTGTGGCAATTTTCTAGCATGATGGGTGTAATGCTATTACATGCATCTCTTATTTTTTGTTTGAGATGGTCGATATCTGTACTAGTTGTCGAAAAAACTTTATCCTTTATGTATCCCCAGACAAAAAAATCTAAAGGAGTCAGGTCTGGGGATCGAGCTGGCCAGGCAATTGGTCCATTGTTTCCAATCCATTTTCTTGGGAATATTGCATCTAAATGTTCCCTTACTATTGCTGCATTATGGGGAGGGGCACCGTCTTGTTGAAAATATTGTATTTCACGGCGGATGTTCAGTGGCAATTCATCTAAGTAGCCATCAAACTCATTGGATAAAAAATGTAAATACATTCCACCATTCAAATGCTCGTCGTAAAAGAAAGGACCTAGTATGTTTGTTCCCGAAATTCCCAACCAAACATTTATTCCGAACCTTTCCTGGAAATTGGTTTCTCTATGTAAATGTTCATTTGTATTATTCCACCTATAATGGATGTTTCTGTTAAACCAACCATTGTTGATGAATTTTGATTCGTCCGTCCATATTATTTTATTACAAATATTTCCAACTTCCCTATTTCTACGTCTCAACCACATCGCAAATCGTACTCTCCTTCCGTAATCTCTTTCATTGAGGTGATGAACTTTGCGTATCGTGTAGCATTTGTATTTGTTCTTTTTCAAAATATTTCTGGTAGATTTTACAGAAATCCCTAGTTCGTGGGCAATTTCTCGTAAAGAACAATCTTGATTAGAAATATTTTTGTAACTGACCAATCCTAAATTGAAAAAAAATATTTTCGTCACTTTGTTAATCTTTATGAAGTAATATTTGCTTACCTAAAACATTTATTTGGTTCCGCATACTTCCAGTAACAACACATTTTCTAGTTTTATTTCTATCAAATGCACCACAGTCTCTCAAATTTCTTTCTAATCGTCTAAACATTTGAATGTTTGGAATACGACGATTTGGGTATAGCTCATCATACATATTTTTTGCCAAAAGAGGATTTCTATTTGATTTTGCATAAGCAAATAGCATATCAGTACTTTCGTCATTTGAATACATCTTTGATATGACTGAGTGTATAAACGACTGACAGATCTTAACACGTATCAACAACTCATTTATTTGTCCTGCCATAGAAACCAAGCAAAGCCTACTTGTTTAAAAATGGTAAATGAAGTGAGATGCTATTTAATTGTACCATTTCACACAATAGTCGTATTTTGACCAAAAACTAATATTTTCGTTACTTCCAGGATTGAGAATTATAGAAATATTCAGTATGATAATTGATTCAGAAGAAATCAGCCTTGAAACAAGGATTTATGTAATACAAAAATGCCCAAGAAGGAAAAATACGAATGTTCGTTGTGTTGGGGTATCTTCTTATCGAAATTATTGGGTGAAGTCTGAAGTATGCCAATAGTTGATTAGGTTTTGAAGAAATCAAAATAATTTACAAAAGAACTAACGACAGGACCGTAATTAAAAATTGTTGTCACTGAGGATGCTAGTTATTTTAAATGAAACGTTATAAAAATATCAATTGTGATATACCACTGAATTGTGATTTTATCGCTTTATCAATATTTGTACTAAAATAGACAGGACCGTATTTGAAAACAAAATGTTGATGGTGGCCGTGTTGACACGAAACGTTTAATCAAAGATTCATTGTTACATTTCTATAGTACATTTTAAATACATTCAAACTATACTCATAATTTTTTTTATATTTTCAGAAATAACAGTTCTATTCGTAAAAAACAAATAACAGCATTTTTGGTTTTCCCTGTATAACTCGGGAAGGGCGAGACTCCCTGTAAATTTTCTTTGACCATTGTACTGTTCTCCACAATAATTACCTTTTCTCCCATTTAATCGTCTTCGTATCTGTTACGGTTTAGAATATAGCAATGTTACCACATGATAAAAGAAACGGCCTGTATACGCCCCGGGGCGACTTAACAAAAAAAAATGGGGTGCATTTGCTATTTCAACTGCAGGGAAAAACCCGGAAAAAACCTACAGGACTTCTCCATCTCTGCCATTCCAGCTCGATCACCATTTCTTCATCAGATGAGAAGTATGCACATGAAATCAGAAAAAAAAATGTTAATCGAAGTGTGAATGACGTAAAAATGTTAAAACAAAACTCTAACTAAGCTCGATTCATGATCCAAAATGATGACTTTTAAAAAGTATCATCATAAAACTCTTGCAGTCAATAATATACTCTTTCTGAGCTAAGGTTTTTTAGCCTTTAGGTGATTTGGGTGGATGGTGGATGTCCCTGATGTTTCGTTGGGTCCGTTATGTTATAAAAGTCAATCTGCAGCAGAAAACAATTATCTCTTTCAAATTCACCTTTTTCAATGATATTCTTTTGAATAGTGGGTATTGAAATGGCCTGGACAATGTATACAATCTGTTGGATGCACTTTTTGGACTTCTGAAGTTACGACTGTCATCGATATGGGCCTTGAAGAAATGAAGAAATACTTAGAGAAGTGTATCCGGCAAATAAATAACATAGTTGACTTGGTGAGAGGTAAACTGAACGCCCAGAACCGGATAACATTAGGTAATTGATAAATTGGTGATTTGATACCTATTATTATTAGAATCGTATATTCAATTATTCTTCGGTTGTTATTAATCTAGAAAAAAAAATTGAAAAATGTACACAAAAATACTTGGGCGAATATCAAATCATTTTCAATCAAACAATTTCTGAGATTTGAAGAAGAGGAATTTACAATTTCTTTTGAATTTCATGATTTTTGTCGTAAGCATCATCTGAAGCTCTTCACAGCCTTCTTCTTCAATCAATAGAGATCCAACTTTCGAATTTATGTCATGTCGCAGAATTGAGAAAAGGAGAAAAATTACCAGGTAGCAGCCTCAAAAGTTTAGTGCGACAAATATTGCTTACCGATAAGGCAATAATTTTAGTTAGGTTTTTACTGAAAAATATTGTTAGATACGAGGAGAGTCAAGCATTATTCAAAATGAAATTCTTATTCGACCCTATAAAATGAATCTGTGATCAAACCAAGTAAGACACTAAAATGATCATCGTTTAAATATGTACGAATCGACAAATTCAAATTTTGTACAGGGTGAGTCAAAAAGTCAATGTTTTTTGGTGACATTTGGTATATTTTTATTTTATATTTTGAGCTATAGGGATACTTGACTACGAACCATTCAGTATACTGCTTGTCCGAAATTGATATACTTACAGGGTGACACAAATGCTAGGTTATCACAAAACTTGCGAAAAGGCGTTTAGTTCATAATTAACCCTGTAATTAAAAATTTCGTTTGTGAAATTTTCCAGTTTTTTGTCATCACTCTTGGTTTGAGTACACTATTATAATGTCCAGTTGATCAGTTTTTGAGATACACAGGGTAATACATTAAGAATTTCAAATCAAATTTTCAAATTTTTATTGGGTCATATGTTGGTAAGTGGGTTAACAGATACTGAATTTAGTTCTGGTAATACATGATTTCTCATTCTAATAATAGAACCTCCTTTCATGTATTGGAACCCTTCACCTAAGCGCAGATGTGCTTGTGTTGTGTAAGGTATCCTATATTTGAAAGGGGGTTTTCACTATGTCTACAGTTTTGAGTGGTTGTGGAGAATGGAGATTTCAAGGTTATATGTTCAATAAATCTTTTCAATAATAAGTTGATTGTAGCGTACACATGATTTTATAGCAATTTTGTATTTTTTAATATCTATAATATTTCTCGACTCTAGTGGTAATAAGTTGAAAGGTTTTGGACCAAAGTAATGTACAAATCTCTGTGAGTGACTCTTTTTGAATAATGGCATACGGACAGACTTTTTTACAACTGATCTGGTTTCTTTCTCATTAGTCCTCAGAAAGTTAACTTTATTGTGAAATATCCAAATTAAACATGAGTAGGAATAAAGACTTCTTATATTGAATAGGTTGTTTTCTTCATAAAACTTTTATGTAGAAAATAATCGGACCTTCTTGAAAATAATTTTTAGTATAGTGTTTTGCATTGTTTGTAAGCTTCCCAAATTATTTTCAAAAGTTTCTCCCCATGCTGTGATGCAATATTTGAGAACAGACTCTCTGCCAGTGAGTAATACAAAGTGAGCATGTTCTTACGAGATAGGATATCTTTCAGAGAATACAATTTATAGATGAGTTGCCTCAGCCTCTTGTTCATATACAAAGCATGTTCATCCCATCGTAAATGATCAACAATTACTCCTAAGTACTTTAGTTTGCTTTTTCTTTCAATCGCAGGGCATTGGCAGATATTTTGAGAACAATTAATTTTATGTATCTTCAAAAGTTTTCCATTTGGTTGATCGCTATTTGTTGATGTGATGGTCATGAAATTTGTTTTATCAACGTTTAGGCTAAGGAGGTTATAATCGAGCCATACTTTTATCATTTTTATCTCATTTTCTGCTTTTCTGTAGACTCCATGCCATGAGTCACTTGAGACAAAAATTACAGTATCGTCAGCATAAGATATAATGTGGCCCTGAAAGTTTTTGATTTTACTGATACTGTTTATATATACCAAAAATAGAATAGGCCCTAATATGGTACCCTGAGGTACACCTACAGTAACTGTTGAGAAGTCGCTCAGTTCGTCGAAGAAGAAGGCCTTTTTTTCATATGGTTTCCCCAATAGACCCAATCCATGGTACACAGGACATTGAAACAAACAACAATCAATAAACAATTGATGAGCGAGAACAACAGTAGGTAGGTACCTACTTATCAGTCGAAAATCAGTCTATTATTTCTGGACCATAAGGAATATTTTCTGGTGGTAATATCTCAGCAGCATCGGTAATTTCATTTAATAAATATGTCTATGGATATTTCACGTTTTCTTCGTATCATACACATCCCAGAAACCACGACACACTTGCCACATGTGTCAACTATTCGAGCCCCGGACTTCCTCGTGCAATAATAGTGAAGTTGTGGAGGATATGCACGATACGAAATGAAATCACCGATGATTGCCGTCAGCTAGCGTTTGTGTCACATTGTATATCAATTTCGGACGAGCAGCATGCTGAATGGTTCGTGGTCAAGTATCCCTAAAGCTCAAAATATAAAATATACCAAATGTCACAATAAAAAACTGTGACTTTTTGACTCACCCAGTACAAAATTTGAATTTGTCGATTTTGACATATTCAAACGATGGGCATTTCAGTGTGTTATTTGGTTTGATCACATCTTCATTTTATAGTGTCAAATAAGAATTTCATTTTGAATAATGGTTGACTCACCCTGTATCTAACAATTTTTTTTATTAAAAACCAGTCTTAAACTATTGCCTTATGAGCAAGCAATATTGGTCGCGCAAAACTGCTACTTTAAAGAAATGGCCATTTTCCAACTTCAACACCCTGTAAGTCGGAAACTAATCATAGGATTGAAATGGGTTCATGGACACTCTTGTTCAGGAGGTTATATTCCACAACATACCAAAAATTCAGAAAAATCAACCGGTGACAATTTTTCCATAAGGCTGCTGCCTGGTCCTTTGGTTTTGGAAATGATGTTAAAAACTAATCTCATATAGGGATATATCAGAACAGTTTCCAAATTTGGTTGAATTGATTTGATTTTATGGTCCCTACTCATAGAAAGAGTTTTGTTCCAGAAACTTATTTCGAATTAAATTCGCGTTCTCGTTCATAATAAATTAACTGACTTTGTTACATCTACAGGAGCATTAGTTGTACTGGATGTCCATGCAAGAGATGTCTTGATAGGATTGATCAATGAAGAAGTCAGAAGTGTGCACGATTTTAAATGGCTATGTCAGCTCCGATACTATTGGGAAGTAAGTTATTAAGCTACCTAGTACCTATACTAGGTATATGAGAATAAAATGTCCTATTCTTAATTTGTTCGTATATTGGTTTTCTGCAACGAATTAACTTTTTCCTATAAGAAATCCTGCAAGAAATCCCTTTTTTAATTTGGTTATTTGTTGTAGGATGATCAAATGGTTACCTGTATGATTAATTCCAGTTTGAAATACGGTTACGAATATCTTGGAAATACGCCAAGACTAGTGGTTACTCCTCTGACTGACAGATGTTACAGAACTCTCTTTGGTGCCTTACATCTGCATTTGGGTAAGTGCTGTAATCATGATTTTTATTTTTTTTATTGAAAAATACATCTTGCAAACAGAACAAGTTCTGGTGTAAGGAAGATAATAATACATTATATATTCAAGTGTCAATAATTTTAAAATCATTTAAATATAACAATTATAACAACTTTGCTTAATAGTTTGATAACAAATTTTGTTTGAGTTTTTTCGAAAAAATAAATATTGATTTTTATTTTTTTATATCATCTGAAAGTTTATTGTAAGTTTCTATAGAGCTAGATACTGGATTGTTTTTGCCTTTATTTGAATGAATGTTATTCAAATGGAAGTTATTTGCATTTCTGATATTATGGTCATGTAATTTTGATTTTTTTTTGAAATGACTATTACTTTTTTGTAAATTATTTGTTACTTTGTGAGCAAATTTTGCTCGTTCAAATTTTATTAGTTCATCTAATGTGAAATTTCTGGTATCTTCGTACAATTTTGAAGAAAGAGTTTCCCATGGTTTTTTAAAAATTACTATTATTGCTTTATTCATCAAACGATAAATGATACATTTTTGGTTTTTACTACAAGCTGACCATATTGTTATTAAATATCTAATATGTGAGACAATATGGGCATTATAAATGAGATTCTGAATTTGACTATTCAGAAAGTCAATCCTTATTGCTTCAAAGGAATAATCGATTTTTTAATTTTATTCACTTGACATTCAAAATTTAAATTCTTATCAATCATCAATCCTAGACATTTGTGTTCTTCAACTTCATTTAATATTTTGTTCTTTATTTTTATTTTCAATTTTATTTTGGTAACATTTTTTTGTTTGAAAATCATATAAACAGTTTTTTCTAAAGTAATGGTTAGATTCATTTCATCTATCCATTTTTCAAACAGTTGAATATCTTTTTCAATATTATTTTCTAAAATTGTTGTATCTTTGGCCGAATAGTGTACAGTATCATCTGCAAAAGAAAAATGTTTACCTATCAATGTTATTTACTTTATACAATCTATATAGATCAAATAAAAAATTGGAGCCAATACTGAACCTTGGGGAACTCCAATGGAATATTGTTTTTCAATACTTTTATTTTCATCTATAACAACATACTGTATACGATTTTCAAAATAATTTTCGAAAAGTTTATAAGAGTGACCTCTTACTCCAAAATTATTTAAAATGTCTAATAATATTGTATGATTTACTGTATCAAAAGCTTTTTTTATATCTAAGAAAATGGCAACGCCATATTTGCTTTCATCTAAAGTTTCAAAAATTGAATTTGGCATGAAAGCGTATTGAAATTTATCAAAACCAGAATTATCATTAATGAAATTTATTAGTTGTTCTTTTAATACTTTCTCAAAAATTTTGGAAAAAACATTTAGAAGAGCTATTGGACGATAATTAGAAATATTAGTTTTTTCTCCTCCTTTATAAATGGGTTTTAATATGGTTCTTTTGAGGTAAAATGAAAAGACGCCTTCTTCAATACATTTATTAATAATCAGTGATAGGGGTAGGCTAATTAGATCAACTATATCTTTCAAGTTTTTTGAAGTAATTTGATCTTCACCAGGAGCAATGTTGGATTTAACTGATATTATGATTTCATGAATTTCTTGTTCAGAAACTGGTTTCAAAAACATGGATTTACTACAACGTGATGACATTGTTGGTTTGGTTTTGAATTTTTTTGATAAAGTTATTCCAATTTCTGAGAAAAAGTTGACGAATTCATTACATATGTCTTTGTTAGATGTTAGTGTTGTGCCAGATTTACTTTTGATTTGATTTATGTATTTGTTCTTTTTTTTCTTTCCTTAATTGCTATTGATAACATCCCAAATTTTTTTGGGGTTTTTATCAGCTTTTTCAAAATTAAGTTCTTGTTTCTTCAAATTTCTGCATAATGTATTGACCTGATTTTTAATTTTTCTGTATAAATTTTTTAACTCGTCATGATTTGGATATTTTTTTAATTGTTTGTATAATTTATCTCGAATTTTAATTTTATCTATCACATATTTATTTATCCAGTTATTGTTATCTCGTGTTGTGAACTTTTTGGTTTCACTGGGTTTTTCTTTGCATTCTTTTATACAGTTTGCAAGTTCTTCATATGTTGTAATATCACTGAAAGAGTTTAATTGTTATACAAACCTGCCAACTCAATTGGAATTTGACTAAATAATGCCGATATTCTCGATCATATATTTGACTTACTTATTTTTTTCTGTTTTGCAGGAGGTGCTCCTGAGGGCCCTGCTGGTACAGGAAAAACGGAGACCACAAAAGATTTGGCCAAGGCTGTTGCAAAGCAATGTGTTGTTTTCAACTGTTCCGACGGATTGGACTATATCGCACTGGGAAAATTCTTCAAAGTAAGTTACGTTTGTCTGTATGATTATCGATTTTATTGCAGACAAATTTCATTTGAATTTAGATTCAGTATATTAGTTTTGATTGACTTATAATATGCTCTAATGAAAAAGTCGAAAAGAAATCGTGTAATGTATTCGTATTTACCATTACGGGCCGTGGTGGCCGTGCTGGTAGAGCGTTCGCCTTTGAAGCGAAGGGTCGATGGTTCAAATCCCCGCATGGTTATCGGTATCACACGTTAAAAGGTAAGGGCTGCGTTTTCCCTAGCTCACACGACTCTCCAAATTTCTGAGGGTTGCGGGTAGGGGTACAATCGCTTGACGGAAATAAAAATTTAAACATTTTTTTATCCGTCTTATTTTATCGTTAGCTCTGATACCTACCAAGGACTCCTCTTTTCAATAACGACAGAGCTTCAGAGCTTATAGACTGGGAGATTTTCTCGTTTATGCCTTTGAGACCAGTGAAAGATATGAAAATTCTGACCAAAATGATGAAAAATTTGGGAGGTCGCCGCGTGGCCTTCATATACAAAATTCAATTCCGGCATAGATATAAATATTCGTCAATAGTGACGGTTTTCTTATATGCGCTTTTGAATTGGTAATCGATAGGGAAGAGCCATACAGTAAGTGAAATCCTGGACTCGAAAATAGAAATTTTAATAGGTAGTTGCATCCAAGCCGAGTTCAAACAGAAATTAGAAAAGGTAGTTGATTACATTTCGTGAAAATCACACATCAACGCATTCAGATTCAACTTTGCGTTGATGTGTACAGTGACTCGAAACTTTTCTCTTTCGATTTATTCTGTAAGTATTTTATGTCAAATGTATTTATGTAACAATTTCAAAAGCAAGTGGTATAAAATATTCAATACATGCATGTAATAGTCGACATAAGTGGGGAAAAAACCCGAATTGATGAAAAATTATTTAATGGAATAGAGGGCAAAGCATAAGGTCACGCTAAGTGGCAAAATGTGAGCTACAAGCTTAACAGATTAGGTTTTGGAGAAAAATTTGTCGAAGAATGGAGAATTTGTATTCAGAAATTTAATTTTTATCTCTCGGTAGATTTTAGATTGGTTGTTAGATTTTGACATTTTAGGTTTGCAGGATAATTTTTATCTTGATGTTTTTCGGTAACAGTTTTCATTTCAATTTTGAGAATATGAATTGTTGAAAAGTTAATAAAACATTTCATATAATATATTTGATTCAATCATATGAACTTTTAAACCAAAACCCATATAGAGACAGACCCAAACTACCCAAACAGTAATGATTGCTGCAGGACGGCCACTAAGTGAAACTTTATTTGGTCAACAAGAAGTCACAAATTTTTTGAGCGACGTGTGCGAGTCCTGGCCCCGAAATTAAACAAATAGGCAACATTGACGCAGCTGACGATGGCACGAAAGATACAGACAAGCTGAGGAAGCTAATAGTTTGTATCACAGGTACACTTCACAAGTTACTTGTATCATTGATTGAAACCAGTCCAAATTCCACGACTACTGAAAGGGTGATTTCACATCTCAATAATATAAAGAATGTTGAAAAAAATGTTATATCCATCAGGACAACCCTCAGAAGTCTTCGAGAGACTTGTGCAAGCTAGGAGGCCCGTCTAGAATGTCTTTGAACTAGGACACGTTGAATTATCGTCTGATGAATGCCTAGAATGGACAGGAACTGCATATTTCGATTCCAGACCTGTCTTAGCAAAGTTCTGGAGAAGAAGAGATCGCCGATACAAAGAGCCAACATCAGAAAGGACCCCGCAAACTCCTTATGGAATTTGGGTCCCGGTGGATTTTTTTGAATTTGTGGTATGATGTAGTCCATGTAATTCTCAACCAATGTTACCATTGCACCAACTCAAAAAAATGAACAGTTCTGCTGCTAGGGGGCGTTGAAATCACCCCTTGCGCAGATTAGATTATTTATTTTTGAACCCGGTAACAATATTTTCACTTGTTTCATTGTTGCTAATGTTGCAGAATGTTGTGCTGTTTTATAAAAAAATTCTTACCCCCTCCCCTTTTTCCCCACACTCCTATTACGAAACGCAAAAAAAATATTTCTCGAGTACCTTCAAATGTATCGTCGAATGTTTGAGTATGCCTACATAAGGGAAATAGCAGTTTTTTATGATTATTACCCCACCCCCCAAATGACACAAAACGAAAAAATTTTGGTGGATTTTTCTGAATTTTTGATATGATGCATTTCAAGTTATTTTGAATAGAAATAAATTGGATGAAAAACCCCAAAAATGAATAGTTTTGATGCTAGGTGGCGTTGAAATCATACCTTGCTCAGAATGGACTATTCATTATTATAGGCGGAAATAATAGCTCTGCGTATTTTAGTTTAGATAATGCTGATCAATTGTGTAATTTTTTATAAATTGAAAATCTGAAACCTCCCCCTTACCCCCTACCTCTATTTCAAAACACGAAAAAAATTAATTCCAGACTTCTTGTAAATGCTTTATCAAAATAAATGTTTTAATCAGCTCAAATTGAGAAAATCGAACAGTTGTTTAATTTCACCTTTCCCTCCCTTCGGAAAAATATTGGTGGAGTTCGCTGACTTCTTAGTAGGGAGTAGTTCATGATTTTTGAATATCAATTAATTAGGCGAAAATCTTGAAAATAAATAAAAATTAGACATCCACAATTTGAATTTGAATTGTTCGGCATAAAATAAAACAAAAATACGTAGAGATATTGTTTCCGCCTATAATAATGAATAGTCTATTCTGAGCAAGGTATGATTTCAACGCCCCGTAGCATCAAAACTGTTCATTTTTGGGGTTTGTCACCCGATTTATTTGTATTCAAAATAACTTGAACTGCATCATATAAAAAATTCAGAAAAATCCACCGAATTTTTTTCGTTTTCTGTCATTTGGGGGGTGGGGAGATAATCATAAAAAAAATGCTATTTCCCTTATTTAGGCATACTCAAACATTCGAGGATACATTTGAAGGTACTCGAGAAATATTTTTTGCGTTTCGTGATAGGAGTTGGGGGAAAAAGGGGAGGGGGTAAGAATTTTTTTTATAAAACAGCACAACATTCTGCAACATTAGCAATAATGAAACAAGTGAAAATATTGTTACCGGGTTCACAAATAAATAATCTAATCTGCGCAAGGGGTGATTTCAACGCCCCCTAGCAGCAGAACTGTTCATTTTTTTGAGTTGGTGCAATGGTAAGTAGCTATTGCGGCGCTTCAACGACCCCCCTCCACTTTCCTTTTTTTCACCATCACTCAACCTAAGCCGACGAGCACGCCGTTGAATAAAAAAGATTACAGCGTTGTGGGTTTGAACCGTCGATCTTTTGATTCATTGTTTGGTAGTGAACGACACTAACCATGTGGCCACGGAGGCTTCGTAGAAGGTAATGTAAAAATATGTTATATATACGATTGAATGATAAGAGCGCATCGGTTAAATAAAAAAAGAATAATGATTGTGGATGGAAATATTCGATGAAAGTGATAATAATAATAATGATGTTCGAAATAATAGGTAAAAATTGCGGGGTAACGAGGGTGTAGCGTTTGAACGTGCGATTCCAATGAGGAACGTATATAGCGTATTTCAGAATACATTATTTGAAGAAAAAATCAACAGGGTGTCTCAAAAAATACACGATTTGAAAGAGAAAACATGGCTGTTGGTTGCCACCTTGGTATACCGGGTGTACCAACATATCTTAGTGAAAAAACAACAGTGTCTCAAAATACACGATTGAAAGAAAAACATGGCGGCTGGTTGCCACCTTGGTATATCAGGTGTACCAACATATCATCTAAGAGAAAAAACAGCAGAGTGTCTCAAAATACACGATTTAAGAGAAAAAACATGGCGGATGGTTGCCACCTAGGTATACCGGGTGTACCAACATATCATTTAAGAGAAAAAACAACAGAGTGTTTCGCAATACACGATTCAAAAGAAAAAACATGGCAGCTGGTTGCTACCTTGGTAAACCGGGTGTTCCAACATATCATTTGATAGAAAAAACAACAGAGTGTCTCAAAATACACGATTTAAGAGAAAAACATGGCGGCTGATTGCTACGTTGGTATACCGGGTGTACCAACATATCATTTGCGAGAAAAAACAACAGTGTTTCAAAATACACGATTTGAGAGAAAAACATGGCGGCTGATTGCCACCTTGGTATACTGGGTGTACCAACTAATTTATTTAACAGAAAAATGTGGTGGTTGTCAAAGTATATTCAGGGTGTCTCAAAATATAATATGGAAAAACAAAAATGATTGTGGATGAAATATTCAAAGTGTTGGAGTGTGATAATAATAACGAGGGCGTAGCGTTTGAACGTGCGATTCCAATAAGGAACGTATACGGGGTGTTTCAAAATACACGATTTAAGAGAGAAAACATGGCGCCTGACTGCCACCTTAGTATATCGGGTGTACCAACATATCATTTAAGTGAAAAACAACAGAGTATCTCAAAATACATCATTTAAGAGAAAAATACATGGCGAGTGCTTGTCACCATGCAACACAAGGCGTACAATCATATCATTTGAGAGAAAAACAACAGGGTGTCTCAAAATGTACCATTCAAGAGGAAAAAAACATGGCAACCCGTTGTCAACGTGTTATACCAGGTGTACCAACAAATCATTTAACAAAAAAAAACACGGTGGTTGTCGAAGTATATACAAAGTGTCTCAAAATACAACGTTTGAGTGGAAAAAAAGTGACGGTTCAGGAAGAGAAAAAAACATGGCGGTTCAGTAAGAGAAAAATAAAAATGGCGATTGATTGTCAAAAAAATCATAAGCAAGAGCAGAGTGTTTAAAATTGCATCATTTGAGAGAAAGGACTATAGAGTGTGTCAAATTACATGAGTTAAGAGAAAAAATTATAGGGTGGGTCAAATTACATCAATTAGGAGAAAAACAACAGAGTGTTTCAAAATATATCATTTAAGAGGGAAAAAACATGGTGTCTGTCTTGTGTCAAATACTATACCAGGTGTATAATTTGACAGAAAAACATGGCTTTTGCTTGTCGCGAATGCTGTGTTTTGAAGTGAGAATATGACAGCGGCATTTATATTTCAGGTCGGTTTGTGTCATGAAGTGTGTACGTTTGAAGAGCAAGAGATACATTGTAAAATTAGGTCTAGAGTTGGGGGAGAAAGAGAGTGAGAGTCTTGCCACATGCTGAACTTCATGTTGCACTTGAGGAAATTAAGATGGAATTTCGTAAAAAGCATACCGACGGGGTCGATTCATTTTAACGTGCGCGACCATCAGGTGAGTGACTGTTGTTACCACCTGTCAACGGTTTTGAAAAACGTTGTTACCACCTGTCAACGGTTTCGAAAAAACGTTGTCACCATTTGTCAACGGTTTTGAAAAACGTTGTTTTCTTTTCGTACACAAATACAACGCCTTAGACTGCCTGGCCAACCTAACTTATAAGTATATATAATGAAATGTTGGTATTGTAGGATGAGGTAAAAAAAATAAAACGTTCATTAATGTCATAACTGTTTTGAAGAACAAAAACACCTGTTTTCCATGGCCAACCCGGGAGGAAATAATACTACGATTATTATAGGTGTTTGTGACCTCGTTATAGGATTCCCCACTAGATAGTCCATGCAAACATGTGCACTGGATACTGATAGGCATACCATTTGATTCATTTGATTCATTATTCAAGTGTTCGAAACTATATTTTTGGAGCTAACCCATCGACATCAATTAGAGTACCAACGAATGACTTTTTATAGCTTCTAGTTTGACAATGAATGGTGGCATCACGAACACTTATCCTTAAATCAATAAAGATGGTTCTTTAATTCGCCTAAATGACAATTTTGGTACTGGTTTGTGAATGAATGATGGCAACACGAACACTTATCCTCAAATTAATAAAGATGGTTCTTTAATTCGCCCAAATGTCACTTTCGGTACTAGTTTACCAATGAATGGTGGCATCACGAACACTTATCCTCAAATTAATGAAGACGGTTCTTTAATTCGCCAAAAACTTTTTGTCATTTCGATGGTTCTAAGATACCAAAGACATTAAATCCAAATTGACAGCAACTGTCACTTGAAAATGTTCTCAAATGAGAGTAAAGAGTTTATATTGATTTTGATTTTATTTCAGAAATATTTTTGGTCATTACATTATGCTTCTGTGTTCGGCTGATTTGCTGTTCCAATATGCTTGAAGGATTTAATTAATATGAATTTACAATGTGGGTTTCGATTTTTTGAACCCGAAAGGAACAGAACTGTGATTTGGAAGAAACTTTCTTTTTGTGGAGTTTGGTTTATACATTTTAGACATATTTTTAGTTATTACATCATGCTCCTGTGTTCGCCTGATTTGTTGCGTCAGTATGCTTATAGGTTCTGCGGGGTATAACACCATTTCTTTAATTTTTTCAAAATTAATAGTTTCCAGAGCCTGAAGGGTGAGGGAAATGCCCTTGACTTTACACACCACTTTTTCATTTTGATCGTTTTCATGCCAAAACTTATAAGCGTAATTTTTCGGACCCCCCGATACGAACTCTGTTATATAAGAACCAGAACCCAATTCATCGGTCATATCACCGATAAATTCTCCGGTTGGAATATCGTATTCTTCAGGTTTGGAAATGAATACCACTGAATCCGTATCGTAGTACAAAACCCTGTCATTGAGTTTCTCTAGGTAACTGTAGAGTTTCAAACGAGCAAGAGCTGTAACGTAGGAGGCCAATACAACATTAACGGTCGGTAGAGGAGCGTAACATTCATCTTTATACTCCCAATTAACAATAAGAGTTTCTTCGTTTACGGGAAGTATGGTGTTGACGAATATTGAGGGGTCGGAAAGCATAGCAAATAATTCACCCGATTGATTGATGATAGATGTTTTTGACTGATTTTCACGCTGACCAAATTTACCCCAAAACGAATTGAGCATGAGTTTAGCTAGGGATCTTAACCCTGGGTTACTGCAGATTTTCGAAAATTCCAGTTGTATATCTTCTCGTTGTAGAAATTCCTCAATATATTGTTCTTTTTTCTCCTGAGTTCGACAATGCGAAGGCCAATCCGAGGCCTCTTGTTTGATCTTGAGAAATTTATTCATCATGGCTGTGAATAGTCCAGAATGCTCTTTGTCAAACTGTATGGACTCATAGCTCCAAATTTCAAAAATTTCCAAAATATCATAACCCACATTCACAGCTTTTATCAACTCCTCTTCCACCCATGTCCCTGTTAAAGCGCGTTCGTCATCTGAGTGATGACAGTTACCTGTGTTGAATGTTTCACCACAGATACGACACAATACAAACATCAATTTATTATTAATTTTTTGTGGAAGAACTGGATGAAACAAAGATGAAGGAGGAAGGACTTTACATTTAATCACTCCTGTAATCGAAGAAAGATCTACCGATGAACACTCGGAACCGACGAGAACTTTGGGATGCCCAACAGGAAATTTTCCATATTTACATACCCAGGGGTAAAGGGAACAAATGTCGGTATACTTGATTATTTCTCCTTCCTTAGCTTTGTAATATCCAACAACATTTCCCGTACGACCACCATAGAAAGCATCTCGAGGCTCAAGAGGGAGTTGAGCCAAAAGGACGTGTAACTCTGTGTAGTTTTTCAGCTCTATATTTGTAGATAGTTGTTTCCTAAATTCACACTCCCGCATTTCAATTACTTCAAATCCCAGTGACTTCAATCTTTCAAGTTTAGCTTGAGTAGTCTCATAACGGTAATTCAAAGTCTCAGAAGGATTGTCTTTGAGAGGCTGATCTCGCTGGGAAATCAAACACTTACAACCGTGGAAATAACAGCCCTGAAACTCAAATATTTGGTTCGTTTCTCGACATAAACCATCAACTTTAATAGTACCAACGGAAGCCTCGGGGCCTTTGGCAGCATGGTGAATGAGGATACCCCTCTCTTTTTCCTCCCAAACTAACCACTGGATTGCGATTTTGGATTGGATATCGCGCCATCTGTATCCGTTCTTAGGAATGATACCAATTGTGTTTGGTTTGAGGAAATTTCGTCTGAAGACCTTATTACATGTAGATGCAATTGTGCTTGCCTCCATGAAGGGACAAACGTTTGTCTCTTCGAGCATCATTCGACGAAATCTGAGACAGGCCTGTGCTAAAATATCAACATCGGAAATACAGTAAGCTATTATTTCCTTTTGAAAATCAAACACGTAATTTTCTGCAAGCCGAGCATTATACCACTCACTGAATGCTGTCAATTCTTTATCGCTTTTGTAATTACTTGGACAATAATATTCAATTGGGGGCATTGACCCGACATACGATTGATTTTCTAGGCGATTAAAGAGATGAGGGAAGTGACCTTTTTCCAACTCGGAAATTCCGAAAGATTTCGGAAGACCAGAGAGAGCCATGGGGAAATAGTTTAAAGAATCCAAAAATTGAACGTTACCAACACTCATAGAAATCAATTTAGTGCCCCTCATAATGAGTTCGGGCTTCAAATCAGTTTTTGTTAAAATATAACTGAGAACAAACTGATGATCGAAGCCTCCGCCGTTATGAGCGATAACCACGACCTTTTTGAACTTTTTTCGAAGTGTTAAAACATGGTGTACAAACGGTGAGATTGGATCGTTACATTTGAGAATTTGTAAACGAAGTCCACATTTTTTACAAATTTGGGAGTCTGAGGAAATACAAATATCACAACATTGCCGAAAAACGCAAAGATTGGGTTCGTGTAGAAGAGAACCGTCAGGTCTAACCTTTTCCTGCATTGTCTCGAGATCGTAGAAAATATAAAGATAATTTTCAGACGGAGGTTTGCGTGAGTCCGGTTGGATGAAACAGAGATGTCCAGATGGTTGATGTTCATTGCAAATTTTGCAAAATATCTCCCCACAAGTATGACTTCGATTTACCTCTATGATTTTGAAACATTCCTCACAACGTCGCATCTGAGCACAGATACCATGTTGTAAATGTTGCTCGAAACAAACCTGGCCGCGGAATGTTCTCTTGCAAGACTCACATTTCAAAGACAGCTCGTTGGAACAAGAAGGAGATTGTCTACAGGCGGGGCATGTTTTTCCACAATGATGATTTTTTTTATTATCGTATGGGACACTACATTCTGAACAAAGATAACTGCAACAAAATGCTGCAGTGAGAGATATTATAACGTTGTAATATCCCTTATGGAAGAGGAGATTCAAAGAGGGACCATGGCCATTGCCCTTGAAAATGACGTCACGCCCCTTACTACCGTACGCATAAACCATAATTTTGTACTGCTGTAGATGACATTGAAATAATTGTAGTTCGGGTATACCACACCCTCCAGCAGAAATGGATACTCCAGCAGCCTCCATCAATTCATGGGCTCTTGTTCTTTGAAGCTTTCCAGTGTCATATCGTATCTTCGCAATTTCGGAGTCTTTATCGGCATATGCTTTGGCGACTACCAAAGCACGTGCCAGGCACAAGTTATCCCTATTATTTATAACTATGATACCCTTACGTTTGGCACACTCCTCGTCGAAAGTATTATAAGTACGGTTCCGACCTTTCCCGGTAGGCATTTTTACCGAGGTAACACCCAAACAGAAAGTTTCGGTGTTCAGACCGGTCGAATTAGACTGATAAATAGATGAGATTTTATCGAAAATTTCGTCGGTTGTTATTTCAGATGCAGGTCTTAATCTGATCCAGCCCTGACCGCGTGAAAATTCGTTGGAGCAAAATGTGAAACCTACATAATCAGCTGGTGTCAGGCCATTTGTCCCCATCAAAACTATTTGAGTAATGGCGTCTCTTACCCAACTCACAGGTTCTGCACCTTTCGGTATTGGAGCAATTTTGAACTCCAAAGTTCTACCCTGAAGTCCAAAACGACGAATCACTTTGGAAGAGTCTTTAATAATTACAAATTTTTCCATTATGAACTCACAAACACAGAAAGTCAAGAAATAAAAAATTCTAAAGCTTATAACTCAGCAGAAGCAAAACAGGTCTGAACACTTCAAGAATTGATCAGATAATGATGCGCGCAGTCGTTACTCGTTCCTATACCTATGTTGAAAAGGGGAGGGGATGAAAACTTTGGGTTTACTGAAAAATGTAAATCGAGATTCATCCGAGAGCATTGGAAGTTTCTAATATTGTCCTCAACTGGAAAATGTATTGCTTATTGCGTCATTTGAACATATTCTATGTTGATTCAACCTTCTATCAAAAATGTTGTTCATATACATGCATAATATGTGATGCTGTCCACTTAGGGCTATTCAAAAGCTGATGACTTCCACAGATGTGAAAACAGATCTGAATACTATATACAAATTATCAATTGATAAATGAAGCAACCCCTGCAACACCCATTCTGAATCCTATAGAAAAATTGATATTATATTGTATTGAATTCTCAGTTAAAACCTGAATGGGAATATAAAAATGAAACAGTCTCCTCAACAACCCGATCTGATTCCTATAGAAAAATCATTATTATGTACTGAATTATTCATTTATATTCAGCGACACCTTGATCTAAATCATTAAAATTTTTAACCAATGACAGATATGGTGAATGTTAGCCTAATAGTCAGCTTTAAAATATTCTTCAATTCCAAATCTAACGTAAGTGAATCACTCTGTATAATACATTTAATTCACTTAAGTCTATCAATGGAAAATCATACTGGCTCAATCACTTCACTTCGGTTTCCAAAATAAACCAAATAAAATTAAATCCCCGAAACTGCTCAAAACGCAATTTGAAATCGCAAATCGAAACAATAAAATGAACGAAACTTACTTTTGTATCTGGAGATTGATGCACAATCACTTCGAAATATGCGAGAAAATAATTGGTGACTCGATGCTCTTTGAATGAAGACTGATAACATTCCACAGGTTACAACTTGAATAATGACAACAGATTATCCGGCCATCGGGAATAGTCGGACTGGCTAGACGAGATCGGTAGAAGTCGGTTCGTTCGATGGCCTGCTATCAATGTGTGACATAGTCGAGATAGATCCGCAGTAAAGATAACGTTTTGCCAGTATAGCGCGCTGGGTAGTGAAATGGATAGATAGCTAGATGAAATATTCAGAGTTTGAAAGTGTGATGATAAAAATGATGTTTGAAAATAGATCGTTCAGTGAGAGAAAAAACATGGTGGTTCAGTAAGAGAAAAAAACAATGTGACTACTTGTCAGAAAATCATAATGTATACGTGTTTAAAACACATCAATAGACATAATTGAAGAGAAAAAATGGTGATTGTTTGTTGAATGTTATACCAGGTTTACCAACGTGTTAGTTGAGAGAAAAACTTTACAGGATGTCTCATAAACGTAAAAAATGACAGGCCCTACGGTCAGAGCACAATATTTTCTGGAGGTTATGTTCGGTTAATCAAATGGTATCATTGTTCCGGGCGTTAGCTCCGGTCGGCTGCGTAGGTGTGTACGTGCGTGCATGCGTGAGTGCGTACGTGTGCGTGCGTGCGTGCGTGCGTGCGTGTATGCGTGCGTGCGTGTGTGTGTGCGTGCGTGCGTGCGTACGTGTGTGCGTGCGTGCGTGCGTGCGTACGTGTGTGTGTGCGTGTTTGCGTGCGTGTGTGCGTGCGTGTGTGTGTGCGTGCGTGTGTGCGTGCGTGCGTGCGTACGTGTGTGTGTGCGTGTTTGCGTGCGTGCGTGCGCGTGTGTGTGTGTGCGTGCGTGCGAGCGTGCGTGAGTGCGTATGTGCGTGCGTGCGTGCGTTTGTGTATTCGTGCGTGCGTTCGTGGAAATAAAAACCTGCTTGCGGGCGTCCGTGCGAGCGTGCGTTCATGCGTGCGTTCGTGCGTGTATGCGTGCGTGCGTAGGTGCGTGCGTGCGTGCGTTCGTGCGTGTGTTCGTGCGTGCGTGCATGCGTGCGTGCGTGCATGCGTGCGTTCGTGTATTCGTGCGTGCGTTCTTGTGTGCGTTCGTTCTACATGGGGGGATTGCAAGATGGGGCATTTGTAAACATGAACTGGTGGTGCTGTAAGATACTTGTGTCATTCCCTCCATCTCATTTGTTATATGAATTGAATATAATGGATAATAATGGAAAAATTTGTAATTATTAAAGACTCTTCCAAAGTGATTCGTCGTTTTGGACTTCAGGGTAGAACTTTGGAGTTCAAAATTGCTCCAATACCGAAAGGTGCAGAACCTGTGAGTTGGGTAAGAGACGCCATTACTCAAATAGTTTTGATGGGGACAAATGGCCTGACACCAGCTGATTATGTTGGTTTCACATTTTGCTCCAACGAATTTTCACGAGGTCAGGGCTGGATCAGATTAAGACCTGCATCTGAAATAACAACCGACGAAATTTTCGATAAAATCTCATCTATTTATCAGTCTAATTCGACCGGTCTGAACACCGAAACTTTCTGTTTGGGTGTTACCTCGGTAAAAATGCCTACCGGGAAAGGTCGGAACCGTACTTATAATACTTTCGACGAGGAGTGTGCCAAACGTAAGGGTATCATAGTTATAAATAATAGGGATAACTTGTGCCTGGCACGTGCTTTGGTAGTCGCCAAAGCATATGCCGATAAAGACTCCGAAATTGCGAAGATACGATATGACACTGGAAAGCTTCAAAGAACAAGAGCCCATGAATTGATGGAGGCTGCTGGAGTATCCATTTCTGCTGGAGGGTGTGGTATACCCGAACTACAATTATTTCAATGTCATCTACAGCAGTACAAAATTATGGTTTATGCGTACGGTAGTAAGGGGCGTGACGTCATTTTCAAGGGCAATGGCCATGGTCCCTCTTTGAATCTCCTCTTCCATAAGGGACATTACAACGTTATAATATCTCTCACTGCAGCATTTTGTTGCAGTTATCTTTGTTCAGAATGTAGTGTCCCATACGATAATAAAAAAAATCATCATTGTGGAAAAACATGCCCCGCCTGTAGACAATCTCCTTCTTGTTCCAACGAGCTGTCTTTGAAATGTGAGTCTTGCAAGAGAACATTCGCGGCCAGGTTTGTTTCGAGCAACATTTACAACATGGTATCTGTGCTCAGATGCGACGTTGTGAGGAATGTTTCAAAATCATAGAGGTAAATCGAAGTCATACTTGTGGGGAGATATTTTGCAAAATTTGCAATGAACATCAACCATCTGGACATCTCTGTTTCATCCAACCGGACTCACGCAAACCTCCGTCTGAAAATTATCTTTATATTTTCTACGATCTCGAGACAATGCAGGAAAAGGTTAGACCTGACGGTTCTCTTCTACACGAACCCAATCTTTGCGTTTTTCGGCAATGTTGTGATATTTGTATTTCCTCAGACTCCCAAATTTGTAAAAAATGTGGACTTCGTTTACAAATTCTCAAATGTAACGATCCAATCTCACCGTTTGTACACCATGTTTTAACACTTCGAAAAAAGTTCAAAAAGGTCGTGGTTATCGCTCATAACGGCGGAGGCTTCGATCATCAGTTTGTTCTCAGTTATATTTTAACAAAAACTGATTTGAAGCCCGAACTCATTATGAGGGGCACTAAATTGATTTCTATGAGTGTTGGTAACGTTCAATTTTTGGATTCTTTAAACTATTTCCCCATGGCTCTCTCTGGTCTTCCGAAATCTTTCGGAATTTCCGAGTTGGAAAAAGGTCACTTCCCTCATCTCTTTAATCGCCTAGAAAATCAATCGTATGTCGGGTCAATGCCCCCAATTGAATATTATTGTCCAAGTAATTACAAAAGCGATAAAGAATTGACAGCATTCAGTGAGTGGTATAATGCTCGGCTTGCAGAAAATTACGTGTTTGATTTTCAAAAGGAAATAATAGCTTACTGTATTTCCGATGTTGATATTTTAGCACAGGCCTGTCTCAGATTTCGTCGAATGATGCTCGAAGAGACAAACGTTTGTCCCTTCATGGAGGCAAGCACAATTGCATCTACATGTAATAAGGTCTTCAGACGAAATTTCCTCAAACCAAACACAATTGGTATCATTCCTAAGAACGGATACAGATGGCGCGATATCCAATCCAAAATCGCAATCCAGTGGTTAGTTTGGGAGGAAAAAGAGAGGGGTATCCTCATTCACCATGCTGCCAAAGGCCCCGAGGCTTCCGTTGGTACTATTAAAGTTGATGGTTTATGTCGAGAAACGAACCAAATATTTGAGTTTCAGGGCTGTTATTTCCACGGTTGTAAGTGTTTGATTTCCCAGCGAGATCAGCCTCTCAAAGACAATCCTTCTGAGACTTTGAATTACCGTTATGAGACTACTCAAGCTAAACTTGAAAGATTGAAGTCACTGGGATTTGAAGTAATTGAAATGCGGGAGTGTGAATTTAGGAAACAACTATCTACAAATATAGAGCTGAAAAACTACACAGAGTTACACGTCCTTTTGGCTCAACTCCCTCTTGAGCCTCGAGATGCTTTCTATGGTGGTCGTACGGGAAATGTTGTTGGATATTACAAAGCTAAGGAAGGAGAAATAATCAAGTATACCGACATTTGTTCCCTTTACCCCTGGGTATGTAAATATGGAAAATTTCCTGTTGGGCATCCCAAAGTTCTCGTCGGTTCCGAGTGTTCATCGGTAGATCTTTCTTCGATTACAGGAGTGATTAAATGTAAAGTCCTTCCTCCTTCATCTTTGTTTCATCCAGTTCTTCCACAAAAAATTAATAATAAATTGATGTTTGTATTGTGTCGTATCTGTGGTGAAACATTCAACACAGGTAACTGTCATCACTCAGATGACGAACGCGCTTTAACAGGGACATGGGTGGAAGAGGAGTTGATAAAAGCTGTGAATGTGGGTTATGATATTTTGGAAATTTTTGAAATTTGGAGCTATGAGTCCATACAGTTTGACAAAGAGCATTCTGGACTATTCACAGCCATGATGAATAAATTTCTCAAGATCAAACAAGAGGCCTCGGATTGGCCTTCGCATTGTCGAACTCAGGAGAAAAAAGAACAATATATTGAGGAATTTCTACAACGAGAAGATATACAACTGGAATTTTCGAAAATCTGCAGTAACCCAGGGTTAAGATCCCTAGCTAAACTCATGCTCAATTCGTTTTGGGGTAAATTTGGTCAGCGTGAAAATCAGTCAAAAACATCTATCATCAATCAATCGGGTGAATTATTTGCTATGCTTTCCGACCCCTCAATATTCGTCAACACCATACTTCCCGTAAACGAAGAAACTCTTATTGTTAATTGGGAGTATAAAGATGAATGTTACGCTCCTCTACCGACCGTTAATGTTGTATTGGCCTCCTACGTTACAGCTCTTGCTCGTTTGAAACTCTACAGTTACCTAGAGAAACTCAATGACAGGGTTTTGTACTACGATACGGATTCAGTGGTATTCATTTCCAAACCTGAAGAATACGATATTCCAACCGGAGAATTTATCGGTGATATGACCGATGAATTGGGTTCTGGTTCTTATATAACAGAGTTCGTATCGGGGGGTCCGAAAAATTACGCTTATAAGTTTTGGCATGAAAACGATCAAAATGAAAAAGTGGTGTGTAAAGTCAAGGGCATTTCCCTCACCCTTCAGGCTCTGGAAACTATTAATTTTGAAAAAATTAAAGAAATGGTGTTATACCCCGCAGAACCTATAAGCATACTGACGCAACAAATCAGGCGAACACAGGAGCATGATGTAATAACTAAAAATATGTCTAAAATGTATAAACCAAACTCCACAAAAAGAAAGTTTCTTCCAAATCACAGTTCTGTTCCTTTCGGGTTCAAAAAATCGAAACCCACATTGTAAATTCATATTAATTAAATCCTTCAAGCATATTGGAACAGCAAATCAGCCGAACACAGAAGCATAATGTAATGACCAAAAATATTTCTGAAATAAAATCAAAATCAATATAAACTCTTTACTCTCATTTGAGAACATTTTCAAGTGACAGTTGCTGTCAATTTGGATTTAATGTCTTTGGTATCTTAGAACCATCGAAATGACAAAAAGTTTTTGGCGAATTAAAGAACCGTCTTCATTAATTTGAGGATAAGTGTTCGTGATGCCACCATTCATTGGTAAACTAGTACCGAAAGTGACATTTGGGCGAATTAAAGAACCATCTTTATTAATTTGAGGATAAGTGTTCGTGTTGCCATCATTCATTCACAAACCAGTACCAAAATTGTCATTTAGGCGAATTAAAGAACCATCTTTATTGATTTAAGGATAAGTGTTCGTGATGCCACCATTCATTGTCAAACTAGAAGCTATAAAAAGTCATTCGTTGGTACTCTAATTGATGTCGATGGGTTAGCTCCAAAAATATAGTTTCGAACACTTGAATAATGTTCTCAAATGAATCAAATGGTATGCCTATCAGTATCCAGTGCACATGTTTGCATGGACTATCTAGTGGGGAATCCTATAACGAGGTCACAAACACCTATAATAATCGTAGTATTATTTCCTCCCGGGTTGGCCATGGAAAACAGGTGTTTTTGTTCTTCAAAACAGTTATGACATTAATGAACGTTTTATTTTTTTTACCTCATCCTACAATACCAACATTTCATTATATATACTTATAAGTTAGGTTGGCCAGGCAGTCTAAGGCGTTGTATTTGTGTACGAAAAGAAAACAACGTTTTTCAAAACCGTTGACAAATGGTGACAACGTTTTTTCGAAACCGTTGACAGGTGGTAACAACGTTTTTCAAAACCGTTGACAGGTGGTAACAACAGTCACTCACCTGATGGTCGCGCACGTTAAAATGAATCGACCCCGTCGGTATGCTTTTTACGAAATTCCATCTTAATTTCCTCAAGTGCAACATGAAGTTCAGCATGTGGCAAGACTCTCACTCTCTTTCTCCCCCAACTCTAGACCTAATTTTACAATGTATCTCTTGCTCTTCAAACGTACACACTTCATGACACAAACCGACCTGAAATATAAATGCCGCTGTCATATTCTCACTTCAAAACACAGCATTCGCGACAAGCAAAAGCCATGTTTTTCTGTCAAATTATACACCTGGTATAGTATTTGACACAAGACAGACACCATGTTTTTTCCCTCTTAAATGATATATTTTGAAACACTCTGTTGTTTTTCTCCTAATTGATGTAATTTGACCCACCCTATAATTTTTTCTCTTAACTCATGTAATTTGACACACTCTATAGTCCTTTCTCTCAAATGATGCAATTTTAAACACTCTGCTCTTGCTTATGATTTTTTTGACAATCAATCGCCATTTTTATTTTTCTCTTACTGAACCGCCATGTTTTTTTCTCTTCCTGAACCGTCACTTTTTTTCCACTCAAACGTTGTATTTTGAGACACTTTGTATATACTTCGACAACCACCGTGTTTTTTTTTTGTTAAATGATTTGTTGGTACACCTGGTATAACACGTTGACAACGGGTTGCCATGTTTTTTTCCTCTTGAATGGTACATTTTGAGACACCCTGTTGTTTTTCTCTCAAATGATATGATTGTACGCCTTGTGTTGCATGGTGACAAGCACTCGCCATGTATTTTTCTCTTAAATGATGTATTTTGAGATACTCTGTTGTTTTTCACTTAAATGATATGTTGGTACACCCGATATACTAAGGTGGCAGTCAGGCGCCATGTTTTCTCTCTTAAATCGTGTATTTTGAAACACCCCGTATACGTTCCTTATTGGAATCGCACGTTCAAACGCTACGCCCTCGTTATTATTATCACACTCCAACACTTTGAATATTTCATCCACAATCATTTTTGTTTTTCCATATTATATTTTGAGACACCCTGAATATACTTTGACAACCACCACATTTTTCTGTTAAATAAATTAGTTGGTACACCCAGTATACCAAGGTGGCAACCAGCCGCCATGTTTTTCTCTCAAATCGTGTATTTTGAAACACTGTTGTTTTTTCTCGCAAATGATATGTTGGTACACCCGGTATACCAACGTAGCAATCAGCCGCCATGTTTTTCTCTTAAATCGTGTATTTTGAGACACTCTGTTGTTTTTTCTATCAAATGATATGTTGGAACACCCGGTTTACCAAGGTAGCAACCAGCTGCCATGTTTTTTCTTTTGAATCGTGTATTGCGAAACACTCTGTTGTTTTTTCTCTTAAATGATATGTTGGTACACCCGGTATACCTAGGTGGCAACCATCCGCCATGTTTTTTCTCTTAAATCGTGTATTTTGAGACACTCTGCTGTTTTTTCTCTTAGATGATATGTTGGTACACCTGATATACCAAGGTGGCAACCAGCCGCCATGTTTTTCTTTCAATCGTGTATTTTGAGACACTGTTGTTTTTTCACTAAGATATGTTGGTACACCCGGTATACCAAGGTGGCAACCAACAGCCATGTTTTCTCTTTCAAATCGTGTATTTTTTGAGACACCCTGTTGATTTTTTCTTCAAATAATGTATTCTGAAATACGCTATATACGTTCCTCATTGGAATCGCACGTTCAAACGCTACACCCTCGTTACCCCGCAATTTTTACCTATTATTTCGAACATCATTATTATTATTATCACTTTCATCGAATATTTCCATCCACAATCATTATTCTTTTCTTATTTAACCGATGCGCTCTTATCATTCAATCGTATATATAACATATTTTTACATTACCTTCTACGAAGCCTCCGTGGCCACATGGTTAGTGTCGTTCACTACCAAACAATGAATCAAAAGATCGACGGTTCAAACCCACAACGCTGTAATCTTTTTTATTCAACGGCGTGCTCGTCGGCTTAGGTTGAGTGATGGTGAAAAAAAGGAAAGTGGAGGGGGGTCGTTGAAGCGCCGCAATAGCTACTATGGTAACATTGGTTGAGAATTACATGGACTACATCATACCACAAAATCAAAAAAATCCACCAGGACCCAAATTCCATAAGGAGTTTGCGGGGTCCTTTACCAGAATAGATACTTCATCAAAAAATTAATTGGGAAAGAGACAGGGTTTCATTTTTTAATTGGAGTTTTCACTCATTCATTTATAAGTGCAATTTTTCATTTTATATTTTCAGTATATATAGAGAGTAGATTAGAGAGTATATCCATTTTGTTTTTTAGATGTACCTATATGATTAAAGATAAAAGTGGCAACTCTCATCATATTTTGTGTGTACTTCCTTCCTTTCCGAGTGATCCTTGTGTCTTTTCCCCAAGGCACGATTTTGTGCGTTTGCCATTTTACAGCGTGTCCACCCTTCAGGACAGCGTGTTTACTTGGACACGCAATATACCGGGTGGCTACGGAAGTATTGCCTACGGAATATCTAAGTTATTGTATGAAGTAGGTTTGTGAAATTTGGAGCGTCGATATAATGACATAAGAGCTAGAATTTGAGCATATTGACATGTCGAAGTTAACTTCCGGTCTGACCGGAAGTAACATTTCGAATGGAAACCCTATTTTTTTTTCTTTTTGCTTTATTCAGCATTCAATTCCCTTTCTAATGACATATCACAAGTTGGTATCTAACCAGAAACTAGATCAGAAAAAAATTATTATTGAAATTCACCGAGTAGGCTGTGGAAGCAAAATGAAAGCCAAAAACTGAAAAGTTGGCAATGGAAATCATACGTCACTTGATAACAGTTGCTACTACTGTGATATTTTATTTTCATTCGTCGGCGTTATAAAAAGCCGCCAAAAAAAATATTGGAAAAATTGGGAAAAAAACAATACTCTGTAGGTCCATAACTTAAATAGGAACATACAACTTTTTCTGGCCTGTACTATTCAGCATAACCATTCCTTTCTAATGATATAATAGAAAGTAATTTTTTGAAATGAAATACCAAAAAATCCAATTATTATTCTTCAAATAACGAAAAAACAGATTTATCGAAAAAAAAAATTCAAATTGATAGGATTAAAGATAAAATAAATTCAAAACAAATAATCGAAATGCATTCCCTCAGCGTCAATACATTTATTGACTCTGGTGATATTTTCATGTAAAACGTTTCTCAACATTTGGGGCGTGATATCTTGGAAAGCTCTACGAATTTTTACTTCTAGCTCATGTAAAGTTGTAGGCTGTGTGGAATACACCCTATTTTTAAGATTCCCCCATAGAAAAAAGTCGCACGGAGTAAGATCAGGTGACCTTGGTGGCCACCTGACTGGACCATGGGTTGTTATAAGTCTCTCTTGAAAGCGATTTTGAAGATAATTTCTCGCTATTCTTGAATTATGCGGAGGGGCGCCATCTTGCTGGAAGTACATTCTCTCAGTTCAGTTATTTCCGCTGGTAGGTTGTTAATGAATTCCGAAATTTCATTCGTTAAAAAATTAAAGTATCTCTCTCCGGTTAGTTGGCCTTGAAAAAGAATGGGGCCAACAATATGAGTTCCAACTATTCCTGCCCAAACATTCACACCAAATCTCTCCTGGAAGCCGCCTTGTCGAAACCGGTGCTCGTTTGCTATCGCCCAGTGCCTGGAACAAAAGACCGTTCACACTTTTAGCACTTTACACTTCGACTATCGACAACAATCCAAATAAAGTACAGTACCTACCTTGTATTATTCCTGTTAAATAATCCATTGTTGGTAAATCTTGACTCGTCCGTAAACAAGATATAATAGTTAAATAGGTGATTCTCAGCATTTTGTCGAAGAAACCAATTACAATATTCCAGGCGCCTTTCACCGTCATTTTCATACAAATGTTGATGCAACTGATACTTGAAGGATTTCAATCGATGTTTTTTCAAAATTTTCCTTACAGAGTCCTTACTTATAGCTAATTCGGCGCCAATCTGCCTTGAGGAAATTGTTCTATCATATTGTACTAAAGCTAATACATTAATTTCAGTTTCCTCATTAATAACAAATGCTTCTTGGTCTTCGTGATCATCAGGCTCAGTTCTTAATTTTTCTTCAAGCCACTGGAAATACCTTCTTGACGGTTGCTGCCTCCCTGGATATCGCTCTAAATACAATCGTTCAGCGGCATAATAATTTTTTAAACATTCACCATAAATGAGAAGCATGTCAATTTGTTCGGTTCGTGAATAACGGGACATTTTTTTTATATTCCACTAACTGATTTCGATTTCCAAACCCTTTTAAAATGGCAGAATCAAAAAGACTACTTCGAACGTCAAAATAATATGGATAGCAGCGTTCGTGACAGCTCTCATTCCTTTTTTGTTTCATTCCAAAATACATCTCAATCAGCCTACTTGTTAATATTTTGGTTCGAATGATTATTGCAATGGAATGATTATTCTGAATAGCACAAACATCGTCCATAGGTAGATATTAGAATATCTATGGACGATGGCACAGACCAAGTACGTTTATGTTCCTATTTAACCTAGAACCTACAGGATATAATTTATCATTCCACATTATTCTTAATTTTATTTTTGCGTATGGCGATAATCTGTTTTGTTATTTGAAGAATAATAATTGGATTTTTCGGTATCTCAGTTCAAAAAATTATTTTCTATTATATCATTAGAAAGGAATGGTTATGCTGAATAGTACAGGCCAGAAAAAGTTGTATGTTCCTATTTAAGTTATGGACCTACAGAGTATTGTTTTTTTCTCAATTTTTCCAATATTTTTTCTTGCGGCTTTTTATAACGCCGACGAATGAAAATAAAATATCACAGTAGTAGCAACTGTTATCAAGTGACGTATGGTTTCCATAGCCAACTTTTCAATTTTTGGCTTTCATTTTACTTCCACGGCCTACTCGGTGAATTTCAATAATAATTTTTTTCTGATCTAGTTTCTGGTTAGATACCAACTTGTGATATGTCATTAGAAAGGGAATTGAATGCTGAATAAAGCGAAAAGAAAAAAAAATATGGTTTCCATTTAAAATAAGAAAGTTGATGTTACTTCCGGTCAGACCGGAAGTTAACTTCGACATGTCAATATGCTCAAATTCTAGCTCTTATGTCATTATATCGACGCTCCAAATTTCACAAACCTACTTCATACAATAACTGAGATATTCCGTAGGCAATACTTCCGTAGCCACCCGGTATACCTTAAAAAATGCCTTGCGGCAACCATGCATTGATCATTGTTTACATCGTACGTATTTGAAATGTGAATACAGTATTTTTGTTAATAAAAAATCCTCTATTGATTGGCCTATTATGAAAAATGAATTCGAAGTCAATGATTTCCGAATATCCAACGTTTTATTTCGTTCCCCAGGGACTTGCATCTTGCGGAGCCTGGTCGTGTTTCGACGAATTCAACCGCATAGACCTAGAAGTCCTCTCCGTAGTCGCCCAGCAAATTCTGACCATCCAGCGCGGTATCAACTCTGGGAACGAAAAGCTGCTCTTCGAAGGCACCGAAATCAAGCTGGATCCGACCTGCGCCGTTTTCATCACCATGAATCCCGGCTACGCTGGCAGATCCGAACTGCCGGACAACCTCAAGGCTCTGTTCCGATCCGTGGCCATGATGGTGCCCGATTACGCGATGATTTCTGAGATCGAGCTGTATGCTTCGGGTTTCTTGACGGCGAAGCCTTTGTCCGTCAAAATCGTGGCGACTTACAGGCTGTGTTCCGAACAGTTGTCGTCTCAACATCATTATGATTACGGTAAATATCGAATTTTCGAGTTATTATTTGTTTCACTGTTTTTGCTGAAGTGAATGGATATTAATAGAAGAAAATAATGACAATCAGTAATAGAAAATTATTTATTGGATGGCAAAATCTGAAAGTGTATCAATAATAGCACAAAACAAAAGAGAGAAAAGAAAGAAAGTCTCTTTTGTTTTGTGCTTTGCAACGAAATGCGTGAAATGGTTGACACATTTTCAGTTATATTTTAAAATGTTTCGAATATTGTTAATCTAAGTGAATACTTAGAAATAGTTTACTTTTTTAATAGCTTATTGCAGTTGTCTCTACCGAGATAACACGCTGTTCATACAGTGTTTCAATATGTTCGTATTTCGTCATCTTGTTTTAAAAAAACTTGTGTCTACATAATGACCAATGAAAAAGCATTAGCTGTTTTCTTCAAAATATCCTCACGTTAGTAAGTTGTTTTTCTCATTTATTAGTGTTATTTGTAAATCATTAATAATTTTTCAGATGTCTTGAGAATGAAAATAAAGTTTTTCGAAAGCTTGACAATTTAGCAAATAGTTTTCCTACCAAGGCCTTTTTTTCTGACTGCATCCCCAAGGATATTCTTCTACTTAGGTTGAGAATATCTGAGTTTCACTGGCTATACAGGGTGGGTCACGGTCGATGGTACCTTAGACGTTTACGGAGAACGGGACATAGGATCATTCTGAAAATTTGGTTTCTCAAGTAGTTACTCTTGGTCTATCTATCTAAAATATTTTCAGCAATGCAGCGTTGCCGCTTATACCAGAAAGTAGCAGCATCTTTGTTATTTCAAATGGGTCACCCTGTATATTACCGCATTTTTGAACTTGTCATTCCTTTCTGATTATATTTCTGCCTCATACTCCCCTATACCTATCTCTAACGGTTTTTGAGATATTGGTTATTTTTCATATTTTTTATCCAAAACATAGCTCGAATTGAATGTTTATTTCTGCGGTATTTGGATTCTTAGGAAGTTGCAATTCTGTGTTTAGTTCATCAAGATCATGTACATTGATTCTGTATAGAGAAGTTTGTTCTGCGTTATACAGGGTCGTTCAAAATTCATGATCTTACTGCTAGATACGAAAAGGGTTCAAAGTTCGTTTTTTTAAACGGAACATCTTGTATATTATGGAATATCCTGAAAGATGACTAAATTCCCTTCGAATTGATATATTATGTTCCTATACCTAAATAGCCAGAATTCCGAGATAATAACAATTTTCACTTGTAATCTCCCAAGTGCTTGAATTATTGCCGGAAATTTTTCGAGTACATGAATTTTTTTTCAAAATTCATGTACGAGTTAAACTAACGATGGTATCACCTGAACTATTTATAACCACTGAAATATTGATATGTAAAACACTTAACAAAATTTTGATCAATAAAAAAAAAAATAAAAAAGTTGTTACGTTTTTGTCATGGATTGAACCATCGACCTATCGACTCATAGGCCGCATAGAACGTGCAGAAAATTCAATGAACGTACCCTGCATTACAACCAATGTACAAAAGTAAGTTTGTACGATAACAACATCATTTCATTAATTATATGGATCAAAATTGTAATCGAAACGACATTTACCGAAGCCTATAACTTCAGATGAAGACAACATAATAAATGTTTTGTAAAACAGGGTAAGTTTCATTGAATCTTCTGCACGTTCTTGCTACAATAAACAATTTCATCAGAACTTCGTTTGAATAGTTATTTACCTTCATTTCAATTATTTTTGAGTCACTTTCGTTAAAAACACACAACGGTATTATTAATAGTGCACTAATTGTCAAATTTTCATAATGCCATGTACCATCATGACATTTAATAGCCACCTTAGATGAATATGAGAAAATTTTTTTTTTGAAAATTTTACACCTCACTTTTGTAGACAATCAAAAAATTCGTTCTTGTTTAGATACCATGGCAACCATAAAAATTTCCGGAAATTTTTATCCTCCTGGCTACCCTGTGCGAAATTAATAAGTGGAAATTTTTCTGTCAAACATTGACATGTGACAAGTTGATATTTTGCTTTAATGTACAAATGGAGGTCTAGTTTTCATATGAAAGGAGATAATTATGTATTTACTAGATATTTGGAATGTGTCTGAAAATATTTTCTCCATGATTATTGCAGAAATTGTCAATTCTGAAATCGTATTTCAGAAGAAGTTCAATACACCATTTGTCACAAGTTTTTATCAGAAGTCCCGTAGCTCAGCGGTAGTGTTGCAGCCTATGAGTCGCTAGGTCGATGGTTCATTCCACGATAAGAACGTAACAACTTTTTAATTTTTTTTGTTCCAAATAAAATAGTTATTTATGCAACAAGTGCAAAAAGTGAATGTTTATTGCACTCGACGTGAAATTGTCCGACGAGGCCGTTAGGCCGAGTTGGACAACACGTCGAGTGCAATAAACAATTTTTGCACGAGTTGCATACAACATTTTTTCTACGTTCATGCAAAAAGCAAAAAATGATTTATTGAGGTGCGGCACTAGGTGTAGGAAAATGAAAAGCGCAATTTGAATACTTTATTATTAATATCGATTTGCATTGAGACAGGAACTAATACGTTACGAACAATTAAACTTTATTTTTACCCTCAATGTTGAAAGTGAATGAACAATTGGTGCAATTTTCAATATGAATATTTCGTAGTGAAGTACCTATATCTGCTAAATATGTAGTAGGTTTAAATGTTGATGTTTGTCATGATGACAGCACGTTGAAGTAGAATGACAGATGAGTGCAATAAAAACCTTATTGCACTAGTGCAATAAAGAACTTTTTTTCCACTGAATATAGTTCAATAAAGTTTTGCTTTTTGCATGAATGTAGAAAAACACATTTATTGATGAAAATTTTGTTAAGTATTTTACATATCAATATTTCAGTGGTTATAAATAGTTCAGGTGAAACCATCGTTAGTTATTTCTTATGAATTGTTGGATGATTTTCATTTCTCGGTGTGAAATTTTCTTACCGAATCCCGTAAATTTATCTCGTACATGAATTTTGAAAAAAAATAACGCAGAACAAACTTCTCTATACAGAATCAATGTACATGATCTTGATGAACTAAACACAAAATTGCAACTTCCTAAGAATCCAAATACCGCAGAAATAAACATTCAATTCGAGCTATGTTTTGGATAAAAAATATGGAAAATAACCAATATCTCAAAAACCGTTAGAGACAGGTATAGGGGAGTATGAGGCAGAAATAATCAGAAAGGAATGACAACTTCAAAAATGCGGTAACATACAGGGTAACTCACTTGAAATAACTAAGATGCTGCTACTTTCTGGTATAAGCGGCAACGCTGCATTGCTGAAAATATTTTATATCGATAGACCAAGAGCAACTACTTGAGAAACCAAATTTTCAGAATGATCCTATTTCCCGTTCTTCGTAAACGTCTAAGGTACCATCGACCGCGACCCACCCTGTATATAATACGTCCCTTTCATATATCCACTGTATCTACGAATTTTCATTGCTATTTTTATGCTAGTTGGCTATCATAAATTTTCATATACAGGGTTCATTACAACACCCTACTGAATTATTCAGCTATGCAAATATTTCAGGTATGCGGGCTGTCAAATCGGTACTGAGAGCTGCAGCCGCTCTGAAGCTGAGATATCCTGATGAGAAAGAGGAAATTTTGGTGCTGAGATCCATAATCGATATCAATTTGCCCAAGTTCCTTCATCACGACGTTCCATTATTCAACGTAACTAAGGCCCTGTTTTATTTGTATTGTTTATTCGAACTCAGTTGAGACAGCAGAAAAACTGAAATACCATTTTATGAAACAGAAGCGGAGGTTAATTTTTTTTTTCATGGTAGAACAAATATTTATTATTACTAATCCTATAAGGTGGCATAGGTTTTTATAAAAATTGCACGAGTTGTGCGAAGCAGAAGTTGTTTCTATAAGGGAAATAAAAGGACCTACCGGTAAAATCGGTGCTGCCAAATGTGACCAAATCGTGCCCCATTCGATTTTTTAAGGAAAACGAAATTTCAAAGCAAAATGATGGAAATAAATAATCATTCTATAAACAAAAATTAACGCTATCACTATCAGCATCAAAATCTTCTGTTTCAACGACATCAACATCGAAAGGTCTCCAGAATGCCATAACCGCACAGATAATCAATCTAATTAGTACTAACTAACTGAATAATGATATATGAATATATGCGTCTGAGTCTAGCTGCACCGCACTGTCTAGTAGCAAATAAAAATTAATTGGAATTCGACAGCCAGCGGCAAGTCAAAGACGTTCGGTCTCTGACCAATTATAATTCGACATCGGCTAACCAAAGGCATTCGGTTGTCATTTTGCCCACCAATTTTATGTGACAGAATATATCCACGTGGACTGCCAATCGAGTTGAGACGAGGAGCGGTTAGAGGATGACGTGTTATTTTTGCCTATGCAAATTATCAGCGGCGATTAGTATATTGATATAACCCCGTATGATTGCTCGGTTCTGTGCTGTCTCAGTTGAGTTCGTCAAGACTATAATCATTATTGAACACTGTTATTTCAGGGCATCACATCTGATTTGTTCCCCGGTGTCCACCTACCTGTACCGGATTATGTAATCCTGAATAAGGGGGTTGAAGATGCTTGTAAAACGAGTAACTTGCAATGCACTCATGTTTTTTTGGAGAAGGTGCAACAGTTGTATGAGATGATTGTGGTTAGACACGGCTTGATGATTGTTGGACTACCGTTTGCGGGTAAAACGAGTTCGTATCGGGTTTTGGCAGATGCTCTGGGACTTATAGAAGGAAGGGTTGGTATTAATTTTTGGGTTGTTCATACTATAGGTAGTTTTCATTTGAATAGTTATTTTTTTTTAAGGTGTCCATATGTTCCTGTACCGTTGCTTTACGTAGCATTTTTAATTTCATTTGATTTATTGTTAGACCTATGTATCTCTTCATGGAACTTACATTCCAACTAATAAAAACTGATTGAAATATAAATTCGATAGAGTGAATTTCTATATAATATTCTCAGATGTTTCAAACTAATTAGGAATTTTATTAAAACTCCTGAATCAAAAAAGAAACAATCGAACTATATTGGAGTAAATAATATTGAATCCCATCATATATTTTTGATAATCCTGTATTGACGTGAAAATTGACGTACAGCTGCAAACATATGTGGAGGAGCTCTATCTTGTAAGGTGAGCTGACCTCCAAGTCATCGTCTTCAAGTGGTTAAGTGATTGAAGTCCAAGAACTCTTTCTACACAGTTTTGTGTGAATGCGTCAAGATTTTTCGTACATTTCGATCTCAAATTTTCTGGTATACCTTCCAAAACTTTTCTTGAGTTAAATGTAAAATTGCAAATTTCAAACCCTCCTCTTCTTGAACTTCTATAACATTTTTATCTGTTCTAATTGCTTCATGATCTGTACATTTGCTATCTAAATAGTCATCTTCATAATGTTTCTTTGTTATAGCTCTTGATGCTTCGCTGAAGTCTACTGCATATTCTGTAGCATTTCTATTCTTGATGTATTGTGCTAAGCATGGGAAACATGTGGCTCCGAAAGTCATTACCATCATTTCTTAGGTGTCAGGGTCGTTCTTCCTTTCTCTTCCCCTCCAGAAAAAACGTTGATCTGTTCGGTCTTCCTTTTCTATAGCCACTTGATGAAACATCCACTGTATGTGATATTTTGGTTTGTCGGAAGGTATAAGAACGCTGGTCAATGGTCTTAGCACGTCAGGACCTTGTAATAGTTCAGAATTCAAACTAACTGATTTTGTTTTTGAAGCAGCATCAAACACAAGCCTCAGTTTCTTCTTATTTTCGTTGAATACTCCAAAAGGAGGTAAGTACCAAACTTTTTTGCTCTCCACAGTAATTTCATCTTCAGTCAACTTTCTCGCATATCCTTTCATCAAATAATCTTAAATTTTTCCACACTACTCTTTCTCGAAATTTTCATTTTTGTCCATCTTTCTTTCCATGCAATACAATCTAGTAAGAGCATTTTTCCGGTTATCTGGAAATTCGAAATCTTCGGTTTTCCACAAAAGGCCAGTTTCAAATCTGAAACCAATTCTTCATGTAGTGTCTTCCATTATTTTTTTGCACTTTGTTTCTTCTTTCGTTTTCGTCAATTTTTCTATAATTTTCACTCCAAACGATTCTGTCCTGAATGACTTCTTTACTAAATCATGCAACTATTCATATTTTTCGTCGTTGCAGATGTGATATAGAAATTTTTCATTATTTGTAGTGTGCTTGCAGTCTAACATGAATTTTGTCCATCCTAATACAGTTTTCGAGATGATCTGGCCATTATATTATAATTCCACTATTTTCTGTGGGATGAGCAGGTGGCATTGATCTTGTCCGATCAGAAGTAAAGGCTGTTCATTATAACACGGTTGAATTTTGATATTTGGATACCTAGTTTTCTAACCCCTGATGTCGAGTCCTTGTTTCGTCAATTTCATGTTTTTTATTGTTCTTATTCCATTCAATTGGAAATACTTGACGGATGTCGTGGGTCAGACAAACTAATATCTACCTTCATCGAATTGTCTTCCTGATGATTTATGTCATTTGACGATTGGTAGCACAGAGATTTATTTTCACCAACTAATTATAGTTTTTCTGCTAGAGACCGTCGATCCATCATCATAGAAAGCATATACATACAGGGTGTTTCTTAAGTACTTGTAGAAAATTCAGGAGCGTGTTTCTGACATCAAAATAAGAAGAAAAGTTCCTATAAATGTACGTCCGCAAGTTAATCATTTCTGAGATACAGAGTGTCAAAGTGGGATTCTTACTTTTATTTTTTGTAAAGTTTGATATCTAGGAATTTATTATTTGTTTTTTTGTAAACAATATATTCTAGGTCACTGCGAGCAAATGTTTTCGAGTTATAGAGATTTGAAATAATCGATGCAAGTGATTTGGAATGACAAGATTTTTAAATTTGAAATAAATTCAATAAGAAATTAGTTTTTTTACAATTAACATAAAATATGATTTTGTCATTGAAAAATCATCCTAGTTACCAAACTTTATCCGAATGTCACAAATATTTTGGAATTTATTCACAAAAAACAAAAATAAGAATTAAATTTGACACTCTGTATCTTAGAAACGAATAACCTGCGGACATATGTTTATGGGAAATTTTATTTCTTATTTCGACGTCAGCAACATGCTCCTGAAATTTCTACACGTACTTAAGAAACACGCTGTATAATGACTTCTTTTTCTTTTGATTTTATTTTTACTGGTAGAATTTTCAACAGTACATTGTAATCAAGTTCACATTTTCGGTTCGAATTTCTTCGTGTCTGCTGGTTATATCTTTGCTTTTATGGAGTAGGGGGTGATGTAATCCAGAACAGTTATCTATCCCACAGGAAGTCCTGTTGTAACCTTTATTATTGGAGAGACTCGATTTTTGACAGCAAATTGTTCTCTGTCACAATTTTCCTCCATCATCTTCTGAAATTTCTCTAAATTTCTCGCAATCTGGCAGCTGATGGTTTTGTGAACATTTCAGGCAGTTGTGCTCAACACTTTTTTCTTCGATTTGGTGATTGATAAAACGGTGTCTCTTTTTGGATAACTTGACGGATCTCTTCCCGAATTTTGTGTTCTCACCAATGGACTATCGATGTTACAGGAAATCGTTGCTCTCTTTTTTAGCTATTCGGAAAATACCTTCAACTTGTTGTCCGGATTTTTTATGAAATGTTCTCCCCAACCAAGACATAAAAAATAAGGAAGTTTTCTGGATAATTCTTCTGACAGCTGCATTTCATTCATATGGGATTTTGTATTGAGTGCTTCAATAGAAGATGTTAAGTGCAATACTGCATTCAAGAAGTGAATTAGGATATCTGTTCTACATTTAGCAGTTCATTTCCAAAGCATAATGGTTTGCAAATTACTCGAACTGATCAGCAGTGGTTTAACTATATCCCTTGCGCGACCACGAAGACATTTTTCAAGTCTTATCAGATTTTCCTCTTCTGAAAATTGACATGATTTTGTTCATCTTCTGAATTGGGAGATGAATGAAGCGGCCAGTCCTCTGGATCACCATTGAATAAAGGTAGTTCTCGAAGCGAATGACGATCAAAAAAGGTTTCAAGTTGTCCATGTGTATTTTTGTTTTCAAATTTGTAGTCCTTATCATTTTCCACCAGACTAGTACTTTCTTTGCTGTTCGATTTTTGATGATTCAAACAACAATCGTTCTGGTCTATGTCAACGTTATTTTTATCTGAATTGTTACTTCTGTTTCCAGAAAGTCCCTGTTCATAATTAATTTGATTTTGTTCTGAAATTCTCAGCCAGTTGTTAACTTTTGTTAGTGTTTCCATGATTTCTAAAAATTCGACTACCTGCTGTACTTAGTTTTCTTCTGCTAGTTTTATTTTCTCCTCTCATAGTTTCATTTTCTCCTCTCCTTTTTTCATTTTCTCGTCCTCTAGTTTTTCTTCCAGAGCAGCTTTTTGTCTAGCAGCTTCTGAACTTATTTGAACAATTTGTCTTTTTCACAAACTGGTTCATGTTGATGTCAGTCATGAATTACTACTACATAAATTGGAGAAAATAGGGTTTCGCGGAGTAACTTACAAACTATTAGAAAGCTGTCTCTCTAACAGAATTCAATATGTAGAAATTAATGAGAAATTGAGCTATCCAGGAATATTTGAATATGGTGTACCTCAGGGCACAGTATTAGGTCCACTTTTATTCAATATTTATCTTAATGACCTATTAAATCTTGAATGTAAAGGAAAAATTCATTGTTTTGCAGATGACACCGTTATTATATATGAGGCTTCAACTTGGAATGAACTTAAAAAAATTGTTGAGAAAGACATTAAAATAATTAAAAGTTGATTTGATGATAATATATTAACAATAAATTTTGAAAAAACTAAATATCTCCCATTCACTTCATACAGAAATACATTACCAAATTTAGGACCTCTCAATATTGATGACAAAAAAATTTATGAAACTGACTGTATCAAATATTTGGGTATAATGATTGACAGACATTTAAGATGGGATTCACAAATTCAGTATGTAATAAAAAAATTGAGATATCTCTTGTCGAAATTCAAGTTATTAAAAAAGTTTTGAATATCCATTATCTAGAAATATTATATTATTCACTTGTTCAATCACAACTAAATTATGGAATTTTGGGATGGGGTGGAGTTAATGAAAACTTTCTGAAAAATTTAGAAACTCTTCAGAAATGGTTTTTGAAAATAATCTATGAAAAAAATTATACATATTCATCTGACGACTTATTCAAAATAAGCATGAAAATGGATATTAGACAATTATTTTGTTATAATATTATTTTACATATATTTAAAAAGAAAGAAGGTATTCATTTCAACTCTCATATTTATAATACACGAAACAAAAATACTACTACTTTAAAAAATCAAGTTCGCAAAACAATAGGTCAAAAAATTTTTACTTATATCATTCCCCATTTGTACGACTCATTGCCAAATGAAATTAAGAGCATCAAATCATTTTTTTCCTTGAAAAAAAAAAACAAAAGAATGGATATCAAATAAAGAAAGACAATTTTTCCACAATTTCTGTTAACAAAATAGAAATCACAAACTGTCCATATTTGTTTTTTGTCATAATTATATATTATTATTATATAAATAACTTAATTTCCTTATTTTAATTCAGTCCTTACAACAAGTGAAACTTCGTAAGGCTTTTCCGGTTTATTTGCATCAAACAGACAATTGATTGTGGATTTTATACTGTACTTATTTATATATTATTGCAAATAAACTTATTATTATTATTATTATTGTCGTGATGACGCAAGATTTGTCATAACGAAGTTGTCAATAAAAAATCGTCACAAAGTTCTTCTGAAAATCTACTTCTCTCCACTCGTACATTTTCTCTTTCCACTATACCAGAAAGATTTCCTCCCTTCCACCTTTTCTTCATTTTTGTCATAGTGTACTTCAACTTGAATCATCGAAACAGATTTCTTCGACATATTTCTGTTTCTTTTGTATTCCTTAGTGGTTTTCTCGTAAACTCGAAGGACCAAATGTAAATTTACTTCTGTACTTTTCAATATTTGAAATCTCGCCGTTTATTCTCGTGAGTTTACAATCCTTTTTTTTTCAATTTCTGTCACTGTCACATTCACAATCTTTCTAAAACTATCATACAAATTGTTTCAAAATAAATCACATAAAAACATCAAAATAAAAACAAATCTTTCTCAACACAAGTAATAAAAGAAAGGATCATCTTGATATGCATTTATTTTTCATTAAAACTTCCACTAGAATTGATCGATTCTCAATTACATTACATCGATGTATCACAAGTATAGTGTTCATATTTAAAATTCTGAAGTAGGGGGTGCTGGGGATGAGTGGGTTGATAGCACAATGATGACGCGTTAGGTGAAAGAGTTCCCCTACGAAATGAAAATGACGGGTCTGAGCTAGTTTCAATTTTTCTACGATTTCGGAGATGAGGGGGTGAAGAGTTTCAACTGGTATGTATGTATAAATACGGAGCCATCTCATAGTTTCAAAAGTACTCCGATCTATGTTAACTTCAATCTGACATAAACAGTATATCTTGATGAAGGGGGGGTGTGAGCCTATGAAAATTATAATATTTCTACCTTGGGCATCGTCATTTTCCTGCTACCCAATTTTTTTCAGGGTGGTATGGATGAACATAAAACCATCTACACAGTGATGAATCCCAAATCCATAACATTGGGCCAGCTTTATGGTCAATTTGATTCAGTATCACACGAATGGTCTGATGGCGTTTTAGCTGTGACTTTCCGACAATTTGCCATGTCAACTACAGACGATAGGTTAGTAATAGCATTCTGTAGACAAAGTATGTCGATTATTTTAGACATGCTGAGATACAGGTATTTTGATTTATTGTTCACAGAAAATGGTTGATTTTTGATGGACCCGTCGATGCGGTGTGGATCGAGAATATGAATACCGTTCTTGACGATAACAAGAAGTTGTGCTTGATGTCTGGAGAAATCATCCAACTGGCGAATACCACCAACTTGATATTCGAACCGATGGACTTGGATGTAGCTTCACCCGCAACAGTAATTATTATTTAGAAATTACAAAATACATATTTGTGGAGATTCCATTATTTGTCAGTTGATGAATACGTATCAGAAAAAATAATGAAATATTTGGTTTCGATACGGTTTCCAATAAAAGATGAGTATCGCATGTATGGTTGCAGGGTTCTTATCTCAATACCAGGGTTGGTCTGACGACATTAGAGCCATCTGATTCTCGACCAGCAAATCAGGAACTAAAAAATCAAAGAGCCGCCGTCGAATGATGCTTCTGTGTATGTCAGGTGGAATGTGGTCTGGATTTTTATCCAGTTTATTCCCCAAATATGCCATGTCTCGTTCTCTGACAATTTCTCTCATATTACATAAACCAATCAAATGTCATCATTTTCTCAATCCGCACCAATGAGAACAATTCTTTCTGAAAACACACACGCAGAGAAAAGAATCGTAGGAATTACTAGAATCGTCAATAATCTAACCACGAAAAACGTTAAGAATATGGACAAACTTTGATCGTAGTGAGATGTACTCGTTAAAAACGTTCATACAGCCCTGAGAAATTATTGCTAGGTAATGCAGTAATTTTCATCGCAAAAAACAAAAATCGATCAACGGAGCACGACTACATAATATCGAATAACTACCCGCTGATTATTTTTTACTATAATTTATTAGTGAATCTGGAATAGGAACCCCCACCTTTTCAACTGTTAGATTTGATCAGAGAATTGTTTACTAAAGTTCGCGGTATATGTTTATCTCATTTGTAATATCGCCTGTAGAGTAATATTTACCACGACTAGCTAGTAGACTGATTATCGAACAGTTTACCACATTCTCGCCCATGATATTGTAAGCCAGTTTAGTACACAATACTAATATCAAAATGTACCATTTTTGCTATTTTACTGCTATTCTTACTGCTATTTTACTGCATATAATATATTTTCCATTCCATCTTCAAGTGATTGTAATCCCAAACTGCCATTGACGAAAGTCATCAAGCTCAATATTAATAAAACTACCGATTCGTTCATCAGCAAAAATATCACCGAAACAATTCCTAATAAATACCATATTATAGACATTTCAAAACGAGTTATCAACAAAGTTGCAGATGGTGACTTCTGATACGCTGGCTCCGTATGATCATTCGACTCATGCAGTTCTACAGTTGAAGCACCTAAAAAGCAATTTATTAACATCCAAATTTCTAATGATGAAACCTGACACACCTCCTCTACAAGTTTCTAGGAATGATGTGTGGAGTCTTTTCGAACCGGTTCTGCTGGCGGTCTTGACGCTATTAGACCAAGTCATATACAGGATCTTCTTAGCTACAGTTCAGGATCTGCTGGGGAAAAACTCTTGAACTCTTTGACAAAACTATGCAATTTAATGTTGATTGGTAATGTTCCCTCGGAAATATGTCCAATCAGATACGGTGCTTCGCTATGTGCTCTTAAAAACGAGATGGAGGAATCCTACCAATTGCAGTTGGTAGTTTTTATCGTCGATTAGTTGCTAATCTTTGCTGTGTGGTGGAAAGAGAAAATCTTGGAAATTACTTCCGTCCATCACAATTTGGATTTGGTTCTTCCAGCGGATGCGAGGCCGTTGTACATTCAGCCCGCTTATTCATCAACCAACACCCAAATCCCGAACACAGAGTATTGCTCAAATTGGACTATAAAAATGCCTTCAACAAGATTGAGAGAAAAATTATCCTGCAGAATATAATCAATTTGGTGCCAAAATTGTTCCCGTTTTTGAACCAGTGTTATCAATCACCTAGCATTCTGAATTTTGGGGAATATATTATATCGTCTGAGAGAGGAATACAGCAAGGTGATCCTTTAGGACCTGCTTTATTTTGTCTGTCAATTCATGATCTTATCAGGACTATATCCTGTGAATTTAACTGCTGGTATCTAGGTCAATCGCAGGTGTTATAGCTTCTGTCATGAACAATTTCAAGAGCATTATCCATAAGTCTAAAGAAATCGGCCTTGAACTGAATTTTGAGAAATGCGAACTGATATATCTTTCTAAAATAGATGAAGATTCATTCATTGAATTCCAACGATTGGCGCCAGGTATTAAGATAACCAATAAATCTGAGGCATCTCTACTTGGTGCTCCATTAACTATGAACAAGCTGTCTGAATGTCTACAGGATAAAACGAATTCACTCAAAATAATGTCGAGTAGATTAGAGAAGCTACCAGTACATGTTGCTTTCTTCTTGCTGAAGAACTACCTATCCCTACCTAAATTATTGTATATATTGAGATGTTGTCCAACTTGGAAGATTTCTGAAGACCTAGAAACATTCGATAACATACAACGTGATATCACAGAAAATATTATCAATATTACACTTACGGAACCATCCTGGAATTAAGCAATACTCCCAGTTAGCTTTGGTGGACTTGAACTACGTTCAGCATCTTCTATGACGTTGCCCCTTTTTTATCTTCTTTTTCGAGTGTATCCAAATTGATTCAAGCTGTCCTGCCAGCATCATTCTCGAACATTCCTGACCTCTTGTTTGTTGAAGCTGAATCACTGTGGTGTTCCAAAACTAGTTGCAAACTACGAGGGGAAGAGAAATCCATTCAGAAATCTTGGGATAACCCGTTACTTCAAATTGCTTCACAGAAAATGGTTGATCTGGCTTCATTAATTACAGAAAAGGCACGAATCAATGCTGTATCTGTGAAGGAATCTGGAGCTTGGCTTAATACTCTACCAGTAGCTTCACTAGGAACACTATTAGATTATGACACATTCAGGATAGCAGTCGCTTTGAGACTTGGCTTATCGATGTGTGCTCCTCATAAATGTGTATGTGGTGCTAATGATGAAGCCAACGGAGTTCACGGACTGAGTTGTAAAAAGAGTGTAGGTCGCTTTTCCAGGCATCATCAAGTCAACGATTTATTGAAGAGAGCATTGATCTCGACTGGTATTCCGTCAAACTTAGAGCCACCGGGAATAAGTAGAGATGATGGCAAACGACCAGATGGCATGACGTTAATCCCCTGAAGATATGGAAAACTTGCTGTGTGGGATTTCACATGTGCTGACACACTAGCTCCCTCTCATTTACCATCTACAGCGAAATCAGCTGGTGCTGCCGCCATTGCAAGAGAAAAAGTGAAACGTAATAAATATAGAACATTGACAGATAGCTATTTTTTTTATTCTGTAGCAGTAGAAACTTTTGGCGTCTTTGCTCCCCAATCTCTCGATTTCATTCAACAAATTGGCAAAAAATCGGAAAAAGAAACACAAGATCCAAGAGCTACCAAATTTTTTATTCAGAGAATAAGTATAGCCATCCAACTTGGAAATGCTGCATCAATCCTTGGAACTATACCAGCGTCTCGATCTTTCGATGAACTATTGCTATATCCACATGAACGCTACAGTTATAACAAGTTTTCTTCAAAATCTAGCAGTTTCAAATCGACTTCATTATCTTGCATATCCATTGACAGATGCAACCACCGTTCCAAAGACTCGAATAAAAATAGTTTCGATAAACGCAGCTCAAGCGCCGTCAGGGATTGCGTACATAGCACTGCCAAAACAAAAGTTGATTTGCAGACTTCTCCGAAACTCACAAGATCAACTATATCTCCATCTAACTCACTATCCAGCAGCCTCAACTCAAATTCCTTACCTTGACAAGGACAATCACCGTATTAGAGTCTACTCAGAAGACGATAGCAGTGGCGAACGCAGCTCAAACAGCTACAACATCTTCAGGCCTGTGGTACACGGTACTGTTGAAATACTAGGTCTCAATGGGTTGAAAAATATTGGAAGCACCTGTTTTATGAACAGTGTTATCCAATGTTTATCAAACACGAGATGGTTATTAGAGTATTTGAGGAAGGATGCCTATACAAGAGACATAAACACAAGTATCTCTAGTATGAAGGGAGCCTTAATCAATGCCTTCGCAGAGGTGATAAAGGAGCTATGGTCAGAAGATTCTTCTGATCAAGTGGTAAATACAGTCTCTTTAAAGAGTCAAATACAAATATTCGCACCTCGTTTCATTGCTTACTCCCAGCAAGATGCCCAGGAGTTCTTGCGATACCTTCTGGAGGGTCTTCACGAAGATGTGAACAGAATAACGGAGAAGCCAAAACCCATTCTGACGGAGATAGTAGAAAAATAAGTGACGGTGAGACGGCGCAAGAATCTTGGTCGAAGTACTTAAGAATGGACAATTCCAAAATCATTGATAATTTCGTTGGCCAGCTAAAGTCCACATTGAAATGTACGTATTGCGGGCACTGTTCTGTCACCTTCGATCCGTTCTGGGACCTATCATTACCAATACCGCAACGAGCAGGCCAACTGAGATTATCACAGTGTTTAGATTCGTTTACGAGAGAAGAAACGTTGGATAGCGACGAGAAGCTAACATGTGCTAAATGCAAAGAGAGAAGGAAGTGTACCAAATCCCTATAAATTTACAAGTTCCCCAAAATTTTAGTGATACATTTAAAAAGGTTTTCTTCGATGGATCGATTCAGAAGAAAATTGAATGTAACCATCGATTTTCCGTTAGAGGGTTTGGATATGAGTAATTATGCTGCGGACAATGTAGCCCCTTTCCGCTACATTCTGTACGCATTATCAAATCATAGTGGGACTACCTACAGCGGGCATTACTCTGCCTACTGTAGGCATCCGTATGCGGGCACGTGGCACGAATATAATAATTCTCGCGTATCCCCTATTTCATCCAGATCCCTCGTGAACGGAGAAGCTTACGTTCTGTTTTATGAACAAGAGGGCACTAAATCGCACCTTTGAGTTCATATTTAGTTAATTTCAACTGTTGAGACACTGAGACGCTCGAGACACAACCACCGTATTTTTGTCAAAATGTACCATTTTCCGCCCCCTTCAATTCATCAAAATTTTATAACAACATACCATGTGGTTTGAAAGTTATCAGGAGGAAGAACTATTTACAACCGAACTGTATGTTTTCTTCAAATACCTACCCCAGGTAGCACATCTTATCGGCTGAATCTTGGTTCCATATTGGGCCAATATAGATATATTGTAAATGAAAATTCAATATTGGTTCAATATGGGTGAATATTCAAAAAAACAATATTATATTAATAATATTGGTGGAATATCGGTTGAACTAGTTTTGAATGTAGATTATCACACGAAATATTGGGTCAATATTGGTTGAATAATTTCTACCAATATCGATAATACAATATTGGTTATATATTGTTTTCCACATCTAGAATAAATATTGCAATCCAAATATTCCAGTCATATCGATTATAGGGGAAAAAAACTATATTGTATTTCCAAGTTTGTTAGAATATTGGTTGAATATCATTTCCACTTTATTTGACAAATTGTAATAACTCATATTGAGTCAATATTGGTTGAATGATATTTACCAATATCGATAAAACAATATTGTCTTCACATCGTTTTAAAAATCTAGAATAAATATCGCAATTCCAATATTCCCCTGATATCGATTCTAGGAATAAAAACTATATTGTATCTCCAAGTGTGATTACACATTGAATATCATTTCGCCAATATTCAACAAATCTTATGAATTAATATTGGGTCAATATTGGTTCAATAATATTTATCGATATCGTTAAAACAATATTGTCTTCATATTGTTTCCTACATCTAGATTGAGATGAAATTTGAATATTGGCCGAATATTCAATGAAACATATTGAAATTATATCATGATCAAACTTTAATAAAAATCCGCTAGATGGCTCTACATATACAACGTCTTCTAAAACCTACGAAACAATATTAAATACTTCCTTTATCTTGTTTTCAAGACAGCTCACTCAGTGGTTATGGCGATCAAAAGACAGACTCTGGTGTCACCTTCATCAACTAAACGACATTTAATAATTTACCAAGGTATATTGACATCCACCAATATATCCAAATGATATTGTACCAATATCGATAAATATTGTACCAATATCGATAAATATTGTACCAATATCGATAAATATTGTACCAATATCAATAAATATTTTGAGGCCATTATTGCTTCAAGAATATTCCACCAAAACTATTTCTAAAATATTCAAACAATATTCGACCAATATCGCAAAATGTTCACATACTACTTCTCGACAATATAACTTTTAAATATTGTGCCAATATTGTCAGAATATTGTACCAATATCGCCGAACATTTTGAGGCCAATATTAGTTCAAGAATATTTTGCGAATATTATTCAAGTAATATTGGACCAATATCGCCGAATGTTCACATTTTTTTTCTCGCCAATATTGCATTTCCAATATTTCGCCAATATGTTCACAATATTGTACCAATATTTTACCAATATAGGTGTGCTACTTGGGTACTATTCTTGTTTATTAATTTTATTGACAACCATATATGTAATGCTGTCAATACTAACGTCATTGAAGGTTGGGAAGTGTCACATTACACACCTCTACTTCCCGACCTCACTTCCCGCCCTCACTTCCCGCCCTCACTTCCCACCCTCATTTCCTGCAGTCGTTTCATCTATTCTAGATGAAAATTTTTTATATTTAACTATATAAACTATGAACCAAAATACAACAAACTACTTATTGATATTAATCGTTGAATTTGAATTATTGTAAGCGTTTATTGAAATATTTAGGCCTGTACCAGCGCTGGACCCTCCAACAGTTGTCACTTTGGGCGACAAATTAATTTCATGTTGAATGACTGAGGTTTGTGAACTACTTGCAATAGCTACAGAAGACATGGCACATTGGGACAGCATAGTGGCAGTTTTCGTTTTATTCTCTATTGAGTCATCCACATAACCTTCTGCCACATTACTAGATTTCCATCCTCCCATCAGCCTTTTTAATTGGAGTACACTTGCACCACCGTTGGCAAGTAATGTAGCGGCGGTTCTTCTGAGTGCGTGTCCTGTGAAGCCTTTCCAGTTCTCTAAATTAAAAAAAGTAGCAATTTTTTGGAGAAAATTAGCTATTGTATTGTTTCCAATTGGTTGATTTCTTGCTATTCCTCCTCTGAGTTGAACAAAAAACCTATCGATTTCTATGTTTTTTCTCAAATTTATGTAGTCTCGAATGATCTTCACCCATACTGGATCAGTAATGAGAAATGATCTATTTGTATGTGTTCACTAATTCGTCTGTCCGACAAGCTCCAGATACTCCTATTATTAATGCTACCATAATACCATAATACCAGTATACTTGTATTAGCTCAAACACGTTTTTTTTAAATACTTATTTAAAGAATCACAAATAACTTATCTTTATCGGTAGAAGATTATTTGGAGCTTCATTTAAAAAATCCTCTATATTCTTCCTCGAAAATACGTTCGATTTCTTGGGCCGAAAGCCCACATTTTGTCGTTTTAGGAATGCTAGCAGTTTCCCATGTCTCGAAATATCAGTTTTTTCTTCAATTTCTGAGATCGTTCGTATCATACTGTACATTGACCACAAAGTAGACGGCTTCTTTTGTCTGGTATGTTCTCCAAAATATGCCAGGAGTACACTTTCGGAACCCATATTTTTAACCTTTTTTTCTTCGCACCACCTCCTATATAATTCAATGGCTTTTAGATACCGATGATTACTTTTCTCTGGCACCAAGCCCTGGACTGCTGCGTGAGCAGCCTGTCGTAGTTTTGGTGGGGTACAATCCATAAATTCTTCATCGGAAGACATATTTTTCTATTTAATATTCCCGAATTTAATATCTTTATCTGACATTTATTTACATTGATGATTATTTTTCTTGCAATCAATAAAAACCATCAATTTAAAGCTATGATGTACTTTCAAACCAATCACAACATTATTATAGCGGGAATTTTCTACTTAGATTATTGCCTCGGGAATATTCGTGGTATTTTGTTTTTATTGTGTGACAACACCTGATACTTTTGATTTGATGTCTGTCATCAGTTTTCATGCAAATTGAAAAATGAATTTAGATAACCGTAATGAATAAAAATGTTATTAGAGAATGTGTCTATGATTGGGGCATCTAAAAATAATCTATCGAATACCACACGAGAGTTCGATAAAGTATAAAATACTTTTTCAAACTTGTTGCCATTTGGCAATAGCCACACGAGCCCCTCGGGCTCTCGTGTCTATTGCCTGGCAACAAGTTTTCGAAAAATCTGTCGAATTATTTTCACTTTATTCTCACTCTCTTGTGGTATTACAACTGACAATTGTATACCCCGTAGTCACGGTAACAATATATCTACTTGACTATTCTGAGAAAACCGCGTTCTTGGTAATTTGTCCTTAAATGTAATATTTTAGGTATGTTCAGAACGAAACAAAGATTTATTAATTTTGATCGAAATATGATGGTTGTAAATAAAATAAATAATAAAATTTCGCGGATTTGTGAAATGTTGGCCGAACGCGCGCTTATACAAATCTCGGTAGGAAGTTTCATTCCTGTCTCGAAATCATAGCTAACTAATCTCACGACAGGAATGAATCTCTTCCCACCTCGGTGTGTATTTCTTGCTGAAATCTCTGCAATCAGTATCTCACTCTCAAATCCCATTTGGTAACATTTTGAATGATTTAACTTTCAGTGTATATTGTACTATAATATAAAATTATTACTTTGTGATAGTAACATTTGATTTAGGTCTGTATATTACTCAAAAAATCAATTAAATAGAGAAGAGATCGATGTGTATTGATTTTTAGGTCTCCAGGTGTGGAATGATTTACATGGAGCCATCGTCTTTGGGCTGGGAACCTCTTTTACTTTCTTGGCTGAATACTTTGCCATCTTTCATCAATAATGACTTCTACAAGACAATGATCTTCAACTTATTCATCAGATTCTGCAAACCTCTCATATGGCTTATTCGGAAAGGTGGAGTACGGGTAAGAATTAACAAAAATGAATGTACTGGTGAATTTTGAATGAACTGAATTTCCGAAATTAACCTTTCCAGTCATTTTCAGAAAAAATATATTTCGAAATATTGCATTCTGAAGTAACTCTTATCCAGTTTTTGATTTTTTATTTGATCAATTTATCGATATAAAAATTATTGGAAACGCCGAACTAAACTACCGAATTCAAACGATCAGACGCAGAAGAAGAGCCAGGAAGCCGGAAGATGTCAGTGCACGAGTAATTCTGATTGGTCAATCGCGGTCATGTCCGCTCCATCCCAAATTTCAACCAATCAGATTACAAGGAGATGCTGACGTCACAGCTTTAGAGCTTTTGAATTTATACATATGGAAATCACGTTTTCAATGTTGAATAATATCAGTTTTTCAAAATTCAGGTTGGACAAATGGTTATGACTATTTTATAAACTGCTCCCCATTACGTCAAGTGAAAAAATGTGCATATTTGAAAATACAGGAAATACCTATTTCTTCATCCTTCAATGTACCTATAGTGAGGACCAAAAGTCCGTCGCCCCCCCTGTAACTTCTTCATTCTACATATTACTAAAAAATGTTAAATACATAATCAAAACATAATTCTGTTGGTTGGTCACAGAGGGCACTTGCAATTGCGTCCTCTGATGCTTGAGGAACGTTGCACAAGTACCTGTTATATTTAATTCAATACCCGTCGTGGTCATAGCCAGGGGAGTAGTTGTTTTCTGACAGGTACTTGCCATATTAAGCCTACTTAGTAGGTGTATATGGGAGTAAAGGGTTCATCATCGGTCGGCAACGACTATTCGTTACATAATGTAGGGTTTCACTCCATCTCTGTAATAGTTTAAGTTAAATCCAAACATAGTGTCTCAAAAAAGCCCAGCTAATTAGAAGTTAATTTTTTTAAATGGAACACCCTGTATTTCATTGCATTATTAAATTCTACATTAAATTTTGAACAAATTTGATTAATGGTTTTTTATCAAAAAAGTTGATAGTTTTGGAATTATGAACACTTGTAAATAATTATTTCGGCTACTTTTGCATCAGTTCACGAATAAATTAATGAGTTAGGCTATGCACGCTAGGCGCGTTTATTAAATCCATGACAACGAAAAAAAAACACCGTTTTTGCCAAATGTCATTGATATTTTGTTGGTTTCTGAAACTTTTTTTCAATTTCTCTTGTTGATTAATATGGCTCGTTCAGTAGCTGACAAAGTGGAAGCCGTTATTATATTTGGTGAAGCTAACCGAAATCACCACGCTGTTATTCGCATTTTCAATGAACGGTTTCCGGAACTATCAACTAAGCAAAGAGGGTTTTAAAACAAAATAAATTCCATCCTTACAAAATTAAAATTCTGCACCAATTGGTTGAAGATGATACGGACCGGCGACTTTAATTTTGCGAGGCCATGGCAGAAAGAATGGTTGCAAATCGACTTTATTTGTAACACATCTGCTTTAGTGATGAAATAGTTATTTACATACCAAGGGAAGAAAATCATGCTTTTCCTCCCGCGGATAGTTCCATTTTCCTCCCTTCTTTAGGGGTCGAAAATAAAGTTTTCTAGTGAGGTAGTAGAAAAACACTTTTTACCTAAATAGTGAATACCCAGAAATGTAGATATTGGAGAGATGAGAATCCCTATGAGTTCCGCGAGGTGCATACTCAATTTCCACAGAAAATTAATTTTTGGGCTGCAAGACACAATAAGTCCCATTATCGATGAGATTGTTGCGCAAAACCCACATGAATTTTCCTTGGATGGAGCGCCACCACACTATTTTCAGGAGGTGAGAAATTACTTAGAAGAAAAGTATCCAGGTAGGTGGATTGGACGTCGAGGTACAGCTCGCTTACCGGACCTCACATCGTTTGATTTCTTTCTCTGGGGCTATGTGAAATCCGTGGTTTTCAAGACAGTTTGTGGGTCGTTAGATGAACAGCGTCGTCGAATTATTGAAGTGTGTTCAGAAATAATACCTCAAACCTTGTTTAATATTAGGAAAAAGTTTACAACCCGACTATTTATGTGTCAAGAAATACAGGGTGGACATGTCGAACATCTTTTGGAATAGATAAAAACTCACCGTTTTTAGTTATAAATCAAAATATCCCTTCAGTTTTCAATGATTCTTGATCTGTATTTATGGACTACCTTATTTGTTATTGAAATGTTTCAACATTTGTACTAGTTTTCCGTGAGATTCAACAACTTTAACAATTATAAAATGGTACGACGAGGTAAGTTACACATGGTGCCCATCAGCAGTTTGCAACATTGCATAGCTTTCAAAAAGTTAGGATAGGAAAGTGGAATCCATTGTGATACATTTGTTACCATTCTTTCCCTGAACTGGAGCAAAAGTAGTCGAAATTATAATTTACAAGTCTTCATGATTCCAAAACTATCAACTTCTGTGATATAAAACTATGCATCAAACTTGTTCAGAATTTAACGTAGAATCTAATAATGCACTGAAATACAGGGTGTCCCATTTGAAAAAAATTAACTTCTAAGTCGCTGTGCTTTTTTGAGACACTCTGTATGAATGAAACTTAAACCATTGAAGAGACCGAATGAAACCCTACAACTTATGTATTGATCATTTTTTTGTAATATGGAAAATGAAGAAGTTACGGGGGGGGCGACGGACTTTTGGTCCTCACTGTATCTGTAATGTGACAGTACATATTTTTCAGGAAATAGCCACGACCTCTGACCACAATCTAGTGAGAGCTACGACGAACCTTTTCGACTGTTTCATGGACGACTTTTACGATGAGAAATACAGAGAGCAAGTTTCAGATTTAGATGTACGAGCTCAGATAGAAGGATCGTTCTTTTTCGCTTGTATCTGGTCGATGGGAGGGACCCTAGACATCAACAGCAGACAGAAGTTCAGTTTGTTGTTCAGAGGTTTATTGGAGAGAGAATTTCCAGAAAAAATTCAAACTGCTCTGGGAATACCGTTTGAAATAAACAAACCAGAAAAACCGTACATCTTCACTTTGCCTGCTGTAGAAACTGTTTTCGATTATCGTTTCATCAAAGAGGTGAACAACCATTCATTATTTCATGCACGAGTTACTAGAAGTGAGAACATTTAATAATTGTGCTCCTATATTTTAGTAGGGACTTCGATACCATCAGGCATGACATTTTGCTGACAACTTTGAAAATTTGTGGTATATGTCTAGAAAATCTGCAATTGATTCAATAATATTTTCCCGGTCGCCTGTAAGATGAAATATGAGCTGTACGAAACTCAGCAGTGGTGTACCCCAAGAATGAATCTTTGGTCCCATTTCGTTCACAATATATAATATTCATATGTATTACTGTGATACAAAAATATGTCACTAACTTCTTCTTGTCTTAAAAATTGATATTGACATAAAAAAATCTAAAATACCGGCCAAACACTCTCTGAAACTCAATGCCAATAAATGATCCTCGAAAAAATCTGAAGAAGTAGCTCACTTCACACCAGTGTTAACATACCCGCTCTAAAATATGCTTTTTATGTGAAAAACTTGGATTATTAATAGATACATAATACGATTTCGAGAATTCATTACTGGCTGTGTAATTTAAAAATGATGAATACAAAATAAATTGTGATTTATCAATACATTTTCGATTTACAAACTATCTACTCTTTGCCCATATATGTTCAATAATCACTCAAACTGCTTCTTTTGTAAGTACAAAATAGAACTTGATTATGTCAATGAATACTCTAACATTTTGAGTGAAAAGGGTTTTGTCGTTTATTAACGAATCCACCAGAAACATAGATAGACAAAAATCATGTTTTGATAAAATATTTTTTAAAAGTAGTGAAAATTCTGATCTTCAACCCCATCATCTTTGAATATCCAATAACTGAACATTTCCCGCCATTCTACAAATTTATATTGAAATTGAGCATAAATATAAATATAAAAATTTACCCGACTGTAAAAAATTACATGAACATTTTTCAAATGAAAATTGGAATGATTACTGCAATCTAAAAACTTCAGGTGAATTAGCAACTTGTCCATTGAAAAAAAAAATCAAAAATGAATCGAGAAAAGTACAGATAGAGTAAAGAACGAAAGTATTGATAGAAAAAGAAAAGAATGGATGACTCTAGTAATATTAAAAATATTACTACCTAGTGAATAAAAAAAAACGAAATGTATAAAAAACTGAAAAATGGTTATAACAAGTTATAATAAGTACTCTTATTTAACAAAAATTAGGTCAAAATATAACATAATAAAGCTCAAATAGGAAAACATATGAAGATACCTTGATAATGATTTTCCTGTAGTTGATAAGGATATGAATCAGACCAATAGTGTCTATTAAGAGATTTATGGTATGATATAGAAAAATTATGCAATGAAGAAGAAACTTCCAGATCTATCAATGAAATTGAAATGACCAATGGTAATGTAACAACTAATCCAATAATTATGTCAAAAGAATTTACAGAGTACATTTCTCAAGTTGGAAGCAATTTAGCAAAAAATACAAAAAAAATTAGAAAATGTTCAATACCATCGACATTGAACTGCTTTTACATTAAAGAAACCAGTCAAAGTGAATTTGAAGATACCATGACGTCTTCAAAAACAAAGAAATATCCTGGACTTGATAAAATTACTAGTGAAGTTTTTAAAACGGCCACTAAAATAATGTCTGAACCTCTGGCTTACTCAATAAATTCAATTTTCTCAATAGGCGTTTGTTCAAAAATTTTCAAAATAGGCATCATTTAACCAATTCATTAAAGTGGTAATAAACCCAGCGTGAAAAATTATAGTCCGATTTCATTAATATCCAGCATATCCAAAATATTTGAATAAATACTAAAAATTTGAATTGAAAACTTTGACAGTTTTGTTTTGAAAGAAAAGTATCTACTCAAGATGAAATCTGTTTCCTTACAAATTATGTATATAAATCACTTGACACAAAAATCCATCAATATCTATATTTCTTGATCTTGCAAAAGCAATTGAGACTGTCATTCATGAATACATAAATAGGGTTTCGCGGAGTAACTTACAAACTGTCAGAGAGCTACATCTCTAACAGAATTCAATATGTAGAAATTAGTGAAAAATTCAACAATCCAGAATTATTTGAATATGGTGTACCTCAGGGCACTGTCTCAGGTCCACTATCATTCAATGCCTAATCTTAATGGTAAAGGTAAAATGATTTGTTTTGCAGATGATACCGTTATTATATATGGGGCTTCCACTTGGAATGAACTTCAAGAAATACCAATTTCACAGGAGATCTTTATTATTGCCTTTCAAAAATCTTCAATTTGTCAGTTTTTTTTGTAAATTCAATGGTCCGGGAAACATTGAAGAAATGGAAAATCAAGATATTGACTGTACTAAGATTAAAATTGGAATTCTTAGGAACTACGAGCCTAACCGATATGTCCGAATCGGTTTTCATCAACTCTATTAAAAAGTGAAAACTGAAAAAAGTTGAAAAAATTAAAAAAAAAATTGGAACATCGTAAAGTTGAAAACTAAACAAAACATCGAAAACATGTAAATGTAAAGTTATAATGTCGTTGAACAGATTTACAAAAAGTGTCAACAAAGTTTTTCCATATCCTGGAAAATAGTATTTTTTTTAAATAAAAACAGATAGACGGCAACGATTTTGATATTTCATAAGATACATTTTTAGATCGCTTCCTGAAAATCTACAATAAAAGTGAATGCTTTTTTTCCGAAATATCAATAGCCCAGGAAATATTAAAAAAACGATAAATTAGGGAATTTAGGAAATTTTTTCCAATTTTTTTCAAACAACGAAAATTCGAAAACGAAACGGAATATCGAGAAAGTGCTAGAGAACTGTTTCTTTGGCCTCAAAAAGGTCTACAATAAGTTGCTGAATTTTTTTTTTAAACTTATTAAATCAACAGAACATTGATTTATTTTCTAAAACCACCAAAAACTCGACAGACAGATTTTCGAATTTCACAAAACACCATTTTTCAACACTATTCGATCTTCAAAAAATGTTGATGATTTTTTTCCATTGTATCAATAGTCCGGGAAATATCTCAAAAAAACAAAAAATCAAGGACTTTGAAATTTAATTTTTTTTCATAAAAATATCAAAAACCAAACGAGATTTAGAAAAAATGCATAATATATTACAATAAAGGAAGTTATATCGACTGGGCTGATAGTATTATTTGAATGATTTATTGGGGATGTAGTAGGAGATGGCCACTATTGAATTATACTCTTGGGTATTGCCTGAACTTTCGAAATTCTTTATTTAATTTTCAAAGGCATCTTAAAAGATTTCTGGTAAAAAATGGTAATATTCAAATATTTCAATCTTTTACTTACATTGTGAGATTCATAGTTGAAGCAGTACAATAAAAAACATTGAAAACGTTCCTTACAAAAAGAAAAAACCAAGCCTACAGCAAATCAAAAGATTTTATTAAATTAAACAATGTGTTGTCATGTTTCAACCTTTTACACAAAGTTAATTGGCCCACTCGGGTTCAAAATAGCAGCCTTTCCACCATAGATAACATATTCATCAACTTCCATAACGAAGGAATTGCTGCTGTTTTAGATAATAATATTTCTGACCACAAATATATTTTCTATGAAATTGCGGAAGCCACTCAAATCACTCAAGGTAACTCTTTTTTTCACCATACAAGAATCTATAATGATGAATCTCACAAGATGTTCGAAACTGCGCTCAGAAATGAAATGTGGACTGAACTTTTGGAAATGAATGATATTGATTTAGCTTTTGATTTTTTTGTGCGAACATTCTTTTTTTATTTTGATACGTGTTATCCTTCACGACGGGTGTGTAGTAGACCAAATGTTAAAAAATGGGTGGACAAAGATGTCAAAATTTCTAGCAACAAGCTCAAAGATCTTTTTCTACTGAAAAATAAATACCCGGTGCTGGCTGATTTTTATAGAAAATCGAAAAAACGACACTCTTTACTTTTAGAATCCAAAAAGAAACAATATTATCAAAATACCATCCGTAACTCTGATGATCCTGGTAAAACTGCCTGGAAAGTAATATCCGAAATGAACAATAAAAATAAAATAGGGCACAAAAATATCAGCGTGCTTCATAATGATGTAAAAGTGGACGACCCAGTAGTTGTATCAGGTCTGTTCAACGATTTTTTTAAAAGTGCCCCACTAAAACTTAAAGAAAAGATAACCCAACCAAATACTATACTGAATAATACGCAAGAAATTCTTTCATCTTCCTTATTTCTGAGACCATTCTCGCCTAACGAACTGTTAGTTTTGTTGAATAATAAAATCAAAAATAAAACCTCCGCAGGTCCAGATGAAATACCCAGTTTTGTATTGAAAAAAGTCTTGAATGTTATAATTGATCCTTTGACATTTTTATTGAATCTCTCTTTCGAAACGGGGAAATTTCCGACAACCCTAAAAAAAGGAAAAGTTATTCCAATCTATAAAAAAAATAGTCCAGATCACTTGGAGAATTATAGACCAATAACGATATCTAGTGGTCTATCGAAAGTGTTTGAATATGGATATTTGGATAGGCTGATGAATTTTCTCAATGAACACAATATTTTGACTAACAGCCAACATGGTTTTCGATGTGGTAAATCTACAACGAGTGCTATCTATGAATTCTATAACAATCTGATTAACTATTTAGAAAAGGGAGAGATCCCAATGGGCATTTTCTGTGATCTTAGTCGGGCTTTCGACTGTGTGGACCACGAGATTTTGATATCTAAGCTGTACAACTATGGAATTAGAGGTGTTTGTTGGGAATGGCTAGTATCGTTTCTCAAATATCGTTCTCAGTATGTGAGTCTGAAATATAGTGAAAATAATATAATGCGGAATGTTGCATCTAGCAATACTGATATCAATATAGGGGTTCCCCAAGGCTCTGTCTTGGGCCCTGTTCTATTTATATTATATACTAATGAAATTACGAATTCATTTCCTAATATTAAGATGACAATTTATGCAGATGACACTTCCTTACTTATATCTCACAAAAACCAAGTGAAACTAAAAGAAATCTGTGAAACCACTCTCTCTCAATTGGTTGCCTGGTTCAACCAAATCTCTCTATATTTTAATGCAGACAAAACTAATCTTATAAAATTTCATACCTATCAAAGAGAACTCGTGGATATAGATATAATTTCAAATAATACACCTTTGTCAATAAATAACAGTTGTAAATTTTTAGGAATATTCGTAGATTCGCATCTAGATTGGAAAGAACATTGCAAGTTCTTGATTTCCAAATTTTCATCTCTTCATTATATGTTCAGGAATCTCAAACTCGTTTTGACAGAAAAACAATTGTTGAATGTGTATTATGCACAAGTGGAAAGTCGACTGAGGTATGGTATTTGCCTATGGGGTGACTCTACATTGTCGAATAATGTCTTCATTTCCCAAAAAAAAATTATTAGGTGTATTGCTGGTGTGAAAAGAGACTATTCATGTCGAGAAATTTTCAAAACATTTGATATTCTGACCTGTACAGGTCTCTACATTTTTGAAGTTTGTGTTTTTGTGTTCAAAAACAGGGACTTGTTCTCCATTAATACCGACTTCCACGCATACAACACCCGTCGTAAGGATGATTTACATATACCACTATCTAAAGGTAAAATATGTTATAAAGCTCCAACTAGAATTGGAGCAAAGATCTTCAATAATCTACCCATCTCCATTAAAAGGTTGAAACATGAGAACAAATTCAAGAAACAGCTGAAAGAATATTTGGTTGAGAAATGTCTCTACTCTTTAAATGAATACTTTTAATTCCTCATTTTATTTATTATACATCTGTGTTCCCCATATGTACCAGTCAGTCATAAAGATAGCATTATTTCATTTTATTTCAGAATTGATGTAGGTATATATAGATATGTTTTTGTATATATATATATATATATGCATATGTTATATGTGTGTTTGTGTGTATACATTTCTTCTTTACACGTGTTTAGGACGTCATATAATATTAAGTGTGTCTTGTTATATTCTTATTTTTTTTTTATGTTTATTCATTTGATTAACAACCGCATTATCATGCGGAAGCATCCACAACCATCTGACCCTTTCTTATACAATGTATATTGTCTCAAGAAATAAAGTGATTTGATTTGATTTGGAATAAAATTATGACAAAAATCAACGTCAAAAAATGATGTTTCAACTTGACATCGAAATTTTGTTGTCCGTACATATATAACAGGGTGAAAGTTTGATGGTTCACCAGAAATCTTTTCAGATGCCTTTGAAAATGAAATAAAGAATTTCGAAAGCTCAGGCAATACCAAAGAGTATATACAGTGTGTCCCACTTTGAGCAGCCACACCCTCATATTTCGTTGAGCATGAAATAATTCGAAATTTTCTTTGACTCAAGTTGTAGTACTCGGAAATACCTACCTTTATGTTTACGTAACCTTTATATATCCATTTTCCACGGCTAACTACGACCAAATGTAAAGTGAAAAATTGGGAAAAACATACTAGGCATTTTTTTATCGCATAAATAACACCAGATTCTGTTTCAGAACATCTTAAAACCCCCAAATCTCAAATGCTTGGATCATTTGAATATACAGAGTATCATTCATTCTGATCAGAGTTAGCCTTGGAAAAGTGATATTTGGCTATTTTTCAAAGTATTAATTAAATATTTTTGGGAATTCTGTGACAAGAGAAGACATTTTGGAAATTTTCCAAGCATTATGTATGGATTAGAGTTGATAATACTACCAGCTACAGATGATACCCTGTATATTCAAAAGATTCAAGCATTGAGATTTGGGGGTTTTAAGGTGTTCTGAAACAGAATCTGGTGTTATTTTTGCGATAAAAAAATGCCTAGTATGTTTTTCCCAATTTTTCACTTTTCATTTAGTCGTAGTTAACCGTGGAAAATGGATATACAAAGGTTCCGTAAACATAAAGGTAGGTATTTCCGAGTACTACAACTTGAGTCAAAGAAAATTTCGAATTATTTCATGCTCAACGAAATATGAGGGTGTGGCTGCTCAAAGTGGGACACACTGTATAATTCAATAGTGGCCATCTCCTGACTTCATCCCCAATAAATCATTCGAGTAATAATATATATTATATGAACAACTTAGTTGTCCTCGAACAGGTCTACAAATATGTATTATGAAGTTTTTTTATATCTTCAAAAATAATATTTTTTTAATTTTCAAATCACGTATGAGTGTTAGTATTCAGATTATTGGTGCCCAGTTATATTTATAAAAATAAATTGAATGATAAATTAGAGACATCCATATGACAAGTTTCAGTTAGATTCGTCAATTATTGACGACAATCAATTATAAAGCGTGTTCCGTTTCATGCATTCATCGCATCACTGTTGCAGACATAATCAAGCGTTCCGTTTCAACTAACATTGACGTTGGTGGGTTGAATCGGAACGATTTTTGCTTGCGTGGTGCATGCCGTTTCCCGAAGATGTTGACATTTATCACTTTATCAGTTAACCAAATTCTTATGTAACAAAAACAAATCTGTTAATCTAGTAAATAAATTAATATGGGTCGAACGAAAGTGTTAATGGCAAGAGTAGGAGGCGAGCTTTGTGAAAATGAGAGTAGCTCAGATTCTGATACAAGTGATAGTTATGAGGATGATATCGTCTGTCCCACGCCAAAACCGCGAATATGCTGATTCCAGGGTTCTGACTTCAATATGTAAAATACTAATTTTCTACCAAAATTTTCAATGCCAAACTCACGAAAGTGCTATCAGGTTGTCTACTGTGAACGAGAGTGAATTCGCGAATGTGAAAACTTACCTAGGTTTTCAAAGCAATAAGTATGAATATTCTTAAAACTCTTCTCATTCGAAATGACAAATTGCACATTCGTGGTTTTGGCATGAGACCGACGATATGATGTTGAATGAAATGACGATTTTTTCTTTCATTGTACGGTAAATCAGGTAAATGTGATAATGCACGATACTCGACACTTCATCAAATATCAAATTTAAACTTTTAATTCGGTTTCTGACGTTTCTGTTTGAACGTGACTTTTGAGTTTGACAGATCTAATTTGGATCGCATTCATCGCTGCTAGACGAACGGGCAGTAGATCATGCACTTTCGATGTCTCAAGGCCAAAGAGGGGAATATAAAAGTGGGCGTATCAATGCGCTCCCAATGTAGGAAACGGAACGGTCATATGCGCATTATGTCCTCAATGCATGAAACGGAACACGCCTATAGTTTCAATCACGCTATATTCAAAAATTATGAATACATTTTTTCCGTAATATCAATTGGCCGGGAAATATTTCGAAAAATCGAAATTTTGACTTAGAAGAATTTAACGTTTTTCTGAAAAAGCCAAAAACTCGAGAACGTTGAGAGCCGTTACCGGTCGAAGTGTACAATTATTGATGACCATCAATTATAGTTTCAATTATGTTCAACGATTAAATATAGTGATTCGAGGAAGGTACCATAGAAATCGTAGTATTCACGTTTGACTCAAAGTATTAAAATTTTAGTCCTAGTATTAATATTTGAGTCGTAGTATTCTGGTCCTTCAGTTTCCTAGCTTTTCGCGAATTCCTATAGTGTAGGCGAGTCCCCGTCCCCACTTGTTCGTCATAATTAATAATTAACTACTCAAATATTTGTAACGAAGTTTTATACCGATTTACGCTCTGTCGAGTTACTGCAAGCATGTGATTTTATTTCGCTTTCCTTCATTAATATCCATTCCTCTCATTAGGGTAAGGGTAAATGGAAGTTATGGTCCGATGAGCTGATGGCGGCACCTCCAATACCGAGAGACATCCCTGTCAACCAGATAATCGTAGTCACTGTCGAGACGATCAGAAACATTGCGCTGATGCAGCTTTTGGTACAACACCAGAAGGCTATGATGATCATAGGTCCGACCGGTACAGGGAAGTCGGTGTATGTAACTGTGAGTGGGTCTTTCTGATATTTTTTCATAGATTTGCAAGATTATCTTGATGTCTACAATCAATTGTTTTATGGATCACATTCGTTATACAGGGTGTTCCAAACTCGATGGCCTATTAGTCGTTTCTGGTAAAAGGGACTTAGATTTTGAAAATTTGGTTTCTTGGATAATCAGTTCTGCTCTATCGATGTAAAATATTTTCAGCGCTGCGGCGTTGCCGCTTCTATCGAAAAGTAGCAACAACTTTGATATTTTGAATGGAATACCCGGCATATCATTGCATTTTTCGCTTTGCTATTGCTTTTTGATATTTTGTCATGTAAAACTTCTCCATACTGTAAGGGAAGCAAAATATAACTATTACAAAAATGAATTTTTGAATGCTACTCCAAAGAAATCTATGTGGAAAACAATAAATAAGGTATTATATAACAGGAAAAATGATAAACAAGTTAATGTAAAATATATTGTACAAGATAATGAACATATTGAGGATCCAATGGAAATATGTGAGAAATTTAATGAATATTTTTTGAATGTTGGACCAAATTTAGCATCTGCTATTTTGTTTGAACCATCAAACACCTATGATAATGTATCATTGAGTGAGTCCATGTTCTTAGAAGAGACAACTTGTTTCGATAATATTAGTGTTAAAAATGTAAAAATGGTTGCATCAGAATTATCCCCTTGCATAAGCGCATTGATCAATAAATCAATTGACAGTGGCTATGTTCCCAATAATATGAAAATTTTTAAAAGTGGGAAAAAAGAAATTTAATGTAACCATCGACCTATATCAGTATTACCTGTTTTATCCAAAATTATTGAGAAAATCATGAACCGAAGAGTAATGGATTACCTTGATAAAATACATTTTTTGTATAATGGGCAATATGGTTTCCGAAGGTCTAGTGACACTGAGTCTACCGTGTTGGATTTGATTACAAAAATTCAAGTAAACCTAGATAACAACTTCCAATGTTGTTTAGTGTCACTGGATCTATCAAAAGCATTCGACACGGTAGATCACGAAATTTTATTATGTAAATTATTCAATGTCGGGATTAGAGGTCATGTACATGAATGGTTCCAAAATTATTTATCTGGGAGAAAACAATATGTTTGTATGAAGAATGGACTAAGTTTGATGGGGAATATAATATGTGGTGTACCACAAGGTTCAATTCTTGGACCTTTATTATTTCTTATATATCTCAATTCAATATCCAATCTTAGTTTGCATGGTGAGCTTAAATTATTTGCGGATGACACATCATTAATTCATTTTGGGAAAAATGACAATGAATTAATCGAAAATATTCAAGCTGATTTAAAAATAATTTCGATTTGGTTGAATAATCATAAAATGACTTTGAATATTGATAAATCTTCCTTCATGTTTTTGTCAAAAAGAAAATCTAGACATACTGCAAATTCATTAGCTTTCAACGGAAAAAATATAAAATATTCAGAAACAACAAAATTTTTGGGATTATACATTGATGAAAACCTTTCTTGGAAAAGCCATATTGAAAATCTTAGAAAAAAAATATCTCCTATAATTGGTATTTTGTTCAAAATTCGATATTACATTCCTTTGAAATATCTAAAAATGATTTACATCAGTTTAATTTATTCAAAATTACAGTATTTAATATCAGTATGGGGAAGTGCCAATTCTACTATGTTGCGTCCACTCAAATCTTTGCAAAACAAAAGTATCAAATGTATTTTTAAGTTACCATTCCTTGAATCTACATCACATTTATATGCTCCAAAAAATCTTTTGGATTTCAATTCTTTGTACAAATTGAAAATATGTATATTCATCCATTCTGTCATCAACAATAGGAAACATTCATCTCTGGAATTTAATTCAACTGATACCATGCACAATCACCAAACTATACAATCAAATAGTCTCATCACGCATAGAATAAAGACAAACATTGGGAAAAAATCAATTTTATATAATGGAATTTTGATATTCAATAATATACCCAATAATTTAAAAAATGTCGTACAAAAAGATCTTTTCAACTTTCATTTAAAGAAGTACTTATTACAATGATACTTGAAAAAAAACTGATGCAAACATTTTCAACTTGAAATTTTGTTGTTTATTGTATTAGTTATAGATTTAGGTCCCTATTATAAACATTTATGTTTCTTGGGGTCAATAAAGATTATTATTATACAGTGGTTTTTGAGAAAATCAATAATTTCCTTATTTTTTGTGCGACCAATAGCTTCAATTGAACGTTTATTACTGCAATATTTGAATACGTAGAAAGCTGAAATTTTGGATGTAGTTTGGCAATGTCCTGTGTATTAGTTACGACTAGGGGGAATTCGTTCTCCATTGACTAGAAAATAATCAAAATGGAAGACAATAATTATTCAAATGAAAATCTGATTAATTTTTGTCGAGTTTGTACCATATTTCTAACTATTCATCAGATATTTATATTTGGTATTTTTTTCACAATCGTATTTTCCAAAACTTATATTGGATAAATTGAGAAATGCAGTGATTCGAAATTTCAGTTCAGATTTGAACGAGTATGCTTGGTTCGGTTTTTCATCTCCATGATAATTTTATCTCCCGTTCAGAGTATCTGAAAAACGTGTGTCTGTTGAGAAATCAATAAACAAATGAAGGTCCTATTAATCGCTAATTCATGTTTTCGAAGTGATGTTTGATTTGATTAAATGTGATAAATTAGAAGAGTTAGATCTGGGGATTGCGGTGGTCGAGGCAGTGGACCCAAGTATCTTATCCACCGATCTTCATAGGTTGTAGTCAGTTCTCTGCTCATTTTTTGTCTACAATGAGGGGGGCACCGTTCAACTGCCACCAACAACTTCGATATACACGAGCAAATTGCCAAAAGGTTCCTAACTGTTGTTCTCATATTATTCAAATATTTTCCATATAATTTTCTGAAGGAAATTTGGATTTTCATAATTCCATATTTAAATCCATTCACAGAAATCAACACGTTATTGAAGGATAAACTCTTGAAGCCTCAACATTCCCAAACATAGCATAATTCCGTTCGATTCTTCTGATTTTTTTTCTATTCATTTAATTTCCTGCATATTCTTGAAATAATGTTTTTGCACTAACCGTGAATATAAAACAGATTCTTTCGTTCGATTCTTCTGATTTTTTTTCTATTCGTTTAATTTCCTGCATGTTCTTGAAATAATGTTATTGCACTAACCGTGAATATAAAACAGATTCGAAATATCAGCATTTCAATGTGCATTATAATCCATTTTTAATACTTTCTTTTGACAAAAACAGCTTGTTAAACTAAAAGTTTGCTTTGCTCTTTTATGGTCACGGCACACTACTATCACTTTCATTTACCAGATTCGAAATAGGTAATATTGCCAATTGAAATATTCTGTAGTATGCCGTGTCCAGAGAAGAGCAAAATAATCTGTAAGTTTGACAAACAGGATTCAATTGTGTTTTAGTCGGAAAAAAGAATAAAAAATAGATTATAATGCATACTCAAATGCCGGAAATTCAATTAATTACCTTCATCCAAATTGAGCACGAATTGATAGAAAAAAATGTATTGATTGAAATAAAATTGAGTTCTGCTCAAGGACACACGTTTTTCAAATACCCTGAACGGGAGATGAAATTATCATTGGGATGAAAAACCGAACCAAGCATACTTTGATCAAATCTGAATTAAAATTTCAAGTCACTGTATATCTCGGTTAATGCACTTAGTTTTGTAGAAACCAGTTGTGAAAAAAAAAATGTAAATATCAATATCCAATGAACAGTTAGAAATATGGGACAAATTCGACAAGAAATAATCACATTTACATTTGAATAATTATTGTCTTCTATTCTGATTCTTTTCTAATCAAATTTACGTTAATGACGGCGCAAATGTTTTATTATTAATTTACTGATTTTCGAATTTTCATAATGACATGTTCCATGACATTTCATATCTACTCAATACAAAATATGACAAAATAATCCAATTTTTATAAAAAACTTGGTTTTATTTCGGAAACATGACTCTTTAGGTATAGGAACATGATACTTCATTTGAAAGAAAATACAATTTTATTTCAGGATATTTGATGATATACAGTGTATTTCAGTTGAAAAAATGCACTTCTTACCACTTTTGTATCCATCGGTAAAATCATAAATTTTGAATGACCCTGTATAATGAAGAACGAATTTCCTCAATCATAACTAACACACAGGACATTGTCAAACCACATCCAAAATTTCAGCTCCCTACGAATTCAAAAACTGCGGTATTGAACGTTTAATTGAAGCTATGTTTCACACAAAAAAATAAGGAAATAATTTTTTTTTGGCTTTGGTCTTAACCTTTAGCCACACACATAACGTTAATTATATTGAAATTTTTAACTGTAGAACTTACATACATATTCCGTTTCTTATAACAAATTCTACTATCAGGTCATATATCACTTTGTCCTCCGTTGCTTGTAAGTTTTGAATACTGGTGGGAAATTGCAGGTTCAATCGTAGGAGTTTGTTGATGAAATTATTAATTCCAGGAATGTTATTACAGTTAAAAAATAGGTGATTCAAATCAGCAGTTTCATTATCATATTGACATAGAGGTGAATCAAGGATCCCAATTTTATGTAGATGCTCTGAAAAGCAACCATGATTGGATTTGAGTTTTGTTATAATTGCTGAATATTTTTTAGGGACATCAAATAGGAATATGTGGGGTACTTTTTTGTAAGTAAGGGTTGGTGGACATTCCTACTATTTCTGACCACTTTTCCATCCATTCTTTTGTCTACATTTTGTCTATATATGCTCAAGAGATCATTGTTACAAGGAATTTTGTCCAAGCCAGCACAAATTCGTGCTTCTTTGGCTGCCTGGTCTACTATTTCATTTCCAAGGATACAACTGTGTCCCTTGGCCCAGATAAATACAACTTTGCTGTTAATGAGCGAGAGTTTATATAGTAAATACCCTATCCTACAAACATTGAGGTTTCTGTACATATTCTGTGAGAGATGTTTAATGCTCTCTAACACTGATTTTGAGTCAGAGACAATAACTGATTCAATAATGTCATTGTCCAAGCACCAAGAAGCTTTCTCAATGGCGTACGCTTCAGCGCTGAAGATATTGCACACCGCAGGTATTCGACTTTTAAAAATTGTGTGTCTGTCTGGAATACAAAAGGCAACACCCACTCCTTGTGAATCCTTACTACCGTCCGTATACATAACTAAGTTAATATCCAAACTGTCTATCAACGAATATATCAATTTTTGATTATAGGAGGGTATATCATTGTATTGAGGGAATATAACTGTAGAATTGCATAAAATTGTATTATAGTCAATGAGCAATACTGGTAAAGTTTCTAAAGGCTTTATGTAGTCCTTGAACTTGTGTGTGAAAAGAAAGGCAGCTGACAATAATGGTGATTTTTTTCTCTCCAATATGGGTTAATTAAATCCTCTGTATTTAGCAAATTTACCCGATTAATTAATGACGAGTTATATGTTCTCAGTTTAGTAATGTGTTTGTTAGCAAGATATTGGCGTCTGAGACATAATGGAGCTTCATTCGCTTCCGCCAGAATAACATTACAGGGGGTTGATTTCATGGCTCCTAAACAAAGTCGTATGGCCTTGTACTGAATTCTATCTACCTTTTTAAGGTTTGTATTTGACGATGATCCGCAGAAAATGCAACCATAGTCAATTATGGACCTGACAAGGGATCTATAGAATAAAAGTGCAACTGATGGTGTAGCACCCCAAGACTTCTTTGTGACGCAGCGCAGTATGTTGAAGGAAATTATTGATTTGAAGAAAATAATCAAAAAGCAATAGCAAAGCGAAAATGCAATAATGTACACGGTGAAAACAGAAATCTTTGGGAGATCGTTTGCTAACGAACAGTCGTTACCGACCGATGATGAACCCTTTACTTCCATAAACACCTACTGCGAAGGCTTATTATGGCAAGTACCTGTCAAAAAACAACTACTCCCCTGGCTAAGACCACGACGGGTATTGAATTAAATCTAACAGCTACTTGTGCAATGTTCCTTAAAGCATCAGAGGACGCAATTGCAAGTGCCCTCTATGACCAACCAGCAGAATTATGTTTTGATCTGGACAAGGTGACCACCTGCAGACTAGTTTCGAGGTTGTTGCCTCTCATCAGTGCAAGGGCAGGTCAACACAGATATCACTGAAGCCATCTGTTCCCCGTCCAAACCAATACACACTCCGCTGATTAGTCAATTATGTTTCACAAGATGGAAGCAGTTTCTAGGCAGCTCCACCTAGTGAGCAGAGGAAGAACACTCCGAATCTTCGGGTTAAGAGATTTAATCGAAGAAACCAGAAATCTTTGGGAGATCGTTTGCTAACGAACAGTCGTTACCGACCGATGATGAACCCTTTACTCCCATAAACACCTACTGCGTAGGCTTATTATGGCAAGTACCTGTCAGAAAACAACTACTTCCCTGGCTAAGACCACGACGGGTATTGAATTGAATCTAACAGCTACTTGTGCAACGTTCCTCAAAGCATCAGAGGACGCAATTGCAAGTGCCCTCTGTGACCAACCAGCAGAATTATGTTTTGATCTGGACAGGTTGACCACCTGCAGACTAGTTTCGAGGTTGTTGCCTCTCATCAGTGCAAGGGCAGGTCAACACAGACAGCACTGAAGCCATCTGTTCCCCGTCCAGACCAATACACACTCCGCTGATTAGTCAATTCTGGTTCACGAGATGGAAGCAGTTTCTAGGCCGCTCCACCTAGTGAGCAGAGGAAGAACACTCCGAATCTTCGGGTTAAGAGATTTAATCGAGGAAACAGAAATCTTTTGGAGATCATTTGCTAACGAACAGTCGTTACCGACCGATGATGAACCCTTTACTCCCATAAACACATGCTGCGTAGGCTTATTATGGCAAGTACCTGTCAGAAAACAACTACACCCCTGGCTAAGACCACGACGGGTATTGAATTAAATCTAACAGCTACTTGTGCAACGTTCCTCAAAGCATCAGAGGACGCAATTGCGTGCCCTCTATGCCCTTCGATTAAATCTCTTAATCCGGAGATTTGGAAGGTTCTTCCTCTTCTCACTAGGTGGAGCGGCCTAGAATTGGTTTGGACGGGGAACAGATGGCTTCAGTTCTGTGTGTGTTGACCTGCCCTTGCACTGATGAGAGGCAACAACCTCGAAACTAGTCTGCAGGTGGTCACCCTGTCCAGATCAAAACATAAATCTGCTGGTTGGTCATAGAGGGCACTTGCAATTGCGTCCTCTGATGCTTTGAGGAACGTTGCACAAGTAGCTGTTAGATTTAATTCAATACCCGTCGTGGTCTTAGCCAAGGGAGTAGTTGTTTTCTGACAGGTACTTGCCATAATAAGCCTACGCAGTAGGTGTTTATGGGAGTAAAGAGTTCATCATCGGTCGGTAACGACTGTTCGTTAATATACACGGTTTTCCATTCAAAATATCAAAGTTGTTGCTACTTTTCGATAAATACAGCAATGCCGCAGCCCTGAAAATATTTTAGATCGATAGAGCAGAACTGATTATCCAAGAAACCGAATTTTCAAAATACTCCTACGTCCCGTTTTCCAGAAACGTCTAAGAGGACATCGAGTTTGGAACACCCTGTATACAGAAAACGTACTGCAGACAAATGGAAGCCGTCATAATCGCATTAAATCTCAACGTAAAACGGCAGGACATAATTTTCCACAACGTACAAATTCATGAGGCACTTGAGGAAACGATATCCGATTATATTCGTTGAGGCCGGGACACACTTATCATACACCATTCCGATCCGATCCCGATCCGATGGTGGCCCGAGTTATCTGATCGGTGTGGTATCGACACCACAAGTATTGATTCGAACGCTTTCTCACAAAGTTGTTTTCTCGTGTTCGGCAAAATGTGTGAGAATTTCAATAACTGCGATATAGCAATGATGACTATTGGACAAAAAAAAAAAAATTGGGCAACTCGGAGATCTAAAAGGGAAAAAACCGGAGGAAAATGAAGAGACTGTGGGTACAACACGCTGCTAGGAAGAGAAGATCTGCAGAAGAAGAGTACTTCACACTTTTGCCTCGTCTCATGGATGATGAAACCCAGTTTCATAAATAGTTTAGAATGTCGATGTCATCCGACACCCATCCTGCACGCTGAAAACAAATAGACTGCGCAATCGGAGCAGAGTCGGATGAGAAATCGGAGACGGATCGTAGGGGGGTGGGATACGTGCAGGAGATATGTGAACTACGGCAATCAAAGTCTAACATTTATTTTTTTTTTCAGACACCTGTCCCACTGTATGATCGTAGTCAGAACGGAAGGGGGTCTGATATGTGTGTCCCGACCTTAACGCATCATGTGTCACAAAATCATCGTATCATATCGCTAAAGCACATAATACGTACATGACCATATACGTATTGTGTAGGATATGGAATGTTTCAGAACGTGATCTATCATAATTTGAATGCGCGCGCATCAAGCGTGTCTCACGATAGCTCAAGAAGACTAAAAACAAGGAGGGTTTAATAAGCTCTAGCAAATCAGAAACTTGTATCATCAACGCGTCATAGTGACGTACTTGGGTATGAGTACAGAGTCGAACTCGAATCAAGCAACAAAACTGTCAGCAGTAACTCTCATATACCAAGAGCTAGTCCGTCACTGTCTATGGAGAACGGCGGCCACGACATGTATAACTACGTCACATTTCGTCACAAATGTTCTTTCATCTCTTTCCACTAGTGTCCCCATTGTCTTATGGGAATCAAACAATCCTTGTTTTTAGTCTTCTTGACGATAGCTTACCGGTATTATAGTCGATAGGCCAACACACATTTTTTCGAACTGAAATAACTACTAGTAGAATATGAAGTTGGAGAAAATTGTGCATACTTCTTGATGAAACAGAAAAAGATTTCATAACCACTATCCATTTGGCTGAAATCAGTGAATGATATAATTATACACGACTATAAGGAATGTATACTACGGCCGCTCAGCCGTACCACACAGGGGACCTAAAATCTTTATTTGGAGTCGTAGAGTCACGAAATAAAAACCAAAATGATCCTTATAAAAAAAAGATAATAATAATAATATTTCCCTGTCAAAATGACAAAATAAACTAAACAATCGCCATAACTTTTTTATTTGAGGACTTAGAGAGAAAGTTATGAAGAATGATATGATTCTTATCAAAAATCAAAAATAGGTAAAGGAAATTTTTTTCAAAAAGTCAAAAAAGTTAAAAAGTCCGTCTGTCTGTAGCATTTCAAAACGCTCTCATTTCTACATCCTTGGAGATATCGCTTCGAAATTTGAACTACGTCAAAAACTTGTGGACTTCATTGTTGGAGGAGAATAATTTTCCGATTGGAAAATCTGGAAAAAATTTACGGGGTGTTTCAGTTTTTTCAAAACTCTATCGATACAGGTCAGGTAAGTTATTTTATTCACTTCATATTTCTTGAAGATATACCCAAATATGCAGTGGTGTGCTGTATAGTTTCTGTGGGAATCGGAAAATGCGTACAGGTTTTCCAAGCGATTTTCCAAAAAATTAAAAAGTCGAATAATAGCCATAACGATTTTTTTAACTGAATTTTAAAATATACAATAGGCAGAGCTGAAATATATGAACAAATCTTTTTTCTTTGAAGTTTTTGATAAAATGATCAGAAAACTGGGAAAACTCGAGATAACTGAATTAAAAAACTAGCGTTTTTTTAAAAACAAAATATACAACGAACAGTTGATACCATCACAATTTACCAAGAATACTTTTTTGACCGCCTTGAGAAAATCTACAAAAAATGTCTGAAATTTTCTTCAGAAAAATCAATGGCGCAGGAAATATTTCAAAAAAACGGAAAAATCGATATATTGACCGTACTAATGATAAAATTGAAATTGTTAAAATTGCCTCGAAAAATGATGGAAAAACTGAAAAATAAATAGAAAGTGTGTATTTTGTGTCCATTAGCGCCAAAAACTCGAAAACGGTGCTAGATATCACAAAAATATATGAAAACAATTTTGTTGTCCTTGAACAGTTCTAAAAAAAATAGGATAAACTTTTTCCATATCTCGATAGATAAGCTCGTGAAAACCGAATGAACGTAAAAAATTACCATTTTTTGACGGGACTTTGAAAAAAAATTAAAAATTGAGAGATATCCTAAAATGAATCCAGAAACTTCATTGTACTCGACCAGATTAACAAAAAGTTTTTTTGAATTTTTTTAATATCTTGAAAAAAAAAAATTGAGAGATATCAAAAAATGTTTCTGAACAATTTTAATGTCCTCGAAGAGATTAACAAAAAGTTTGGATGAAATTTTTTCATATTTCAAAAAAAAATTGAAATGTGGACGTGGAAGAAATTTCGCCTTTTTTGGGTTTTCAAACAACAAAAAATCGAGAACGAAACAAGATATCGAAAAAATGTATATGAACAGTTTTATTGTACTCGAACAAACTAACAAAAAGTGTAAACGGAGTTTTTTCATATCTTGAAAAAAAAATTTTAGATGTGAACTTGGAAAAAACAAAAATAAAAAAACTGAAAGATATCAAAAAATGAACTCGATCAAATTTATTGTCCTTGAACTGACCAACAAAAAGTTCAGATAAAATTTTTTCATATCTTGAAAAAAAAAAATTTGAGACACGGAATTATCTGTTTTTTATTTGTGATTTAAATACCAACAATTCGAAAACTAAACGAGATATCAAAAATATGTATATCAACACTTTTATTGTACTCGAACATGTCTACAAAATATTCCCATGAATTTTTTTCATATCTTGAAAAAAAAAAATTGACCTGGGGAGAAATTGTGAATAAAAATGGAAGACTGAAGGATATAAAAATAATGGATTCAAATAATTTTATTGCCCTCGAACTGGTCAACAATAGAGTTGAATAAAATTTTATCACAACTTGAAAAAAAAATTGAGATGTGGACTTGGAAGAATTTTCCATTTTTTGTTAATTTCAAACAAAAATTCGAAAACTAAACGAGATATCGAAAAATGTATTCTGACACTTTCATCGTACTAAAACAGATCTACAAAAATTACTATGAATTTTTTTCATATCATGAGAAAAAAAATTACCTGGGAAATTTTTAATAAAAATAAAACACTGAAAGATATAAAAATAATGGATTCCAACAATTTAATTGCCCTCGAAATGGTCGAAAAAAGTGAAATAAATTTTTTTCATAATTAAAAAAAAATAGTATTGACTTAGTAGAATTTTCCGTTTTTTTTGTTTTTAAACAGCAAAAACTCGAAAACGAAACGAGTTATCGCAAAAATATAATTTGAAACTTTTTCTGAAATTCTAATACGTCGAGTGTCGTAACCAGTCGTGTATCCAATTATTGATGACCGTCAATTATAATTTTGAATGTTTTTTTTTATTGTATAAATAACTTCCAGTCAGAACAAGTTCTGGTATAAGGAAATAAGAGATAACCATCCCACGAATTCCGCTTGAAGTCGTGTATTCATATTATTGATGATCATGAATTATAGTTTTGAACTCTTCAACTTCCGAGCTCTAGGCGATGCGAGCACTCACTTGTTATTTCTCTTATATACTCCAGCATTTAATGTAGGCGTATGTGGTTGAAAAGCGGCTGAAATACCTACATAATTGCGTTTTTATGATTCAGTCGATTACGATCTGCGGAGAATTAAATGTTTCGCTAGTGTTCTTCGATTGAGACTTGAAAATTATTCAATTAGCGTGGTTCCACCTATTTGGTGTATCCTTATATTTTTTCCACTCATGTAAATGAATGCCTTCAAAAGTTTGCAAGCCTATACCTGAATATTTCAATCAAAAGTATACTTTGAAAATTAATTTTAAAAACCCATTGATTATTCTTCTGAAATTCTCTTTGAACAATATAAAATTTTATCAGCCAAACAATTATTTTATAAAGCATCGACAAATCACAAAAAAAAATACAAATTGATAATCACATACAACATAAATAGGAAACAAAGAATAAAATGGATGGTTGGATATCAACTGAAAAGTTCTCTACAACTTTGATGCAACAACATGCCATTTAAAGATTTATAATAATTTGCCAGTTTCTTTCAAAAACTAGTTTTTGGGGATTTGAAAATAAAATCAAATTCTGGTTGATTGAGAATTTTGAAAAATTGGAAAATTATTTGTATGTAAAGTAATTCTCAATTTTGATGTTTTAATTGGTATCTACTTAGTTTTTTGTTATTGTTTTTATTTATACAAAATATTACCAATGTTATTTAGGCATACATTTAAGTTCATTTTGCCATTTTTGTTTCTTTCTTTATATGTATATATTATGGATATTCATCTTGTGCATTATGATGTAAGATTATTTAATAATTAATTTTACATGATCATGGACAAGTTTTTTACTTGTTGATCATGTTTTATATTTGGTATGGTATTATTAATAATAAATAAATAATAAATAATTGTTGTTGTGATATTATGATGCCTTGTGTTGATGGTACAATGATTTCATGATTTTTTACTGTTTTTTCGAAGTGCGTAATGAAAAAGTACGTTATGATGGTGTTTGTAGGTGTTTATTGTGATAGGTTACGTTCTGAGACTTTACAATATGCCGTTGTACATTTCTGTCTTGTACTTGTTCCCGAATGTAGCGTACACATATAATAGTTTTTAATAAGAATGTCTCTTAGTTTTATACCGAACAGCACAGTATAATGTTTCTTTCAATATATTATTTATTTGATATTTTGAAATTTTATTCTGATATTTGTTTTACAGGATTTCTTGTTGAAGAAGAACAACACTAATAAATATTTGCCGCTCTTCATAAATTTTTCTGCCCAAACAACTGCTAATCAAACACAAGACATAATCATGGCGAAATTAGATAAGAGGAGGAAAGGTAAACATTTCATTCTATAATTCACATTTACAGTTGAAGTTAAAATATACTTAGGAAACTGAAAGTCAAAAATGACTGATAATATATCGATATTAATTAAAAGAAATTGATGATTGAAAACTACAATTATGGAGGTCCTCCAATCATATGAGGGGACATGACATCACACGTTAGTCAAAAATCAAAAGTCAAAGTCAAAACACACTTTAATTAATGTCAGTTTTCAACTCATCAACAAAGCCTTTAGTTGAATATAAGTAGTTAGATAAAAGGCAGGTGGTTTTCCTGTCCGAATTAAAACAAAATTCTGCTGGTGGATTATACAATTGCACAAGTATCTGTTAGATATAATTCAATACCCGTCGTGGTATTACCAGGGAGAGTAGTTGTTTTTTGGAAGGTATTTGTCATAATAGCCTACGTTGCAGAAATATATGGCAGTAAAAAATTTAAAATATCGTTACTACAGGATTTCCCAATTGTTGTAATTTTAATACTTGAAACTATTTCATACAGGAACATAAAATAAAGTTCATGATAGATTGTTGGCAGTTCTTCTGATTAAATTAACAGACATAATAATTATTTGAAACTTCCAATTCCCAGAAGAACACTTCGATAGTTTATATTGGATGTAAGATGTCTAATCACCTTCCAGTATAATAAGTATAAAAAGTATCTGCCACAAAAATTTTAGAACTTGAATCGAGCATAGAGTTAGAGTTGAAAAAAATGTCTTTGCCATTTATTGTTTCTTCATCATCCACACTTTGAATGACATATTTCTATGATATTATGGGCATACCTTCCAAAGGATAAAGAACTTACTCACGAAGATCACAGGATGGAATGGCAGAAAGAGACAGATATGATAGGGTCCTTGGTGTAATGTTGGATGAGCATGAATTTGTGTTTTAATGTTGTATTATTGCATTCCCTCATTCACCAAGGATTATATGGTGGACTGTGGGTGTTTTCAGATTTTTCTTGTAGTTAATAATAATAGAAATAAAAAAATGCACTACCATCCCTCTAGTTTATAATTATTATTTTGAGTCAATTAATTTTATCAATAAATCGATGAAGCGTTGTCTATACGTTTTTATAACTTTCGATATTAAAGTATACTTTGACTTGACTTGAATCCTATTTCATCACAATGTTCTCAATTCTTGAAGGAGTTTAAGTTTGCTAGTACATAACCAATATAATTTTTTTCTGCCTTGATGCCAGGAATAAACGCATTAATGAAATATGGTTCAATTAGCAATCGTGCAAACTATATTCAATGAATTTGAAAATATTAGAATAGTAGATATAACTGAGTTAGTAAAAACAGTTTAATTACAAGGGTTCATAAAAACCTTTTCATCATTTCAAACAAAAAGTTATAAAATTTCATAAAAAGTTTTATTTTCCTTATAGACTAATGAAGTGAGTGGTCATTTTCAAATGATTAGTCAAAGTGAAACTCGAAGGGACCCCGCACCAAATACATGGGAAAATGGCTTTCAGCCAATTTTGATAATTTTATGGAATATTGTAGTACAAGTCACTAGAAGTTACACATGCAAGTTTGAATTAGTTTCGCAGATATGAATTTTTGAAAATCATAAAAATTGCTGTTTTACCAAAACATACACTCATCCAAAAGTATTACTTTTTAGATGATTAGTAACAAAATAAAAGCATTGCTGGTTTGAAGATAGTTGAATGTCATGTCAGGTAGTCGGTCGTTACGATAGAAGAAGCCACCTATTATACAGGGTGTGGGTCAAAAATAGCGACAATTTAGGATATTTTGCCAATCTTTATCAACGATCCCTATGGTGAGACCGAGAATTTTTCATTAGGAAAATACCTATTGGGATTCTTTTCTTACGACAAGAAGATTTTCTCTAAAAGTTTAGACTTTTTCACAACACAGTAATTTTTGTTTCAAATGTTTGTTTTTTACATGTTTTTAACAATAGCCACACAAAATAGCCTTTTTCTACATTCATGCAAAAAGCAAAACTTTATTGAACTATATTCAGTGGAAAAAGAAGTTCTTTATTGCACTAGTGCAATAAAGTTTTTATTGCACTCATCTGTCATTCTACTTCAACGTGCTGTCATCATGACAAACATAAACGTTTAAACCTACTACATATTTAGCAGATATTCTGTGAGATTGGCAATAGGTACTTCACTACGAAATATTCATATTGAAAATTGCACCAATTGTTCATTCACTTTCAACATTGAGGGTAAAAATAAAGTTTGAGTTAAATTGTTCGTAACGTATTAGTTCCTGTTTCAATGCAAATCAATAAATCATTTTTTGCTTTTTGCATGAACGTAGAAAAAAATGTTGTATGCAACTCGTGCAAAAATTGTTTATTGCACGTCGAGTGCAATAAACATTCACTTTTTGCACTTGTTGCATAAATAACTATTTTGAGTCAATAAATCCGCTTTTATAATAAAACGCTATTCCGTTGAAATAGAGTTTCATCACAGCTGATACTATCAATTGTTAGGCCGAGCGGTGCCTTTTTCAATATTTTATAGGAGCGTTTATATAGGAACACATCAGGAAAATTATACATTTACTTACCTATCAAATCTCATCTCCTGCAACCATCAGGAAGCTGCACACACACTAGTTTTAATTATTTAAGTTACTTTATTTATTATTATTTTCAACACTTTTCTGGATTTCAATCTATTCAAATACTTCTCAAATTGTTAATCAATATAATCTGGGCCGAAGGCCCAGGTGGAAGATTAAATTTAACTGAATAAAACAAAGAAATCGGCCAAACACATTTATTATGCCGAAAGAAAAAAAATAGAACGCCGGAATAACTAAGAAGTTTTAAATTTATAAGTTATTAAATCAAACCCAATTAAAAACCAGTGAATTGAATAAAATTTTATGACATTTACGTTTTTAAACTACTCAAAAAGGTATAATTCTTACTAAAGTATTGAACTGATATTTTGAAACAGATCATTCACCAGAAAAGGTCACGTTGCTAACAAACATCTAACACTCTCAAGATTTAAAACAGGACTGCCGTTTAGAAGCATAAAATATTGAACTGATATTTTGAAACAGATCATTCACCGGAAAAGGTCACGTCGCTAACAAACATCTAACACTCTCAAGATTTAAAACAGGACTGCCGTTTAGAAGCATAAAATATTGAACTGATATTTTGAAACAGATCATTCACCAGAAAAGGTCACGTTGCTAACAAACATCTAACACTCTCAAGATTTAAAACAGGACTGCCGTTTAGAAGCATAAAATATTGAACTGATATTTTGAAACAGATCATTCACCAAAAAAGGTCACGTTGCTAACAAACATCTAACACTCTCAAGATTTAAAACAGGACTGCCGTTTAGAAGCATAAAATATACTTATGTCCTTCAAGTTAGCTTGGGTTTCGAAATCGTTTAGGCAGTAAATATAAGGGTTGTTCGAAAATTAAATAGTGAATTGAATTTCTTTATCAGTTTCTTCTACAATCGGCTTATGCATTAAATATTTTATAACTCAGATATTCCGACGTTACGAGAAAAAAAAAACAATGCAAATTTGTCGCATTATGAAAAAAACTCTTTATATCTAAACAATTGATCTTATTTTTACTTATTCTATGTCATGGATCTTTCTGTAACACTCGGTTATGGTTTGAATCAATTCTATTAACGGAAATATGACGTTGAATTCATAATGAAAACTGATTGTTGGACACAAAATATTTGGTTCGAATTTATAAATACCCCTCGTAAAACTCTCGAAACTGTGTTGGAACGATTTTTATAGCAACCATATGGGCGAAGGTTTTGGTTCCCTTCTCGGTATCGTAAACTAAATGCTGAATTTAATGGCTTCCGGATGTAGATTCAATGGTTGTCCTCTTCGAGAACTTTTAATGAATTTCAAGACTACGTTTTGTTACAATTGACCCCCCAAAAAAAGTTACAATTTTTTTTTCCATAAATAAATTGTTACTTCAGATCCATTCAAATATCTAATTCTAACAAGTTACGATTTCGTCAAGTCTTAATGGTGCACCCTGTATAATACTGTACCGCGCACTGATGAAATTCCGCGACGCATAGATATTCCGCGAACTACCAACCCGCGCACTTACCCGCACTTTTGAGTTGGTATACAGTGTATCGATTACGCGCGAATGTGGTTCCTGCGGTGATGGTCGACCAAAAAAAATGGTTTCCTGGGACTGCTGCAGCACCATATGCATTTCCAACTAATGCATTTCAGGAGATGCTAGTTGCCCCTAGATTTGGAAAATAACTACGCCTATGGTGGAAATATCGCCTCGTTCACTGATGGCGAATGACAAGCTGAGACCTAACTATATAACTCTGAAACAGACTTGTTACCTATATCAAATCACATCAAAACATTTTACAATCACCCAGCTTCTTGCTTTGAGGATGCAAGTGCTACACTTCTTTCCTGAAATTTTCATGAATATTGGTTAGCGTTAGACTTACAAATTGACAAATATTTGGTTCAACGAATCGGATTACTGTTTGTTTATTTCTTTTTCAACTTTTTGAATTCAACATTCATTAATTTTTCGCATATTTCCACAGCATATAGATACATAGTGATATATTTCTATTCATTTTACTTCAACACGCACCTCTGACAGTATTAAAAGTTACCAGTCTATCTTTTTCTATGTGATATACTTGAAACGACTAAAATAATTACTGAAAACTAAGTCATGTAATCTCCAAGTGATTAATGGCCAATTAATTCTTGAAGCTCGACAATAAACCCGATTGACGTATTCAACTATCATCTCACACATTTGTTAGTTCTGTCACCTATTTTCATTCAACATTTTCTCATATTTTTAGGCATAATTCATTTCTCTCAAGTTATCCTTTCCTTCCATATACTCATACCGAATTCATTCACCAAATAGTTGAATACGTGTACTTCCACGACACTAGAAATGCTCATATACTTATGTCATTATGAAAAAAAAATTTAATCTTAAAAATTTTTTTTATTATACACAGATAAAAAAATCGCTCAGTATATCACAAATCGTGGAAGATGTTATAGTTCCCAATTGATATTAGTAAAACGCTAGTGGCATGCTCTGACAGTGTATAAAAAGCAATGTCGACATCACTACCATACCAGGTCCCTACGAGTCTACTCAATTTCTTCAACTCTTTCTCTGTAGGTTCTTGCGAGCTTTTTCACCATTTTCTTTCACTTTCGGCTAACACGACCCTCCTACATCTGTCACACTCACGTTCGTTATATCAACTCATCAAGATAGATAACTTTTCGCAAATTTCTATACTCGCTTTATCCGAGTTTCATATTCTATACTTCTATTTCTATTTCTCTAGATCATAAAGGCTCGCTACATTTTTCACTATTTCTTACACGTGCGTCTCTGGGAATTCCTTCACCATTCATGTGACGTCTTACTTTACTATTTTCATTGTCAGGTTTCTCTTTTTCTTTCTCATTTTCCGCGTGTGTCACTTTTTCCATATTACTTTTATTTTTCTCTATATTTACAATTTGATGTTTTCGCTACCCCTGTACATTACATAATTCCCTTTTCTCGTTATCTTTTTTTTTCTTATTTTCACGGGGTAGCTATATCACTTTATGGTATCTGTTTATTTCTCTTGACATCACCATTTTTCTTTCTTTATAACACACAAAATCTTGTTTCCGCAGTGGAAACAAAACTTTTTCTTTTCCTCTAGTAAACAATCTTTCGCGCGGTGTCCTTCAGTTCCACACCGAATACATCTATTTTCCATGTAGGAAAAATATCCTGCAAGCTTTCTATCCTTCTCACTTCTATAACTTTTATGTTCGATTCCAGAATGTGCGACTATTTCCATATTTTTCGTTCTGTTGACAATCTCTTCTTGCGAACGTCTTCCATTCATTTTCCGATCTCCACGAATCCACTCTCTTCTTTGAATTTTCTTGTTCGAAGATATTCCGTCTATCCTTTCCTCATCCATTCGAAGTGCATTTTCTTTTCTTGATATTCTTGAACAAAATTGATCTTCTATTCTCAACCGATTTAGGATGTTCTCACATTTTTCTGCTGCTATTAAACAATCTTTCAGGTAATAAAATTCTCCGCTACTCCTGATGTCTTCGGATAGTTTTTTATCCAATCCTGCCATAAAAGAATCGACAAGTAGTAGGTCTCTGGAAAAATGTACTTGTGGGTTTTCCAGATTCTTCCAGCTAAACATTTTCGTTGCAATGACTCGTAGTCTCTGAGCAAACTCCCCGAGTGTTTCGTTTCTACGCCGAACACATTTTCCCAGTTTCCTCTTGCCTTTTTCCATTCCAATAGTTTTTCTAAAGAAACTTCTGAGCCATTCATACATTTCTTCTAATGTCTTAGGTTGTTCCCGCGATGTTAACGACATGTAATATTCCCTGACTTTTCCACGAAACTTCAATTCTATTGCTTCCAACATCCTTTGATCGTTCCACCCGTTCCATTTTCCAATGTTCTGCATACTCCTTAAGAACATATCAAGGGGGAAACTTCCATCGAAATTGTCTACCAGAGACAGGTCTGTCATATTCCATGGATTGTTTGTTGGCATCCTATCTAGTAGGTTTGGTTCTAAATCTGATAATTGCTTATTGGAATCCATGTTTCAAGATATCATGCGATCCAATGAAATGGTTTTCAGTCCCAAAACAATTGAATTTTCTTGTCTACTTGCTTTTTGCGTTAGATTTGTTTACTTCTGATGTCAGTTATATAAAATCCCTCGCTACCATTTGTCAATCTGTTTTATTTTATCAACAATTTTTCTTATATTCCACTTTGAAGCTTTTCAATCAATTAATTTATCTAACCAATACGCATGTTAAAAACAATCTTAGGTTATTGCAAAATAAGTATACATATTTAGAAACCCCATTATTCAAGAGACATTTTATGGGACTAAATTTTACAGCGAGAAAAACTTCGCAAAACGGTTCTCGTGCACGAAGATACCTTGTATGACACAAAACTGATTTATTTATTCTTTATCGACTTGTGCGTTAATCTATTCAAGAAGTTCCTAGATACTGTTTTGTAATAAAATAAAAATTCACACCAAATTCTATAAAAAGATTATGTAAACGAAAGTGGTCCGCCCTTGACCTAATACTCAGTAGAATTTTACTATCCGTAAAAACGTTGACTCGTTTTCTGCAAAAATTACTATTTACTGAAAATTTTTCAAATCAAATATGAACGACTCAAATGTGTTCAATTTTCTTTCTGTTAAAACTAGCAGCATATTTTATTTTTAATATCAAATTCTGAATTTAAATGAAGTTATTGAGGCCCTTTCATGCCATTAACCCCTTTTCCTTGTTCATATGTCCTTTTCTATATTTCCAATTGTACTCACGCCATAAAATATCCCCTTTAGAATAATAAACGAATAACTCAACAATAATTATTATCAACTCTATCAACTATGTTACTTTCAACTTAGTATTTGTAGTTTTCATTCATTTTTTTTTAATATCTACTGTCTATCTACCTCATCACTTTCAACTAATCGATACATCTAATTACATTCACACCTGCAGTGGATATGGAGTTCGTAAAAAAAAAATTTCTAATCGGTTTCTTTCTCAGAATTTCGAACTATTCCCGTAACTACCTGTATTTATTACCATACCCCGATTTCAGAGTTGAATTGAGGTGTTACAATATCAGATATCCTATTCAATTTCTATTTTAATTTGCTGTGAAAGCTCTAGTTGACATTCATATTATTTAACAGTAACCTGTAAATGACCCATTCCTTTTTTCAAATAAAAAAAAATAACCTTTTAAGAGAAATTCATATATAATTAGCAATTCATATTCAACTGAAATAGCTACTCAGCAAATTTAATTACATAAAATTTTTATTCAATTCTTTAAAATGATTACTTTCAACTTAATACCAAAATGCAAAATACTTGCTTTCAAATTAATACAAAAATGGGAGTTGAGATGTGAACTTTATTGTCAACACTCCTCTGAGATCAATATTATAACTTTAGTTTTTCTACATGGAATACATGAGAATCATTGTCTAACTTCATTTTGTAGACGTGATTAAGAACAAACTATCTCAGAATATTCGATAATTTCAAAACTTCTCTGACTGTAAATCTGAATTGAGGCCTATGGAAGTAATTTATTCAAGTTCAATTAATTTTATTTCAAATATTCAACAAATGCTGAATCAACAGTACAAAAATAAAAAATGATTAAAAAAAATGAAATTTCTAGCCGCCAGTTTATTTATGGTCATATTGATTAAATTATAACACTTTACTAAAAAAATAAATTGAGAGGTACAAACACATGTGTCACACAATGGCATTTGTTTCATTTCTGGAAACATTTCAATAGTCTCAGAATATCGCTGGACAATAGGTTCGAATTGGGAAGTAAGGTCATGTAACATTTCTAACCTTCTCATATATACCTACTTAAGGTACAGTATATTTATTGCTGCTGATAAGACCAAGTTTTCATTATTTCAACCTCTCGACCACCCATAGAGATTATATTGTATCACCCAACCATTCAAGACCATATGTTTGACTGTTTCGTAAAATTATTCGGCTTATGCTAAAACTCTAGTAGGTAAAGAGAGCAGAGAAATCCTAAATCAACATATCCACTGAGGCGACTGGGATAAATTGATTAAACTCATTAACTTCTTTCTTTTCACAATTACACTCATTCTTAGTTCAGTTTTCTATTTTCATAAAATTCTTTTTCTACTGGAGGTTTATCAACTATCCCTTTTTACGACTATGCCGGAGTCCTGTCTCAACATCTGTTTAATTTAATTTCAATTGTCTACTTTGTCAGTTTACAGATGCCGAAGTGAAATTTTCCTTCTGTGTTCAGGTTCATTTTTTCTTGAAATTCGAATATGTGTTTAATTTTACTGTTTTTTTTTTACATTAACGATTGCTATTTTTGCTGATATTTGAATATGAAAACACCAATTGTTTTCGTTGTGACTAATAGATTTAAATAATCAGACTGATCTAAGAGTTACATTTTTCCGTATTCAACGTTAGCTCCTGCATTTGGAGAGTCTACTCTTTATTTGTTTAATTAAATGGGCTCAAAGGCTATATACACAATTTCAAAGGAAAAATTAAAAATTTGTCAATTTTTTTTTGGATTATTGCAAACATAGCCTTATATCCTTGCCGTGCTTGTGAGTTTTTCTAAATATATAATGACTGTGATTATAGTGAGAATTAAAAATAAAATTATGTAAAGTGAAATCATACAAAACCATGGAGATATTTATCTGCATTTTATTTTTCATGACTCGAGTAAATCCCAATGAAATCAAAAATTAATAAAAAATTTATCAAGCAGCTTATATCTTCTTTTTTATATAGTTACTTGTTGAATTCAAAACAGCAGAAGGCTCTCTAGGTTTGGTCCAGGACAAAATAATTGTCAGGAAATTTGTAAACAATAAAATATCAAAACTCTTCTAGTTAGTCAGTACAAAATTCAAAATAAATGAAAATTCTTAAACGTTTCGTACTAAAATTCTCGAACAACACACATTTTTCTATTTCAGATTGGAAATCGAAAATTTTGTTTCATCAAAATACGAAATAAATATACAAGCAAGGCATAAATCCTCTAAGAGTAGCAGAAATTCAAAATTATTAGTATATTACTTTTACTCTACATATTCTGTTTTTTTTTTATGAATTAAAATGGATTTTCTAAACCAACTACTTATCTACCTACAATTTCAAGATAACACCATACACACATTGAGAAACCAATATAAAAAAATATGGTTGCAAGAAAATACCATACGGATTAAGACATCAACATAATAAATACATATAATTTCAAGAAAATAATCCACGCATTCGAAACCAATATAATAAATATATATTTTCAAGAAAATACCCCAGACTTGCGACACCATTATAATAAATATATATTTTCAAGAAAATACCCCACACCTGACACCATTATAATAAAACGTTATTCCGTTGAAATAGAGTTTCATCACAGCTGATACTATCAATTGTTAGGCCGAGCGGTGCCTTTTTCAATATTTTATAGGAGCGTTTATATAGGAACACATCAGGAAAATTATACATTTACTTACCTATCAAATCTCATCTCCTGCAACCATCAGGAAGCTGCACACACACTAGTTTTAATTATTTAAGTTACTTTATTTATTATTATTTTCAACACTTTTCTGGATTTCAATCTATTCAAATACTTCTCAAATTGTTAATCAATATAATCTGGGCCGAAGGCCCAGGTGGAAGATTAAATTTAACTGAATAAAACAAAGAAATCGGCCAAACACATTTATTATGCCGAAAGAAAAAAAATAGAACGCCGGAATAACTAAGAAGTTTTAAATTTATAAGTTATTAAATCAAACCCAATTAAAAACCAGTGAATTGAATAAAATTTTATGACATTTACGTTTTTAAACTACTCAAAAAGATATAATTCTTACTAAAGTATTGAACTGATATTTTGAAACAGATCATTCACCAGAAAAGGTCACGTTGCTAACAAACATCTAACACTCTCAAGATTTAAAACAGGACTGCCGTTTAGAAGCATAAAATATTGAACTGATATTTTGAAACAGATCATTCACCAGAAAAGGTCACGTTGCTAACAAACATCTAACACTCTCAAGATTTAAAACAGGACTGCCGTTTAGAAGCATAAAATATATGTCCTTCAAGTTAGCTTGGGTTTCGAAATCGTTTAGGCAGTAAATATAAGGGTTGTTCGAAAATTAAATAGTGAATTGAATTTCTTTATCAGTTTCTTCTACAATCGGCTTATGCATTAAATATTTTATAACTCAGATATTCCGACGTTACGAGAAAAAAAACATAATGCAAATTTGTCGCATTATGAAAAAAACTCTTTATATCTAAACAATTGATCTTATTTTTACTTATTCTATGTCATGGATCTTTCTGTAACACTCGGTTATGGTTTGAATCAATTCTATTAACGGAAATATGACGTTGAATTCATAATGAAAACTGATTATTGGACACAAAATATTTGGTTCGAATTTATAAATACCCCTCGTAAAACTCTCGAAACTGTGTTGGAACGATTTTTATAGCAACCATATGGGCGAAGGTTTTGGTTCTCTTCTCGGTATCGTAAACTAAATGCTGAATTTAATGGCTTCCGGATGTAGATTCAATGGTTGTCCTCTTCGAGAACTTTTAATGAATTTCAAGACTACGTTTTGTTACACTTTGGAGCCAAAAGTATTTGAGAAAGGCTTATAGTAATCGCTCAAAATGATCAGCTTCAAAAAGTTACGATCACATTTTATGCGGGAGCTGTTTACAAATATTAGTTGAAATCGGTTTTGTACGTAATATATATGTTTGTTAATTATTTTTGAATGGATCTCCCAATTTGAATCATCTTTTTCAGTTATACTTCCAAGTAAGTTACCCTACACTTGGGTAGGTTTCATTCATTTCCTATGTCTGGTTTTTGAACTATAAATTAAAATTGATATTCTATAGAAGATATCATGATGAAATTGGAACCTGGTTTACATTATGACTACCCCTTTCAAATTTGTCAGATTTTCTTCTGCTCCCCTGTTCTGTTGTTCCTCGCCTACCAATATCCGAGGAATGAATTGCTTCGTTAATATGTTTTTCTACTTCAACAACCTGTTGTTCATTTCTACTACTACTTGGACAGTCTTTCACCTCAAATCCAAAAAATGGATTACTGTTTCCACTAAAATTGTCATCTGCCAGTCGACTAGTTTCCTTTCATTGTATGATTTTCCATATTTTCAGCACTATTAGCCCCACGTTGGGCGCCGGATGTAACAACTATGGGTCCTTTGATAGTGAAAATGCTATACACAAGATGGTTTTCATATTATTTGATATCAAACAATCTAACACTAGGTCCAACTGAGCTACGCAGAAATGTTCTTTATTCTGTATATCAATATATCTGATATCAAAGAATATAAATTCTCAAAACAACAACCAATAATAAATAACGTCTGCCATAACAACGGATTTGAGATTTGTATAATACACAGTAGGTTTCAGAGTTCTGCTACACTGTCAGTTAGTTTGGCGCATATTTGGCAATACAGTTGATCATCACCAGTTAAAAGTTCTATTTTCAGATGATGAAACAGTAAGCTTTGCACGGACTGGTTATCAGTCATATCGAGAAATGCTAGTTGAAGTTCCAGAAAGTCACATATGTTTTTGCTACCTCTTGAACATGTACTACAACGTAGACTATTGAGGATTTTTCCAGCGAAAGATCTACAAACACAATACGAGATAGACTGTACGGAATCATTCAATCCAGAGCGGTTAGAAGCATTGATTAACAATTATAACTATAATGATGATACTCCCTACCATTCACACATCAGCCCAGATAAGAGGGATCACCACCACAATATGCGCTCTGGAGCGACTTGACAATATAGGTGGCGCATTTTCTATTTCAACTGCAAGAAAAATCCGGAAAACATAGTACCACCAAATAGTCCTTGGTGAATAAGAGGATGCAACAATACAACGATAAACACAAATACATGCTAATCCATTATTGCACCAAGGATCCCATCTATTCCATCATTCCAGCCTGGCGGGGATATGTTCTTCATCAGTTGAAGAGGATGCAAATGGAATCAAAGAAAAATAGTATTAAAAGTGTGGATGATATAGAATGATAATAGATATTTGAAGTTTTTCTGAAAACTCGTGTAATTGATTATCAAATCATGTGATTATTGAAATGAGTTTTGGCTTAAGAATGATGACAACCATTTCGTTGCATCCAAATAATTCTCTTCTGTCCATTTTTTTGGTTGGTTTTCTGATTATTCCGTTCAATTCATGTCGTAAAGTAACATTCTAGTTCTTCACGAAATCAAAATGTTTTAATTGTTAATATACAGGTGTGTTTGGTCCTCCCGTTACCAAAAAATGTGTAATTTTTGTGGACGACGTGAATATGCCTTTGAAAGAAACTTATGGCGCGCAACCACCTATTGAGCTATTGAGACAATGGTTCGATCACGAAATTTGGTATGACAGAAAAGAAATTGTTCCAATAAAGCTTATCGACATTCAGGTGAGTCAATAAATCAATTGCAAAATCTTACATAAAGTAGTCTAGGGGGGGTGATATCACTATTGAAACACTCACTATGATATCAAATAACTATGTTCAGTAGCACTAACACTTGTAACTCAATAATAACAATATACGGAACTCTACTCAACGAGTGACAGTATCGGAATGAATCTAGGACGGTACCCTTCCGCCATCATCCGCACTAGTTACTCATCCCCGTGACGATCCAGTTACTCATCCTTGTTACGTTCCACATTCGACCATCCTGACGTCACTCGTCCTCGAGTGTTAAGGACCTAGAAGAACAAGGAATAAAATGAGTTTCGATGGAAGGGCGGTGAGAATTGCTAATTGGGTGATATGAAGAAGGGTTGGTACCTCGAAATCGCGGAGACAAGTTGGTAACTGGTTTGTTACCGCTAGAATTAGTGATTTGCAGATTGATTGTAATGCCTGTCGGGGAAATGTGAGAGACACTTGATCTATCACCAGAATGAGTAATTGTGCAGATCGATTGTACTGCAAGTCTGTGAGATGTGAGAGACACTTGATCTATCACCAGAATGAGTAAATATGCAGACCGATTGTACTGCAAGTCTGTGAGATGTGAGAGACACTTGATCTATCACCAGAATGAGTAAATGGAAACACGTACATCATTGCCTCTGAAACTGGAAGGGTTTCATATGTTCTGCACCGACGACTGTTTCGTAAGGGCGTTGTGATCGAGAAGAGTGAATATCCTCCTTGACCCTAAAACGGTCGTTCGGTAATATTTGGGCAATACGGAACGGTCCTATATATTTTGGAAGTAGCTTATTACTTTGATTGTCGTTAGCCGGAAAGCTGGTGATTTTCGTCAGGACCAAATCGCCAACCCGGAAATGTTTCGGCGGGCCTCTTTTCTTATTGAAGTCTTCATTTTGTTTTAGTCGGCTTTTTTCTAGTTTCCTTGATGCTGTGGACTGCAACCCGGTAATATTTCTTCGTCGCTTATATAGCGATCACCATCTGTCCTAATTGGGAAGCCGAAGAAAAGCTCAGCTGGGGTTGTCTGTGTGATCCTGTGTTTTGTGCTGTTGATGCCAAGCTGTACTTGAACGATGTTACTATCCCAATTGTTTGTTGTGGTACCTGCTCCCATAGTAGCTAACGCATCTTTAACTGTCCTATTGGTTCTCTCAACTTGTCCGTTGCCTCTAGCCATACCTACGGCTGTTGTGAACAGCCTTATGCCTTTTCTCGCAACATATTCTTTGAAATGGTTCGACACGAAAGCTTTTCCGGTATCGGAAATAATTCGTTTTGGATTACCCAGTATAGAGAATATTTCGTCCAATTTTGCTGTGACAAATTGGGCTGTCGTGTCGGGAACAGCTTTTAAGAATGCAAATTTTGTGAATCCATCCACGATGACGAGAAGGTATTTGTTACCTTGGAGGGTTTCTACAAATGGTCCCAAATGATCGAAATGTAATGTATGGTGAGGTCTAGCATATTTCGGAATGGAATGAAGAGGTCCTGGTTTTTTTCCTCCTGGTTGCTTGTGGTACAAACAGTGCAAACAAGACCCGATGTATTTTTTATGAACCTCCTCATTTTGGGAAACCAATAGCTTCGTTTTACCCATTCGAGAGTTTTATCGAATGCAAAGTGCCTTATGTCATCGTGGTTAGACTTGATGATTTGCTATCGACACATTTTGGGGACTACCGATTTTCGTCCATAGGGAGTGAGCATATAGACTTTATTACCACGAAGGTCATATTCTTTGAAAATAGCTTTGTGGTTAGTTTGGTCACTCGACAGAAGAATGTCCCTTATGTTTGATATATTAGAGTATTGGCTTTGAGCCTCTCTTAGATAATCGTCCTCAAAAATGAGGCATATGTTTGAGCTGGTAGTTTCAGAGCCGCATGTTATGTTTCTGCTCAATGCATCAATGTTGAATTTGGCTTCATTGTTTCGAGACCTTGTATCAGATGGTTGCTCCTTTGAAGACTTACGGTTGGGAGATCGTTTATTCCTGCGACTAGTCGATCTCTCTGTAGATGAAGAGGATGACGACGGCGATCGAGACCTTCTGGCGTGTCTTCTTCTCTTGGAATGTCTCGGCATCTTTTCGGACGTTTTCAGTTTCACCCACTTCTGATGTAGTCTAGGGGGGGTGGTATCACTATTTAAACACTCCCTATGATATCAAATAACTATATTTAGTAGCTCTAACACTTGTAACTCAATAATAACAATAGATGGATCTCTACTCAACGAGTGACAGTATCGGAATGAATCTAGGACGGTACCCTTCCGCTATCATCCGCACTAGTTACTCATCCCCGTGACGATCCAGTTACTCATCCTTGTTACGTTCCACAATAATCACAAAGAAGGAAAACAAATTATTTCAACACTGAAATATATGTGTATGTCAGCACATGTCTCCGTTATACTTTACTTTGAAAAAGTTTTAGAACGAAAATGAAAGTTTAGATGTTGGTATTGACTGAATTATCCGCAATCTCCTTCATCTGAATAAATATGTCTATATTTCTTGCTGTGTATTCACATAATTTCATTTCAGTTCATGTGTGCTATGTGTCCCCCCGGGGGAGGAGGTAACACCGTTACTCAAAGATTTACAAGACACTTCAACCACATCTGCATCGACGAATTTCAAGACAACGTACTGATAAATATTTTCAGTAGGATAATGTTGTGGCATCTGGATACAAGGTAATGCATTCTTCACCAAACATTTTTTTATACTAACATGTTTGATAACGACATAATAACAAAACCAGTATTTGGGTATACAGATTTTGATAAAACCCGTGAAAAATTGAAAATGATGTGCTGAATACAAATGTTTGGGCAGATGTTTATGAGAATCAGATTCATTTTTATAACGTATGCCCTTAAGGCATATAATGATTAAAGAACAATCAAAATCAGCGCTATCCCGTGGAACTTATTAATAATAATAATAATATTTTTTCTTAAATACATGCATAAACAGGTATAGATTGGCATATGGTGACTCTTCGGACCAACGCAACACGTGTGCCGATCGGTTTCCGTCTCATTTTTATTCGATGAAAATATCGTTTGTTATGCTTGACCTACGCTAAACTATCATTGAAATACGTGATTTCTTTATGCAATCAACAATAATAACTAGTTTCTGACAAATTCTTGAGTTTGCCTGTATTGATGCAATCTTGTTGTTGAGTATAGTTTGCGTTTTTTATAGTGTCGAATAATTGTTTTGGAAAAGTTCTGTAATACAATTTAATTTATTGAAAGGTTTCCTAAAGCTTTGTTCAATCTATAGTAATATATGTATATCCATATGATGCGTACGAGAATCTCGTATTCGAGAGTCTCGCATGGTCTCGTCTCGTTTCCGAAACGAAACTGTTAATAGATATATATTAATATCTCCTATCAAAATAATGTTTTTCGTGAATCTCAACAAAAAAAATATTTTCATAGGATAAATTTATATGGATCTATTAACAGATAGCAATTACATAAATATTATAGAAAGTAATGGTTTTCAAATTAAAAACGAAATAATTCTAAACTATTTTACCAGAAAACAAAATATTTTATCAAGCATTCTTGCTAACTAACTGCCACCAGTTAGATTTTAGAATTCAATAACGGATCATCGCATAATATAGACCTCTATTCAAAATGCTAATGTTGCGCTGAAAAAATTAAAAAAACGTGAAATTATAAAATTTGATGACACTAAATTTACAAAACTTATTGCTGATGATTTAAAGAGAAATCAATGTGAAAGTTTTGAAGATATATTGAAATAACTTATTATTAAAAGCTCTATTATTCATGAAATTGAAATCAGGAATAAAAAATTCGAAATTATGAAACAAAATATTAATGATCAAGAACTTTTCGTAGAATACAAAATTCAAAGACATATGGTAAATGCAATGATTAGAAGAGCAAAATCTCAATATGTATTATTTTTCATTTATTCACCCAAGAAACATTAAATGTTTTTACAGGGAAGTCAACGATTAATTGGCTATATATAATACGTATATAGGATAAATGAATACAAATTAAATTAAATTAAATTGTCAAATCTGATAAAATTCTAAAAAATTAGGAAACTAAGAAATACTCTTTCAGTTGTAATTTGAACTTCAATAGATAGTTTGGAAAATCACAAGGCTATCCAAAGAAAATGTGGGATATATTGAATTGTTGTATGAGAAAAAAATCTAAATTTGATCAAAATAGGGATATTGAATCATTACAATTGAATGGCAATATCATCACCAATAACCTGGAAATAGCAGATTTAACAAATTTGCACTTTTCCCACATTGGTGAAAATATAGCAAATGACTTAAAAATGTTCTATAACAACATGCGTACTGAAAATATTTTCCTCTTCATAACAATTCCTCAATGCTTCTATTTCCAACCGACGAAACTGAAATATTAGAAATAATTAGAACTCTTGAAGGAACATGCCCTGATCCTGATAATTTTATTACTAGAGATATTTTTGAATAGAAAGACATTTTGGTAGGACCTATCACTAAATTATTCAATAATTATTTCACAAGAGGTGTTTTTCCAGACGAACTGAAACATGCATCAGTTAGACTTATTTATAAAAGTGGGGATGCCCAAGATCCTGAAAATTACAGACCCATAGCATCATTGAGTATTTTCTCAAAAATTTTAAAAAATAGAATTGCTGATTTCATCAATAAAACATATCAATTTGATCTGAATCAATTTGGTTTTCAAGAAAAGAGTGGATCGCATGCAGCTGTTTTAGAAGTTATTGATTTGATTCAAGAAAATCTTGATAAAGATAATTATGTGGTAGCTGTTTTCATGGACCTTAAAAAAGCCGTCAATACTTCTGAAAAACTTAGAGTCGATTGGTATCAGAGGAATTGTAAATGATCTTTTAAAATCCTATTTCGAAAAAAGAACTATAAGGACATATCCTAATAATGTGGAGGCTGACAGATTGAATATTAACAAAGGTGTTCTCCAAAGGTCGGTTTTGAGTCCAATTTCATACTCATTATATATACAAAATGTATCCCAAATCAACACCATATACGCGGACGATACAATGCTTTTATATGCAAATGAAAACCATTTAATACTAGAAAATACGATAAACGATAAATTTGAAAAATGGCTTCATTCCAATAATCTCTCTGTTGATTCTAGAAAAACTGAAAATTTGATTTTTGAAAAAGAAAATAAACAAAATATGAAATTAAATATAAAAATAGAAAATGAACAATTGAAACAAACTTCTGTGATAAAGTATCTTGGCATTTGTTTTGATGATAGGTTAAGGTAGGAGAAACATATTGATAATCAGATTAAAAAATATCTTTCGTTATTATAGGCCAATCAATAGATCATTTTTTGCTAACAAAAATACTAGAAGAAAACCATCATATGGAAGACAGTCCGTAGTGATATTCTGTTATGTTTTTGACTCGCAACTGACATTTATTTTATTAATTTGTTATAAACATTTAAATAACAAAAAAGGTGTTTTTTGAAATTGTTTTGCTTATAAAATGAAAACTAATAGTGCAATCTGGTTGCTCCAATGGAAAAAAAATGTAGATCATTGAAATACAATCAAAATGAAATTTTTTACGACCCTGTAGGATCATTAGTAACGGAGGAAAACCAGAAAAACCGAAAAATTTAACGATTTTTAAAAAAATTCATAACACCGAACTTTTTCAAGAAATAAGGTTGTCCCTTCTTGTGAAAGTATTGAATCGTTTGAACTTTCTGTGTGCACAAAACAGGCTCTGACGGATCATTAGTTTTGGCACAATTGCAACTTGATTTTTTTTGCACTATCTTGCAGCGTGCCTGGATGCTCTAGTGATAGTCCGATTTCAATTTCTAAAACAGATTTTGAAAGTAGAAGTACAGTACCACAAAACATTTATTCCCATTTTACGGTAAAATGCTGCGAAAGGGGTGAAAAATGCTTGGAAACATGACTGAAAACGGCCGAGCTGGTGAAAGCAGTGGAGTGGTAGGGGTGAGCGGGAGATGAGAGGAAGCGTATTATCACGTAACCCGTTCATAATAAGAATACCCCTCATCTCCTGGACCCTCCTACTACTAGGCAGCTAACCCGGGCTCGGCCGTTTTCAGTAATGTTTCATGCATTTTTCACCCATTTCGCGCCATTGTAGCGCAAAATGAGAATATACGTTTTCTTAATTTGTTTAAGAAATTGAAATCAGGCTATCACTAGAGCATCCAGGCACGCTGCAAGATAGTACAAAAAAAAATTGCAATTGTGCCAAAACTAACGATCCGACAGCGCCTATTTTTTGCACACATAAAGTATACATGATTCAATACGTTCATGAGGAAGGCCAATCCTATACTTCCTGAAAAATTGCGGATTTATGAATTTTTCAAAAAATTGCAAAATTTTCCGGTTTTTCCAGTTTTTCTCCTTTACTTATGATCCGACAGGGTTGTATTTTGTTCGCATTTCAATTATCTAAAATCTATTGCTTGGAGTACAAATTGAATCCTAAAATAGCTAATATATTTTTATATTCACATATTCTCGTTAGAATCAAATATTTAATTGATATATGGGGAACGCGTTCTGAAAATAATTTCAATAAAATATCCGCTGTATACAGGAAAGCGTTGAAAGTACTGTATCGTCTACCATTTGACACTCCAACAAATCAACTTTATTCAATAACGAACACATCTTCTTTGGAGTAGCATTATGCAATGGACACTCTCAAAGTATCTTACCTTATTATCAATAAAATGAATCAATGTAATTTTGTATTAACTAGAAATTCACAATTACGATCCACGATAACATAACTTGTTCCATCTAGATTCTGCAAACTCTGTTATTGACGAGAAAAGATTCACCTATGAAGGTCTTTCAAAATTCAATGAAATACCCGAGACAAAAAATTGTCTAAATATCACTGAATTTAAAATCTAAAAAAAAATATTTTGTACAAAAAATAAATGAAATTCATTAGAATTCGTTCTTTGTTTTGGTGTTTTTTAGTTTCTTTGTAATTCTGAATGTTTCATAAAAAAAAAATGTAAATACAATAAGGTTTATGATCAGTCTTATACCAGTTTGAAACTGTTTGACTGATCATGCTATTCCATCATGGATATAATAATAATTGACTAAATACCCTTTCATAATTTTACAATTGTTTCTTAAAATACTAAGTGTAGTGTTGAATTATGAATAAACGTTATTAATAAAATACGACGTTTTAAAAACTTCGACCGCTTATATCACCGAAACGACAAATACAAAATCATTTAAATTCCGACAATTTTCTAACGGCCCTATATCATAATGAAATTTCTGCCAATTTAACCAAGAGCCAATTTCCCACATGTTTTCGTGCGGAGTCTTTTCAATCAGCAGAAACTGATTAATGACTGATCTTTTTTAATCTTTTGATGAAAGTATACATGGCGTTGCCATTTTTAGATATAAAAAAGCATTTGATACAAGTATACGAGGATGTATTAATATCTAGTTAGCCTAGACCAGTTCCCTGCATAAACAAAATATTGAGTTAAGTACCATAGCAACGAACAATAACTTATTAGAAGTGTCAGTGTAAAGTTTGACGTCAAAAGAGATAACCAGAGTTACGCAATAAATTAAAATAAAAAATATGTCCACCAAAATTGTGAAAATCGAAAAATTGGAGTATCGAGCCATCATCAAGTACCTGTATTTAAAAGGGTTAAGAGGTGAGCAGATTTACGAAGATATGCTCAATACCCTTGGTGTTCAATGCCCTTCGTATGCGACCGTGGAAAATTGGACTGCAAACTTCAAAAGAGGTGAATTTTTCATACAAGATCGGGAGGGCCAGTTTCTGTGTCAGTCCCCAAAAATATCGATGCAGTTCATGACATGATTTTAACAGACCGTCGAATTGGGCTAAAACGGATATCTGAAGCACTGAATATAACATACGAACGCGTTCATCATATAGTTCAGGTCAATTTGGACATGAGAAAAATTGCTGCAAAATGGATCCCCAAATGTTTGAATGTTGACCAAAAGCGTGCATCGCGTTCGATCTGTGCTCGATTTGAAAACGATGTAGACTTCTTAAACCGAATTGTTACTATGGATGAGACTTGGGTACATTTCTACGATCCAGAAACAAAACAACAATCGATGGAATGGCGACACTACGGTTCTCCAGGACCTAAGAAGTTTCGTGTCCAAAAATCTGCTGAAAAAGTTCTTGCTTCAGTTTTTTATGATTGCCATGGAGTAATCATGATTGATTTTTTGGATAAGGGTAGAACAATAACTGGGGATTACTATTCGACATTACTGACCACTCTACGAGAAAAACTTAAAGAGAAAAGACGCGGAAAGCTATCCAAAGGTGTTTTGTTTTTGCAGGACAACGTCCCTGCACACAAATCTCATGCTGCCATGCAAAAAATTCGTGATTTAGTGTTCGAGTTACTAGAACACCCCCCCTTATTCACCAGAATTGGCTCCGCACGGCTATCATCTCTTTCCTCAACTGAAAAAAAGTTTAAAAGGTCGTAAATTTTCTTCCAACAAGGTGGTAATAAAAGATGTATAGATCTGGTTGCAGAGCAAGAAGAAACATTTTTTTTGAAAGGTCTAGAGACGTTGCAGGTTCGCTGTAATAAATGTATTCAATCAAGAGGGGAATATGTTGAGTAATACACTGTTTTGACATTGAAATTTTGTTTGGTTCTATAGTAGGATAAGAATTTTTCAATATATCCTCGTACAACATTACTAGATTTAGGAGTAATTGGTCACTCTTATAAACTTTTCGAAAATTATTTTGAAAATCGTATTCAAAATGTTGTTATTAATGAAAATGAATGTATCGAAAATCAATCTACTATTGGAGTTTCTCAAGGTTCAGTACTGGCTCCGATTTTCTATTTGATCTATGTGAATAGTACAAGCAAAATAAAATTGGAAGGTAAACATTTTTCTTTTGCAGATGATACTGTACTTTGTTATTCGGCCATAAATACAAACATTTTAGAAAGAAATATTGAAAGATATATTAAATTGGTTGAGGAGTAGATGAATGAAATAATAATAATAATAAAGTTTATTCATAATAGATTACAATTTTTTATAGGTAATACAATATATAAGGTATGAATAAACTAGAAAATTTCCTCACGAAGTGGAACTTGTAGTGACGTGAGAAATATACATATATATGAATATAAAAACATTAAATTGAACAATTTCTCCACGAATGAGAAATATACATATATTATATATAAATATAAAAACATTAAATAAACAATTTCTTCAAATAAAATTATTGAAATGAAATTATTGAGTTGAAAGATTCATACATTTATCATGTTGTGACAAAAATTATGACCTTTTTTGAATATCCAATCCTTCACTTTAATTTTGTATGAATAAAAAGATTTTGTTTTTATAATCTCTTTTGGAACTATATCGAAAACTTTTCCTATAATATTTGTATAATTTCTTGTGGATTCAATTTTATTCAGTTTATTTTTTTTTGCGGATGACATAACAATGATATACACTGAAAAAATTTTTAGTGAACTCAAAAGTAATATGACAAGCGATCTTGAAAAAATAACATCATGGCCTATATCACATAAACTAACATTGAATTTTGAAAAATCTTCGTTGATGTTCATCGCAAAAAAATCTTATAGTATCGACTTGAAAGATCCCATTAGATTAAGAAATGAAAGTATACAATACTCTCCCACATTAAAATTTCTGGGACTTTATGTAGATGAAAATATATCGTGGTCAAAACATATAGAGGTTTTAAGGAAACAGATTTCTCCAATTATTGGAATTCTTTTCAAGATAAGAAATTTTTTACCACATAAACATCTCAAGAGCATTTATTTTTCGTTAGTTTATTCAAAATTGCAATACATGATTTCTATTTGGGGTGCAGCAACAAATTCTTTGCTCAGGCCACTAAAGACGCTACAGAATAAAATCATCAAATGTATATTCAAACTTGATTATAATGAGTCAACTGCTAATTTGTATAAACCAAAAAAGCTTCTGGATATTCATTCATTATATAAAATGAAAGTGTGTACCTTCATCCATTTAGTTAAAAATAATATGAAACATTCTAATTTAATATTCAAAATCAATAGTGATCAACATAATTATTCAACCAGATATTCCAACAATATAACAATGAATAAAAGTAAGACAAATATTGGTCAAAAATCCATACTATGTAACGGAATAAAATTTTATAATAGATTACCCAATGAATTGAAAAATTATGGTAAAATCCGACTCAAAATTAATTTAAAAAAATACTTAATGAGTTAAGTTTAGAACAAATAGAAAATCTTTTCTGATTCCATCATTTTCAGTTTTGAAACTTTGAGATATATCTTGTTGATTTCCATCAATTGTTTAATTCCTTCTTTAATTTGTGTTTCATAAGTATTGTATTATTCAGTGTATAATTTTTACATATCTCTCTATAAGCAGAAATGTTTCTAGGGATCAATAAAGTATTATTATTATATCATTTTTATATCTAGTGTTATATGAATGATTACTAAAATTGATGCAATTTTTGTTTTTGAAGATATAAATCAACATTCTATATACAAATAACTGAACAATATCAAATTTTCTACTTATTTTATAAAGAACATCAGAAGAAAACATAAAATTTCGATTATAAATTATTTTTAAAATGTGTCTTTGTATCACTTCCAAATTATACATTAAATTCTGTTTTACTCCACCCCATCCAAGAATGAATCTAACTATTGATTTAAGAAAATCTGTTGACATGGTTTTCAAACAAAAAAACATGGACCAAATATAATGAAGGAAAAAATATTAAATGAAGTTGAAGAACACAAATGTTTAGGCCTGATGTTTAGTAGGACTTAAAATTTTAAATGTCATGTCAATAAAATAAGGAAATCAGTTATTTCTTCAATTGGAGCAATAAGAAGAGTCGATTTTCAAAATTTTCAAATCGAAAATCTCATTTATAATGCCCATATTGTCTCGCATATTAGATATTTGTCAAAGAGGTATTATTTATCATTTAAAGAATGAGTTAATAAAAGTAATTTTTAGGAATCTAAAAATTTCACATTAGACAAAAAAGTTACAAAAAAGTAATGGACAGTTCACAAAAAATCAAAATTACATGACTACAATTTCAAGAATGCAAATAACTTCCATTCAAATAACTTTCATTCAAATAAAGGCTAAAACAATTCCGTATCTAGATCTATAGAAATTTTCAACAAACTTTCAGACGATATGAAAAAATCATAGGCAGTCTATTTTTTTTAAAACTCAAACAAAATTTGCTATTATACTGATGTTCATCCATGTGTTATCAATTTTGAAATTTTTCAAACTTACATTTATATTCAATGTACTATCTTCCTTATATCAGAACCTGTTCTGTTTGTAAGGTGTTTTTTCAATGAATAAATGAATAATAGAGTTGATGATCGTTTACCCAATTACAAAACTTTATTACCAGATCCCGATTTTTCCATAAGGGAAAACATCAAATATTTCTAGAAAGAAGTGATATTTTAATCAATGCCTTTTACTTTTAGATGAAAATTCAATTTGAAAGCTTATAAAAATGTTCAATAAAGTTGAGAAAACATCAAAGACAAAGAATAACCAAAATTTGAATTGTAACTAAATAACTATAAAAGAAATTTCAGCTTCTGTTATTTTTCGTGTTTTAAATCAATCAGAATTAGGTATAACGTAACGTTTTTCGACTTTCAGTATACTGAGTTGAATATTAAACATTAGCTGTGATATATAAGTGTTTCGCATAACAAGAAAACTCCCATTTCAGTTTTCAGTTTCAGTGTCAAATTTCGAATCATGAATTTTTATTAGGAATTCTTCACGTTCCTGACATGCCACGAAATAGGGCCGCATGTCAGGAGAATTGCTCGTTCTTTTCCGATATTGCCTTCTCCCGGAGTTAGTCAAAACTGACGTGACTATTTTCAATTTGCTTTTCTCACATGTCTACCATATTTCAGAAGAGGAGACGGGATGAGAAAAAGAGTCGTTTTGTAAAGAATGTGATACCGTAATATGTTCTATATATTATATGCAATACAAGAGGAGAATGCTGAAAAGACATGGCAAGCCTAATAACCGAGAGAACACGGGTTGGTTTGAACAATTCATGTCAATTTTGTCCACAATAGGGAATATACATATTTTTTTTATTCGTTTAATAAATTTTTTACTTCGTTACTACACAGTAAAAAATATAAATACGGTTGAAAGACTTGGAATTAATTTTTAAGATAATATATAGAATACCGATTGAATTTGACCTATTTGAACGCCTCCATTTTCGCGCGCTGTGGATGACGTCACTTGGCGCGATCAGTGTTGTTCTTCTTCAGTGTCGTTCGTTGAGATATACTCTGATTGCTCTACTTGCTTGAAGTTGATATTTTATAAAAAAGTAAGACAAGTGTTAGAGAGGGATGAACATATGTGAAAGTGATCTCGATCAACCAGAGCAGTATTCAATGAACAAGCCTTTCTATAGTTATGGCCATTGACACTATTGACAGTTATTAATTAGGATAGGTATTTGCAGTTTTAATTGATATTACGATAATGAAAAATGCTAAAAGACCATTTTATTGGTAATGTCTAATACCGGAATGCCAAAACACAATTATAAGTACACCAAGTAAAGTATTTTTTTTCCAAGAGATGCGAAAATACGTAAACAATGGTGTAAGGTTATGAGAAGAGGCGAAGTATCTCCAATATCACATTTACATTGTTGTGAAGATCATTTCAATGTGAGTACATTGTATTTCGATAGTTATCATGAAGTGAATTGATCAGAAGTAAGTTTTGTATGCATAAATGTTTTGTATATACCTGCGTCACCTGAATTACAAAAGGAAAACTATCATTTGATAAACTATTACTACTTATCAGTTCAGGTATTGTCGGATTGTGCTTTGACAAAACCACTTTCAGTCATTGCTCTTGATAATTTACAATTGTCACTAGACCAAAATCGCACTATGTAATGGAAAACACTACAAATATATAAATAAAAACAAATTTTCTATGAAAGACGACTAGCACAGTATGGATATCAACACAGATAAATTTCATAACGTGCCATGTGACGTCATTCTTCGTTTCGACCATTGGTGATGCGTTTCGCAAATTTGAATTCCGCGCGCTTATTATGCACTTTTTGATTAAAGGTTTATGGAGTTAAATACAAACTAAATGATAAACTAATGGTTTAGGTGTAATTTCAAGACAATAAAATACATGAGGTAAAAAAATCAAGTAAATTTAAATCACTTGCATATTCCCTATTTTGAAACAAAAATATTGAAAGATTATTTGAAAACTCAATGAATAAACCGTTCGAAGGAAATTTATGGAATAAATTGAACATTATAGAATTTACATGATTTTAAAAAATTCTGGAATTCGTACTCAAAAAGTTGACATGAAGTGTTCCAGGAGAACGAAACGTTAATGAATATTCTATTACATTATTTTATTACTTCCTTCGAACCATGTAAATTTTTCTATCGACTGCCATTTTTTGATATTTTATTTCTTTGATTAGAGATTGAAATAAAAATAAAACATTTCTCCAAATATTCTGATTCCCCAAACACCATTTTGGAGATTCTGATAACGGAGAACTTAGTGTGATAATAATTCAAAAAAGCATTGCAGAGGTAATAAACGTCATTTTAACATTCAAATAAGTTTCAGGTTATAGTCATTATCCGACAGTTGTAGATAAATTATTTAAAATTATTGATTTACAAACTACCGGTTGTGGTAAAGTGTAAATAACATTTATGCACTAGTGGGCGGTGAAGTACCCTTTACCACCCGGTTTTTCAGGAGTGAAGTGACCCTTTAGCGCCAGCGGTCCCATTATGGCCCACGGGCCGTAAAGTTTGAAATATTATCAAATTGCTTTTAGTCTAGTCTATAAGAACTATTTTGGTGAATTTCTCTTCAAGTGCACCGAAAATTATGATCCAGGGCTCATTCGATTCGGAATGACCTCTACACACATAAAAACATTTTCTTCATTGGAGATGATACATTTGTTCAATTCTGAATTCTTGAACTGATAAAACGCTTTCTTCTTGTAAAATAATATATTTGATACAAAATTATTGCATATCTCTAATGTAGAAAATAATATATTTGAAATATTTATTTGGTGTTACCAAATATTCGTTATTCAAGTAATTAAGAGTATTCAGGAAAGAAAACTGCAAGTCTTGAAAAATATAACACAATATTTCTTGTTCCAAGAAAATATATCAAGTATTTCTTCATTAAAGAAATCTTCTTCATTGGATATAGGTAATACATTTTCAATTCTAAATTCTCAAATTGAGAAAACGCGTACCTACCTTATCTTCAAAAGTAAAGTATTTCATACAGTGTTATTCAAAATAAAATCTCTCTAATGTAAAAAATTATCTAATTGAAATATGTATTCACTTTTACTAAATATTTTTCAATCAAGTAAGTAATTATGACAGAATTCAGGAAACAAAATTACAATTATTGACAGATATTGGTAACTCAATATCTCTTGTTCCAAGACACCATATAAAGTATTTCTTCATTGAAGAAATTTGCCAAAAATTTGTATCATGAGAAGTAAATTTCGAATGCAATTTTCTTGAATTAACAATTATGCATTCTTGAATATCATTTCTTTCTCCTCTCAAAGGTATTGTTGCCAAAAGTATGATTCCGTACCTATTCATGATTATTTAGCATATGTAAGGTAACTATCGCTTCAACCAAATTTGTTGTTCTCATTCCTTTCTGTAGTTACCTAGGAAGCTATCACACAAAAACCAGCTGTAGCAACATTCATTAGTTGTAGGCAGGCCCGGATCAGCAGCTATTTACGCCCTAGGCCAAAGTTCTGAATTACTCCCCCTTTCAGGAGGTCTGGGGAGTGTGGAATTTTTTGGCATATTTAACTGTAAACCTCGTTCTAGGGCTTCTTTGTGGTTATTTGAGCTATTGAAACATTTTGATTTTTAGTCCTTTGAAAACAGTTTTCCAAGAAAATGATTTTTGTCAATCACGCAATAAAAGTGATTAAAATTCCAAAATGTATGAAAAGCAATTGATGTCTAAAAAAAGCATGTTAAAAAATAAAACACACTCACACTGCTTAATAAACAGCACTGTATACAGCGTGATTTACGATTTTTCTACTTGCAGTTGGACTAGAAACTTGAAATTTAGTATGCTGTCATAATTTAGCATGTACGTTCTACCTCAAGTGTTTTTAGTCCTACAACTATACAGAGTATGTCAAAAGTCGGTACCAGCTTTCTTATTTTGAATGGAAACCTATTTTTTGTCGTGGTTCGATTGACCTTCTGATTATAACTTCAGAAAACCTAAGTTGAGTTAACTTATCTATTACAGTTTTTGAGATATGTCTATTTTTCTTTAAAAAATTACCGCTGTAGTAGTTTACGAAAACACGTGTAGCCCGCAAACCGTTCAAAATAAGGAAACCAAATTTATGGAGCAGTTAGCTGGTAGTCCAGGCTAACACCAGATGTCCCATCGACGGTCTCATTTTGTACCATATGGGCGCAGGCGATTTTAGAATGTCGCATTATAAAATTGTCAAAAACTCAAATTTTTCAAATGGCACCTACCATTTTTTTCTTAACCATTCAAAAGAAAATTGAATTTTAGGATGAGTTATTTCAGCTGTCCCTATACCCAATTTAAACCTCTATCGGGTTATTCAATTAAAATCAAGAAATGCCTTAAATGGTAATCCTCGAGAAGCTAATTCTTCACCACTACAACTCTTTGCAATAACATTTGTCAGTAGCTAATTACTCGATATCTCTATCATTTTAGTTAGTTGGGAATTAACCTTGCCCAGTTTCTCCCCTCTCTCTTTTAAAGTGATGGTGTTGTTTTATATGAAAGAGAGTTCTTTGAGCCTTGATTTAACATTTTTCCAGTCACCAAAACCATTTTTCACAAAATATGGTTCCGATTGTGTTTCCGAATAAAAAAGACGGCAAGGACCATAAAAAACTGCACATTCAGTTTCAGAGCCATGCTCTGTCTTGTTTTTCCCCATTTGCTAAATATCTATAAAAATATCTGAAAAACTTCAAAAACGGTTACTATAATCCTTCTTTGCCTTTGAAAGATTAGCTTCTTTATTTTGAATTACCCCATGTTGGGATACGTAACCACGTAGTTCATTATTCACAACCCAGTTTGCTGGATCGGGATCGACGAGATCAAAACTAAATGTTTCAGGGTAACGTTCTAAACTCTGTTGAATTGGTGTTGGATTTTCAATGCTATTGGAGGGGCTCTCAGAGTCTTCCTGTGGTTCAGATTCTAATTTTGTGTCTGGTTCCGATTCTGTTCCTAAAGTAAAAGACTGCATCATATGAACAGTGGTGCTAGGACTAGTACTAGGAGTACTGCAGTCAAAAATAAGCAGTCATCTGTTTTGGGGTTATTTTCATCTTCTTTTGACAGCCAATTTTTTAATGTCCCAGAGTATTTCTTGTTCTCCTCTAATTTTGGAGAGATGGTGGCAGTCACGTGATCGGCTTCGTCGGGTGAGTCACCCGGTGCTCGGACGCTCGCTATTCGGATTTTTCCGTATCCTGCGCTGCGCCCCCCGCAAGCGTGCGCCCTAGGCCATGGCCTAGGTTGGCCTTATGGGTAATCCGGGCCTGGTTGTAGGTAGGTATATCTACCTGTTTCCAAAGAACTAAAGTGCCTACATATGAGTAGCAACCAACATCAATACCACTAGGTGTACGTTTGGTCCGGAAAAAAAGTGCAAAAGAGACACTATATTTAATAGCTCAAAGCATTAATACATAATCATTATACTATTTCTCAAGTCCGTGAGGACGTGAGATCAAGACCTGCAATCTGCAATTTCAACTACGAAAATCGGCAACAGTGTTTCCCAAGTCCTCCAAGTTGCATTGTTGATTGTTGATCGCACTTCTGAGTTCCACACCGGCCACTACGCACTATTCGCAGTCGCACCCCTGTTTGCCGGCTGTTTTCTGTTTATAGTCGAAGCTATTATTTTATGAAATTCAAAGTGGTATTTAGACATCTCAAAGTATTTTAGTATTTGTAATTGGATATGGATGAAAAACTGAGGGGTTGGGGAATCTCTGAAGAGATTATTGATAATTTCAAAGGTAAGTGTAGGACATAATATCAAGATAAGATTAGGTCAGGTTTCTATATAATATATTGTACAATGAGCATGAAATGACATACATTTCCCACAAGTAGGTATATGAAATTTTGTAGTACGAGCGTACAATATACTATATGGCAACCTGACCTAACCTTATCTTGATATTATGTCCCACACTTACCTTTGAAATTATCAATAATCTCTTCAACCCCTCAGTTTTTCTTCCATATCCAAATCCAAGTACTAAAATACTTTGAGATGTCTAAATACCTCTTTGAATTTGAACCATGTGCCTGTATTTCATTTTCGATTAAATTTTTTTGAATCCAAGTAATTCTGATATCTCAAATCAAGCAACTGATAGTCTTCTTAGTCAGCAATATGGCAGTTTCAATTGAAGCAAATATTTCAATACCCCAACACAGTGAAGATCTCAAATGAAGAGCTGTATCTTAATTCAATAATGTGGTTTCATTCATCCAAACATAGCAGTCTTTTGGTATGAAATGAGCATAGCTAATGTTAAGAATTTGTGCAATTTGAATCAAGAGAAGTAATTTCTCAATGAAGATTATGATTGTCTTGACCTATGTAACATGAGTTTCTTATCTGGAGTAAAGTTGGTTTACTCACACAAAGAATATATATTTTTTATTATCCAAGCAATCTATACGCTTGATCAGAGAGTACTGAATTGGAAATTTAAAATGCTCAGATCGAGAAATCGTTTATTCCAGTATATATAAACAAGCCATACTCTTGAAGCAAAGCTTATTGCATTAGAGGAAGAAATCCTTTTTATGTGTGTAGAAACTTTTTGAAAAATTTGAAGGTGCGCTGGCAAAAATTGCAAAAGTTATAAACAATTTAGAAAAAAAAAGAGGGAGGTTTGGTTTTTTGCCAACATCTCGGAAACCATTGAAGATATCCAAAATTTGAAAATAGATCCTGAAAGAAGAGGAAATTTCCTGAAGAAAATCCTACATCTCAGAACTTTACCGCCAATATTTAGAATTTTAGGTTAGAGGCGAAAATAATGCTAAAAGCGGGTGATGCGAGTCCCGCGTGCGCTGACTGATACGGACCCTTGACCAATAAAAATTATTTCAACCCATTCCCAATATCAACCCATATCAACCCATATCAATATTAAGAAATAAAAAAATCCACTTACCTTCTAGACACTTGAATAAACGAAAATCCACAGAGAAAAATGTTCTCGTAATTATTCTATTACAAATGCTTTTGTTAATTAACTAGTTTTCACAAGTTTCAAATTTACATACAAACCCTGATAATTCGCTGATTTCCTAAATTTCAAAATGTGTGTCATTGAAATCTTCATATCTCAAATACATCGAAATATATATTTGTTTAATTTTTACATAACGTTTTTCGCCTGTATTTAGTTATGAAAATTCGGATTTCAGAAGTGTCCTCCCACAGACATTTTACGTCACTGACACAATCCGACAACGTTGGAATCGTGTAGGCAATTGTCGATTGTCACTAATGTCATTTAATGTACGATCTGTCAGAGCTCGTTGATGAAAAAGGCATTGCTGATATCATATTTACTATAGATTCTTGAATAACATTTCACCGATGTGGGACACTTTTCATCGGTATAAAAAAGAGACAGCAAAAAATACCAAAATCTATGTTGTATGCTCGAAAACGGTAATGATCCGAATCTTACCTTCGGATGCTTCACAACATTCAAGTCACAATTTTTCACTCCAAGTATGCTGTGGAAGATTGAACAATATCATATAAGTAACAATAATTCATGTCCAAACTTTTTACACAATAAGTTTTATGCAGACTAATTATTTTTATAATTTTAGTTTTACTTAATTTTTCAACATCAATACATAGGAATTTTTAATGTTGGATAGAAACTAAAATAAGTACATACCTATTGAAATACAAAAAATGAAAAAACCTCTACAAATTTGTTTCTTAATTATTTTTTATGAAGATAATTTCCATGCTGGTACATTGTATTGAACAATTCAACTTCATGTTAGTTGGCTATGGAATTAAATTTGTTGAATTGTTCTGTTGTTGTGTTTACGCCAAATTGTTGACATTTCGAATGTTCTGAATTGTCTAAGAAAATCATTTGTGAAATGAACAACTACTACCGATTTACCCAAACTGAAAAGGTTGATATGTTGTTGATATATGGAGAAGCAAGGAAAAAATCCTACTTAGCCTTGCGTCTGTACCAGGAGAGGTATCCGAACCGTCCACACTCTAGTAGTAGAAACAATTTTGAAATATTGGAGTCACAGTTCAGGAAAGAACGGAATAATCATGATGGGGAACATGTTATTGTAAGCGAAGATATGGAGATCACTGTTCTAGCAGCGATTGAAATTGATCCAAATACATCATTAGGGCAGATCAAATATGAGGCCGGGGTACCTAGAGAAACAGCACGAATTTTGAAAAAACACCGGTATCGTTCATTCAAATATCAAATTCATCAATATTTGTATGAAAATGATGCGCAGAGAAGAATTGCGTATTGTAACTGGGTTATACGAAAAGAAACAGAAAATCCAAATTTCCACTACAATATTCTATACAGTGATGAATCACGCTTTACAAACAATGGTCATTTCAATAGAAATAATTTACGTTATTGAAAATCTGCATGTGTTCAGAGAAGGAAGACGCCAGGATAGATTCGGATTCAATGTTTGGCTAGGAATATTTGGGACCAGAATATTGGGACCAATTATTTTTGATGGAGCTTTAACAGGTGAACGGTACCTACAAATCTCAAATGATGAAGACCAAAATTTTATTGAAGACATTCCCTTATTAGCGACACGTCGCGTTATGTATTTCCAACAAGATGGAGCACCTCCACATAATTCGAATCTAGTCCGAGGACATCTTACTAGAACTTCTAACGACAACTGGATTGGTACTCATGGCCCAGTTCGTTGGCCACCAAGGTCACCAGACCTCACGCCAATGGATTTTTTCGTTTGGGCTCACTTGAAGAATAAAGTTTATGCTCATAATAGACCTCAAAATCGCGAGGAACTTGAAGATAGGGTAAGGAGAGCCATTAACGAAATTACTCCGGCTCAACTAGTGAATGTTATGCGGGCATGCTCCGAAAAAATACAAAAATGCATTGACGTTAACGGGCGACAATTTGAACAATTAGATTAATTGAGTCTGTCATAGGTGTTGAATTTCATTTGAATTGAGTTATAAAACTTTACATGTTCCAAATGTCTACTATTTTGTAGAAAACTTATCGAAATAAATATTTTCTGCCCACGATTGTGCAGTTTCAAAAATAACTTAAGTCCTATAGAATAAATTTAATTCCATAGCCAACTCACATGATGTTGAAATGTTGAATACAAGAAATAGCATGGAAATTATCTTCATAAAAATAATTAGGAAACAAAAATGTAGAGGTTTTTTTTTTCATTTTTTGTATTTCAATATGTATTTGAGTTTCTAACCAACTTTAAAAATTCCTATGTATTGATGTTGAAAAATTAAGTAAAACTAAAATTCTAAAAATAATTAGTCTGCATAAAACTTATTTTGTAAAAAGTTTTGCTATGAATTATTGTTACTTATATGATATTGTTCAATCTTCAACAGAATACTTTCATGAAAATGTTCCGTTACGAGGGGAACACAAAAAGTAATTTTTTTATAAAATGTCACTTATATCAGCAGATTGTGAATTGAAAGTATGATTGTGATACATCATTGTAAAAGTAATTCTATACCGAATTGTAATTTAAAAAAAATATATACTTCCCATTTGAAATTTAAAAATTGGATGCGCTTCCGGTCAAACCGGAAGTGTCATATTTGGATTGATACTTGCTAAATTGTACATTCATAACATCAATTCGAAGTACCGAATTTCAAACATCCATACAAAATAACAAGGAAGATACAGGGGGGTAAATTGGTTCCGGGTCACCCGGTATAATTTACGGGTGGCAAATTTCCACTGCTAGTTTTTCTCCATTTTCACAAGTTGTAAAAGTTATCTTCTAATAACAATTTCACGACAAGAACAACATACACAATGTCAGCAAATGACAGCGGTTCCACTGTTGTCAGATTCATATCAGTACCATCAACTTAGATACTTGGACAAAATATAATAGAATCTAGTGAAGACATTCTATGTCACAAGAGTGTATTCACATTTTTTCTATGTTTCAAAGGCTCCAATTTTTTCATAACTGAATGTTGAGTTGAATCTTTCACAAGGTTGGGAGCTTATGCAAAATGGTTTCTAAAAATAAAATTCATTTAGATTTTGGAGTTTTAGAAAAATAGCGAATTGTTTAACTAAAAATCTCAAATTTGTTTTACTTCTTGGAGATATTCTTGAAAGGCTTTGAAAAAGATCCCCACTGGAAAAATTGAAAATTGTTGCTTTTCCACTTTGTTATTAACAATCTAAGAGACTAAAATATGAAAAATGCAAATAAAGCTGATGTGATTTTTTTTTTCTTTTTAATATTCCAATTTGTTCGTATTTCAATTATTTGAAGTAACATGAAAATGATTTTAAATTTCTTATACTGATCTTATACTGATCGTTTAAATAATTGTTATAAACGTAGTTGTTATGGGCCAGGTAGCCGAGTGGTTAAAGCGACATTGTTTCAATAACTTTTGGCTGCCAGTCAAAGGTTCAAACCCTAGCGACTGCAGAACCTTTTCTGATGGCCCGAGAAAGTGCTAGGAATCGCACGTAAAAAGGTAAGACCTCGTTAATCCTTAAACCATAAACTTTTTTTGAACAAATGCATTTTTATAAGATATTTGAATTTTTGTTTTTGGAATTTTAATCAGCAATAAATATTATGAAAAATTATTACGAAAAATCCTCATTTATGTTTATTACAAAAAAATCATCAAACAATAATTTGAAAGATTCGATCAAATTCAATAATGAATACATAAATTACTGTGCGATACAGAAATTCTTAGAACTCTTTATAAATGAAAATTTATCATGGGCAAGACATAAAGAGAACTTAAGGAGGAAGATTTCACCATTAGTTGGAATTATTTTTAGAATTAGAAATTTGCTTCCTCTCAAATATCTAAAATCCGTATATTTTTCGTTGGCATACTCTAAATTTCAATATTTGATTTTAGTTTGGAACACTGCTTCTACCTATTTGCTTAAACCTTCGAAATCATTACAAAATAAAATTATTAAATGCAGTTTTTAACTTGATTATCAAGAACCAACTGTAAACGTATACAAGCCAAGAAAGCTACTGGATATACATTCCCTATACAAATTGAAAATTTGTACATTCATTCATTTTGTTAAGAATAACATGAAACATTCTACTTTAATTTTCAAAATTATTAACAACCAACACAATCACTTGACCCGACAAGCCCAAAATTTATATGTTGACAAAATTAAAACAAATATTGGAAAGAAATCAATTTATTTGATGGTGTGAAATTTTACAATGACCTTCCAAATTCTCGATATAATGAAACTGTGGTTCAAATGATTTTCACATAAGGAGGGTTTACAAAACCACAATTGTTTCGCTTTACAAAAGCTTCTTCAAGTGGTGAAGATATACTAAATTACATATTTGCTATGTTACCTTAAATACTTATCCAAAATTAATTAGGGTTCGGTTGTATACCTAACTGCCAGTTAATTCCTGATAGGTACTTTTACATTTCTATTATTTAAATCTAACCTTTCCAGGAAAACAAATTGATTAGTAGTGACGAATTTAATTCGAGTTGGTCTTCGAGCAAGTACTGAGAATTTTTCCATTTATTAATCTCCATACTTTCTAAAAGATTTAGCTTCTTACCTTTGTTTTCGACATGAAGGATTTCAAAATTATGGTCAAAAGTATGGTTTTCAATTAATAGGTGGTTAGCATACGTGGAATTTGTTTTCCCATTTACAAAACTACTTCTGTGCTCAGCTAGGCGTTGTTTGAAGGTTCTACCTGTACGGCCAAGATAAAACTTGGGGCAACTACCACAGTTTAATTTATAGACTCCACATTTTTCTTGTTTATCCACCCTAACTTTGTTATTTTTAATATGTCTGCCCAAACTATTGTCTTTCTTAAATACAATATTTCAACCTTGCTTTTTCAAGAAATAACCTATTTAATTGCTTGGTTCACCGATATATGTAATTGTTTTGAACCTTTGGTGGTCTTTTGTAGTAGGATAAACTTCTTGAATAGCTTTTTTGTATTTTTTCTTGGTCAGAAGGTTGCCTATCAAAGATGATTTATAGAACCTTCCTGCACTGTTAATTGGAACGCAACAGTGAATCGTGCAGGACTCACTCCAGTCCAGCCACGAGATTTGAATAATTCAATCGGTCAAATTAAATTTAAAAATCCCAGCCACAACTGGGGCTTGAACTCCGAACCTTTCGACCCAGAGTCGGACGCTCTAACCACTGCGCCACGCCCCGACATGAAAAAAAAAGTATTATCATTATTATTGTTATGTTCCACGGGCAAGCGCTAATTTTGATTGTTCATTGATTATTATATTTATCACTGTCAAAACCCTGAAGGGCATACGTTATAAAATCATTACACATTTTGGCAGCGGGCTGACGGACTAAGATATTGAATTCATATTTACAATGCCATTATGGTGAATAGTTTTCTTTAATTACATCTGAAATTGCTAGCAGCTATTTTATTTGGGTGGTATTGTTTGTGAATACTGTTTACTTCATTAAAAACTAAGTTCTAAAATTCAAAATTTTTTCTGAACGAAACAACAAATGTTCAGTTTTTCCTAAACATGGCTACATTTCCCGAAATTTTTAACCATTTCGTGAATGCCACTCAATCGGAAAATGCCAACTAGGTTTGTGAACTGAATATCTTACTTCTGACACGAGCAGTTATTGGCAATTCCCCCAGGAATATTAAGGAAATACCACAAAGAAAATGACAAGAAAATATGCCTCCAGTCATCAAACAGATATGTTGAAGTAACATATGCGGCTTTTGCTAATGAAACACCTACGCTTCATCGTATTTACATAAGCCGGAGAAGATCAAAAGCACAATCCCTTTCAAAAGCACGATCTCATCTCCACGTAAACTGAAAGCGAAGCAACGTAAACGAAGTTACTTCCTTTTCGGGAGCGCATTCCATAAGTAATTTTTGATTATACCTATCTGAAAACACTATATTTACTTGCTTATTAAGAGCACCGAAAGTGGGCTATTTCCGTGCGCCCGCAAAGAAAATTTTACGATGCGCTAGTGTCATTAGCTGCCCAATTACGTGTCAAAATGAAATAATATAATAATAATGATAATAATGATACAGCTTTTATTGGATACATGTTATATAGATAGACAAAATTGTACAAAAGGAATAGAAACAAAAACTCTACTCTATTTCTGATGGTTTCTCAGCAGAAAGAGTTGCGCTCTTTCACTCAGTAACCAATATGTTATTGACAGTTTTGTAGAAATTTATTTATTCATTTCAATGTTAAACAATATCAATATATTTTTTTGTTTCGTATTTTGTTTTTTTTTTCGTTAACCAGCTGTCGTCCCCTTACGAACTACAGCCCTCAGAAGTCGAAACTTGTGCAAGCTAAGGATTAACGAGGTCTTACCTTTTTACATGCGATTCCTAGCTTTTTCTCGGGCCATAAGAAAAATTCAGAGTCTGAAGTTAAAAAGAAAATTCGAATAAGTTTTTGTGCTTTCTTAAAAAATAACGCCACTTTTTGCCCGTTAGTAATGACTTTTTTAAAATTGCCGCCATATTGTTGGTCACGTTACATATTATGACATGATTGATTTTTAGGTTTTCTGATATGCAGAAATAATCTCCTATAAAGTTTTTTGTAACTCAGATAATTATTTTTCCCGTATGCTGCAAACTGTATGGCCCACACTGTATATACTTGGTAATGGTAATGGTAATGGGTGGGGGACGCAAGCGTCAGCGACTAGGCCCCAGTGTGCCCTTTTCGCAATCCCCGGCATCTTCACTCATCCCATGTTGGATACCTGCTCGAACCTCTTCGACCTTCTTATGAAAGTCGAAATGTCCTTCCATTTCAACGAGTGCAATTCTTCTTCCTTAATAGTGGCAGCTCCGAAGACGTTTTGTCTGAGCCTGCCATAAATACCACATTCGCACAGGAAGTGGAAGGAGTCCTCCTCTTCCCCACATTCCGTGCATAGTGGGTCTGCCTCAACTCTGATGAGAGCCAGGTGCCTCCTGAGGCCGCAGTGGCCGGTTAGAACTCTCACCAACAGTCGGAGTTCTTTGCGGCTTAGCTTCAGTATCTTGGCCGTCCTTGCCATGTCGGGCCCCGATATCATCTGCTTTGACTGCCTGCATCCGTCTATCCTTCTCCACTCTTTTCCTAATGTATCAACGGCCCACTCATTCAGTGCCGTTGTTACTTGTCTCCTTGTTATGCCGAGTGCGGGTTCGGGCCCGTAGTAGGGTTGTCCGGCTCCTTGCTTGGCTAGCTGGTCCGCCTGCTCGTTGCCTTCAATCCCTACATGGCCCGGGACCCACATCAGCGTTATTTCCTTTTCAGTCGAAAGACTCTCCAGGGCATCTCTGCACTCCTGAACCAGTATCGATCTGGTTCTGGTTGCATTCAGAGCTCTGATGGCGGCCTGGCTATCCGAGCAGACATATACATGTCTCTCTGGGCCAGACCTCACCTCTTCCATTCTGGTTGCCTCCAGGATGGCATACACCTCTGCTTGGAAAACTGTTGTCAGAGAACCTAGCGCATATGCTCTTTTCTCTCCGTTTTCCAGGTAAACTCCTGCTCCGGCTTGCCCTTCCTCCAGTTTGGACCCGTCTGTAAAACAGACCAGGCTTTCTAGGGGAAATATCGGCCTTTCCTCTTCCCACTCTCTCCTGTCTGGGATCTCTAGCGAGATCATCCTTTTCCACCTAATTTTATCCTCTGCCTGTATCACTTTGATAGCGGATAGTGGGACTTCTTTCTCCGCTATCACAGCGATTTCGGTATGCCCTGTGTACCCCTCTCCTCTCCAGCTCCCTAAGTCACGCATTCTCAGATGGACGCCATCGCTTCCTTCTTTATACAAGTTGGAAGCGACGGCAGACCCATCAGGGCGTCTAGGGCTGCCGAGGGGGTCGTCCTCATCGCGCCGGTTATTCCCCTACAAGCTAGTCTTTGAATTTTTCCCAGCTTGTTGGTTGTGGTTATCTGGTCCACTCTCGGCCACCAGACCACTGCTCCATATAGGATTCTGGGTCTGATTACCGCCGTGTAGATCCAGTGAAGGATGTGAGGTTTGAGTCCCCACCTCCCTCCCACTGCCCGGCGCAGACTCCATATAGCGACCACCGCCTTCTCGACTACTCGATCGACATGTTGCCCCCAAGTTAGCTTCGAGTCCAGAATCACCCCAAATCATTTTATCTCTCTAGCCAGCTCTAGGGGTTTTCCACCCATTACTGGTGATCTGAACCATCTACCTTCCTTCTCTTGTTGAAGAGAATCATCTCCGTTTTAGTCGGATTAACTGCGAGGCCGACTTCCTCACACCACCTTTCTATTTTCCTGTACGCCAACTGCATCTGGCCACAGACCAATCTAGGAAAGGGCCCGTCACCAGGACGAGCCCATTGTCGGCGTATGCCTGGGCGTAGAAACCGTTGGCGGCTAGTCTCTTGAGAAGTTCGTCCATGACTAGACACCAAAGGTGAGGGGAGAGACAGCTACCTTGCGGGCAGCCGCCTCTCACCTCGATGTCGGCATGGCTCTCTCCTAGAGACACCGTCACTTTCCTCCGCTCGATGGCCGTAGCTACCCAGCTAATCAGCGTAGGAGGGGTTCCCCTAATCTGCAGTGCATTGCAGATAACATCTGTTCTTGCCTTATCGAAGGCACCCTCCACGTCGAAGAAGACTCCGAGAGCCCACTCCTTGAAATGGAGTGCCTTTTCTATCCTGTGCACTACCGCATGAAGGGCAGTTTCTGTGGATCGTCCACTGCGGTATGCATGTTGATTATCCTCGAAGGGGTGCCTACTCAGTACTACCTCCACCAGATACCAATCCACAATCTTTTCCAGAGCCTTCAGTAGAAAAGATGTGAGGCTAATGGGTCTTAAGGCCTTTGCTTGAGTGTAGTCCCTTCTCCCTGATTTTGGGATAAAAACTACTCTAGCTGTCCTCCAGGTCCTTGGTACATATCCCAATGCCAAGCTGGCCCTGAAGACGTCCCTTATCCAGGGAAATATGTCTTTCAGCGCTTTCTGTAGCAATGCTGGAAATATGCCGTCCAGGCCTGCCACCTTGAATGGTTTGAACTCGTTCACAGCCCACCGAATTGCCTCCTCTGTGAATATCTCCTCAGCGAGAGGTCTGTCCACCCTGTGGATGAACGTTTCTCTTCGATCCCGGTTGTCACCCGCCTGTCCAGGAAAGTGGACCTCCAGTAGGTGCTCAAGAGCTTCCTGTTTGGATATCGTCCTAGTTCCGTCTTGCCTTTTGAGCGATCCAATTGTGCCCTTCGTCTCACTGCTCAGTATTTTGGCCAGTCTGGCGGACTCTGGGAGGGAGTCAATTTCCCCACAGTATGTTCGCCAACTGTCCCGTTTACTCCGCCGTAATTCTCGTTTAAAGTTCCTTCTCGCTTCCCGAAAGCCATCCCAATCGTCATCCCGCCCCGACCCGACCGCCTTGCGATGTTCTCGCTTAGCAGCCGTCTTCAGATGGTGGAGCTTTGTGCTCCACCACTTTACTTTTCGTGGCGGTTGCGCTCTCAAGGGACACGCTTTCTCGAAGGCTTCTATTACTTCCTTTGTTCCTCTTTCGACTCTCTCGTCCAATAGCTCGGGGGACGTTAGGTCCTGTGAGACACCTGTGAGGTCTGAAAGACACTCTGTATAGGTGTCCCATCTTGTGGCCCTTGGGTTCCGCCTAAGAGCGACTTCTTCCCGTTCCGCTTTGATATCAAAACGTATCATGCGGTGGTCGGACATTGCTATGTCCTGAGTCACCCTCCAGTTCCTTATATGGTCCTCAATTTCCCTCGAGACCACCGTCATATACTTACAAAGAACTGAACCGACTGAAAAAACTGAGTCGTAATAAGACTCGTTGATTGAATAATTTTCAAACCATAAGCGATAAGAAATTTGTGCAAACTATCATTTTCGTTTTCACGGAAAACGTGATTTCTTATTCTATATTAATGCTAATCCTAACGAAATTTGATTTGATTTTAGCTTCCGGACAATTTTAAACTACTTTTTAGTTAGATAACAAGTAATAATAATAGTAATAAAGTTTATTCGAAATTCAATAAAAAAGCATTACATCAATTTGTATGAAAAGGTGAATAAACGGTTTAATTATACACGCGAAGTTAAAAACTTGTTGCGAGAATTACATGTAAGAATTACATGTAGGTCTGGTATATGTTCTATAAACTTTTAAAATTCAACAAAATGACAATAAAAATAAACTACCTAAGAGTTAATTGAAGTGAAAAATATCAGGAAATTTATTTCGATGAGACTCTTGTATACATTTTTTCAATTGTTTTTTCAATGAGAATAATGACTTGATTGCTTTTATATGATTTGGAATTGAATCATAGTAAAATGACAATAAATATTTGAAATTTTTCTGAGATATTGGCTATTCAACTTTATTTTTCACTGTGACACTATACTCTTTTCTTGTATTGTAATTAAATATGATTATTGAAGTTTATATTCGTTTTATGTTTGTAGATTTAAATCATTATGTTGTATCCAAATAATTGTCTTAAACCCATTTTCTTTGATTCTTTGTACAGTTTTTCACTTGGATATAAATAATTTCTACTACAAATGATTTTCAAAAACCGATTCTGAAGAACATCTAGATTTCTGAGGAGGGATGTAATGACTCCTCCCCAATAATTTTTCCTACAACCTCTTTACCAGTATCTTTCAGATCAAATTTGATGTTTCCGAGAAATATAATTTTTTCAAATCATTTCCGCGACAATTTTGAAAGAATGTTCAATAACCACCGCTTTTGTTGAAGACGATGATTTTCTTGTTTGATGGAAAATAGTGACGTGAAATCAAATCATTTTAAGTAACTAAGTCAAAGTAGAATTTGGTCTCAATTTTGAATTATTTTTTCTGTTTTCTTTTGTTAGACATGTGAATTATTGGATAGCTTTTACATTTATATAAGTTAAAATGCCGTTGGAAAATATCAAAAACTGAATACTTCTACTAATATACAGGATAATTCAAATTCGACTCCCATACTATATTGGGATCTCCTAAAACTTGAGATACGTCGAAGCTTATAAATTAGGGCAAAGTTGCGTATTTTGGTGCCTAACAAAATACTATTGTGAAACTTGAAAAATTCCGAGTTTTTCCGGAAATATCCGGAAAAACTGAAAATCTCAATTTTCGTTTTAATTTTTCCTGGCGTTTTGACAACATAGCCCAAAACCAAAAGCACATTTCCATTGATACTTTTTCTCATCTACCCGTTGTCATGTTTAGACTTACTATCCGACGTTTCGTCTTCTGGCAATCATCATCGACTTTTTTTTCTATTAAGGGCGCCATATTGTTCTTTTACACAGAAAATTTGTGCTCCTCATTCTGATTTCATTGATGAATAATTTATCATGAGAGGATCTTCTGAAATCACAAAAATAAAAAAATAAACAACTTCTTCTGATATGGTCAAGACTCCATCGAATAATTCTGTTTAATAAACACTAGTTGTCAGAACTCATCAAACATCATTTATAATAAATAATTAAGTCAAAATGTCCTCATTCTCAAATGAAGAAAAACGAGATATGTTGAAAACTTTATTATAAATTTGATAGGGACAGTACGAAAACAATACAAATTTATTTTGAATTATATCCGGAAAGACAGCAGCCGGATAGAACATCATTTGGAATTTTGGACAAACACTTGGCTGAGTACGGTGCGTTTCAAAAACGAAGAATGATATCATGAGCTTGTAAAATATGCACAAAAAGTATTACAACAAGTGTTCGAAATGATGGCCTTCCTCTTGAATACATAATCGTGCTCGTCATCTCAAATCAAGAAAAGCCCTAACAATATCCCTTCTTCTAATAGATCTAAACTGCGTGATGGTATTTTCTCTTTTCTAGAAGTTCATCCACTGTGTCATATTCTTGCTATCCATAGATTCTGCCGACTACCTCACTGGTCCAGAATTCCCTATTAGGAAATATTTGGTCTAAATATTCGCAAACTGGTCTTTCATTATGTGGAGGAGCCCCATCATGCTGAAACCAGCAGCTGTAATAATTAACTTGGAGTAACCTATCCATAGGTTTCCTCATTCAAAGAATTAGGAAAGAGATGAGTTCCAAGTATTCGGTCGTTATAAATTCCAGCCCATATATTCAAACGGAACCGAACTTGTGGTCTGACTTCTGTGAAGTGTAGTGGATTATTTCCACTCCAAATGTGATCATTATTTATATTAAAAACGACACAGTTCGAAGAAGTACTTTCGTCGGTCCAAATAATGTATTTAGAGTCTTAACTGTTCGAGAGCCAGCTACAAAATTCTATCCTTCTCTGAGGGACACCTGGATGTGATTTATGTGAAATATGTATCTAATAATATTTCAAACCACTTTTTTTGAATTCCCTCCAAACGCTCGTCTGTGGCACATCCATTTCTGCCGAGACTTGATGTGTTGATTTCAAATGATCTGCATTTATCTAAAAAGTACTAAAAATAATTATACTTTTTCGAATATGGAAGGAACAATTATTTTACCTTGACTAAAAGGTATTTCTAGTATTTTGCTTCCATACTTCATTCTTGGTTTTTGAAACGCACCATACTCATACAAGTGTTTGTCCAAAATTTTGAATAATGTTTTATCCGGCTGTTGTCTTTCCAGAAGTAATTCAAAATAAATTGGTGCTGTTTTCGTATTATTCCTATCAAATTTATAATAAAGTTTCAACATATCCCGTTTTTCTTCATTTGAGAATAAGGACATTTCGACTGAATTATTTATGATGTTTGATGAGTTCTGACAACTAATGTTTATTAAACAAATATATTCGATGGTGTCATGACCATCTTAGATCCCTGGTAGTACATCAAAACGGCTGAATCTTGGTTCTATATTGGGCCAATATGGATAGATATATTGTAAATGAAAAAATAGTATTGGTCCAAAATGGGTGAATATTCAAAAAACAATATTATATTATTAATATTAGTGGAATATTCGTTGAACCTGTTTTGAATGTAGACTGTCACATGTAACATTGGGTCAATATTGGTTTGAATCTATCAATATCGATAAAACAATATTGTCCATATAGTGTTTTCCACATCTAGAGTAAATATTGCAATCCCAATATTCCAATCATATCGATCCTAGGGATGAAAAACTATATTGTATTTCCAAGTTTGATTGCACATTGGTTGAATATAATTTCAACTATATTTAACAAATTGTAATAATTCATATTGGGTCAATATTGATTCAATGATATTTACCAATATCGATAAAACAATATTGTCTTCATAACTAAAAGATATTCAATAATTTACCAAAGTATATTTATTCACTTCCACTAATATATCCAAATGATATTGTACCAATATCGATAAATGTTTTGAGGCCATTATTGCTCCAAGAATATTTCACCAATACTGTTTTAGAAATGTCTTAACAATATTTGACCAATATCGCAAAATGTTCACATTTCACTTCTCGACAATATAACGTTTGAATATTCTGCCAATATTGTCAGAATATTGTATTAGCGATATTGTGCCAATATCGCCGTATATTTTGAGGCCAATATTGCTTCGAGAATATTTCGACAATATTATTCAAGTAATATTGGACCAACATCGCCGAATGACATTTTTTTTCTCGCCAATATTGCATTTCAAATATTTCGCCAATATGTTCACAATATTGTACCATTATTTTACCAATGTAGGTGTGCTACTTGGGATAAAGTTGTTTTTTTTCTTAATATTTGTGGTTTCAGAAGAGCAACTCATGATAAATTATTCATCAATGGAATCAGAATGAGGAGCACAATTTTTCTGTGTAAAAAACAATATGACATAATAGAAAAAAAAGTCGGTGATGATTTCCAGAAGACGCAAAGTCGGATATTAAATCTGATTATGACAACGGGTAGCTAAAAAAAGTATCAATGGAAGTGTGTTTTTGGTTTTGGGCTATGTTGCCAAATAACGCTAGAAAAAAATTAGAAGGAAAATTCCGATTTTCAGTTTTTTCCGGATATTTCCGGAAATACTTGGAATTTTCCAAGTTTCAAAACAGTATTTTGTTAGGCACCAAAATACGCAACTTTGACCTGATTCAAGCTTCGACGTTTCTCCTGTAGTTTAGGAGATCCCAATGGTTGGGATCAAATTTGAATTACCCTGTATAGTAGCACCTGTTAATATCCCAGTCCAATTCGACAACATCAGGAAACTAACGAACCATGTAAAGAAAGTGATTAATTATGAAAATCTCAATAAAGATTTGAGAAATTATGATTGGGCAAACTTTTATTCCATAAATGATGTAAACGAAAGCAGTGACTTCCTAGTAAATGTATTGAACGAAAAAATTAGAGAAAATACTAAGATTATAAAAATTAAACGAAAAGAAATAAAAAGAACACCCTGGATAACCCCAGGCTTAGTTGAATGTACCAATATAAGAGATATGTTATTTAATAATCTGAAAAACCATCCAGACGATATAGCCCTGAAAAATGAATATCTCAGATATCGTAACACATTAAATAGTCTGATCAAAAATGCAAAAAAGGGTTATTATATGAAACAGATAAATAATGGAGGAAACAGTCTAACAATCTGGAAAGTAGTGAGGGAAACTTGTGGTAGCAAAAATCAAAATACGATAACAAAAATCAAAGAAGAAATTGCTAATCTGTTCAATTCACATTATGCATCTGTAGGAAAGAGGTTAGCTGAACAAATACAAAAACCTCCCAGGAATCCACTGCCAAGAAAGATCAACAACTGTTCTATTTATCTTGATCCGGTAACAGAAATGGAAATATCTGATATAATTAATAATATAAAAAATAGAAAAGCCCCTGGAATTGATCAAATATCTGGCGAAACACTGAAGCACATTCAAATACAAATAACTACTCAAATAACCTACCTGGCCAATAAAGTAATCGAAACAGGACAATTTCCATCTTCATTAAAAATAGGTATAATAAAACCAATATATAAGGCAGGAGATAAGAACGAAATAGCTAATTACCGACCTATAACCTTAATCACATGCCTAGCAAAAATTTTAGAAAAAGTTATAAAAACTCGCTTAGACAAGTTCATCAAGAAGCACAAATTAGTCTCAGACAAGCAATTTGGCTTCAGGGATGGCAAATCAAGCTTGGGAAGTGGAAAGGGATCATTAGCAGTATTTCTTGACCTAGCAAAGGCTTTCGATACTGTTGAACACAACCAGTTATTAGATACACTATTCGATCTTGGATTCAGAGGCATTGCACATGACTTATTGAAATCATATCTAACTGATAGGGAGCAATACGTAGTGATCAATGAGAATATGAGTGAAAAAAAATCATTGAATTCGGTGTGCCCCAAGGAACCGTTCTGGGACCCATCCTATTCACATTATATATCAACAGCATACTAGACCTGAATTCAGCTGGCACCATTTTAAGCTTTGCTGATGATACAGTGATTTTTTATGAGGCAGATTCTTGGAACGACCTGAAGGACACAGTTGAAAATGATATACAAAATATAATAGATTGTTTCAACCATAAGCTACTAACCATAAATTTCAATAAAACTTGGTTTGTCCCATTCTCTTGCTATAAAAATAAATTGCCCGACTATAACTCATTGAATATTAATAACCATGGACACACAATTAAAATAAATTATTCAAACCATGTGAAATACCTCCGAATCTACATAGATTGTCATATGAGGTGGGATTTTCACATCAGTAAAAGTACACAGACTCTAAGGAGTTTCCTGTTCAGATTCAGATACCTCAAAAATATCATGGATTTTGCTCATCTCAGAATAATCTACTTTTCATTGATTGAGACACGCCTGTCTTATGGGATAATTGACTGGGGTAGCGCTGCAAGCTGTCATCTGAAAAATCTAGAAGTTCTACAGAAGAGATTTGTCAAATTAGTTTTCAGAAAACCATTTCTCTATCCTACTGAAGAGCTTTGCAAAGAAACAAACATTATGGACTTGCGACAGATATACTTTCTGAAGGTATTCATAGCTCACCACAAATATAAAAATAACGCGCAAATAACTAGTCACACTTATAGCACAAGATCTAAGCAACACAATCTCTTGAAAACTGTATTTTCCTCTAAAACTATAGGCCAAAGAGGATACACATATAATTCGGCACGTTTTTACAACCACCTCCCTCAAAATACGAGATGTATAAACTCAAACAACCTATTTAAAAAAGCATCTGAAACGTTTGTCATAGAAGTTGGCAGAGAATGCATCCACAACATAATCGATCCAAATAAATCTGTCTGAAATCGCGGCTAAAACGAAAATCCAATTTATTCTTTTTATTTTTACTTCGTTTGTTCGAATTAAGTATATTATCATTAGGGTTAAGATTATACTAGGATAGGAGTATCATAGCTTGATGATACATTAGCTCATATTGCTTATTTCTCGTAAATTCAATTAAAAATGCTAAATATGTTATAATTCACCATAATGTTCAAACATCTATTAGGTTTTGTTGAATACTCTGATAATGAAAAAAGCTCTCATTTGTTGATAGCATTCAGAAGCCCACGCGCTGGCTATGCCTTAGTGGAATCCTGTGTTTACTTCACACTAGAGTTGTCTTTCCTTCATGAATTATGTATTATTACTGAGTGAATAAACATTATTACTATTATTATTACCTTCAACTTTATCAACTACAGTTATCGAAAATGAAGTAGCTGCTGAAAGATATATACAACACGAGTTGTACAATAAATATTTCAATTATTAAAAATGAAAAGTACATGTTTTTGTTCGTTCATCTTTGAAAATAAATGTTTCCCTAAAATCTGAGGTTTTCAGGTAGATATAATGAAAAATATCGTTCATTACACAGCCATAATAGTATATTTCATTAAGAGTTCAGCAAATAGGCTTTTTCCGTACGTGCGCGACATGTTACCGTGGGAGGCGAAGCCGAACACGAGAAGTCGTTCAAGCACGGAAAAAGCATTCATGGACGAGTAATGAACGATATTTTTCATTATATCTACCTGAAAACCACAGATTGTTAAGAAACATTTATTTTTAATGATAAAGGAACAAAAACATGTATTACTAATTTAAATATTTATGCTACAAAAATATCCAGAAATTGCAACAAAACAAGCGTTATTTACCCTGTTGGTATGGAAATATTCAAACAATTCGCTATTTCTAGAGAACTGTCAACAACATATTATTTAATTTTGACATGTAAATAAGCAATGACACCGCGCACGGAAATTTTTTCAGTATGCTAAATAAGCATGTAAATATAGTGTTTTCAGATAGGTATAATGAAAATGATTTTTCAGTGCTTGCATGACTTCCCGTGTTCGGCTGCGTCTCCCACGGGAACTTGTCGCGCGCGCACGGAAAAAGCCTATTTTCTCGACTCCTAATGAAATGGACTATTTTTATATAAATAATGAACTTTCTCTAGGGGCTTCTCCAAAGACTTTGATCCTTGCATCGAGGAAATTGTCCTCGCCACTCTGGACATCTACAAGATGGCAAGAGCGAATCTGTTACCGACGCCCGCCAAGTCGCACTACCTCTTCAATTTGAGAGATTTCTCTAGGGTCATACAGGTATTTATTATTTCATCCATAGTGTCATCTATTCGGAATATACAGAGCCGTATATGCTCCACTGGTCTTTTCCAAGAAGATATTTGATTTATTATAAGCCATCGCGTGGATTTGATACGAATTTTACGAAATTTTTGTTATTTTGAATATTTTCTTCGTGTGTGCAACCTTCCACAGATTCACAAAATATACAGGGCAATTCAAATTCGACCCCCACCATTGGGATCTCCTAAACTACAGGAGATACGCCGAAGCTCAAGTTCGGGCAAAGTTGCGTATTCTGGTGCTTAACAAAATACTGTTTTAAAACTTGGAAAATTCCTAGTATTTCCGGAAATATCGGGAAAAAACTGAAAATCGGAATTTTCGTTTTTATTTTTTTCTATCGTTATTTGACAACATAGCTCAAAACCAGAAGTACATTTTCATTGATACTTCTTTTCAGCTACACGTTTTCATGTTCAGATTCACTATCCTACGTTTCGTCTTCTGGCATTCATCATAAACTTTTTTTTATGTTATGGTCGCCATATTGTTTTTTATACAGAAAAATAGTGATTCTCATTCTGATTTTATTGATGTATAATTTGTTATGATTTGCACTTCTGAAACCACAGATATTAAAAAGAACATCATCTGAGATGGTCATGACTCCATCGAAAAATATTGTTTAATAAATACTAGTTCTCAGAATTCATTAAACATCATAAGTTTGCACAAATACTTCAGTCGAAATGTCCTCATTCTCAAATGGAGAAAAACGAGATATGTTGAAACTTTATTATAAATTTGATAGGAATAGTACGAAAACAGCACAAATTTATTTTGAATTATATCCGGAAATACAACAGTCGGATAGAACATTATTCGGAATTTTAGACAAACACTTGGCTGAATACGGTGCGTTTCAAAAACCAAGAATGAAATATGGAAGCAGAATGGAACAAAATAATAGACGTAACTTATTAGCCAAGGTAAAATAATTGTTCATTCCATATTCGAAGAAGTATAATTATTTTTGGTACTTTTTTAGATAAATGCAGAATTCCAAATCAACACATAAAGTCTCAACAGAAATGGATGTGCCACAGACGAGCGTTTGGAGGGAATTCAAAAAAAGTGGTTTGAAATGTTATAAGATACATATTTCACAAAAATTAAATCCAGGTGATCCTGAGAGAAGGATGGAATTTTGTAGCTGGCTCTCGAATAGGGTAGACCCTACAAACTTCTTGAAAAACATTATTTGGACCGACGAAAGTACTTATATATATAACAGCTGCTGGTTTCAGCATGACGGGGCTCCTCCACACAATAAAAGAGCAGTTTGCGAATATTTACACCAAAGATTTCCTAATAGGTGGTTAGGAAATTCTGGACCAGTGAGGTGGCAGGCAAGGTCACCTGACGTTACGGTTTTGGTTACTTTCTTGTGGGGCACTTTAAAGAACAGAATCTATGGAGAGCAAGAATATGACACAGTAGATGAACTTAGAGACAAAATCATCACGCAATTCAGGTCTATCAGAAGAATGGATATTTTTAGGGCTGTTCTTAATTTGAGACGACGAGCTCGATTATGTATTCAAGAGGAAGGCCATCATTTCGAACACTTGTTGTAATACTTTTTGTGAATTTTTTACAAGCTCATGATTTCATTCTTGTTTTTTGAAACGCACCGTACTCAGCCAAGTGTTTGCCCAAAATTCCGAATAATGTTCTATCCTGCTGTTGTCTTTCCGGATATAATTCAAAATAAAATTGTGCTGTTTTCGTACTATTCCTATCAAATTTATTATAAAGTTTCAATATATCCCGTTTTTCTTCATTTGAGAATGAGGACACTTCGACTGAAGTATTTGTGCAAACTTATGATGTTTAATGAGTTCTGACAACTAGTGTTTATTAAACAAAAATTTTTCGATGGAGTCATGACCATCTCAGATGAAGTTGTTTTTTTTTTAATATTTGTGCTTTCAGAAGTGCAAATCATAACAAGTTATACATCAATGAAATCAGAATTAGAATCACTATTTTTCTGTATAAAAAAACAATATGGCGCCCATAACAGAAAAAAAAGTTGATGATGAATGCCAGAAGACGAAACGTCGGATAGTAAATCTGAACATGAAAACGTGTAGCTGAAAAAAAGTATCGATGAAAATGTACTTTTGGTTTTGAGCTATGTTGTCAAATAACGATAGAAAAAAATAAAAACGAAAATTCCGATTTTCAGCTTTTTCTCGATATTTCCGGAAATACTCGGAATTTTCCAAGTTTCAAAACAGTATTTTGTTAAGCACCAGAATACGCAACTTTGCACCAATTTAAGCTTCGACGTATCTCCTGTAGTTTAGGAGATTCCAATGGTGGGGGTCGAATTTGAATTGCCATGTATAGAATTTAGAAGTCTAAATAAGAGTAGAATGTCCTTCTGCAATGAGAAATCAAGACAAAATAGTTGTTTTGTTACTAACCTCTAATTTGTTAGGCTTCTCTTTTTTTAAATTTCTTGTTATTCAGGGTTTGGTTACTATGCTTCCATTCACAGATTACGATCAAATGAATTTGTATTCCTGATGTCTTGTAGAGAAAAATGTTTTGGCTGTGGTATGTTATCTTACATAAAATCGTGGAAAACCCGATATGACCTGCCAAAGTCATGATACAACATTTGTATTGATTCGGTCCCAGTTTTTACCATATAATTCAGATGACCAATTATAAATTTTCCTCTTCTTATGTGTAAAATTTGTTTTGGAAAATCAACATTGAAATAATACTATCATCGGAAATTCGATCCCCTGTATCTTATAAACGAAGCAATTAGGACCCACATTTTATTCGAAAAAGTGGCATTTTCTTGTTCGAATAATTATTGTTAGAGAGCCGCGGGTCTAAAACCAAACTTTGCATGGAAGCAACATAACCCAATTTCCAAAGTAAAACTTGGGTATTCCCTTTGTAAAACAGGTTTTCTGGTCCCTGAAGAAGCTCCATACAAAATTTGGAAGCCTATAAGATTGAACCCAAGTGCAGTTTTAGTTTTTTCAACTTAGCTGCTCCTGCGAGTTTTTCAATTTGTTTATTTGGTCAACCCTGAGTCCGGGCCCTACGAAAAAGTCTACCACCAATATTTTCTCGGAGTTAAGACAATAACAATGTGAAGGAATACAAAATTAATCATATACGAAATGTTGGAATCTTCGAAAAAAATCGATAGACATTTTTCCTTTGTACTGGAGTCGCCCCTGCCCGATTATAAAAATATTTGGCAAATGGGGTTTTCGAGGGTTGAACTTTTACCTCACCAAACGGAAGATATATGTGGGTCATCGTGTCTAAGAACCCGCGGCTCTCTAACTTAGGCATCACTAGTTTTGGAAAAGGCCTCTATAAAACGCGATAGAAACAAATGTTGATTTTAATTCACTATTTTGCCATGGCATTGTCAGAATGAAGTGGAAATTGGGATATCTTAAAGATCTTAAATTACCAAATTCTGTTAATCAGGACAATCTGTAAGCAGAAGGTATACAAACGCTCAATACACATATATTTGTATTATTCAATTTTCGTAACAGATAACAGAATAAATGAAAACCGTGTTACCGACACCTAAATATAGTGTCAATGGATGATCTCGACTTAACTAATATGTCTTCAATATTATGTCACAATTGATTTTAGGTATTTTTTGACGGAATGGCATGGAAAAACAATATTTTATAATGATTAATTAAAATTCTAATATCAAGATAGTTCGCTGCAGGTTTCAACAAGATAAATCCAATAATTTTTAGTGAATGACATCGAAGAAAGGGTCCAGTACATTCTGGTGAAGACTGTAAGTTATTGTGTGTTACTGTTGAACCTATAATATAATTTCTGATTCCCAGTTCGTCTTCAGAGAAACTATATCTACCGAACAAGCTGTTTTCAAAATGGTTACGTACCTCAGTTTCCACCAGTTTCCAAAACAAGCGAAAATATAGAAAAGGCGTTCGGTTCTGTTAATTATGATATTTTTTTGAAGAGATTATATGAAATTGGTACGTTAGAGTTGCCGAACTGGATCGTTTCAGATACCTTCTGATTATTTGAATGATAAAAAATTACTGGTCAAAATAAGTAACTCTCACAGTGACCAACCTGTCACCATGGGTGTACCTCAGAGTACAGTTTTGGAGCCTTTTCGGTTCTTATTGTATATTATTAATATACTCAATATATATGGTTTGAATGGACTTCTAGTTTCATATACAGATGATACTGCAGTTATTTCCACAGGAAAAACATGGAGGGAAGGTATTTTTAACGCAGAACAACCGATTCAAAAATTGTTCAATTGGCTAAAATGAAATTTTTTGCCTTCTCATCAACGATAAAAATTCAACCAATTATCAGTCATGTATAAGCCAAAAAGTTTACTGGATTTAAAATCTCTATATAAAGTGAAAATTTGTTCATTTATTCACTTCATTCGAATTAAACACAAAGTATCTAATTTAAATTTCACGGAAGTAAATAGTATACACTATCATGAAACAAGACGAGCAAACTGTCTAAGCCTGGGAAATTTCAGAACTAACTTTGGAAAAAAATCAATATACCATGATGGTATAGTAATTTACAATTCACTTCCATCTGAAATAAAAAATATAAAAAAAGACAATTTTCAAGAGTAAAATCACAAAATATTTTCTTTGTTTGCATCTCAATTGAATTCATTGATCCTCACAATCATATTTCATTATATTAATTTCAACATTACCATTTTTCATTCATTGATGTCTCTTAGCTCTCAATATAACTATTCTGGATAAAAAATCTGAAGTTTAGATAGCATTATATTTTTATTTGTTTTGAATTATTATACTTGTATTAATTTTATGTATTACTGTCAAATAAGTTTGGATATTTATTTTGTAATTATTTTTTTAATATCCCTTTTATAAACAAATTGTTTCTTGGGATAACAATAAACTACCACTACTACTATATCGATTCATAAATTTTCTTGTCCAAATATTAATGAATGCGACTGTTCATCAATTGAGAAAGTTAGTTTAGTTAAATATCTGGGAGTATTGATTAATCAATTTCAAAGATGGAATAAACATATGGAATATACTTATGGTAAAAAGACTCCGTGAATTGATATATTAACTTTATCAATGGGCCGAGCTGACTGAGAAATATTCTCAATGATATAAACCTGCTCAGCATTCACAACGCCATGGTCGAATTCTACTGTATCATCATCTAAATTCTGAGGTGGCACATTTAGATCTACAATATATCAACTAGAAGTGATCCACTTCTCTGATTAGGAGTCTTCTTGAAAAAGTCAAACGCCATTCCATCCTTTGCCTCTTATTCGAACTATCGAAGTATTATCGGAGTGTACAAAATCAGTAAAAATTGGAGTACCACAAGGAACCGTGCTGAGCCCATTACTCTTCAACCTCTATATCGATGATCTTTTCGAACTAGAAATCAAAGGGATGACACTGCAATTTTTTACCAAGGACCGAACTGGTTACAACTCGAAGATAACGTAGAGGAAGATTTCAGACATATTGTCAACTATTTCAACAACAAACTACTTACGATAAATTTCAAAAAAACTATATACATTCCATTCACTTCTAATAGTGAGTTACAATTCAGTAGTGCAAACAATGAACAAGTGATAGTAAAGTTACTAAATATTTCGGAATTTATATAGATTCTCACTTGAAATGGGATATCCAGATAAATTTTGTTATAAAGAATCTTCGAAATCTGATTTTCAAATTCAGATACTTATCTAACATTCTCATCTTTGAATACTTGAAAATTCTTTATCAGTCTTTAGTAGAATCACACCTCACGTACGGTATAATTGCTTGAGATGAATATCCTGATAAATAACTTACAAAAAATACAAAAAGGGATCCTGAAAAGTATGTATAAAAAACCAAAAACGTACCCAAAACAAAAGCTTTATGATGAAACTGGAATTTCCAACTTGCATCAGCTGTATGCCAAAACACTAGTAATTAAACAATATAAGAACAAGAAAAACTGGATACCCATCGAACATTGTCATCTCACTAGGTATAAAATCAAAGCCGCTGTAGTACAGAGAGCCGAAAAAACAATTGTACAAAAACGTTTTACATATCTAGGCCCCAAATTATTCAATGAATTACCAGTAGAAATAAGAAAAATTAATTCGGTGAATCTTTCCAAGACCAAAGTTAAAAAATGGTTGATGACAATCTCTCATAGCGCTTTGTACGATTTTTTAAATATGAAATCCCAAACAACACAAAATCTATAATAGATCATGTAGTAACAAATTTTCATGTACACAGTATAAAATATCTAATTGAATATAAAGATTACCATCTTTCTGATCATAAAGTAATGAATATAAAAACTGAAAAAATAATAAAAAACTATCCAAAGATGATAAAAAAAAAATATTAAAATTCTAGACAAAAATAAATTTCGTGATTGTATTTCAAAACAATTAAACTCTTTCAGTGATATTCCAACATTTATAGAACATGCAAACTGTATAAAAGAATGCAAAGAAAAATCCAGTGTAACCAAAAAGTTCACAACACGAGATAACAATAACTGGATAAATAAATCTGTGATAGATAAAATGAAAATTCGAGATAAATTGTACAAACAATTAAAAATATTATGCAGAAATTTGAAGAAACAAGAACTTAATAAACAATTTGAAAAAGCTGATAAAAACCCCAAAAAAATTTGGGATGTTATCAAATCCATAAATCGAATCAAAAGTAAATCTGGCATACTACTAACATCTAACAAAGATATATGTAATTAATTCGTCAACTTTTTCTCAGAAATTGGAATAACTTTATCAAAATAATTCAAAAGCAAACCAACAATGTTATCACTTTGTAATCCATTTTTTTGAAACCAGTTTCTGAACAAGAAATTCATGAAATCATAATATCACTCAAATCCAACATTGCTCCTGGTGACGATCAAATTACTTCAAAAAACTTGAAAGATATAGTTGATCTAATTAGCTCACCCCTATCACTGATTATTAATAAATGTATTGAAGAAGGCGTCTTTCCAAATTACCTCAAAAGAACCATATTAAAACCAATTTATAAAGGAGGAGAAAAATATAATGTTTCTAATTATTATATAAATGTTTTTTCCAAAATTTTTGAGAAAGTATTGAAAGAACAACTAATAAATTTCATTAATAATAATTCTGGTTTTGATAAATTTCAATACGCTTTCATGCCAAATTCAAATACTCAATCAGCGGTAACTGATTTCATGAATGATATTTTTGAAACTTGAAACTTGAAAGCAAATATGGCGTTGCCATTTTCTTAGATATAAAAAAAGCTTTTGATACAATAAATCATACAATATTATTAATTTTAATTTTAATATTATTAATTTTTAAATAATTTAGGAGTAAGAGGTCACTCTTATAAACTTTTTGAAAATTATTTTGAAAATCGTATACAGTATGTTGTTATAGATGAAAATAAAAGTATTGAAAAACAATCTACCATTGGAGTTCCCCAAGGTTCAGTATTTGCTCCAATTTTTATTTGATCTATGTAGATAGTATAAAGAAAATGAAATTGATAGGAAAACATTTTTCTTTAGCAGATGATACTCTACTATTCGGCCAAAAATACAACAATTTTAGAAAATAATATTGAAAAAGATATTCAACTGTTTGAAAAATGGATAGATGAAATGAATCTAACCATTACTTTAGAAAAAACTGTTTATATGATTTTCAAACAAAAAAATGTTACCAAAATAAAATTAAAAATAAAAATAAAGAACAAAATATTAAATGAAGTTGAAGAACACAAATGTCTAGGATTGATGATTGATAAGAATTTAAATTTTGAATGTCATGTGAATAAAATTAAAAAATCGAGTATTCCTTTAATTGAAGCAATAAGAAGAATTTACTTTCTGAATAGTCAAATTCAGAATCTCGTTTATAATGCCCATATTGTCTCACATGTTAGATATTTAATAACAATATGGTCAGCTTGTAGTAAAAACCAAAAAGGTATCATTTATCGTTTGATGAATAAAGCAATAAAATTAATTTTTAAAAAACCATGGGAAACTCTTTCTCGAAGATACCAGAAATTTCACATTAGATAAACTAATAAAATTTGAAAGAGCAAAATTTGCTCACAAAGTAATAGTCATTTCAAAAAAAAATCAAAATTACATGACCATAATATCAGAAATGCAAATAACTTCCATTTGAATAACATTCATTCAAATAAAGGCAAAAACAATCCAGTATCTGAAAAAATCAAAATCAATATATATTTTTTCGAAAAAACTCAAGCAAAATTTGTTATCATACTGATGTTCATCAAACTATTATGCAAAGTTGTTATAATTGTTATATTTAATTGATTTTAAGATTATTGACATTTGTATAATGTATTATTATCTTCCTTACACCAGAACTTGTTCTGTTTAGAAGATGTATTTTTTAATTAAAAAAAATTATTTGAATATAAATATTTATTTTTTGTTTATTTTCTGTATGTTTATGTATAAATTTTGAAGTTATCCTGTCAACACGCAATATTTTGTAAATGCCTTTTTTGTCTATTTTATCTCTTCCTTCTTGTTTATTCTTAAAAATAATTTTATTCTGTTGATATGAACACCGCCATAACAGTTCTTTAAGCATACTGTTAATATACCTACCACGTACAGCCCTAGGCTTGTGGTTTTCTCAGTTTATTTGTCAAAGAGTGAAATATTTTGATGTCAACAAATTTTTGTACACTTTGTTCTTTCAAATAAACATTATTATTATTATTATTATTTGTAATGAACTCTACCGGGACGGATGTATCAACATGATTTAAACACACGAATGAATAAGAATCACATTTCATAAATACCAAATTGTCAACTTACACACGAACATAAATTTATTACTTTTTTTGGACCTAAATCGTTCATTCTCTTACCGGATAATTTTTTATTATTTGTATAAATAACTTCCAGTCAGAACAAGTTCTGGTTTGAATTTTTTATTTGTTCTGGTAATTTATTAAATGTTTCTACAGAGTTGAAAATTGGATTTGCTTTTCATTTGTTGGAATGGATATTGTCTAAGTGAAAGTGGTTCAAAATCCGAGTATTATGACTATGTAATTTGGAATTTTTCTGAATTGTTGTATTACTCTTTTGAACATTTTTGGTTAATTGAATGCAAATTTAGCTTTTTCAAATTTAATAGGTTGGTTCAATGTCATATTATTGGTGTTTTTGTACAAATCTGAAGATGGTGTATCCCAAGGTTTACCAAATATTACTTTTATTGCTTTATTCATCAATCTATAAATAATTTCTTTTTGTTTTTTACTGCATGATGACGACACTGTGATCATACGAGGATGTATTGATATCTAGTTAGCCTAGACCAGTTCACTGCATAAACAAAATATTGGGTTACCATAGCAACGAACAATAACTTATTAGAAGTGTCAGTGTAAAGTTTGACGTCAAAAAAGTAAACCAGAGTTACGCAATGAATCAAAAGAAAAAATATGCCCACCAAAATTGTGAAAATCGAAAAATTGTACTATCGAGCCATCATCAAATACCTGTATTTAAAAGGGTTAAGAGGTAAGCAGATTTACGAAGATATGCTTAATACCCTTGGTGATCAATGTCCTTCGTATGCGACCGTGAAAAATTGGACTGCAAGCTTCAAAGAGGTAAGTTTTCCATTGAAGATGATGACCGATCGGGAAGGCCAGTTTCTGTGTCAGTCCCCGAAAATACCGATGCAGTTCATGACATGATTTTGACAGACCGTCGAATTGGGCTAAAACGGATATCTGAAGCACTGAATATTTCATACGAACGCGTTCATCATATAGTTCACGTCAATTTGGACATGAGAAAAATTGCTGCAAAATGGATCCCCAAATGTTTGAATGTTGACCAAAAGCGTGCAAGGGCGTTCGATCTGTGCTCGATTTGAAAACGATGTAGACTTCGTAAACCGAATTATTACTATGGATGAGACTTGGGTACATTTCTACGATCCAGAAACAAAGCAACAATCGATGGAATGGCGACACTCCGGTTCTCCAAGACCTAAGAAGTTTCGTGTCCAAAAATCTGCTGGAAAAGTTCTTGCTTCAGTTTTTTGGGATTGTCATGGAGTAATCATGATTGATTTTTTGGATAAGGGTAGAACAATTACCTACTGGAGATTACTATTCGACATTATTGACCACTCTACGGAAAAAAATTAAAGAGAAAATACGCGAAAAGCTATTCAAAGGTGTTTTGTTTTTGCAGGACAACGCCGCTGCACACAAATCTCATGTTGTCATACAAAAAATTCGTGATTTAGGGTTCAAATTACTAGAACACCCCCTTATTCACGAGATTTGGCTCCGTCCGACTATCATCTCTTTCCTTAACTGAAAAAAAGTTTAAAATGTCGTTAATTTTCTTCCAACGAGGAAGAAACATTTTTTTTGAAAGGTCTAGAGACGTTGCAGGTTCGCTGTAATACATGTATCCAATTAAGAGGAGAATATGTTGAGTAATAAAATATTTTGACATTGAAATTTTGTTTGGTTCTATAGTAGGCTAAGCATTTTTCAATATATTCTCGTATATCACAGTGTGGTCATCATGCAAAATTTGAAGAATAAATCTACCAAAGGTATCTCTAAAAAAGAACTGAGGCTATTCATTTCACCAAACTATGAAATACTGAAAGGTGACTTTCAAAAGAAATTTGGTAGACTTTATTCCATTATAATTCATATTTCCAACCAAAACACAATGATTACGCTTCCTCAGTTGTCCAAAAGATTTATCTGTTTAAATTACCCCTGTGTTTATAATTCTGTATTATTCTCTCTCAGAATAATCAGGATCTCTCAAATTCTTTCCGTTGGGTTCCTGGAACTTTGTTCGACAAAAAAAAATCTCGAATTCCGAAAAGATTGACTATATCAATCAATCAATCAATCAATCAATCAATCAAATATACTTTATTGTCAAAGATTGATACATCTTGTGGACAAAGCAAATATAAAACTAAGTGCCAAAAGGACAAACAATACAAAAGTAATACAGAATGAAGTCTTAAAATAAAATTCAAACAATACAAATACACAGAGTATAAAAATTTATAAAATTAGAAAACATCTCATATTCTTTCCTGAAAATATTCGCGAATCTCATAGTATGGTCTACAGAGTAAAAATTCTTTAACTGCTTTCCTGACTAGAACATAGGCTCCTTTATTTTTCACAGAAAGTGGATCAAACATCTTCCCTCCATTGTAAATGAAAGAACTTTTTATTAATTGCGATCTCGGCAGGGGCAAGGGAATTGGACGAAATCTTGTATTGACTGGATTTTTTTGTCTATATAAATGATACTGATGTTTATGAATGAGACACACTGTTTCCAATATATGAAGACATGGAAATGTAAGAATCTTGCCCTTCACGAACAAGGGCTTACACGATGTTTTTGCGTCCAATTTAAAAATATATCTCACCGCACGTTTCTGTAGCGCGAACAGCATATGGAGTAGCTGAAGAGTACAGTCACTCCAGAAAGCAATGCCGTATCATAGATGAGTCTCCACCAGTGAGAAGTAAACATTTCTAGCGATTTTGAAGCCTAACTCGCTGGCGACAACTCTGACTGCAAAACACCCGGATGATATTCTTTTTCCTAGTGTTATAATATGAGTGTCGAATTTCAGATTATGGTCTACGTTTAAGCCTAGAAATTTTTTGTTGTTAATTTTATTAATCCAGAAATCATCTACACAGATATTTTCAATGGTATTTTTGGAGAAAATCATATTAGTTTTTTCGAAGTTGATAGATATAAAGAGTTCAAATCGCACCAGGCTTTGATGACTCGTAGATCCGCTTCAATTGCCTTTTGTAGAGCATGCACATCTTTATTGTGCCATGTGATAGTAGCATAGTGTGATAGTTCCTTCAATGTCTATGTTTACCATATCATTGATGTATAATAAAAAGAGTAAGGAGCCCAGGACTGAGCCTTGGGGCACTCCGCGGGACACTAGTTGGAGATCAGAGGATGCCTTCCCTGTTTTCACCAGTTGACTTCGATTACTCAGGAAGGATTTGAACCAAATATAAGCAGGTCCTCTACAGCCATATGCGTGAAGCTTTTGCAACAACCTTTCATGGTTGACACAGTCAAAAGCCTTTGCCAAATCACAAAAGACCGTTGCAGCCACCTCACTACTATTTAAGTTAAAATATACTACTTCCATCGCGTCGATAGTGTTTTTTTGATGTTGAAAGCCAAACTGTTGTGCAGTTAATAATTTGTTTTTTTTTTAATATACGACTCCAGTCTTTTTTTGACGAGTTTCTCGATAATTTTTGATAAGGCTAGTAACAATGAAATAGGTCTCAAATTCGAAGGTTCAGTTACATCACTTCATTTGGGAATGGGTATCACAATTGCTTTTTTTAAGTCATCCGGAAACGAACCATTTTCAAACGAAACGTTTTATATCATTATTACGTTATTATCAAGTAATATCAGTAAAAATAGACTGAAACCGGAACTCTCAGGTCCCCTCTAGGTAAACATATGCTATCCAAATTCCATGAGTGAGGATTTCTTTGATCTTGAGAATTAGAAGTCTGATATTATGATGTGTTTCATTCAAAATATTTAAAATTAGATGAATGAATGTTAAATTTTTCCTATAAACAATGGTTGAACTGATGTTAGACCCTCCATTCCTTTTGTTCCAAAAGGAGAAACTACAACTGATGAAATGTCTGCCCTTTCAACTTGGGGTCCTTTTTCTCACCATCTGAATGGGGTTTTTCGAATCAGAAGATGATGTTCTGGATTTTCCTGGCTCTTTATCGAACATGATACGTTTTGGTATTGCTGACAGATATTAATTTTTATCTAGGGTGTTCTTCTTTCCGTGCCTGAGGCCATGGAAGATATGATGGCCATGAAAAGACTTTGGGTGCACGAAGTACTCAGGGTATACTACGATCGCTTGGTCGACGACAACGATAGGTCGTGGATCATCACCGCGCTGAAACAAGTGTGCAGAGACAAATTGGAAGAGGATTTGGATGACATGTTCCAGAGACTGAAATTGCCAGATGCGCCTGTAAGTAAAAATAATTTAATTACAATCATGAAAAGTTCAAAAATCAAATATTTAAGATCACAACTTTTCTAAATCACCGTTTTCTGAAATCGCAATATTTTTGACTTCCAAAAGTTTTTATAATCCTTCACATTTTTGTTATTAGATTGGCGAGACAGAACTGCGAAATCTATTGTATTGTGACTTTGCTAATCCAAAGGCTGATCAGAGACATTACATCGAAGTACAAGACCTTGAACAGCTCAGAAACATCGTGGAAGGCTACCTTGCTGAGTTCAACAATATGACGAAAAAACCTATGAATTTAGTACTATTCAGGTAAGTGACATTTCTCATTAGAATGGACGAATAATAGATGTACCTACTCAAGCTCATAAATTTCACTTTCTCATTTATCTATAGTAATTATTCCTTCTCCAATAGATTTTCTGTATTCTGTTCAGTGGGGGCGTCAATAAACTGCAACCTATAATATCTATTGTGTCCCCTTCTGCTGCTCAGCTGTGAGATGTCTCAACGACTAGAGTAGTTCCTTTAGTCCTATGGCGTTCAAGAAGTTCATGATATCGAATGGTTTCAAGTTAGGTATAGATATCTCTCTCTTCTATTCAGGGCCTCTATTCTTGATGGCGATAGAATAGAACACTTCCTGGGGAGCGTTTCCTGATTTGCTTTACTGCTGACTAAAACCGGTATTCTTGAACTCGAGTGAGAAAGAGAAATCGTGGGAAACCAAACAATAGTGTTGCCTATTATCTTCAATCAAAATGGAAGAAATCTTGACAGACTGATAGAACCGGTTACGTCACTTTCATGCACAAAGATCTAACATTCTCATTTCAAGTTCTTGTTAATTTTTATTGCTGCAACAAAGAAATTGGAAAGCAATCCAATGACAGCGAAACAAAAAGAACTGGTGGTCGAATTCATTTTATCAAGAGGAGAAATATATACAGGAAAATTAACTCTTATACCTACACGAGGGAGAAAATGAAGGCTGTTTTGGCAGGTACAAAAAACATCTCCTCATATCTTTGTTTGCACAGACATAGCTGATCTTCGTCTTGGTTCTTCTATGTAAGGAGTTACCATTTCAATAGTTTCTTGACACATATTTTTATTCGCCCGAAAAAGTTTGATAAACTTATCATTCGATAACGTGTTGAAGGGATTTCTCTTCGGTAGCACTTCCCTGACTATATTTAAATCATCCTCTGCTTCATTTAGAACTTCCATTACTTATTCCCTCAGTAATATTCAATTCGAATCCATTATGACGAGCGTCAAGTACACTATTTTGATCCAAAACTATCCAATTTAAAGGTTAAACATTCGAATATGACATTCCCCAACCACTCCCTAGTAAAATATCAAGAGAACGATTTCATTCGATCAGCAGGACTATCAGCTTTTTCTGAAATTGCAGTATCGTCGGCAAAAAGTGACACTGACTTTGTACCTAAATGTTGTGGTAAGTCATTGATATAAATCAGAAAAATCAACGGTCCCAAAACTGAGCCCTGTGGAACTCCAATGTCTACGTTGAATATATCACTGTTCGTGTCATCCCATCTCACGTATACTTTCCTAAAATTCATATACGATATTACCCATGCATACTCCATCTCATGGTGAGGAGAACTGCTTGGGGAGCAGACCTGAGGTTGGCCAAAGTCGGACTCAAAGGGACAGCACACAGTGTAAGGGGCTCAACCCCCACCGGAAGTGCACACCTTGCCGATCTCCCAACTGACGAAATTACCAGGATATTTAGTTTCGAGAATTTTTTTCGAACGGAACTCAATACCAAGAAACAATGGAGTACAGAATCCATTCGAGCACTGGGTAAGAATACCATTACATGGTACACGGACGGGTCTAAAACTCCCGACGGAACTGGAGCAGGAGTATTTGGACCTCGTACCAAGTACTCCGAACCCATGGGACACTTCCCAAGCGGAAATTCACGCCACAGCAAGATGCATTCATTTCAACCTCGACAGGAACTACCGGAACAAGGAAATTGCAATCCTCTCCGATAGTCAAGCAGCCATCAAAGCGTTGAGCTCATATAACATCAACTCGAAGATGGTCTGGGAATGCCTAGAAAAACTTAATGATCTAGGCAGGAACAACAAGGTGATCCTCCTCTGGGTGCCTGGGCACGTCGGAGTAGAGGGCAGTGAACAAGCAGACACCTTAGCACGAAAAGGGGCATCAACGCCACTGATCGGGCCAGAACCATTCTGCGGACTTGGAAAATCTCACTTCCAAGAAGAACTCAATAAAACTGAAGAAGAAATGAGAGCAACATACTGGCAAAGACTTCCAGGGCTAAGGCAGGCCAAAGATCTCCTCGGCAATTTCAACCGAGCAAGATCGAAAACACTGATTAACCTCAGCAAAATTAGTCTAAAGACAATCACAGGATTTCTAACGGGACATTGCAGACTCAAAGAACACCTAAGGAAGCTAGGCTTGGAGGAGGCCAACACCTGCAGATTCTGTGGGGAACATCCAGAAACACCTCACCACATATTGATGGAGTGTTATGCCGTACACCACAAAAGATTAAATATACTGGGATCACACCAGCTGACTGTGGAAGAAATACCACAAATGGACCCCCTCAAAATCCTAAAATTCCTGAAGGAATTGAAGCTTGAGGGGCTGCTGTAAACGAGAACACCTCGAGATAGCAGAAGAAGATGGGGCACAATAGATCTAACTAGGTCGCAGCGCATCAGTCACCATCCATACCTACCAATACCAATACCAATACCCATGCAAGAAATTTCCCTCGAACACCTATGACATATAATTTGTTAGCAAGTATGTCAAAATCTATGGAGTCGAATGCCTTGGACAAGTCAAAGAAAAGCGCAGCAACAAATTTACCTTTGTCGATACCACTATAAATATGCTCCAGGAAAGTTGAAGCTGCTTCTCTCGTCGACTTACCAGGGCAATACCCATATTGATAACTGCTGATTATATTGCGTTTCACCAAAAAAGGATATAATTTGTTACAGATACATTTTTCAATTACTTTAGCAAACACACTGGGAATGGTTACTGGTCTATAATTATCAATTAAGAGGGGGTAATTTTTCTTGTATAAGGAAATTATTTTTCCAATTTTTAGTAGGTCTGGGAAAGCTTCGTCCTCAACAGATTTGTTGATGATGAATGCCAGTGGTTCACAGATGAATTCCGATATAGATTTAATTATGTTTGTAGAAATGCAGTCCATTCCGGTAGAATTTTTGTTCCTAAGTTCAGTAATGACATTGAAGACTTCAGTCGATGTAACAGGATTGAAGTAAAAGCTACGCATGTTAACGTTTAAATTCGTTGTACCTAGGAAAGTTTCATTTTTGAATTGTTGTACTTAGTAGATTATTTGGAACCATGGTTGCATAATATTCAGCAAAAGACTCAGCAATTATGTTTTTATTTTCTACGAATTTAGTTTGAATATACATTTCTTATGGGCATTTAATCAACTTTCGTTTTCCGGTCAATGTATTAACAGTTTTCCATATTTGCTTTTGTTTATTCTGAATACTGTCTGATGCAACTATTTTGTTTTGATAATATGATCGTTTATATTCTTTAATGTTTCTACCATGTTGTTTTTTCATCGTACGATACAAATTTAGCACATTTTGATCGTGGCCATCTTTGGTCAAACAATAAATTTTCCTCAGTTGTCTGCCTTCAGCCTTGAGTTCTTCTGTTACCATTCGTTTCTTGTGGATTGTTTATTAATTTTTATTTTAATCGAAGGACATGTAAGATCTAAAGCGTAGAGTAATATGTTGGAAAAATTTGAGTATACTTCGTTTATTTGCAAGCCACTTTCATACACAAATTGGTAGTTTTCATTACCTAAAAATTTTCCTAATTTCAATAAGTTCTCCTGACACGTATTTCATTTCGTAAATTCTTTCAAAAATCTTTTATTTTTTTTGAAAATAATCCACCCTTGATTGAAATATCAAACCATAGTGGTCACTGAGATCTATTTTCTCAACTTTTTCATCATATATTGTCTTATCAATATTTGAAGCAAAATAGTCAATTTGCGACGTTGAAGTATCGCCATTTTTATTCGTATAAACTCTAGTAGGTTTATCATTTTTAAAGTACAATTGATAGCTTTCAAGAACATCAAAAAATTGGTCTTTTTCTTTTTTCGCACAGTTCGACATATTCAAGTTATCTATATTCATGTCGCCACATATGATAATGTTCCTGTAACGTCTAGTAAACTGATTCAGAATTTGGGACAATCTGTCTATGAAAGTGTCAAGTGACCCCCCGGGGAGTCTATATAAATTGAGTAGACAATAATTTTCGTTACCAATAGAGAAACTAACACCACAATGCTCTATATGCATTTCATCCTCTTTAGACCTAACGCTCTTCAAATCTTTGAAAATAATATCTTTTCTAACAAATCATCACACCACCATGGATATGTTTTTGCCTGTTGAAGAAACTGGCAATTTTATAATTCCCTAGTATCATTGAATCGATGCTGATATCAGAACACCACGTCTCTGACAAACACAAAATGTCCATATTCTTTGTTACTGCAATTAACTCTAGTTCCTCAATTTTATTAGCTAATGACCTTACATTAACATGCAATATATTAAAACTATTCAATTTTTCACAATGCAAGAATAATGAAGAATTAGAATTCGTCGTCATCATATGATCGTTTTGAGATCCGAAGTGTCGATGTACGAAACTGAAATCGTTTTACTAAAACTTTGTTGGGCCAATAAGTAGGTTTGTAAAGAGTGTCCTTAAGTTCAAAGTTCGCGCCGACTCGAAACGCTGAATAACGTCCAATAGTATCCAGTTTTGTTACATCGAAATTATATCCAGGTGATTTCTTGACAAGGTAGGCTTTGACTTTTTCGGCTGTCGCTTGTGGTTTGCACCGCCCTACGTAAAGCCACACCATAGGGTCTTCACCGGCAAAATCTCCATCCTAATCGTTAGAATTTGAACCAACGATTGCTTTTTGAGATACAATCTCTCTTTTATTTCTGTGTATAGGTGGACGTGTAGACACTTCGTGACGAGTTTGAGTATTTGTTTGTGTTTTGTTTTTTCGTTTGTTTTTGTGCTGTACTTCAGTCCACTGTTCGGTGGATTCGTCTTTTTCATTTCCTTTTTTTTCTATGATGGTTTCCCCTGACAAATCCGAATTGAATGATAAATAGAAAGGTGCATTCAGTTCAACCTCAAAAGAAAATACCAGAACAAGGAAATCGCAATCCTCTTCGATAGTCAAGCAGCCATCAAGGCGATGAGCTCATATAACATCAACTCGAAGATGGTCTGGGAATGCCTAGACAAACTCAATGATCTAGGCAGGAACAACAAGGTGATCCTCCTCTGGGTGCCGGGGCACGTTGGAGTGGAGGGCAATGAACAAGCAGACACCCTGGCACGAAAAGGGGCACCAACGCCACTGATCGGTCCGGACTTGAAAAATCTTACTTCCAAGAAGAACTCAATAAAACTGAAGAAGCAATGAGAGCAACATACTGGCAAAGACTTCCAGGGCTAAGGCAGACCAAATATCTCCTCGGCAATTTCAACCGAGCAAGATCGAAGACACTGATTAACCTCAGCAAAACTAGTCTAAAGACAATCACGGGATTTCTGACGTGGCATTGAAGACTCAAAAAAGGAAGGAAGCTATGCTTAGAGGAGAAAAGCACCTGCAGATTCTGTGGGGAACATCTAGAAACACCCCACCATATATTGATGGAGTGTTAAGCTGTACATCACAAGAGATTGAATATACTGGGATCACACCAGCTGACGTTAGGAGAAAAACCACGAATAGACCCCCTCAAAATCCTTAAATTCTTCAAGGAATTGAGGCTTGATGGGCTGCTGTAAACGAGAACACCTTGAGTTAGCAGAAGAAGATGGGGCACAATAGATCTAATCAGGTCGCAGCGCATCAGTTACCATCCACACTTACCATTACCATTTTCATACTCTCCACTTCTATATGGAGAGGTGAAAGGCTTGTACCAGCTAGCTTAGATCTGCTGCACCATACCACTGCTCCGTACGTGATGGTCCAATAGATAACCAGACGTTGTTCTCAAGACGAAACTTCCACAATCTTTGTTTTCCCTAACATCAATCCGTATTTTCACGATATTAAAAAATTCCATCAATTTTTCCTCAGATTTGCCATCGAACATCTGTCGAAGTTATGCCGAATTTTGAAGCAACCGAGAAGCCACGGACTTTGCGTCGGAGTAGGCGGATCAGGACGTCAGTCTCTCACAAGACTGGCATCACACATATCGGAATATGAGATGTTCCAAGTGGAAATAACTCGGTTATATGGTATTACCGAATGGCGAGAGGACGTGAAAACTATTCTTCGTAAGGCTAGTGCCACGGACCAGCATGGTGAGAGAGTTGAAATATATTACGTTGGGTTTTATGGATTTGAGAATTCATTTCTAAGAAATATGAATTACAGTTATTTTCAACAAGGTTATGTGAAAGTGGCGATAGTTTGCCTAAATTCGCTTCTATCGCGAGATGCGTCTATCACGAACTACGATTGGTATCAGAGCGACCGCGACGGTGTGTATACTTGTACTTACTATACGCATGGATACCTAGTGATGGATAGCACCATTTTTTTGCAATTTTTTTCGTTCACAACACTTTTCATTCCGGGTGTGCTACGGAATACTCCAGATCGTCGAATAGAATCGAATATTTAATCAATCAACTTTATTTCCCCAAGAAACATTACATGTTTATGGAAGGGATAAAAAAAATCTTAAAAATAACATGAATAAATAAGCATACAAAGATGTGATCAATAAATGTAAAAAATAATAATAATAATAATCTGACAATACATTTGCTCAAAATACAAAATACAATTTTGCCTTGTAGGCGGTGTACTCAAAATGTTTTCTGTTTGACAGGTAAACATCATTTGATTGCAATGATTATCTCCGACAGCTTTATTGCATCGTTTAATTAGATACTAAATATGTATTCAAAGAACGGAAAGGTCGATATGTTGTTGATATTAGGAGAGTGCAGGAGAAATTGTAGACAGGCTGAACAATTGTATGTCGAAAGATTTCCGGAAAGACGCCATCCACCTGATAATTATTTCGCTAGAGTAGAAGAGCAGTTCAGAGCAGTTCTTTTCAAAACTCTTCTAGCGGTCTCTCGATTCACGCCGATTTCATCCTCAATTTGTCTCAGTAATATCCTCGGATCTGCATGTACTATGGCCAAAACGTTTACTTCCATTTCCTCATCGACAATGTATTGGAGATTGTTTTGATTTTCCGGTTTTCTTCTGAACTGCTCTTCTACTCTAGCGAAATAATTATCAGGTGGATGGCGTCTTTCCGGAAATCTTTCGACTTACAATTGTTCAGCCTGTCTACAATTTCTCTTGCACTTTCCGAGTATCAACAACATATCGACCTTTTTATACTTTGAATACATATTTAGTATCTAATCAAACGATGCAATTTCAATCAGCATAAAACTGACGGAGATAATCAGTACAATCAAATGATGTTTACCTGTCAAACACAAAACATTCTGTGTACACCGCCTACTATGCAAAATATTATTGCAAATATTTAGACTAATAGACTTGTGAATTGGTGGATCAGGGGAACAATTTTAATTATATGTTTCCAAATGGAAAGATCATGATATAGCTACACGGCCAAAGAGAAAGACAGATAGTTCCTTCACAAGTAGCCAAATTGAAAAAAACATGTTCCTATCTCAGTTTTCGCAATATCGTTATTTTCAGATGTTTTTTCTTTTTATTGAAGAAATTATTGACAATCTGTAGGAAGCGATCAGGTATGGAAAAAACTGAATTTATATCGTTTAACTGATACTCTTTGGATTTCCAAGCCTACCAAGCATCGAAATATCGAATTCGGGTAACAGCCAACTTGATGTTTTTCAATAAAATGCAATTCATCTGCGAATCGAGAAACGAATGCCACTTTGAGATACACGGTTGAATAGAGAATTTCAAGACAAATAAGATAGGCTGGATAAATATACAGGGTGTTATTAAAAAAAAAAGTTGGAGTTGCTGCCGATCAAACAGGTAGTTGAAAAAAGTTGTCGTTAGATTCAAATGATTACGTAACTTCTGCAAATTTCAAATCTTCATCTTTTCAAATAAAAAAAGTACAGGATGCTACATGTCTGCTGTGTCACCCGGTATAGAGAATATTATAAGCAATGCTATGAAATCATTAGGATTCTTGATTCAATTCATTCGATGCTTTGCGTTGTGTCTATGTGTCATTGTTGAGGAGTAAATTGAGCTACTGTAGTGTAATGTGGAATCCTTGCCATTCAAAATATATTGAGGCTATTGAAAGTGTGCTAAGAAAGTTTCTCAAATTTGCCTTTTATAAAAAACATGACGTTTACCCTCAGAGGCACTATGACTATGATTTATTACTGAGTGAATTCAATTCAGTTTCACTTAAAAAACAGCGTGAGATGACTGACTTGACTTTTATATACAAATAATTCATAACCATATTGATTCATCATCCTTACTCTCTCTGATTGATTTCAATGTACCTCGTTACGCATCGCGATCTAATATAACGTTCCACATAGCAGTATCTAAATTTCAGCATCATTTTCACTGTCCCCTCACAACCATGTGTCGTAATTATAACAACCTGCAATATATCGATATCTTTTTCTCTCCTTATCTGAATTTAAACGTCAACTTGCTAGTGTCTTGCAGAATTAGTTATGTACGGTCAGGGTCATTTTCTTCATATCTTAGCTTTATATTTATATTATATTTAGCAATACTACAATTTATCAATAGTATTAAAATTATATACACCTGTAAATGGGCATCAGCCTGCTGGATATATTACTGAAAAATAAATAAATAAATAAATGATGTTATTTTTTCAAGATCGCTTGTCATATCACTTTTTTCCATTGTATATTATCGTTATGTCATCCGCAAACATTTTGATTTTTCCCTTCAAATCCAAATCAGCTAGGGAATTTATATATATACATAAGGAAAAGAAAAGGTCCCAAAATGGATCTCTGTGGAATTCAACATAGATCAGTCTTTTGTGAACTACACTTTTCCTCTAAATAAATAAACTGTTTCCTTTCAGACAGATAATAAGTAAACCACAAATGCATATTTCTTCTGATACCTATCTAATACAAAATTGACAACAAAATTTTGTGATCCCCTGTATAAAAAGTTTTCTGAAGATCAACTGACAATATACCACACTTTTTCAGAAGACGAGATCCACTTGGAGAAAGGGTTGGTAGGTCACCACACCCATACGGTAGAAGTGAATTTTGGCAAGCTGTGCGTATTGTTCATTTCATTAATCAGAATTGTTTTATTCAGGCGTCTTCCTCTTTTCCGACACCCAAATCAAGGAAGAGGGTTTTCTGGAAGACGTGAGCAATCTCATGAATTCTGGCGAGGTTCCCAACTTATTCACCATGGAGGAAAAAATGGAGTTGTGTGAGAAAATGAGACAGCTCGACAGACAGAGGGACAAATCTATGCAGACTGACGGTAGTCCTGTGGCTCTGTTCAACTTCTTCGTGCAAATCGTCAAGGAACAGTTGCATCTGATACTGACCATGAGTCCCATTGGAGACAGTTTCAGAAATAGGATAAGGAAGTTTCCGGCTATGGTGAATTGTTGCACGATTGATTGGTTCCAGGTGAGTTCAGTCAATGATTTTTCATGCGCATTTTGCACTTTTCACTTGTAAGAAACGGAAGCATAAGCATTCCTATGTTGTTGCTTCTGATGGTCATAGTCATCTAATCAGGCAATCTGATAACCTAAAATCTATCCAAATTAAAACTCAATTTGGCAAAAATTCATTATATTATCGCGGTATTTTAGCTTATAATAGCATGCCGAAACGAATAAGGTCTAATAATTACCTCACAAATTTCAAAGAGGAATTAAAAAAAAATATCATTTCTACTGAAGATGAAGTAGTATGTCTCTGGCCAATTTCTGCTCAATAGGGGAAGGTGGGGCGGTTTCGTACGCGGGGCACATTCAGACAGTGGCTATATCTATAGCATTATGCATACAGAAACACTGAAGCTAGAGCATGTTTGTACCTCTCGTCTGCCACCACTCCCTCACATTCTTCAATAGCAGTGCACTCGAAACTCGCGTCGGAGCAGGACGCAACGAGATTTAGCGTCGCGTGAGTAATTTTCTAACCTAACTTAAGATTCCGTTATCGGTTCCCGTTTTCTTTCACGTGAGTATGAATATGTTTTATAGGGAGAAGAAAAACAATAGTTTCACATAATGTATTCACAGATTAACAATATGTTTAATAGTTTTTCATTAATTAAAATTTAAATGTAGAATTTGTAGGTGTGGTAGATTCGTACTCAAGAAGATGGGGTACATTCGTGTGTACGAATGTGCCCCGTGCTATTTTATAATCGTGTTCTATAGAGATGTTTTTTTCATTCAGGACCATGGTACGAAATTACAAGAAGAAGGGGACGAGGAGTGGCGAAATAAATGAGGAGATGATGTCTTCCGCGATCAGAGATGTTTTGGATAACAAGTTATCCATTAGAAAATCTGCAGAAAAGTATGCTGTCAAGCCTTCAACTCTAGAGAGCCGCATAACAAAAATTCGAAAAGAAACTTCTGTTGGGTGGACGAGACCTTCTAATCGGACTTTCAAATCTAAATATGCCTCTTATCAGGTATTTTCAAACGAAGAGGAATCTCTTTTGAATAATTACATAATAGATTGCTCCAAAATGCACTACGGGCTAACTTGTATACAGGTACGAAAACTTGCGTATGAATACGCGAAAGCAAACAGCCTAAAGTATCCATCTAAATGGGATGAAAATATGATGGCAGGAAAGGATTGGTTGCAATGTTTTCGAAAACGTAATATAAACCTGAGTTTGCGTAAGCCTGAAAACACAAGTGCAGCCAGATCATTCGGATTCAACAAGAAAGCAGTTAATGATTTTTACCAGAACCTTGAAAATATTTATGGGAGATACAAGTTCACAGCAAATCGAATCTACAACTTTGACGAATCTGGTATATCGACTGTATTGAATACACCAAAAGTATTAGCAGACAGATCTCAAAAGCAGATTGGCCAGCTTGTCTCCGCAGAAAGGGGAGAACTCGAAACTTTTGGCGGCGTCATATCAGCAAGTGGAAACACAATACCGCCCCTATTTGTGTTTCCTAGAGTTCACTTTAGGGATCATTTCATAGAAGGTTCTCCAGAAGGTTCTTTGGGAGTTGCCACTAAGAGTGGCTGGATAAACTCTTCAATTTTTATAGATGTTTTAAAACATATTAAAAAATTTACCGTATGTTCAAAAGAAAACCCTATTTTACTTTTATGCGACAATCATGAAAGTCACGTTACCTTAGAAGCAGTCAACTATTCTCGAGACAACGGTATTATTTATCTTTCTTTTCCACCTCATACCACACACCGTCTCCAACCATTAGACATCGGTGTATTCGGTCCTTTCAAGTCAAAACTGAAAATCGCTTTCAATGACTGGCATGTATCTAATCCAGGAAAAACTCTCAATATTTATAACATTCCCAAACTAGCAAAATTGGCATATTTTGATTCATTCACAGCAAAAAACATAACGAGTGCTTTTGGAAAAGCTGGAATATGGCCGTTCAACAAGCTAAATTTCAGTGATGACGATTTCACACCTATTCAAGTTTATCAATCTGGGCCTAGGATGGAGCAAGATGAAAACGTAAATGAAGCTACTCCCGAAGGAGCTTCACTCCCAAATGCATCACAGGAATCACGAGAAGTATCCCTATCTCTGCAGTCCCAACCAATAAATCAAGATGAATCAGTATCGAAAGAACTGACGACACCAGAGATGGTTCGACCATTTCCAAAAATTGAAAGAAATAGCCAACCGAAAAGAGGGGGTAAACAAACAGGCAAATCAAGAATCTATACTGATACACCTGAGAAAAATAGACTGGAGGATATAGAAAAAAGTAAAGAAGAGAAACGAAAAGAGCAAGAAAGGAAAGCTAGAGCCAGAGAAATGAAGCGTGCTGTTTTTTTGTCTGAAACAGAGTCTACGCAGATAAAAAGGAGGAAGAAGAATAAAGAAACTAGCAAGACTTATAGTAGTGATGACGAAACAGACACTGATATGAGTTTACGAGAGAGTTCTACGTCATCGATTGATGAATAACTCTCTCTTCAATCCACGGATGAAAATGATTATGTTTGTAATGATCCTCTACAAATTATCGATGACAGTTTTGTATTGGTTAAATTTGAAAAGAAGAAAACAGTTTTGTATTATGTTGGACAAGTTCTTCATCATTATGGTGCTACAGAATATAAGGTTTCATTTTTGAGGAAAAAACAAGGTTCAATGAGTTTTGTGTTTCCCGATATTAAGGATGAGGCTACAGTATATTTTTCAGATGTAGTTTTGATATTACCAAGTCCAAAATCAGCTGCTACTGCAAGAACAGCTCACATTTATAATTTTTCTACAGATTTAGCTAAATATACCGTGCAATAATTCAGGTATTTTCTGTCTTGGAATTAGAGATGAATAATCTCATTTGCTTTAAATTTAAGAATAAGGACCACTTTCTTTTAAATTTTTCCAATTTCACCATTATATATTGCCATTTATAATTTCATTTAGTATTATTTAGACCACACCTAGCACAAAACGAATTTGATGATCTTGTTTGTGATGACCAAAAGAGTGTTTCTCAGTCCTATTTGTGTAATTCTATCGATGTTATTAGCATGTAAGACTTTAATTTGCGTTAATAAAATTTATTTCAAATCAGACTTTTCTTTAATTTCAATTTAAATGAATATTAAGAACAGTTATTGTCATTTTCAATGCTATGTCCGAATCTACCCCACTGTGTATGGATGTGCCCCATGCAGTGTACGAAGGTACCCCTTACGAGGGGTACCTTCGTACATTTGCAGACATTTTCCAAAAAAATTATATCCTTGTCATGTTGCATTTTACTGAAATATTTCAAGTGTATTTAGAAAGGCAAATGATTTGGCTACCCAGTAAATCCAAGTGAAAAGTCATAGGCCTTTCAATAAGCATTTTAGAAAGTGAACAGTAAAAACTGAACAAAGCCGCCCCACCTTCCCCTACTGATATAACTACTATAATTATATTTATATTCAATTCTTACCTATCAACTATAACTAATATTATTGTCTTTTTTTTTGTTCCATGTTTATATTTATATTCGTTGTCCCTATATAAGCATTCAATGTTTCTTGGGATTGAATTAATAAATAAAGTAAATAAACACTTATTTGACAATAATTTATTTACATGAATGACCACTCGCATCGAAGTTTCAATCCAAATTTGTTTCGGACTATTTTGATTACCAGTTAGAATAATGAACTGTTAGTATGAGCATATTAGTATTAGTATTATATCCTATTACAATTTAAACTGATTGTTTCAAATCAAATCAAATCAAATATGCTTTATTATCGAAAGAACTGAATTCTCATTGATAAAGCGAGAAGAAGGTAATTATAAAATACATAAAAATATAGCTGTATAAACATAAATAAACATATATACATATATATACATATATACACTTATATACATACATACATACACACATATACACATATATAAACACACAAAGAGACATGTATATGAGAAGTCACAATTATGTCAAGATCAATAAAATTGTCCTAATCACATAATAAAAATTTGTATATAACATATACAACGTCACATATAAACAGATACACATCTAAAGCGAAATTAACAATACAAATCGATATCAAAACACAATTACTTAAAATACATCATGATAGAATTCTTTCAAATTATAATATGCCTTATCTAGCAGTAACTCCTTGACAGTGTTCCTAAATCTATTATGTGCCACCAAGGATCTAATATGTGAAGGCAGGTGGTTGAACATTTTTTTAGCATTATATATTATTGACCCCTTTATCAAGGAGCTTCTGGGAATTGGTAGGGACACCGTGAAGTTATCACTTCTCGTCTTGTGAGTTGGAAAAGATTGGATATTATTGTAATATTTTTTTATGGATTAAACATACACTTTCCAGAATAAAGATACATGTCAATGTCAATATCTTTTTAGCAATGAATAAGGGTTTGCATGAATCTCTAGGTTTTGCCCTACAAAGGTATCTCACTGCCCTCCGAGTTCAATAGAAATTGAGAACTATTCCCCCAAAAACAAATTCCATATCTCAATAGTGAGTCAATCAGAGCAAAATATGCTGCTCTTGCTACAGATGTATTTAATTCTGATGAGATGACCCTTACTGCAAGGCACCCTGATGACAATTTTTTACATAAAGTACTGATATGAGTATTGAAAGACAGACTGTTATCCACATGGAGTCCCAAAAACTTGGCTGATGGTTCAGTACTTATTATCGAGTTTCCTAAGACTATCTCGTTCAGAGTGCATCTGAAGGTTACAATGAATGTTTTTGAGACATTGAATGATAACTTATTGGCATCACACCAGTTTTTCACCAAGCATATGTCTGTAGCTATGTGTTCATTCAGTTTATCACTGTTTGTGCCGTGCCACAGTAGTGTAGTATCATCTGCGAACATAGTGAGATCATTGATATACCTACACCAAGAACAAAAGGGGTCCAAGCACTGATTTATCTAATTTTACAAGCATTCATCATTGTCGTGACGATAAACAAGGATGAAGGGTGGCAATTTATTTGAAAAATTCATACAAATTTATCAATATTCACAAAAATATAAATACAGAATACAATACGGTGGAAATAGAAATTCCGCAGTTTCGATAAAAATTAAACATAATAGCTCTTTACCCAGCGAGCACAAAAATATCTCAGAGATGTTAAAAGTAAGAGTTTCTGAGATATCAAACCTCCACTGCGATGTTCTGTTCATACATGAATAGAATGTGTATGTAGGTGCAAATGTCCGGAAAGATGGGTATTGGGTACCGTTAATTACCTATATACCTGGTACCGTAAAGAGTCATATACGAGTTGGGTGCGACGTATTTCTTGAATAATGTCGTTAACGGCAACTGGGCGCAAGGACTACCGGGCGCAGGGATGACTGGGCGCCAAAAAAACTGATTATAATTATTATCATAAATTCATTTTGAGTGTAGTATTTTATTAGTCTGATCTAACCCTAACCTGACCGAACTAACCTAGCTCGCAAGTTGGGAGCTTGGAAGTTGAATGAAAATTAATTTTAAGTGTAGTATATAAAGAAAAATGAAATAACAAAATTTGAATTTGTAAATGTAAATCTTTATTAATGACTGTGGCTTACTGGCACCCAACTCCCAAGTATCTGGCACCCAACTCGCATGATAGGTTTTACTACCTGGTTCAGCCGGCACCCAATTCGCAATCTTCGAAATGTCCGCCGCACTCTCAATGTCCTTGACTAATCACTTTACATAGATAAGGTATACGTAATGATTATGATGATAATTTTACAAGTCAGAATCAGTATATGTTTTTGAGGTTATTTATTTTTTGAATATCGACAATTCATTCCTTACTTTGCAGTTCGTGATCAACTTGATTACTAAATATAATATTTTGTCTTGACAAAACGTTTCACTTCACTCTAAAGGTTTCATCTAACCAACGCGGGAACGGGATGAACGCGAGACTAAATTTCATAGCAGAAAATGTAAAAATACATACTGGTGCGATAATTCGTATTCTGGAATGTAGGCCAACAGCGAAATATGTTTGGTTTGCTACGTGCAGTGTTTTTCAAAGTGTTTTTCACAGTATTCCCGCTCCCGCTTTGGTTTGGGGAAACCTTTAAACGACTACTTTTACGAAAAACAAAATGGGGTTAATTAAGTCAAAGCTAGAAACGATCCTCTCCGTCAACTCAAACATCACTGAGATCACATGATCACATTTGCGATTGCGCGAACGCTAGATATATTCTCGGTGAACATCTCAATGGTGAACTATGTTATGCCAAGTGAAAACATCCACAAGATAACATTTTGTGCACATCTCCGATACATTCCTATAGACATTTAAAAAAACGCCACAGAAGAACAAAAACAGAACTTTGAATATCCTTCAGGGACCTCTGTGGGAAGTACATATTACGTCTCAAAGAAACATCGGCGTGACTACATTTTTGAAACATCTCAAAACCTCCCAGAGATGTTTGTGCTCGCTGGGTATAGACCTTCTAGTTTAAAAATTAATGATTTCATTGATTGTTTTGATAAAATCATGAATCTTAATAAAAAAATGATCTTGATAGGAGATATTAATATAGATTTATTAACTGATATCAATCATGTTACCAATTATGAAAATATAATAGAAATAATGATTTTCAAATTATAAACAAAATAAATCCAAACTGTTTCACCAGAAAATAAAATAATGTATCAAGCATTCTTGATCATATCCTGCCACCAGTTGGATTTTAGAATGAAATTAAAAGACACTTCAATTCTTTATTCAAAATGCCAATGTTGCGCTGAAAAAATTAAAAAAAAAAGTGAAATAATAAAAATTGATTACACAAAATTTAGGAAACTTATTGCTGATGAATTAGAGAGTGATGTCAATGTGAAAATTTTGAATGTTTATTGATATCTATTTTTGTATGTAGTGCGCGAAATGCTACTTTGGTGATCGATAACTGTTTTTTTTTTTAACGAGGCGTTGCCGAGTTAAAAAAAATAGTCGAGATCACCAAAGTATTCCGCGCACGAGATGCAAGAAATTTATTTTCTACAAACGTCAAAAATATTGTTCTAAAATAATTAATATGCTTAGCTTAATATGAAAAATAGTATTGAACTGGCTTAAACTGTTTTTCCAAATCAAGTTATTACTGTAACCATGGAAATAAAATGGCATTTGTTAACAATTATTTCAAAGTGACAGTTGTTGAAAATTATTGTGTGAATTTTTGTTCGCGTCAGTTTTGTGCCTGTTATTTATAACTGTAAAATAATGGAAATTTCGATTGACGATGAACTAAGCAGTACCTCACCTAACTTTATTGGATTTTTGCTTGATTGAGGAACATAATGGTTGAAAATCCCATATAGTTTACATGCAGTGTGCGAAGTAAGTATTTCGCACACTACTTCGCGCACGGTGTCATGCTAATGAAGGAAAATGAAAAAAGTAAGATGTCTGGTGTGTCGACTCATACCTGCAAAACTGTGGGATAAAACGAGAGACAATTTACCAGCTTGATTAAGAGAAAACAAGTGAAATCGTGACCTGTTTCCCAAATATTCCGCAATTGCGTGTACCGCCACGGTCGGTTTTCCTGTAATTTACAAGCACAGAAGTTTTCAAGTATTGCCGACAAATGAAATGAATAAAGAAACGTAATTGTTGGAATTTACTGAATTACTATCACCAATCAGTTTTTTTTTTACATTTTCGACTCATTTATACAATTTTTTAATGAAATGCAATTAACTACAATAATAACCACGCATTTCATTTGGAAGTATTGAGATTGAGCTTCATGAAAATTCACCATGTCAATCTTGTGCTAATATAAGCAGGAATGGCGGGATTCCGTATGAGATATATTCGTGCCATTATTTTCATTAAAATGTTTTCTAATAATACAAGATACCTACTATGTGATAATCTTCATAATATGGTGGTACTCACTTTCGGTACTGGATATAGATGAATTAATTTGTTCGTCTCTCTGGATTGCCCACAAATGATACAAAAACGGAACATGATCAAATAAGGATATGTTCCGATAATCAACCGAAGTTACCAATGTTTTCAGTAGCGGTAACAACACTTTTGACAGTGGTTATCTACTGGTGACTACGGTTGTGTTTTATTTACGGAATGCCAGCCATCTGTCATTTGTCATATTATAGTTTTGATCGTTTCCTGTATGTTTAGTTTTTATTTTTTCACTTTGCTTGATTGTTAAATTTTTTTCCAATTGTTTGAGGATAATGGGATATTATCAGAATCCTTCAGTGAAGTTATATAATCATTCTACTGGCTTGACGACGATGAAAGACCTGAACATTTAAAATTTTTGTTTCCGTTATGAGCCCTATAAATCCGTTTTGTTTCATAATTTACATTGACATTTTCAGAGTTTTAAAACATTCATGCTCTGCCAAAATTTGATTTTCAAATAGGGTGCCCAAAGTGCCTAATTCTTGTGCTCAGTAAGCACAAGCAAGGGATATATTGTCCTGTAGTAGAAAAAAACGTCATCAAACTGAAAATGTATCGAATAATTCACCTCAGTAAACGAATCCATCGGAACTTAACTCAATAATTAAAATGAGAATATTGTTTTGTATTGAAATTAAAGAATCAAACCGAAAACTAAAGCACGTCAACGTCAAATCAAACAATATAATAAACCGAACTTACCAGAGAAAATCGGCGGTCGTTCCGCTTTTTCAGCAACCAAGTTCCGTAAATAGCCTGTATTTCAGGAACCAACCGAACATTTCATATTTACGGGACGGAAAACGAGTAACCAAAGTGACCAAGTTGATTTACGGAACATATCATAATTATTGTACAAACTACACAGAAAACGATTAGATATTCACAAATTTTATTCAATCAGACATGTTTCGCCAGCATACTAGCTTCTTCACTGTTTGATTGAATAAAGTTTGTGGAGATCGAATCGTTTTCTGTGTATTTTATAAAACTACTATGGATCTTCATCAAGTAACGGCTCAGTCAATCAGACAAATTGAATTATTGTTGAATGAATTATGAATTTCTAAGAAAATATAAAGCAAAATCGGGAAACACGTTAATAATAGCCATCAATACAAGGAAATTGCTCAATGAAATTTATATTCCGTCACAAGTATTCATTTTTGAATAGTTTTTGAAGTTTATTGAAATTCTATAAAATTGACAACAGTCATCAATCACCATATCCCTGGAATACTGACAGGACTTACATTCTATTAGGGCGCCATCTCTGGAACCGACTAAAGAAGCAGACCACTATTTCATTTGTTTATTTGTCTTCTGAAAAATCTAAACAAAATCAATCACCCGACACACCAGGGTTTTTAGTCATCTTAAAAAAAAGGCGGGTCACTTCGCATATTGTTGTCAATGCGCGAACCATGTCATTTTTTGACGTATGTAGAAAAAAGTACTTTCAGAAGCTAAAGGTCAATGTATTGTTGAAACATGTTACAAAACTCGGGAAAATAATGATTGAATTACCAGCTCTATTATTCATGAAATTGAAAGCAGTTATGAAAAAATTCGAAATCATGAAACAAAATATTAATAACCAAGAATTCTTCTTAGAATACAAAATTCAAAGTAATAAGCTAAATGCAATGCAAGAGAAATATCTCAATATGTCGATGAACAATTTGAAGAATCACAAGGCAATCCAAAGAAAATGTGGGATGTATTGACACAAAAATCAAAGTCTGTTCTATAATAACATGACTACTGAAAATATTTTCCCCTTCATAACAATGCCTCAATGCTTCTATTTCCAACCAAAAAAACTGAAATATTAGAAATAATAAGAACCATTAAAAGAACATGCCCTGCCTAATAATTTTATTACCATAGGGATATTTTGAATTGCAAGACCTAAATTAATTAATAATCAATTCATAAAAGGTGTTTTTCCAGACGAATTGAAACTATTTATAGAAGAGGGGATGCTCAAGAATCTGAAAGTTACCGACCAATAGCAAATTTGCGTATTTTCGAAAAACTGATTGAAAAAATTTTGAAAAATAGAATTGTTGATTTTATCAATAAAACATATCAATTCTTCAATTCAAGAAAGTCTTGATAAACGTAATTATGTGGTAGCTGTTTTCATGGGCCTTCAAAAAGCCTTTGATACAGTTGTCCACCCAATACTTCTGAGGATTTGGATCAGAGGCATTGTGAATGATTTTTCAAAATTTTTTTTCGAAAAAAGAACCAGAAGGACCGACTTAGGAGATGTCCCAAATTGATTCCCAAAATTGCTAATATATTTTAAAATTTGCATATTAACAGTAGAATCGAATATTTGATCAATATATGGGAAACTTCAAAAATAATTTCAATAAAATCTCTGCTGTATACGGGAAATCGTTTAAGGTACTGTATCGTCTACCATTTGACACTTCAACAAATCAACTTTATTCAATGACCAACACATTTTCTTTGAAGAAGCATTATGCAATGGACACTCTCAATGTATCTTACCTCATCATCAATGAAATGATGAAATCTAATTTTACAATAACCAGAAATTCAGGAATCCATAATTACCACACACGACAACACAACTTGTTCAATCTAGATCTGTAATTGGCTCGAAATTAAATGAAATACCCGACGACATGAATTGTAGAAATATCACTGAATTCAAAATCAAAATAAAAAAATAATATCTCCAAAAAAGAAATTGATATTAAATGGATTCGTCCTTTGTTATGGTGGTTTTTGTTTCTTTATAATTTTAACCGATTCATTGAAGAAATATGTGAATACAAAAAGGTTCATGATGAGTCTCATACCAGTTTGATAGTGTTTGATTGTTCATGCTATTCTATCATAAATATCAAAATATTCGACTGAATATACCCCTTTATAAATTTACAATTGTTTCTTCAAAAAAAAAAAAAAAACATCGTACACTTCGAAAAAAATATTTATTAAGAAATGGGTATACCTTTATTATTTTATCCACAATCACCTTATAGGTAATTGAAGTTTTATCCACACTTATGAACCGTATAAAGTACCACTTTATCCACTAGTGGAATAATGAAATTACTTTATTCCACTAGTGGAATAATGAAAAATACAATCTTGAATATCAATCACATTTTACTTATTTTCACCAACTTCACAAATTTTTACAAATGGAGTCGATAAACAATCGAAAATACATAGCAACCATTCAACACCTCCCGATATTTTTGTATGTAAATTCAATGATTTTTGAGGAGGTGACAGCCGCTGTCAGAGCAAAACGTCAAATCATTTTGTGATAAAAAATTTCCGCGATTCTGATTTTAAATGAATGTGATTGTGAGTAAAACGCTAGAGCTTCGCTCTCGCGTTTAAACATTCTTGCGCAAATAAAATGATATCTAAAACACTTATACGATAAATAACTATTATACTGGTGGCATTGATATATGAATAAACTTTATAATTATATTGTTGTGAATTAGGGTTTGTTAACGACTTACTAGGTAGATGCTGATATTTCATAGATTTGAACCACTTTGGAAATGAAAACTTTATTTTACTTTGCACAGATATGAGATTAAGACGAATGAAATTGATGGATGAATTAAATGAAACAATTCATCTCTCCTATACTCGTTATTGTTTTATAGTTATTTAAGTAACAAGGAATGTAAAGACGTGTTAACATTCGAGGTGAGCGAGTACGAGCCGAGGCAAAGCCGAGGCTTGTCGCTTACCGAGGATGATAACAGTCGATACATTCCGTGTTACTTATTACGTTTTTCCCGCTGCTTGTTGACATTTCTCAAAATTTGCCTGAATTGAAGTTTGTTTTCTTACCCTTCCTTCATGATTATTCGTTCGCTATTTCATTCTAAGTTGCTTGTGCGTGTAACTAAGTTACCGAATAAGCAGACAACAATAATATTCAAAAGGTATCATAACCTAAAAATTGATATGAATGAAGCTGAAGGTATTACTTGTCAAAGTCAAAATTACCCTAGGCATGTAAATGACACTATTAAGTTCCGTTGTCAAGATGAATTAGTAAACGAATGATATAGGCCATTTACCTGTTTTGTTGCTAAGCATGTATGGACTATTTACAGTGTCGGCAGCGGGAAAAAATTGATATGAATGAAGCTGAAGGTATGACTTGTCAAAGTCAAAGTCATTATTACCCTAGGCATGTAAATGACACTATTAAGTTCCGTTGTCAAGATGAATTAGTAAACGAATGATATAGGCCATTTACCTGTTTTGTTGCTAAGCATGTATGGACTATTTACAGTGTCGGCAGCGGGAAAAATAAATTATTCAGAAAATATCTATATACTTACAATAATTTCTGGACAATTTCTGTTTCAAAATATAATAGTTTCGCTCAAGTACTGAATAATTGTAAAATGTAACAAGGTTACCACGTATTGAATTATAATAAATGATGTTAATATACAGGATGTTCGGTATATTGTTGACAATATGTATATTTCAGACATGGCCAGAAGATGCTCTACTGGCCGTGGCAACGAGATTCTTGGGAGAAATCGAGCTCGTCGACAAAGAACGGCAGGTGTGCATCGACATGTGTCAGATGTTTCATATGTCTACTCAGGAGCTATCTGCAGAATATTACTTGAGGCTGAGCCGTCGCAACTACGTTACGCCAACGTCCTACTTGGAAATGATTAGCACCTTCAAAACTTTCCTGGGAAAGAAACGAAAGTAAACCATATTACTACTTTTTTCATTGCATCACATTTTTACAATGCACCAGCTTTTTCAATATAAATTAAAATATGTTGTACCTACACAGTTACTGGAACTTTAGAACCCTATTCATTATACAGGGTGAGTCAGGCTGAACGCCTCGGACTCTCGTGGCCGTACGGTATTTTTTTTCAGTAAACGGCCTGGAGGAGTACATGTATGTCGATCTGAAGCACATTTTAAAAATAATGATTTTTATAAAAGGTGTATGAAATAAGCGTGACATATCAAAGTTGTGTTTTTTTAATGGAACACCTTGTATTTTCTTACATTTTTTAATTCTTTGAGAAAAAATAAGCTGACTTTGCTAAAGTTTCCTTATACCTAACTCTCTCCATTTATTGCAATTATCCACTGCATGTGAACGAAATTTTTACCGGTCACTCTTATCCCTTTCAGCTAGTTACTGCAACTTCAGACGACGGTCAATATTATACAGTGTGTTTTATATTGTCAGGAACACTTACCGCATATTTGAACTCCAATAACTTTGTTATTTCAAATGGAACACCCTATATTTTCCACGTAACATTATTCACCTTTCCATTCCCTTTCAAACCATATAGGGGAGAGGAGGGTAAGATGACGAATGGGGCAAGATGACAAATTGCATGTTTTATTGTTTTGCTAATAGGTGGCAACATCGGACGTTCCTATATTTGACCTTGTATCACGTTATGTTAGTTCCACGAATGCGGCGCTATGATGTTAACAGTTTATCGAATCTCGAGCGTCAGTTACTGAATACTGTGTTTCATGTAATATTGCGAGTATCGGAAATAAGAGAATTTCGACTATTGGTAAGTACTATTTATATACAAACCTTATAGTATTCAACTATGCTTCTTTCTACTGTAATCGTATCAGTTCAGTAACACTATATCCATCTATTTTTTTTAAAATTATATTTCTTAACTGAAATGCTATGGTGGGGCAAGATGGTTCGGGTAAGATGGCGAATTCGTCATCTTGCCCCACTGTTTTTCTCAGAGTGTAATTCTGTTATTGGAATTCCAGACCCAGATTTATAGAAGAAAAAAAATGGTAAGGAATTATAAACGGAAAACCAATAGACGCAATTGGTCGGAGGAAAATTTAAAAGCCGCGATTAGGAGTGTTCATAATGGTAATTCTTGCAATGCAGCCGCTATTGCTTTTGATATCCTAGAGCCAACTTTGAGACGATATGTGAAAAAACTGAGCCTGTAAGTGTAATCCTGATTTTTTTCTGTATAGTGAGTTTCATCAGATCCTTCAATTTCCAGGAATATGCGGTTCATGCAGGGAGATTTCGCGAAACATTCAGTACGGAACAATTGGAAGTCCTCAGAACATATATAATTGATATTGATAAAAGGGCATTTGGTCTAACAAGAACGCAATGTAGGCGCTTAGTATATGACTTTGCAGAAGAAAATGACATACCACATTGGTTCAATAGGCAACTGAAAATGGCTGGTAAGGACTGGCTATTCAATTTCATGAAGAAAAACAAACTGAGCTTGAGAAAACCAGAAGCCACTTCAATTGGCCGATTAATGGCATTCAATAAAGTGAATGTAGCTGCTTTTTTTTCTACATTGAGAGAAATAAGACAAAAAACACCATATGAGCCACACCAGATTTTTAATGTAGATGAAACTGGTATTTCGACGGTACCGACAAAATTGCCTCAAACTATTTCTCCCACAGGAGCTCGTCGAGTTTCGAAAATTGTGTCAAGCGAGAGAGGTAAAAATGTCACTGCAGTATGTTGCATGAGTGCAACAGGAAAATACATTCCCCCATTTCTAATTTTTCCCAGAAAGAGGATGAAACCAGAATTGATTCAAGGGACTCCAGTCGGAACTGTTGGATTTTGCAGTGATAGTGGATGGATGACAGCGGACCTGTTCTATAGCTATATGCAGCATTTTGCAAAATATGCTTTACCCAGTGCAGTTAATCCGATACTACTTCTTATTGATAATCACGCTAGTCATATCAACTTGAAAGTTATTAACTTCTGTCGAGGAAACCATATCACGTTGTTAGGATTTCCCGCTCATACGAGTCATCGTATGCAGCCCTTAGATGTCGCTCTTTATGGACCCCTCAAAACATATTTTTCTCAGTTCGCTGATGATTTTATGGTGTCAAATCCTGGACAAGTAATAGCTGAAAAAGATCTAGGTAGAATATTTGGAAAAGCTTACGCAAAAGCTGCAACTTACGAAAATGCTGTCTGTCAAAGGATTCGAAGCTTGCGGAATTGAGCCATTCAATTCTCAGTGTTTCTCAGATGCAGACTTTGCCGCTTCTTCAACTACCGATAGGGAGTTGGAGTCAATAGAGCCACCAAAAGAGCTACCCAAGGAACGACAACTCAACCAGGCTGTACAGCCAGTTGAAATGATTTCTGAAAATTCGCAAGAAGTGGATCAGAATGTACAGGATCGTCCAAATGACGGTTCGAAAACTCCAACGAAACCAATCAATCAGAATAATAATGACACTCAAAATAATTCCAATAACAATAATGAACCGGTTGCAAGCTGTTCGTTTACCATCGAACCAGAAGAACGTAGAACTAAGTTAGTTCGTATAGCATCTCTTCCGGTTACGATTCGGAAAGAAAACAGAAGAAAGAGACAAAAAGCACCTTCTATGGTGATAACTAGCACACCTGTCAAAGATTATTTGGAAGAAAAAGAAGCAAAGAAAATTGCAGCACAAAAAAAGAAAGAAGATGCCAAGAGAAAACGAGAAGCAAAGAAGAAAGAGAACACGAAGAAAAAAAACTGAAAAAAGTCAAGAGGAATGTGTTCGATAGCAAACGGGGTAAAAGCTCTGAATCCTCAGATTCTTCACTATCAGAACCCAATTACGTTTCGACCGATAATGAGGATTCTAGCGAAGAAGAAAATCAAGACACACTTTGTCTATATTGTTCTCAGCAGTATAGCACTGATACTTCAGGTGAACCATGGATAAGATGCATTAGATGCCTTGAGTGGGCTCACCAGACATGCTGGGGAGAAAAGGACTGGAAAAAATTTCTTTGTGATAACTGCCTTTGAGTTGTCATCTTGCATTATCCCAGTTTCATCTTGCCCCACCCCAGTTTCATCTTGCCCCATATCGGTTATCATCTTACCCCACTAGTTGGGTAAAACGACGAATATGTCTTTTCTTTTGTTGATTAAAATAATGAACTTTTAGTTGGAGACTTGTGCAATTTTTTTAAATAGAATGTTTATATATATATGATGAAGTTTGTTTTGCATCGAACCTGAGTTGGATTCATGCCTATATTTGCAAAAAATTATCATATTCTGATTAGCATCGTCATCTTACCCTCCTCTCCCCTAATATTTCCCTATAGCTGAATGTGGTGCTTCAGAAGTTATCGAAGCATTTTCAAAATCCGATGAACTTTTTGCATTGACATTATTTCATCAAGTAAACTGATGCCATGGATACTTGAGTAATGCGTTCAACTGTGTTCAATTGCGTTGTTCCAAGCGGGCTTCTGACAAATAGCGTCATATTTTGTCATAAGCTTGTGTTGAAATCGTTTTGTTCAAGTGTTCTCAAATTTGAGGACTAAAATGAAAAGTTTCACACTTCAAGAAAGAATCAATATGATAATAACCATTGGAGAGTGTTATGAAAATTGCTTATTAGCGTCGAGGGTTTATGCACAAAAATACCCAGATCAAGAGCATCCTGATAAAAATGTATTCGAAAGATTATTAGCCAGATTTCGAGAAACAGGTAGTATCGAGTACACTGTTCGAGAGCTATCGAAACCATGTTACTGGGAATGAGGAACACAATTTCGAAAATTTACAACATGTGATTGAAGATCCCAATACCACTACCAGAGCCATTGCAAATGCCACAGGTATAAGTCAATCGAGCGTTAGCAGAATTATTAGAAAACACAAATATCATCCATACCACATTCAGCTGCATCAACATTTGTATGGAAGGGACTTTGAACGCAGGATAGATTTCTGTTTATGGTATCTTGAACGAGTTGGCGAAGATATGAACTTTTTTGAGAATATTTTATTCACTGACGAATCAACATTCCATAACAATGGTCTGGTGAATCGACATAATTTTCATTATTATGACACCGAAAACAGACATTTATTTCGAACCGTCAATCGCCAGAACCGGTGGAGTGTTAACTCATTCGGTGGAATCATAGGAGACACCATAATTGGTCCTTATTTCTTTGACGGGCATCTGGATGGAAGGAAATTTTTAAGATTCATGAAAAGAGATTTTTGGAATCTTCTGGAAAACATTCCTTTGAATTTGAGAGAGAAGATGTGGCTACAATTAGATGTTACTCCGGCACATTTCAAACGTGTTGTCAGGAACTATCTGGACAGAAAATTTCCAGATCAGTGGATAGGGAGAGGTGGTCCTTATAGCTGGCCAGCAAGATCCCCTGATCTTACACCTTTGGACTTTTTTTATGGGGATATATCAAGAATATGGCACCAATTCTTTATTTGATTTATGTTAATAGCATTATGAATATCAACCTGATTGGTACACATTTTTCTTTTGCTGATGATACTGTACTCTATCACAAATCTAAAAATGTTCAAACCTTAAAAACAAATTTGGAAAAAGATATTAAAACAATTGGAATATGGTTAAATGAACTTAATTTAACTATTAATTCAGAAAAAACTGTCTATATGATATTTAAACAAAAGAATATGGAAACCATCAAATTAAACATTATAATTAAAAACAGAACTATTGCTGAAGTTGAGAAACACAAGTATTTGGGTCTGATTATTGACAAAAATTTAAATTTTGAGAGTCATATAGAGAAAATAAAAAATTCTATTATTCCTCTGATTGGAGCTATCAGAAGAATACAATTTCTAAGAAAAAATATTCAATTTTTAATATATAACGCACATATTATCTCTCGAATCAGATATATGATCACAGTGTGGTCATCATGCAGTCAAAAACAAAAAGAAATTATTTATAGATTGATGAATAAAGCAATAAAAGTAATATTTGATAAACCTTGGGATACACCATCTTCAGATTTGTACAAAAACACCAATAATATGACATTGAATCAACTTATTAAATTTGAAAAAGCTAAATTTGCATTCAAATTAACCAAAAATATTCAAAAAAGTAATACAACAATTCAGAAAAATTCCAAATTACATAGTCATAATACTCGGATTTTGAACCACTTTCACTTGGACAATATCCATTCCAACAAAGGGAAAGCAAATCCAATTTTCAGCTCTATAGAAACATTTAATAAATTACCAGAACAAATAAAAAATTCAAAAACGATAACTTCATTTTCCAAAAATTTGAAAGAAATGTTACTATTGAAATGATGTTCATAAGAATACTACAAAACTTTATGGATTATTTGTATTATTTGATAATGTATTAGAATTAGATTACTTTATTTTATCATTGATGTACATTCAACCTTCCTTATACCAGAACTTGTTCTGACTGGAAGTTATTTATACAATAAATAAAAAAATATTGTTTACAGTACATCACCCACCACTCCTGATGATATGAAAGTGGGGATTAGAAATGCCTTCCAAACAGTAACTCCAAATATGTTGAACAATGTCAGAAGCTCATTCGAAAAAAGAATTAGATGCTGTATTGAAGTAGATGGTGGTCACGTCGAACATTCCTTATGATTTTTTAAATTTTCACTTAAACTTTAATTGCTAAATATTGTTTTTTTTTAACCAGTAACCCCAAAATTTGTAGATACAGATGGACCGATATAACAAATGCTCCAAAGAAAATCAGTAGAGAGTGTTCAAATTCAATTTACTAAAGATAATGGAGAACTACTTGTTTCAGTATTTGACATCAGCCGGTTGATGGAATTTTATTATTTTAAAATTTATATTGGTTTACAAAAAGGCTTTGAAAACTCCTGAAGCACCATATGTAGGTATAGGGACATATTACATGGTTCGAAAGAAAATGAAATGGTGAATCTTTTCACGTGGAAAAATACAGGGTGTTCCATTTGAAATAACAAAGTTATTGGAGTTCAAATATGCGGTAAGTGTTCCTGACAATATAAAACAAACTGTATAATATTGATCGTCGTCTGAAATTGCAGTAACTAGCTGAAAGGGATAAGAGTGACCGGAAAAAATTTCGTACACATGCAGTGGATAATTGTAATGATATTGAATTTTTTTGACAACGTTACATTTTGAGAAAAAGTTGAATATCTTATAAATGGAGATAGGTAGGTATAGGGAAACTTTAGCAAAGTCAGCTTATTTTTTCTCAAAGAATAAAAAAATGTAAGAAAATACAGGGTGTTCCATTAAAAAAAAAAACATAACTTTGATATGTCACGCTTATTTCAAACACCTTGTATAAAAATCATTATTTTTAAAATGTGCTTCAGATCGACATACATGTACTCCCCCAGGCCGTTCACTGAAAATAATTACCATATGGCCACGAGAGTCCGAGGCGTTCAGCCTGACTCACCCTGTATACACTGCTGATATTTTGAATAATACAGAACAGTGTAAAGTTCAAGCGTTTGCAGACGATACAAAAATATATCTTAATTTAGTACGGAGAATTGGGTAACTGTCGAGGACATTAGGAATAAGGAATTAAACAAAATCAAAACTTCCTCTGATCAGCACAACTTGAAACTTAATTATGAAAAATTAAAGGTATTGTTCTTTGGCAACAAAAACAAAGACAACGACAGTAGATGTTAACTGTTGAAACGTCGTGACTCAAACACGTGCAGAGAATTTGTTATCTTTGTTTCTAGAAGTCCAGGAGAATTCTACTAACATATAACATCGTACTATTCTGAATTTGAGTAAGAAATAATTCTTAAGGTGGTTGTTTGCTTTGTTGAAAGTTTAGAATCGAACCGAAGAGACTTGATAAACATTTGAGATCAAACTTATTTGTGAAAAGGTTTCCATTGAAAAATGCATCATACTCAATGAACAATTTCAGTTTATCGAATCGATGAACCAATCTCCTACTGATCAACCGATCCTAGAGGTAGATTATTCATCAATGACTAGAGGACATGATGTGGCCACTGTTTTTTACAATTTCATTCATTTCAGGGAAATTCTGATGCTGAAGAAGAGATATGAAGTAGGGTTGGAAAAACTTCATGCTGCTGGGGCGGAAGTTTCCGTAATGCAGGCTAGTTTGGCCGCCCTGGAGCCTCAACTTGTCGTCGCAGCAGCTAAAGTAGAAGAAACGTTGAAGAGTGTTGAAGCCGAATCGGCAGAGGCGGCAGTCGTTGAACAAATAATACAGGTAATAATAGTGAAGATTTATTTATTCATTAATTTATATCTTGAAATACACCTTCCAAACAAAACAAGTTCTGGTATAAGGAAGATTGTAGCATGTAAATTTTCGCTACTGTATTTTGATAATTTTTGGAAAGCTTTAGAGCAATGTAAACTTCACCCTGTGGTGACCTACTTTCAATGAGCCTCAACGCAACATATACAGGGTGTCCGGTAAACCTTGTACAATATTGAAACTGGTGATAGACCAGGTCGTGACTGACAGAATATCGGAATTTCACCTCAGTAAAAATATCACCGTTTTCGAGATAATGGGCATTTTAGGAATTTCTGGAAAATCGCTACCTCACCTTAGATTTTTGAGTGCCATGTATACAAATTGAGACAAATTCAAATATCTTTGCTGCTGAAGATTACTGATGAGTGATGCTTTTAGACGTGCAGAATAGTTTTTCAGAAAGTGAAAATTTCAAGAAATGAGGGTAATATGACAGATTTCCATTCCATTTCCATTGAATTAGGCGTGGTTTTATTCTAGGCGTCCATCAACTTTTATACATACGCCCAAAAATTATTTTATTTCGATTTTATCAAGAAAAAATGTGGAAATAATTATTAATAATAAAGAATAGACTGCTTGGTAGCATTAAATAGTATGTCAATAAAATTAACTTTTCATGTAATTAAGCCTAGTAAAATAATCGAAATGAAATGTCGATTATCCGACATGGCACCGATTAAAACGAATTCTTCTGAAAAATATAGCAATTGTCCAAAATCCAGATTCCAACGAAGATTCAGAGACCGACAGATATACAGGGTGTAACCAAATAAGTGCAAAATTTATTAGGAGGTGAATCCTTGTCGAAAATTATAAACTTTTTTAACTCCTGTGTTGTATCCGTAGAAGCAATAGAAGCAATATAGCGGATCTTCTGTAAATAGAATTGAAAAAATCTAGTAGGTGGCTGTCACACTTTGTTTGAACAACTTGTGACTTTTTTTATTTTTCCGCTTGTTTCATTCAGTGGTATTTATTTCTTTGTCATGCCGTACACACGTTATACTCCCCGACTTCGACCAATCCATTTACCAAGAAATTCATCATTGAGCCACTGTCCAACAAGATGGAGATCCACCATCTTGTTGGAAGTAATTATGATTTTCTTGCAAAATCATATTACCATCCATTTGATTTTCCAAAAAATCTGTTAAAAACGGGTCTATTTTTTCAAGTAGATTCAAATAGAGCTCACCAGATAGATTTTCCTGAATGGATAAAGATCCAATAATAGCATTTTCAAGAATTTGAATTTTTCTGGATACTGTATATCACCTTCCCGAAGATCGTACGGATTTTCATAACTCCAGCATCGGCAATTTTGTTTATACATGCCAATTTGAAAAAATGTTCACTCGTCAGTAATTATTGTGCAAAATATTCTGGTTGGCATTCATCAGATCCGCCATTGTTTCACAATATTCAATCCTGTTGAAATCTCCGAGCAATAAAAGATATAGAGGTGCCATTTCTATATAAACAACACATATTGATGTGAAAGCTGCATACCGCTATCCTTTGTTATGATTTGTAGGTGAGGGGAAAATTTGTTATTGTTTTGAAAACTGGAGCTAAGCTTAGAACCAGTGGCGTGCTGATACATTTTCTTATATATTATTAATTAGACACGGTCGGTGCAGACAAATTTGTTATCACATGTATTGGCATCGATAGACGACCACATGCCTGGTTGGAAAGCAAGTTTGTTATTTAGCTGCAACCCTGATGTCTAATGCTTGAAATGCGCACCAACCACCAGCAGTAGTGCCGTAGGTCTTCCTACAGATTGTGATACCTGCATCCAAATGTCGTACTGACACCGAATATAGTGACGAACGGCAAATGTCTTGGCTAGTTCGATCTTAATCGAAACTAACTCTATTCACATCAAAATAAGGATACAGTGCGAGCGGCTGCACCATACCCTGTCGGTACTTGAAAACACGTATTACTTAATCAAATGAGGGTCGAGTGTAGAAAGAGAAACAAACGAATTTGATTATAAAAATCTATTAAAAATTATTAGATTCAATGAAATTAATTAATGCATGAACGATTCTGGATATACGTTCACATCACATACACTTAAACATACAATATAATTATAATTACAATAACCTCAAGCATAGTCAACTTTATATACCTCTGTTTTACGCATTACAATCAATACACCACACATATTAAGCGAAAAATATCAATATGCATAACAATGCACCATGCAAAACGTGTACACAATTCAAGTATTGTACAAGTAAATTCATAATTCAAGGAATACAAGTGTTCGATATTCATAGCACCAGACAGTACAAACCTTCATAAAAACAATCAAGCATATTACAAGCGCAAATATACATTATATTTGCGATATTCAAACTATCGATTCACAAATCAAAAGGAACACTAGTAAATGCTGACACTGTATATCTTTATCAGACATGGTTAAAAATGTAATAATATCTTCGTTGCTACATGAATAACATCTGTTCATTCAAGTGTTTCCTGGAATCACCCTTTAAGTCAAAGGGTATATTTTACAACGTAACATTCTTTTATTATTATATGAGATACTCCCTAATCTTCGCGTTCAGAATCAGTACAAGTTTACGACCTATGCCACGCTTTTTCAGTGGAAACATGTGTTCTCGAAGGACAAGACAGCTTTAAAGGCACCGACGACATTTCCGATATATGGGTCAATAGTACAAGATTTATTCGGAGAAAGAGTTTTATCTTTTATTTTCTTCGAGTCAAATTATCATTTCGAGCAGTGTTTTAAAACTATTGGTTTATTATTTTACCAGTGTTTGCACAATCGACTCAACTTACAAGAGTACAACATTATTCCGGTTCAGGCACAAACTTCGGTAATAAAACTCCGGACACTGTACTTGTTACTTAGATCACTTGTTAGAGCACCATACTTGTCAGGAAAACTGTCCTGGTTATGTTTTGAAATCGAGCTTTTATATCTTTTCCACTTCCAGTGGACGGGTTATTGTCCATAGGGGACACGTCATGAATTTCGTGACCCTCTCGAAAACAAGCATTCAGCCAGATTATTGATGGGCTGACAATTTTTACAACGAAAACCACTTAGTTGTACACATTCCACATCATCTTCGCGACTTAATTACTGTTTCTCCTGGAGATTCCAGAGGGCAAGTATCATTGACCTCCCTTCAGGCGCGTGTCGCGCTTATAGTTTCATTTTTATACTTGGTTTTGGAATGTTATCGTATTTGCTTTTCGGATGTCAAGTTCAATGACACAGAACTTTAGGGTCCACGAGCCACACCTAATATTATAGTAGACGTGGGTTACCACAAGATAACAAGTGAATACGGTTCCAATGCGCCCAGGAGCGCCACAGCAAATAAAAGCTGCCATGTACCCGCACTCTGCGAGTGTTGTCAAAAAATAATAACATGTTCTTACGTTAATACAATGAATTTTTGGATTAAACTCATACGAATGGCAATATTTCCTAAATGGTTACATAAATAACTTATTCATGAATAGAATTCATGATGAATATGTAGTGGACAAATAGTTATTTATGTAACAGGTGCAAAAATAAGTGACTGTTTATTGTACGTGATGTGAGAATTGTCAACACGCTACGTGTACTAACACAGCATACACTAATTCTATTACGATCTTTTAAAAATTAGATTTTAACAGTTGAAACGTCGTGAATAAAATTGCAGAGAATTGAATTTTTCTGTGTTCTTTTTTAGACAATGAAAGTCCAGAATGACCTTACTCAAAGTGAAACATTGTCAACCACTTACAAAAAAACGATAGCAATGTTGTTGTCAGTTCTTGCGCGTTCATGTGGTAAAGTCTTGTTCATACCCCCACGAATTTCGCAAATTTTTCTACGAATAAAATGACTGCATCAACGATTGGTCCGGCATGACTGGCAGCCATTTTATTCGCAGAGAAATTGCAAAATTCGCTAGGGTTAAAAAAAATAAATCAGATATGAGCTGAAAGCATTTGATTTGATAATCAGTACGAATTTTGCACTCCGGAAACCCTTAAAACTGCGCTCAAATTCTTGCTGGTAAGGAAAATATTTTGCAGAAAACTGAAAAATTTTACCTTATCGCATCAGATGAATATTCATCATGGGATGCCAAGACTGGTAATGCTCCTTTACTGATTATAGTTCTATATCCTGACCGAAAAATATGGTGATGCCGAAAGTGAGAACAGATAACTGAGTGATTCACACCACAACTGGCAACTGCTCTATTGGTTGGTAACCTGAATATATAATGTATCTGAATCAATGTGAAAGTATAATAAGGAATATGATAGAATGGAATTATTGTCTTGACAATCATTATACCTACGTAACCCGTTCGTTAGATTTCAAAATTGTGATAATATACAGTGTTTCGTTTACAATCAAGAAGTTCATGTCCACGTACGGTTCAACCGGAAGCAACATTTTTATTCAAATGGAAACATCGAAAACTTCTGATTAACGGGTTGTGTGATAATCCCTGTATATGAACAAAACATTCCAGTACCCAGCAGATTGGTTCTATAGCTAGTAACTTGTAATTTGAATTCGGTTTCGAAGAGTTGAGTTTGCTAACTTACTCCTACTTATTTTTCAATGTACCTACTGCAACAAGTATTTTCCTATTTATGAATAGGTAATAATTTTTCAAAGTACAAAGTTTCTTCAAAGCTATTTCAACAAAAAGTGTATTTTTGTCTCACAATCGAGATTCAGAAAAAAATCAACTTTAATAATACCACTAAAAACTAAGTAGGGTATGCCAATCCAACATGGTATATACCATGCTGCGACGCCCATGGTTTGATTTGATACTCACTTGTGGAATGTTTGTTTAGTGATTGATAACTTTTTCAGCCCAAAAACTTCACACGTTATCGCCATTTCGCAGAGATAAGGTCTCTAATATAACAATTTAACAATCCAACACAACACTTTTACCACTTAAAATTAAAACAATTATACAAATAGGCTCAAATCCAAACTGAACTGACAAGACGATGAATAAGTTCTCAACGCACGTAAACAAACTAGATCGCCAAGTTAAGAGTGAATAACAATACGGAATTCCAACCTGATTAATGAGTGGAAACGGAAATATCCGATAATGCTCTTTTTTAACATGATCCGAGCATAGATGTTTATAAACAACGTCGGGTATGTTGCTTTCAAGAAAGAGACAGGAAAGCCCTCTCTATATCTTTTATTGCTCGGAGGTTGAAATCATTGTTGAAAAGCTGCCGTAGAACCTACAATTTATAGGGGTTGAATTTATTCTGTTGTGTGAGACATTCCTACTTGAAGTGGTAGTTTCTGCAAGTTGTACAAAAAGTAATTAACTTTTCACATTGATGTTTTGAAATGACGTTTTTCACATTGACATAACAACAACAAAATATGACATTTCAGTCCTCAGTGTCAAAAATTTGTTTTCTAAAATGGTGGTCACTTCAACAAAGAACTGAAATCATTATCATTTTTGGGAAAGTCGAAGATGCGCTAGAAGTACGGCAGCAATGTTCAATGAACGATATCCGAATAATAATTTAAATCATAAATATATTTTGGAATTGGTGGCTAAGTTTAATGAAACTGGTTCCGTTGCTAATAAAAAAAATAGAAGTTTTAGGCTCATTCGCTGCAGAACCGACCACTTCACTTCGTAGTATGGCACACGAAATAGGAATGTGTCACGAAACAGTAAGGAAAGCACTTAAATTACATAAATTCCACCCATACAAAATGAAGATTCTCCAGCAACTTTTTGACGATGATTTCGACAGGATTGAATTTTGTGAAACAATGACGGATCTGATAAATTTCAACCAGAATATTTTGCCAAATATCACCTTTACTGATGAGTGTACATTTTTTTTTAATGGGCATGTTAACAAACAAAATTTCCGATACTGGAGCGAGGAAAATACGCGTCTTTTTCGGGAAGGTCGCACACAGTATCCAGAGAAATTGAACGTTTGGGATGGTATTCTGGGAAATGCTATTATTGGACCTTTATTCATTCAGGTAAATCTAACTGGTGAGCTCTATTTGAATCTGCTTGAAGAAATAGACCCGCTAATAACATCAACTTTGGAAAATCAACTAGATGCGGTTGGTAATATGGTTTTGGAAGAAAATCTTATTTACTTCCAGCAAGACGGAGCTCCATCACACTACTTTCTTTCAGTTAGACAGTTGCTAAATGATAGATTTCCTGGTAGATGGATTGGTCGAAGAGGAGCAAAACAGGAGCAAATACATTTGATACTTTTGTTTTGCAAAGATTTGAGTGGACGCAAGATAGTACAATTGGCACTTCCCCATACTGATATTAAAAACTGTAATTTTGAATAAATTAAACTGAAATAAATCATTTTTAGATATTTAAAAGGAATGTAATATCGAATTTTGAACTAAATACCAATTATAGGAGATATTTTTTTTTCTAAGATTTTCAATATGGCTTTTCTAAGAAAGGTTTTCATCAATGTATAATCCCAAAAATTTTGTTGTTCCTGAATATTTTATATTTTTCCGTTGAAAGCTAATGAATTTGCAATACGTCTGGATTTTCTTTTTGACAAAAACATGAAGGAAGATTTATCAATATTCAGTCATTTTATGATTGTTTAACCGAATCGAAATTATTTTTAAATCAGCTTGAATATTTTCGATTAATTCATTGTCATTTTTCCCAAAACAAATTAATGATGTGTCATCCGCAAATAATTTGAGCTCACCATGCAAACTAAGATTGGATATTGAATTGAAATATGTAAGAAATAATAAAGGTCCAAGAATTGAACCTTGCAGTACACCACATGTTATATTCTTCATCAAACTTTGTCCATTCCCCGTATAAACATATTGTTTTCTCCCAGATGAATAATTTTGGTACCATTCAGGTACATGACCTCTAATCCCGATATTGAATAATTTACATTATAAAATTTCGTGATCTACCGTGTCGAATGCTTTTGATAGATCCAGTGACACTAAACAACATTGGAAGTTGTTATCAAGGTTTAGTTGAATTTTTGTAATCAAATCCAACACGGCAGACTCAGTGTCACTAGATCATCGGAAACCATATTGCCCATTATACAAAAAACTTATTTTATCAAGGTAATTTTATTTGGCACTCCATAGATTTTATATGAGTATATTTTATTTCTCACAATCACAGTTTTGATTCACTATTGTTAACATTTTAGTGATATAATATTCAATTAGAAATGTACTATTTTATAAATCACTTAATCCGCGGACAGCCCATGGCATTGCGGTTTCTTTTCTTGTTTATTTATCACTTCATAGTTTGTAAGAATTTAATTCAAATAAATGTATCATTATTATTCGCCGTAGGTGGACGAAGAACTGGCCAACGAGCAGGCCAAAGCTGCACAAGCCATCAAGGACGAGTGCGATGCGAATCTGGCAGAGGCAATGCCAATTTTAAATGCAGCATTGGCTGCCTTGAATACACTCACTCCAGCGGATATCAGTGTCGTTAAAACGATGAAAAATCCCCCTAAGGGCGTGAAATTGGTAATGGAAGCAGTTTGTATCTTGAAGGTGAGTAATGGAAGTTAGATTTTGATTCAGTCAACAATCTTTCGTATAGTTTGGTGTTAATTTATTTTTATTTTTAGCGTTTAAAATTCGTTTTGGCACCAGCCTGAATTGGGAATGTCTCTGGTATAGGTGACCTACAAAAATGTGATGAGTTATTTTTTCATCAATTTTTCCTACTGAACGTGTCTGAAATTTATTCGTCTCATCCTGGTGAATTATATTAGCGTCAGAAGAAATACGTCTTGACGAAAATTATGGAAATTGCCTCATTTGTAGTTTTACTGTTTGGTTTATCATCTTGCAAGTCCAAGTAAAAGTTTCACAAAGTTTTAAAACTTATGGACTTCATTTAGTAAATATAATTAAGAAAAAATACTATGGAATTAAAATAATGCACTGATAGTCCTTCTCCCTTTACACACATAAAAAGAATTTCTTGATTATAAAAAAAAATTATTCACTTTGGATTACTAGCAATAAATGAATATTTTTTTATTTCGAAGTAATATTTTCGAAAAGAGAATATTGTATTTCTTTATTTATTTATTTGTGTAAATACCTTCCAGTCAGAACAAGTTCTGGTATAAGGAAGTTGTACAAATATAAAATTTACAAAAAGGAATAACAATTTCAACAAATCTTTCATAAATCACTGATAAAAAATAATAAAAAGGATTAACATATTCAATATAGATAAAATTTTAATCAATATATATATATATATATATATATATATATATATATATATATATATGTTCGGAAAGGTTTCCGCGGTCAGAAATATGTACATTACTAAGTTCATGGGTTGAACCGCGTTGAGAGTTTATAACTCGACGTTTCGGCTCCTGCTTTGGAGCCATTTTCAAGAGTGTGACTGCGAGGCCTCTATCTGCCTACTCCTCGAGTCGTGGTCTTGAGAGATATCAAGGTCTCAACCTGCCTACTCCTTGATCTCAAAAGACGATCCGATGTTGGTTGCACTGTAGTATTTATAGGTGGTTGGCTACCTGGTGGTGGGCGGGTCTTACGGGTTTTCTCGTTTGTCTTGTCTGCTGGTGCCTGCTGTGTAGTTGGAGTTAATGGGATAATAATTGATTGCGGATAAGTTTCACGTGGCCTGGTAATTACGGTTGGAAGAAGGGGCTTCCAAATGGGGTTCAATTTACGGCTATCATCTTGCCTGAACATTAAAGATGATAGCCGTAAATTGAACCCCATTTGGAAGCCCCTTCTTCCAACCGTAATTACCAGGCCACGTGAAACTTATCCGCAATCAATTATTATCCCATTAACTCCAACTACACAGCAGACACCAGCAGACAAGACAAACGAGAAAACCCGTAAGACCCGCCCACCTCCAGGTAGCCAACCACCTATAAATACTACAGTGCAACCAACATCGGATCGTCTTTTGAGATCAAGGAGTAGGCAGGTTGAGACCTTGATATCTCTCAAGACCACGACTCGAGGAGTAGGCAGATAGAGGCCTCGCAGTCACACTCTTGAAAATGGCTCTAAAGCAGGAGCCGAAACGTCGAGTTATAAACTCTCAACGCGGTTCAACCCATGAACTTAGTAATGTACATATATATATATACACAGTATTATGATAAAGTAATGCACAAAATTCATAAAACGTTCAACGATCACTTTTGAAAAAAATGCAAAAACACGTCAAACTGTTTTTTTATTCCGCATCTTTTGACATAAGTTACAAAAATAACACGTCAAAGTTGGTTTAATGGACTGTTTAGTTAATTGAAAAGTTATTATGAAACTTACGTTTATTTCGTTTTTTATTCATTTTCTCGTTTTTTTTCTTATGTGAGCCCTACTACAACTATTTTTCCCTTGTGTAAAAACACAAGTTCTATCACATAATGTAATAAAAATCTTAGCTTCCCATTAAAAAAATTGTTGATGACGTCATAACTTTGACAACTTTGACGTGTTATTTTTGTAACTTATGTCAAAAGATGCGGAATAAAAAAAACAGTTTGACGTGTTTTTGCATTTTTTTCAAAAGTGATCGTTGTACGTTTTATGAATTTTGTGCATTACTTTATCATACCCCTATATATACAGTGACCGCCAAAAAGTATGTACCATATGGGAAAAATTTTTATTATTGGAGTATTGGAAAAAATATTCTGGGGAAAAGTTTGTGCATGTCCGATAACCTAAAAATCGATTTTGACACATGTCACGTGATCGCTAGAATGGCGGCAAAATGAAAAAAATTGTAATGCAAAGGCAAAAAAAGGGGAAGATGGCAAAATATCAAAAAAATTTATTTGAAAAAGTCACTTAGAATTCAATTTTATACACATAAACGAAGTTTCAAGAGAAAATTCAAAAAAATTTAAAATAGCAATTTTTTTAAAATATTTTCCCATCTATTTAAAAATCAGTGTGTTTTTTACACAAAAATAGGAAACATATTGACTTTCTTTCGCATAATTACCCAACAAGGGCTAAATATTCGAATAAGGTTAAAACTACATCAGCGATAAAAACAGTGGGTACAAAATGTCTTGCGTTTCTAGGACCAAGATTTATAAATATTATTTCAGAAAGCTCCCTTTTGAATAATTCTAATTCTGAAATACATTATAGGAATAAGGTTAAGTCATTTCTATTAAGCAACCAGAGACAACTTATTCATAACTTCTTTAACTAAAAAAGCCAAGATAATTATATGTACATCAACTCAGTCATATTCGTACATAGATCCTTTTTTAATGTTTGTATATGTATGTAGTAATTATGTTGATATATAATATGTGTGCTTCTATTTTTATGTTTCCTATATGTATATATATATATATATATATATATATATATATATATATATATATATATATATATATATATATATATATATATATGTCATTGAGTACTTCTTTTCAAAATTCAGTGTAAGATTCGCATCTCACACGTGAAAAAAAAAAGAAACGGACAGCAAAATTCTTGTTCTTCTTCTATTCATTTGTTTGTGTCATAAAAACCTATATTTAATTCATTACTATGTTTATTATATTATATCTATTGTGAGTATTTCCATTTCCGGTGAGATTCAATTATTTTGTTAAGTCATTATTAAATACCTCTTATATTATAAGTATTTTATATTGAAGAAATGCTAGTGAAAAATAGACATTGCAGTGACTAGTTCAACCTCAATTCTTAATTTTTATTATCTAATTTTATGTATACACATTTGCACCACGAACAGCCTATGGCTTTGTGGTTCTCCATGTTTATTTGTAAATTTCTTCGATGTAACTTATATCCATTTTATTGAAAATAAACAAAACATATTATTATTAAATTATTTTTTTTCTCATGACTAGCTTGACTATACTGAAACATTTGCATTTTAATGATAATGACAAAACTTTCTCATTTTCTCCACACCAGAGGGCACTAAATTAAAAAAATTGGTTTTTGCCAGAACCCTCGCTGTTACATTGGTTCTTATCTAACAGTTATATCAGAATTCCAAGACTATTGTGTTGATATGGCAATCTAGAAACACCATGTTTCCTGATTTTAATCAAGTTTCAATAATAATGCTGTATGAGCGTTTTACTTTGCACATAAACTTTAAGAATCTTTAATTTGACGCACTATTTTCAAGTTTATGTGCGAAGTGAAACGCTCATGCACGATTATCATCGGAACTTGATTATAATCTGGAAATTACCATGTTTTTGGAGTGTCATGTCATCACAATGGTAGTGGAATTCGGATATAACTGTTAGATACGAACCGATGTAACAGCAAGGGTTCTGACAAATTCCCATTTTTTCAATTTAGTGCCCTCTGGTGTGGAGAAAATGACAAAGTTTTGTCATTATCATTAAAATGCAAATGTTTCAGTATAGTCAAGCTATTCATAAGAAAAAAATTATATTTTTAAATAGATGGGAAAATATTTTTAAAAAATTGCTATTTTCAATTTTTTTGAATTATCTCTTGAAACTCCGTTTATGTGTATAAAATTTAATTCTAAGTGACTTTTTCAAATAACTTTTTTTGATATCTTGCCATCTTACCCCTTTTTTTGCCTTTGCATTACAATTTTTTCCATTTTGCCGCCATTCTAGCGATCTCTAGAAATCGATTTTTAGGTTATCGGACATGCACAAACTTTTCCCCAGAATATTTTTTCCAATACTCCAATAATAAAAAAAATTTCCATATGGTACATACTTTTTGGCGGTCAGTGTATATATATAAAATTATATGTTAGTGATACCTATACAATCTTGTTTATTCGGCTCATTTTCTTCGTTCTAGAATATATTATTGATGTTGTGTTAAGTACGGCCCTGTTGAACAAAACACGGCTCGTCGCTAGGAGATAATATGTATTTGAATAAATATTGAGATTTATTATTTTTTTTACTGTCACTGTCACATTTTTTGAATTGGAATTGTATATTTCAATAAAGATTACGTGAAATTCTCAAAACTTTGCACAAAAAAATAATCATACTTGGATCAAGCATTATTGAAATCGTTGATTCAAGAAATGTTTTTTCAATCTGAATAAAAATTAAGAGAATATTAACTAATGGCAAAAATACTTGATAATTATGTCTGAATGATGTGAATGAACATCAATTCTCAAAAAAGTATCTTCACGGAATTTTTGGTTATCAAAGTTACTTTGTGAGTGAACCATTTAGAAAGAAATACCTCAAATTTTTCTAAAATACTTTATGCTCTGGAGTTGATTCTGGCCACTACTATACCTTGGCCAAGGACAGAACGAACTGGTATAAATTTTATGATAGTTGCGTAAATAAAATGTTTTCTTTCGAATTGGACTTTTGGACCCTCTGGAGACCATACTTCCTGTTTTACCGGAAGGCAGAAATTCAAAATTCGACGAACCGCTTTAGGAGTTATCATTCAACCAATTCCAACTCTTCAGATGCTGTGGTGTTGCAAGTTTTTCCGGGTGTCCCTGCAGCTGTAAAAGCTAATGCGCCACCAAATTAATTTATGCCGCCCCGGAGCGCCAATAATTTTTTTATATATTTTTTTGCTGTCACTTTGTTATTGTTACTTTACATTATAAAATAATTCGTATACTTTATGGATTTTTTTTAAACCAACGATTTTGTTATCAAAATGGAAAGGAAAGTTGTTCTGAAGGTTTGTTTTCTAGAAACAAAATTGACATATTTTCCAAAAGTTGCCGGCAGAAGGTATTTCCGAAGATATTTTGAGTTTATCTTTTTACATAATCTATGGACATGGGGAATTAACTTTGGCAATTTTCATTTCTTCTGGGATGATTCATGTTTCAAAGTCGAAGTTAAAACATACTTTAATGTCAGAAGTTTTTAAACTTATCGACAAAGCTTTCAGGTATAAATAAAAGTGTAAATTGAAATAGGTGTGTATTATTTATATGGTTATTAGTTTTGATAATAAAGTGGTTAATTCTGATTTTACTGCCTTAACAATTTCAACACCGATGTTATCAAATCCTGGAGCATTTTTGTTGTCAATCACGTCTTCAATTTCTTCTTTATCAACAAGTTCCAGAAATAATAAAGTTGGATTGGCTTTTCTTTTATTTTTCATTTTTGTCGTTGGAAAAAGAACAGCTAAATTTGGTCCGACTTGTATAAAGTATTTATTGGAGGCTCCACAACTTTCACTCTGAATCACGATTCTCTTTCCATCTACTGTAATGTAATTCCTTGTTTATTTTTTTTTGTACTTTTTTGTTATGAATTCAAGCATTTATAACATTCCAGGTAGTTTTTGGAGACGCATTGGTAAATTCTGATCTAAAGAACTTTTCTTTTGCCAGTCTGATAATTTTTTTAGTTAACTTATTATAATATTCATAAAGGTCTCGTACGTTCATCAATTTTGCAATGTTTCCATTAAACCAAACTTTATAATTCTCTTAAAGTCAAATAATTTGTGCATTTTTTTAATAAATCTAGTAATTTTTCATAAATTTCATTTGGTTCTCCACATCTGCCTATGCTTCCATTTGGAATGTTCAATTCGCTTGTAAGTTATTTTCTTCAATCAATAATTATCACTATTTTTCAAACGTTGATAATGTGTTTGAATTTTTTACGAACTTGCCATTCTTGTTATCGAATATCAATTGCTTCTCTTCCTCCAGGATGTTAAACCTCAGAAAGTACCAGCCCCCAGCGGAATTGGGACAATAGACGATTATTGGGGACCATCTCTGAGAGTTTTGGGCGACATGAAGTTCTTGGATAGCCTGATCAACTTTGACAAGGATAACATACAACCGCGCATCATGGATAAATTGAAACACCAAATTCTGAACGATGAAAGCTTCGATCCAGATAAAATTAAATCTGCTTCAACGGCAGCTGAAGGTATACTGTTTTAAATAACGGACTTGAAACAATCGTCTCTTATTGTAGAAGATGTGTTACGGTTCAGAATAATTTCTATAACTCTCTATACCTAATATCCCGCTTCCCAAGGAAGAAGAGAACAATTCGGGTTAGTGAGAATCCTTGAAGTGTACATAATAACTCGAGATTGGCCCTGAATGCCAATTAACCATTAGAATTTTGGATTTTTTCAATCTCCCCGTATATACGGTTCATAGGGTTTACTGTGGAATGGAGCTTCACTAGCTCCAGCTCCTCGTAGCATTCTTTCGACAATCATGAATCTTCCGCTCTGTAAAGTATACTTTTAGTCCCTCTGATGGATTACAACTGAATTGAGAATCACCTAATTATTTCAGAAATTGTTCCGATACCTATAAAATCTCCGAGACAGATTTCTAAAATATAGGTACGGAAGTTGTCCATTCCCAGGAAAGAATAGTTAAGAGAAAGGGGATTTGGTAGTTTACAATTTGACATCAATTAATTAATAGATAAGATTAGATTAGATTAGATTAGATTTATTTCTCAACGAGACTTTACAATGTTTTTCCTAACACTAACACAATGGACCTTTACATTTAAGGAAAATAAATTACAAAACTCGTTTAAATCGATAGTCTGAAAAGTCCATTTGACAAAAAGTTCCATTATTTTTCTTTCATTTTAAAAAAATATCACATTTGAAAGTGTGCCGCTGACGTCACGTTCATCGGAAATACCTCCCACCATAATCCACGTTCCGAAAGAGGCAATACCGTTCTCCTTAAAAATATAACTTCTAGCATGATATAAGCCGTTGAGAAATAATCAATACATTGTCACTTGATCAACTCATAGATAAAAATCCACATATTAGCTATGTTTTATTGTATTTGTAACTTTCAAATTTTCTGAACGGATCATCCTTTTGATGAAGAACGAGCATTGACAACACAGCAAATCGTAATGACAGTTCTCAATTCTCAAAAATTATATGAAGATGTGAGGTTAATGTTTATTTTATTCACATTCAACAATCAACATTCAACTGATAAATTCGATAATAGTGTAGTGAGGTGTTATCATAAACGATTTGGTGTGAATTTATTTGTGTAATTGTTCACGGTCTTTCTTGCAGTGACTAAAATTTAAAATCATGCTTTGAACTCTGCTTTGAATACAGGTTTGTTCGGGTTCTTTAATTGGAAACTGTTGGGAACCTGCGCAGAACTATCGACGCAATGACAAAAATTGGGAACGATTCAGAACTATTTCTAATTTAATAAAAACCAAAACGTACTCGTGTGAAGAGTGTGGCGGAACCTTTTGGTGTAGTGGTGAACTGATATTACAACTGACGTTAAATTTGCAATCTGTTTTCTGACTTCTACTGATGTGTTCCGTGGCTTTGTTTACTTTTAGATTTTCGGCGCACACCTTTGAAACCCAAAATTAGTAACATAGCAAACTTGCTTAAAACGAAATACTTTTCTATTATGATGTCCGGTAAGAACTGAAATATGTGAAAATAATGAATCTGACTCAATATGCATACCACAAGAAAACTAAAATAATTTTCTTTGGAGCAATCCTAGCATGTCCGGTTTCAATATTAGAATAAAACTCAGATCCCTCCTAGGCATGAGAAAGAGATTCTAGTATACTTCTATCAACCCTAGCAAAAAAAGAACAATGATTCAAGAGAATATCATTTTTTTTAAATCTACCTAAAATGTTCTTTGAATTCTTTGTCAGTAAGCAGGTGTATAGTATTCTCAAAATAGTCCTCATTTTTAATGTGAGGAGTTTGCAATTCTTGAAAAATAACCACCACTTCTTCATCCCCAGATGACGAACTCGATGACGAGCTTGACAATAGAAATACATTCATGATCACTAATTACAAATCAACAAATAATAGGAATATTTCTGTAATAAACACTATTCGGAACTTATTTTTATAACCTCAAGGCTCAAATGGCTCAATGACATTATTGACAATGACAAATCAGAAAATACGCATGTGTCAAATTATCGATTCCAAATAGTTCAAGCTTGACCGCAGGGACTAGTGAGAACGGTTCGAATCGGTTCGGGATCGAATTCAAATTAAACCAAAACAAGCCATAGCGAAATCCTGAACCGTTCGCGTCGAACTCGAACGCGAATTCCAAAAGACGCATGCTCCGAACGGTTCCGAATCGGATAAAATGAGAACCCGAACAAACCTTACAATAATAACATAACGTAAAGTACTCACTTGGAAATGTTCTTCACAAAAACATATATTTCCACTTTTCACAAAAGGTTTATTCACTGTTTCGAACCACATTTTCCGACGCGCTTCATCTTTAGGTGCATAAAAAAATTGTTAATTGGAATTTGCACTGGTGTTCAGACAACCGGGTACAAAGCACCTTTTCGACATGTTCAGTTATTGCAAGGATACAGGTACTGGAGATACAGGAATTAATAACAAATTTTAGAACACAAACAACAAAAGCTCTCAAAACTTTCAAAACTGCATTAACCTCAAAAAATAAATCAAGGTAGTGTTCGTTGAAGTTTAGTTAGATCTGACGGAACTGCTTCACTTGTATCAAATGGGTAGGCAAATGAGTTAGACAGAGACAAACTATTCTTATTGATCGCACCTTGAAACAGACAAAAGAACCCATCTGGTATCAATTGACAACTGTCATACGACACATTATATTTGAATGAGAATTTGGTGCACAACTTTAACAACGTTGCCAAGTTTAGTTTTGATGAACGTGACGTCACGAAACTACTTTTCTTCTGATTATAGATAAACTAGCGGTCAGAAAAAATAAATAAAAAATCCCGAGTGATATTAGCGTATTTACTTTCTAATTTCAGTGTTACCTCATATCTCTTGGAAAGGTCCATTATAATTATTGAGTTGGTGCCTTAGGCTTAGAGAAACAGCTGATTGCTATATTCATGAATACTGTAAATGATGTTGTTCCTGTCGACAATACAAAATATAGTTTTGTAATTATATACATTTATGGTGCACAATGCTATTTTTTGTTTTTCTCAACATTTTTAAAATTTTATTTCAATGGAAAGTGATAGCGTAGAATTCCTTCAAATCATAAAATACAAATTGACGTAATAGTTTATTGAGATCTATTTGAAATTTCTTCGTGTATGAGATTACTTTCAAATTCTCAGGAAGATGATTGTATATATTTTTACCAACATACAGTGGTCCATTGCATGTTCGATTACATTTATAGGCAGGTGAAGTGAAAAATTGATATCTTGTTGAGTATGTGTCTATCTGATGACCTAGTAAGAGTACTACGATTTTTATGTATAAATATAGAAATCTCAAATATGTATAGATTGAACAATGTAAATATACCGGAGTATTTAAAGTAGTCTCTACAAGATTATCTGTACTGGAGTCCAAGAAGAGTACGAATGGCTCGTTTTTGTATCGTGAAAGTGGTTTTGGACAAAACCGCGGTTCTCCAAAATTCAATACCATACTGTAAGTGACTCTGAAAATATGCAAAGTAGACTGATTTGGCAGTTTCTAAATTTGTATTATATTTTATTGTTCGAATGGCGAATATAGCTTTACTTAATTTTGTGTTCAGTTGGTTAATGTGAGACGACCAGCTGAGGTCACTATCAATTAGCATTCCTAAAAATGTCGTTGAATCTGTAGCAATGATAGTTTTATCGTTTATAGTGATACTTAGATTTTCTATATCTCGATACAGATTGAACAAGATGCTATGTGTTTTGTTAAGGTTGAGTGCCATTTTGTTCGCTAAAAACCAGTCCGATGTACCGTTTACTGTTGTTTGTGATAGTGATAGGAGTGATGATATTTTCTCATCGTGAACGATAATTCTGGTATCATCGGCAAACAGGCTGAAGGAAACTGTGGGAAAGCTACTTACTGTATCATTCACATACAATAAAAATAATGTTGGGCCAAGAATTGAACCTTGTGGCACCCCATTGAGAACTTCTGCAGGTTTTGAAAATACAAATTTTATGATACTGCATTCTTCATGTTCAATTTACAGGGATACGATACTCATCAAAACTAATTTTATCTACAACTGATTCCTTTGGTCTCTATTCCAAATAATTACATAAAATTGCTTCCACTCTCGTGGTACGTTTGAGGAACTATCATACATTTTGTATTCTCATCCATATTACTATTTTCTTCTTGATGGATATGCTGTCCAATCTTTTTCATCCCATAATGTTTTCGTATCTGTATAGAAAGTAATAGTCTGATCAACAAGTTGGAAAACGTTAAAAATAGAATAAAGCTCCCAAAACTATGAGCGAAAGCTCATGGGAGTCGGAATGATCACTAACAAAAATAGGTTTTAAGGATTTTACCGCACGTAAAAAATTGCGATTGTTATTACCAAAATGAGCTGAAAAATTGTTATTTATGTATCAAGGGCGTAAAGTAGGTGTTTACGGCCTGCGGCGTGGATGATGGCCCGATGGCGTTAGCCGAGGGCCATCACATGCCGAAGGCCTTAAACGCATTTTACGCACGTGATACAAACAAAATGTTATGCACTAGCACTTGAATTGCAATGGTCTACACGTTTCATACGTTATGCATACAATAATTAAGGGTATCATAATATGAGGAATGTGAAACTATAGTAGCTGAGTGCTATATTGGAGAATCTATTTCAAACAAATAGATCATCACCGAAAAAATTGCCAACGATTATGAACAAATGTTAGAAAGAGTATTGCTCTCTCCCAAGTAGCACACCTATATTGGTAAAATATTGGTACAATATTGTGAACATATTGGCGAAATATTTGAAATGCAATATTGGCGAGAAAAAAAATGTGAGTATTCGGCGATATTGGTCCAATATTACTTGAATAATATTGGCGAAATATTCTCGATCTAATATTGGCCTCAAAATATTCGGCGATATTGGTACAACATCGCTGATACAATATTCTGACAATATTGGCACAATATTCAAAAGTTATATTGTCGAGAAGTAAAATGTGAACATTTTGCGATATTGGTCAAATATTGTTTAAATATTTCAAAAATAGTTTTGGTGAAATATTCTTGAAGCAATAATGGCCTCAAAATATTTATCGATATTGGTAACAATATCATTTGGATATATTGGTGGATGTCAATATACCTTGGTAAATTATTAAATGTCTTTTAGTTGATGAAGGTGACACCAGAGTCTGCCTTTTGATCGCCATAACCACTGAGTGAGCTGTCTTGAAAACAAGTTATGGGAAGTATTTAATATGCTTTCGTAGGTTTTAGAAGACGTTCTATATGTAGAGCCACCTAGCGGATTTTTATCCAGGTTTGATCATGGATTTAATTTTAATATGTTTCATTGAATATTCGGCCAATATTCAAATTTCATCTCAATCTAGATGTAGGAAACAATATGAAGACAATATTGTTTTAACGATATCGATAAATATTATTGAACCAATATTGCCCCAATATTAATTAATAAGATTTGTTGAATATTGGCGAAATGATATTCAACCAATGTTTAATCACACTTGGAGATACAACAATATAGTTTTTATTCCTAGAATCAATATGAGGGGAATATTGGGATTGCATCAATATTTATTCTAGATGTTGAAAACGATGTGAAGACAATATTGTTTCATCGATATTGGTAAATATCATTCAACCAATATTGACAAAATATGAGTTATTACAATTTGTCGAATAAAGTGGAAATTATATTCAACCAATATGCTATCAAACTTGGAAAGACAATATAGTTTTTTCCCTATAATCGATATGACTGGAATATTTGGATTGCAATATTTATTCTAGATGTGGAAAACAATATATAACCAATATTGTATTTTCGATATCGGTAGAAATTATTCAACCAATATTGACCCAATATTACATGTGACAATTTACATTCCCAACAGTTTCAACCAATATTCCACCAATATTATTAATCTAATATTGTTTTTTGAATATCCACCCATATTGGACCAATATTGATTTTTAATTTACAATATATCTATATGGCCCAATATGGAACCAAGATTCAGCCGATATGATGTGCTTCCTGGGATTGAACTGAAATGATTTTAATTCGTGTTAGGAATTGCATGAAATGATGTGTGAGTATAGACAATTTGAGAATTTTGTCTACTTTACGGCCTGCCGGGCCATAATGCGCCCACGGGTGGTAAAGTGCCACTTTACGCCCAGCGAACCGGGCGGTAAAGTGTACTTTACCGCCCGCTTGTGCATAAAAGGTATTTAGTTGATTGTTAATAACTCAAAAACTATTAATATTCAAGATATTTTGAAAAAAGTCCCGTAAAGGGAAGGCTCCGCGAGGTCGTTACAGCAAGGGCGCACCGCAGCAAAAGAATATTTCACAGAATAGTAGTTTACCTAACAAGTACGGAAAGTGATACTATTCCATACGCGATTGCAGATGGCCGAACGACGCGCTAACAGAGTTCAGCCAGCAATCGCGTGCGGAAAAGTCACTTTACGCACGTGTTAGGTACACTATTTTTTCTACTAGCGTGCGGAAAAAACCCAAAAGCTAACACAAAGAAACATTTATCATTAAATACATATTAAAAAATGTATTCTTATTAATATTAATATTGAATGTGCAAATTGTAGCATTCTGTAAATTAATTGCAGAGGCTAGAATTGTATCCAATGAAGTCGGGAACTTGAAGGTTTGGTTTCCGACGTTTTGGTTTTCCACTGCTTTGTCAGAAGCACTAACTGTTGCAAACGCGGCCATTGGAGTAACTTGGCTAGAAGAGGTAATTTTTGAAGGCTGCTGTACTGGTGAAAGTTTCTGACAAGTGGTGGGGCCAACGACAGCGTCACTGAAGTTTAGTATTTTATTGGATAGGCCCTTTTGGAAACTTGGTGAGCTCTCTACATAACCTTCTGCAACGCTGGAAGATTTCCAACCTCCGAGGCGTTTAATATTTGTTATTCCTTCTCCGGAATATGCAAGCATTGTGGCGGCGGAACGTATTTAATTCAGGATTTGGAAGCTTCAGATAACTTGCAATCTCTGATGGCATTTTCCGAAGGTGTTTATTCCGATTCATTGTACAGTGATAGTTCCTTTCTTATATTTCACGAAAAATCGCTTATGTGGGGTTTCAGGCTTTCTTAAACTCACATACTTTTGTGACCAAATTGAGCAATTTTCCATTTTCAGCTTCCTCAGAAATCGCAAAGCTCCTAAAAGAGTGGTTTTTTGTGTGTGGGATATTTATCAATAAAATGTTTCCTTTGTCATCAATATGATCTAAAGACATATTTGTTGATTCTTCTGGCCTACATGCGCCCGCCAAACCAAATATCGTAGCGACTTTTATATGAAGATAAATTTCGTCAGGTGCTTCATTTATAAACTTAATTTTTTTTTCTTTTAAGAAAATTTTAGCCTTTGTTGGATAATGTTTTTTTATATATGCCGTGACCTTGAAAAACTTGCTTAAATCGACGTCTTTTTTAAGTTTAATTACACTTTTTAACATTGAATATGTAACGTTTCATTTTCAACGTTACGAATTTACATCTAATTTCTAGCTCTGCCCCGCTCACTCCTATATAGATTTAGCTGTAGACGCGCAGGTCAATTTCTCGGAGCCCGCTTCACAACGGACGTGACGTACCCGGGTAGTTTTCGCTGTCGAAGAATTCTTACTAACACCATCCTACACCGTCAAGGTTACGAGTGGCGGACTATTATCAGTGAGTTATCTCTTGTTATGATAACTATCACATCGTTTGACTTAGTTTGTTCTGGTATTGTTTTAGATCTGTTTTGTGTAATTTAGTATTGTCTGGTTTCGAATTTAATTGTTACAGGGTCCCAGAGTAAGTGAAGTAAAACGTACTAAAACGTACTTAGGTAGAGTGTTTAGAGTCGGTACGTTGGCTACACTGTATTTTGAAGTCACCAATGGAATTGGTAGTGGGACTTCCGTGTTAGAGCAGTCTATCTGAAGCTGTTGTGTTAGTAGGAACTGGATGAAAAAGTTATTGTGAAGAGCCGTAGGTTCGTGCATTCAAGTAAAATATCTGAGGATATCTAGTGACCTTTGTGTCATCCCATGTCGGGGATCCTTGATCTTGTTGCTGTATGGTAGTTTTGGGAAGCGTTGTGGTTTTTGGAAGCGTCGTTGGATTTGGAGCGCTGTTCTGGAACCTTGCTGGTTTTTTTTGAAGATAACCTTCTCAAACCCCTTGAGGGGATCACCATCACATAACTCATCTCGTCGTCCTACAACTGTTGTATTTTGTGTGGAACCCTTGTTAACAAGGGTTTTAGTCCGAGGCCAAGTTTTTGTCCGAGGCCGAGTTCTTGTCCGAGGCCAAGTATTTGTTCGAGGCCAAAGTGTTTGGGTGAGGCCTACGTTTCCATTCGAGGCCCAAGTTTTTGTTGGAGTCCTACATTTCTGCTGGAGTTCTACGTTTCTGTTGGAGGCCCAAGTTTTCCTGTGGGATGCCTACATTTCCTGATAGAGGCTCATATTCATGTTGAATCTGTAATACGCTGAGAAACCTATTTTGGAGTCCTATCAGACTCATCTGGAGGCTGTAAGTAGCTGCTAGAGACTGCAAGTCCAGAGAATTCCTGTTCCAGAGTCCTGTCGGATAAATAACGTCCATATACCAACAGATAAGTGGTTATAAACTGTGTGAAATATCTTTATTATTTTATTTACTAGTCAAATATTATTTTAAAAAGGTAAATAACATACTGGTATTCATAGGTACTTTTTGTTGTAAAATATCTGCGGAAAGCCCATAACATCATATATAAGCGCACGTTTTGCACATAATAAACCTCTGCCAATGTATCCATTCGCCGATGTCCCTTTATAATTTGGTAATCTTCAGAGGGTACACTTTCCGTACGGTATAAATATTTACTCACTCACTAGGAATTTATTTTTGTGTTTATGAAACTAATTTAGACATTCCTGTTTCATAGTTATACCTTGGATACTGAAAATAATAATAATACAGAAATTTATCGTAATTGCCAAACAAAAACATTGTCAATTCAATTCATCATTTACATTACCGTTGGCACAACAACATTTAAACCATATAACTTACCATAAATGTACAGGGTGTGTTTTGTTCCAAATTTTAAATATACAGGGTTATAGTTTTGGGAATTGGTCTTTCCTTTTTCCGATTTCCTAGTTCTTTAGGAGGAAGCCAGTTTTGAACCTGCTGTAGAAGGGAACTAGGTGGTACCCACAATTATTTTTTTACAGGTAGGGTGAATTTGTTTTTTCTATTAGTCACCTAAACGCTCACCTGTAGTTTTACCCATCTCCACTTCGAGCGTAGCCGCGAGCATGCAGGGATTTTTGAGCGTCGATCCCCGAGACAAACCTTTGTAAACGAACCAGTTGGGGACATATTACTGAGTAAGGAGTATATGTCAATTATATAATCGGTGTCACAAAAGGAACGTTACAAATACCTGGACCAAAGAGTGTTTGGCTTGCATATTTTGGAAATTTCAGCGAAATAAGTCAAAGAAACGTCTTCTTTAGAAGTTTTAATTCCCTTATTCTGGCACCAGTTCTCAAACAAAATATACTCCTTTTCATACCTATGACGGGATTTTGATGGTGGTAGATCCAAGTTTGCAGTTCTAGCCTCTTCCAAAACTGACTGTGGCAAATCTTCGTCTGAAGAATCCATGAAAAATTATGTTACTAGAGCTGCGACGGCAAAATTGGTTTTGACAAGGTGTTTTGACTGACAGGTTTATTAATTCTTTCTTGCTACGGTGATTCACAGTGACAAATAAATAATGTCAGATGTTTATTACTATTTGACAGGGCCATTAAAAAATTATTGAAACTTACCTTTCTTTTTATTAAAAATTATAGAATAATTCTAATAAATTTCATTTATCAGTCATTTTGTAAACTACAACCATACAAATATATATTTTAAATATTCAAATGTAGGTATAGTCTCCAAAAACTTAAAAAAATCACTTTTCCACACTAGTGAGGAAGAGTGACTCTTTCAACACTAAAATTAGTGCAGAAAAGTGGACTTTTCCGCACGCTAGTAGAAAAAATAATTTTTCTATAGCATTAGATGTTGATTCAAAATTTTGAATAAATTATGGTTCCATATGGACACTTGAAAGAATGAATTCCTATTGGAAAAAAATGTGTAAGTCTATTATTCAAAAAGTTATACTATTGTTAATTTAAATTTTTTTTCCAGCCTCCGTTTTTATAAATAACGACGTTAAAGTTCAAAATTCTTTATAACCAGAGAAAAATTAAATATCCAAAAAAATTTGTTAAATAAGTTTTTAATAACGATTGTTTCACTATTAATTACTGGTAATTAATACTGGTAACAATTTTTTGACGCCTTTTGTTTATAAATTAGTCATAAACAAATATAAAAATATAAAATTTGAGAATTTTTCAATTTCCATAATGCTGTCTATACAGTGATATAAAAAAAATCCTAAAAAAAATTTGTGATTATTCACAATCGTTTTTTTTATGTTTCGATTATTTAAATAATTAGTAAGGAAATTATTTCCTTCTTAAAAATCTTCATTTGTACTTATCAGTAGGTGTTATATTTGGCTGTTTTCTATCTCCAGAAAAAAATAAAATGGTTGTTAGAATATGTTTATAACAAATTGTTAAATTGCTAAAGAATGAAATTATTTATGAAGAATTTTTTATGTTTACCTATTGAGAAGTACAAATTATGATTTTTGAGAAGGAAATAATTACTAATTATTCAAACAATCGAAATATAAGAAAAATATTGTAAACAATCGAAACATGTATTTGAGAAAAAAATATTTTTTTATTCACTATTTGTCCTGGACAGCATTATGGAAATGAAAAAAAAATTCTCAATTTTTATATTTGTTTATTTGTTTGTAACCAGAATTAATTACTGCTATTGTTAGATGTAAAAGCAGCAATAATAGAACTTTAAAAAAAATTTACAAATTTTTTTGGGTATTTAATTTGTCCTCAGTTATAAAAAAATTACAATAAACAAAATAATAAACTTTTATTATAAACTTATCGTGTGATCTTGTTAAGTAAGTATATTGGAAGGGCTCCAGGAAGCCAACGATTTATAGGTCAATTATTTAAACTTTTACGTCGTTATTTATGAAATTTATCTCAATATAATCAAAATTTGAAACAGTAAACAGTAAACGTTCTTGCGCAATAGGTCTCCGTATCAGGTATTTAACAATCAATATAGATCAAGCATCTTCAATAGCATCAATAGTTATATGCAATAATTCTTCACGGCGACAAGCACCGCTGATACCCAAAATTAGGACAACCTACAAATAAAAAATATTGAGAATACTACTAATCTTACAAAATTATGATTATATCTGTACCTTATAAAGTAAATTTGTTTCGTTATCAGCATCTTGAATATATTTATTGATATCATCCCTTGATCCCCTTTCTCGGTATCCGATGCTTTTGTTCTTAATGAGCGGGACCAATTTTGAAAACTTCCTTTTATCAATTTTTTCCTCAAGATTTTATTTATTTTTCAACATTGAGTAGACACTGCATAATTTTTTATTTTTCCTCAATATAGCAAATACTTAAGCACATTTTCAGAAAACGTTTTTACATGTTTCTTGTCGCACCATTCACGAAATTGGTCATATGTTTTCTCATATATTAACTTGGATTTGGCCGGTAAAAATTAGATACTATTCCATTTGCTTTCTGAGATATATCTGATGGGGTATCACTACCACCATTGTTTATATAGAATATAGTTAGTCAACCTTATGGGATTATAATTGGATCAAAATGGATGCGACATGTAGATGGCGATAGTGAGCTCGCATCCAAGTCATGTCGTAACTTCAGTTATCTGGCCCCCAAGTCATGTCGTAACTTGATTGAAACAATGGGACAGCATTAAAATCAGGGTTTTTTGAAGGAACCTGCATTAAAATGACGTCAAATATTCTTGTTTGTAACTAATCACGCTAGATGACACTCGCGTTTGCGTCCAACACCAATTACACAGGCATTGACTAACTATCTTACTTCTATATAAACAATGCTACCACTATCATAATCAATATCCATCTTCTTGAAAATAACTTGAAATTGAAGCACTACGAGGAAACACAGTCAAACAGTCAAACACGCGGTTTGCCAACAAACTATTTCTATAGTAACGACACAGAAAGACCACTGCTGTGAAATTGTATTGGAAGTATTGAAAACATTAAAGATTACACATATGGAAAAGAGAAGTATTATTAAGTTATTTTTGAATTATTTTTCTTAGTCAGAAAACATTTTTGAATACGATTTTACTGATTATTTCACTTATGCTAAAATAGCGTGTTATGATTAGTTGAAATTTTTGTGTTGATAAATGAAAACATTATGTTTTCGATTTTGTAGTTCGGCACTTGATTGGCTACTGGATATGTATATGATGTGTTTTCGATTTTGTAGTTCGATTGCTGATTGGTTATTATAAAAACACAAACTTACCACTATCAAGCTGCTATAATGACACAACACCAAACTTTGACCAAAACTAAATAAGCACTCACTATTAATTCATATCAACTTTACAATTTTCGACAAATTTTGCATACTCGTTGATTAATCAAATCACTAAATCAAAATGTTATCAAAACATAACCTCGAGCGAGAAGCAGTAGACTAGACATGCAATGACGAAACTACGAATGACGCGCTCTGTCATTGGTAACTGAAATAGAGGGATGTTTGAAATATCAAGTAAATGTTTTGTTAGTTGCATAATTTCAGAACTAAATGCGGGATTAATGTTCCTAGTTAAATTGAACTTTATACAAAAATAATTATTTCGTGATATACTGTCTATTGCAGCGGTGCGCCCGTACTGTAACGGCCTCGTGGAGCAATATTTATAGCGTTAAATTGAAATTATAAACAATGGAGATAGATTTCCGGAAATCGTGACATCTTCATTAGAAATTTCCTTCTCTTCACGGAACTTTATCCAAAATTTCCTAAATATTAATAGTTTTTGAGTTATCAACAAAAAACTGAATAACTTTTTTTTTATCTCATTTTGTTAATTACAAACGCAATTTTTTACGTGTGGTGAAATACTTGAAACCCTTGATTTCATTGAAAATATGAACAGGATGTTCATAAAGTCAGTTGTGGAATCATCTGCGACTGAAAGTTGGAAATTAGTCGCTGTTTTCCATCGTACAAGATAACCTCTCTTGGAAGGGATTCATGTTTTAAAGAGAAACATTCTCAATTGAAAATTGAATCAATACATGACTCCTCTGGAAATGGAAAAACCCTACGATAAAATTGAAGTTACTTTTTTGTAATATCTACCAGAAAACAACTACTTCCCCGGCTAAAGCCACGCTGGACATTGAACTACATCTGATAGATATTGAGACCCTATATAACTTGAGAGAAAAAATCTGAAAGTGAAAATTTTTCATTTTAATTCAGATAGTTGATTATTTATTAAGTGTCCAGTTTCCATTGGAGATTCTTATCTATACATGAGATAAGGGAGAATGTTATTCAAAAGTATCACTCACAGAAAATCGCTCATTCCATTGATGCGTGAATGGCATCTCTTTCGCTAGGCCTCCAAAACATCGTAGGGTTTTTCCATTTCCAGAGGAGTCATGTATTGATTCAATTTTCAATTGAGAATGTTTCTTTTTAAAACTTAAAACCCATTTTTGTAGTGGTCATACAGAATTCATTGAGCTATTGCTCATGTTTTCAAATGAAAACACAATCAAAACCTAACCTACAAATGGCCAAATTATCATAAATAAGATATGAAACGAGAAAAATAGCGCTGTTGCCACTTCATTTCCGTCTTTAGTAAATGAGACTGTTAAATATGTCAATGTTGTTTTATGCAACGCATCTGATATTTAACTTAACATCAAATTTGATGTGACGTTAGTTAATCAAATGATGAATTTTTTTCTATGCAACTGGTTCATAGTGTGTTAGTAATAATACCTGAATTGTATCAAATTCAAATATCCAATTTTTCCTGAGGTCTGAGCAAATGGGTAATAGCCATATCGAAATACGACAAGGTCGCCAAAGTTGTGGCGCCCAAAAAAGCTGCTCTGGCCATAGCTGAGGGCGAATTTCAAACAGCAATGGCATCGCTGGAGGTGAAAAGGGCGCTGCTGCGGGAAGCCAGGGAAAGTGTGGCTAAATTGGAGGCGGCACTGGACAATGAACAGAAAAAATTCCAAATCCTCACCGACGAGGTGACCTTGTGTCAGCTGAAACTGCAAAGAGCAGAAGAGCTTATAGGCGGCTTGGGAGGGGAAAAAGATAGATGGAAGACGACAGCTAAGGAGTTGGGGGAGAAATATTTTTTACTGACAGGTAAGACCAAACTCATACTTACGACATGTAATTTTCCAGTGACGGACAGTGTTGAATAAATAATATTGTGATATCAATAACGTTTCGATATATTTGTATCTTCTTATGGGATCAGCGAGAATAAAAGTGAAAGCATTCATGTTGGTTGGTTGTTTGGTAGGTTGAAGACTGACGAGCGAGATACCGGGATTATCTTTGAGGTTTCCCTTAATACTGAGACCAGCTGGGGTCTATTGTATTCTTCTGTCGTCAGTGGTTCCTAGTTGAATAGGCCTGATGCATTCAGGTTCAGTAGTCTGTTGACTATGTGTTTCGGAATCTTGCCTATTTCTAGGTTGATCTGTCCGAATGTTTTGTTGCGCATATTGAGCATCGCGTCGCTTTCAAAGATGGTGTGAGACGCTGTTTCCTGCTCGTCACCACAGAGTTCACACTCCACGGTCTGTCCTTGTATTCCCATGGTGTGGAGTTGTTTTCTTAGGCCACAGTGCCCAATTAGTAATACAGTAAATTTGCGTATCTTAGACCTGTTGAGGTTGAGGATGTCAGCAGCCAGTGTTTGTCTTAGGTGCCTCATCATGGCTGTGCTGTGTAGACACCATTCGATTTGATCCCAATAGGTTTGTTGTTTGGATTTCCTCCACTCATTGATCAGGTTTCCGCATCGTGTTTTGCCAATTCTGAAGGCTGGTGCTGGGTCTGTGAATAGTGATTCAAATGCTTGTTCTGCTAGTTGGTCTGCTTTTTCATTGCCTTCAATTCCCCTATGTCCGGGCACCCACAGAAGTGTAACCTTGATGTGTTTTGAAAGCGATCGTGTTAGAAGAGTATGTGATTTGCTATCAAACTTTGATCTTCAGGGTTCCGGTTACGGCTCAGGATTAGCCTCTACTGTCAGAAGAAAACCTCCTTTTTGGAGAACCTTTGATTCCTCGAAATTTGTCTTTATTTCTTCTTTAGAAAACAAAGTTTTGCCTATCTGAAGAGAAATTAAAAAGAATTGGATATAAAAAACTCCTACTATATATGATTTTCCAAATCCGGTTCTAAAGAACCTCAAGATTTCTGAGGTGGGATTTCATGACTCCTCCGCAATTCAAAATCCCATAATTCAATTGAGACTGTGAATAATTAACCATGTAATGAGAACATTGAACCGTAATAATTTGTTAAGTTCATGATTATATTCTATATACAGGGTGTTTCTTAAGTACGTGTAGAAAATTTAGGAGCGTATTGCTGACATCAAAATAAGAAGAAAAGTTCCTATAAACATATGTCCACAAGTTTCTAAAATACACAGTGTCAAAGTTGAATTCTTATTTTTATTTTTTGTGATTAATTTCAAAATAATTTTGATATTTGGATAAAGTTTGGTGTCTGGGAATATTTATTATTTAGTTTGTGTAGAAAATATATTCTTGATAGAGGTCACTGCGAGCAATTGTTTTCGAGTTATTTAGATTTGAAATAATCGATTCAAGTGATTTTGAATGACAAGATTTTTCAATTCAAAATAAATTCAATTAGAAATTAGTTTTTTCACAATTACCACAAAATTTGATTTTGTCATTGAAAAATCATCCCAGATACCAAACTTTACTCGAATATCACAAATATTTTGGCATTTATTCACAAAAAAACAAATGTAATGATTAAACTTTGACACTCTGTATCTTAGAAACGAATAACTTGCGGACAAGTGTTTATGGTAACTTTTTTTCTTATTTTGACGTCAGCAATATGCTTTTGAAGTTTCTACACGTACTTAAGAAACACCTCCTGTATAAAAGGCTGGACTGCATGAATAAAAATTAGTATTATCACATCTACTGTTGTCTTACTCTTCCAACTTGCTGCTGACTTTCATCAAGGTAGGTACCACCGTACCTCCCTTGAACATGGTCCTTCGAGCATAAAATCAGAGATCTTATGTGGAGAAGTCCACGAAACTCATCGGCCAGCCCAAAAACTCAGCATCCAACCATCCAGAAAAACATCAACGAGGCAGCAGACTCTCAATCCACGAGAGAAACCCTCACAAATCCAATGCAACCCCTAGGTACCAGTCAAGCAACCCCTTGGTACCACTCAAGCGCTCTAGACCGGGGAGACTGTTTAATCAATATTTACAACACTGTTCCTGTTCTTCCTAGCTACTCCTAAGCATCAGTAATAAGAATTTTGGTTCCAACTACGTATATTCCACTCCATCCGAGAAGGTCGACGAAGAACCGACTTTTGAACTATCTGATGACTTGGTTGGCTCCGAATTGATGAAGGACGATTGCCACAACGATATCTAGAAACAGTTTGGAAAAAACTATGACATCATTCCTATATGACTAGCAGCATGGTTGATATACTGGGTGTATACACGAAAAACGAAGTCACCGAACAATCGAAGACCAGAAGACAACTCGACAATTGATCCTGCCATGTACGAATTACAACCGCTTGGCACCACTCAAGCAGTCGAGACCGGGGACACTGTTTAACCAACAATTTGTAGAAATCACTTTTCTTCTCAAATTCATAATTTAAGTTAGTAAACAATTAGTTCAATGAGACTTAATACCCAGTTCAATGTTATTATGTGTTATAAACAATAACTAACCTTGTTATGATAACATGATTATATTCCATATATAAAAGGCTGGACTGCATGAATTTAAATTAGTATTCATCACATCTACTGTCGTATTACTCTTCCAACTTGCTGCTGACTTTCATCAAGAGAGGTACCACCGTACCTCCAATGTACACAGTATTAATGAAAAATAAAGAATGTCAAGGGTTTTTATGTCCATGAATGTTTTCATTAAAATATCTGTATAACAAATTTGATCATCGATTCAAGGTGATATTTTGATTGCTGCTGGTGTTGTGGCCTACCTTGGTCCGTTTACAATGCAGTTCAGAGCAGCTCAAGTGGAACAGTGGGTGGATTCATTAACTAGCTACGAAATAGTCTGCACTAAAGACTTCCAGCTTACACAAGTTCTAGGAGAGCCTGTCATAATCAGACAATGGAACATATTCGGCCTGCCGACAGATAATTTCAGCATAGATAATGCCATCATTATTTCGTAAGTATAGTATGAGTTCTCTCATCTGTCTTTCATTTAAAATTTCTGTCTGTTTGCCTCGTTTGTTAGCTATTGTACCGTTGAAAAAAAATCATCGAACACACCATTGAATATTGGACTTATCCTTAGTTAGGTTTTGATGATGATAATAATGAGAGATGATTATTCTATTCATCAATCAACACTAAAAAAAACACTGAAATTATCCTACAATAGATCGATTGCGATTGCTCTGTTGATTCTAGTTGAGTATATTTCAGTATCAGTAGAAAGTTACTTTTGACATCTACAGTCACTAGTTGAAACTTAATTTGACACGAACCAAGGAATCCAAAGTAGAGGTATGTTTACAAATTGACAGGCAGCCAACAATTCGCTGTTCTGACACACCCAAGGTTCAATCAAGTTTCTAGTACGTTATGAGGAACGCAAGCAGAATCTAAGTGAAAATAGAGTATTTTTCGTTTTAATTCCGAGAGTTCCAACCTTTGACAGCTGTTTCGTGCTCACGCACTCATCAGAAAGGGTTTATGGAGCTCTCGAAATCAAAACGAATCCACTCAAGAATTAGTATCGTGAAGGCAAGACAGATATAACAGAAAGTTACTTATGACATCTACAGTATATATCAAACCAATATTAAGAGAATATCTGAAAAAATCAAAATTTTTGTATGCAGAACAATATGGTTTTCGAAAATCTAGTGATACTGAGTCTGCGGCAGTAGACATGATTTCAAGAATAAAACTGGAATTAGATTCGACAAAAAAATGCGCGTTATTATCACTAGATTTGCGGAAAGCCTTCGATATGGTTAACCACAACATTCTTTTAAGAATATTATATGATATTGGAATAAGGGGAAAAATTTACATTTGGTTCAAAAGTTATTTGGCTGACTGAAAACAACTAGTATATATCAAAAATACACTTAGTTCAATTAAAAATATAAACTGTGGGGTGCCACAGGGATCTATACTTGCTCCGATCCTTTTTTTAATATATATAAACTCGATATCAGAACTCAAATTAAAAGGTCAAATTAAACTTTTTGCTGATGATTCAACTATTGTATATTTTGCAGAGAATGAATTCGAAATTCTGTCTTATATTGAACAGGATCTTCAAATTATATCTCATTGGCTAGTCGCTCACAAACTATTGTTGAATTTTTCGAAATCGTCGATTATGTTTATTTCTAAACGAAGTATTACAACTGATTCTCTAAGACCAATGACATTGAAAAATTCACCAATTCAGTATACCAACAATACAAAATTTTTGGGTTTACATATCGACACAACACTCTCTTGGTCCAATCATATCAACAATCTGAGAAAACAACTCTCACCTTTGATTGGAATACTATTTCGAATAAGACAGTATACCCCACTGAAATATTTAAAAATCATATATTTCAGTTTAATTTATTCAAAATTGCAATACCTCATTTCTGTTTGGGGCTCAGCCAAAATTTCTATTATGAAACCACTACAAACATTGCAGAACAAAGCTATAAAATGCATATTCAAATTGCCCCTTTTAGAACCCTCAAAAAAATTATATAAACCTAATAACTTACTGAATCTTTGTTCATTATATGAATTTAAAATTTCAATTTTCATCCACTATGTTGATACAGGAAAAAAACATTCGGATCTTACTTTTGATCATATTTCAAATATCCATTACCATAAAACAAGAAATGTAAATAAAATGAACGCTTTACGTTTCAAATCAAACTTTGGAAAAACGTCTATTTTTTACGAGGGAATTGAGATATATAATAAAATACCACAGGCAATAAAAGAAATTAGAACTAAAACTAAATTTAAAAATGAACTTAAAAAATTTATACTCAACAGATGATTTCCCATGATATAACAATATTTCACCTTTGACTGTCTTTGCTTTTGTTTCTTTCTGATTGATATTATTTACTCATATTTCACAAATCATCTGTATCATTCCTTTTTTTATAATTGTACCAATTGTCGTTATACAATTTATGTTAAAACTTAATCCCTCTATAAACAGAAATGTTTCTTGGGATAAATAAATAAATAAATTTCTCATTATTCAGAAGATCAATTGAAATTATGCTCCGTTCACAACCCCTCTTGTTATATTACAATAAAATATCACTTTCTGAATTATAGTGATTTTAATTCCTCTCAAGTATACATATACCGGGTATCCGACGAAAGTGGCTCACTGCTATAACTTTTTTGACTACATCTTTTGACAAGTAAATCAGCTTTATGCAACTTCTGGTGAAATCAGAAGTGACATTATCTCTCGATTTTAAAATGAGACACCCGGTATATTTTTCTCATCTTTTCTCCTTATGATTCACCGAATACAACCATGTGTCACATGTGTCATAATTTCAGTTTAATTTATTCAAAATTGCAATACCTCATTTCTGTTTGGGGCTCAGCCAAAATTTCTATTATGAAACCACTACAAACATTGCAGAACAAAGCTATAAAATGCATATTCAAATTGCCCTTTTTAGAACCCTCAAAAAAATTATATAAACCTAATAACTTACTGAATCTTTGTTCATTATATGAATTTAAAATTTCAATTTTCATCCACTATGTTGATACAGGAAAAAAACATTCGGATCTTACTTTTGATCATATTTCAAATATCCATTACCATAAAACAAGAAATGTAAATAAAATAAACGCTTTACGTTTCAAATCAAACTTTGGAAAAACGTCTATTTTTTACGAGGGAATTGAGATATATAATAAAATACCACAGGCAATAAAAGAAATTAGAACTAAAACTAAATTTAAAAATGAACTTAAAAAATTTATACTCAACAGATGATTTCCCATGATATAACAATATTTCACCTTTGACTGTCTTTGCTTTTGTTTCTTTCTGATTGATATTATTTACTCATATTTCACAAATCATCTGTATCATTCCTTTTTTTATAATTGTACCAATTGTCGTTATACAATTTATGTTAAAACTTAATCCCTCTATAAACAGAAATGTTTCTTGGGATAAATAAATAAATAAATTTCTCATTATTCAGAAGATCAATTGAAATTATGCTCCGTTCACAACCCCTCTTGTTATATTACAATAAAATATCACTTTCTGAATTATAGTGATTTTAATTCCTCTCAAGTATACATATACCGGGTATCCGACGAAAGTGGCTCACTGCTATAACTTTTTTGACTACATCTTTTGACAAGTAAATCAGCTTTATGCAACTTCTGGTGAAATCAGAAGTGACATTATCTCTCGATTTTAAAATGAGACACCCGGTATATTTTTCTCATCTTTTCTCCTTATGATTCACCGAATACAACCATGTGTCACATTGTAACCAAATTTTGTATTCATTTTGGAATTAACTTTTCATTCTAGAGTGCTATGAATATCTTCAAATCACTAATTTCAGTCCTAAAATTATGAGAATAATACTCGAAATGTAACTGCTATGCAAAATTTAATTTTAAATTTCTTTCACAAATTTTTTTCAAATGGCAACATGGTGACTCGTCAGATTTGTAATAGAAGAGCATTCGATTACGATTGATTTGATACCGCACATTATTAGGTTTCGAACAAACTCTGAAAGTTTACATTACAAATTTCTCAAAATGAAGGATCTCAAGAGATTAAAATGAGATTTGAATGCATCAAGCAACCAGTCACCAACACACCTGATAGCAAAAAATCGATAACCCAGAGTCTAGATTATCATTAACATGTTCTTTAAATTATTACACAATAAATAAATTGTTATTTCCGTCAACCCTCAGAAGTCTTCGAGAGACTTGTAGGAGCTAGGGGAGACGCAGTCCTTACCTTTTAACGTATGGTGCCATGCACGAGACCGAATACCATGCGGGGAATTGAACTCTCGACCCTTCGCTTGAGAGGTGAACGCTCTACCAGCACGGCCACCACGGCCCATCTTGCTGATGAGTTTTGCTGAGCAAAGTAAAGTAAGAAGTCGATATCTCTAATGATTTTGTTTCATCAGTTGTGTTTATCAACGGTTACTAGATGCATTTGATGCATGCGAGAATATCCATCCTGTAGCCTATATCAAGAAACAATGATAATGAATGTAAGTCAGATATTTGTTTTTGCGATCCTCTTGAGGCAGTTTAGACATAAATCGTCGTTGGTACCTATTCAGCACCCTTACAACACAAGACATAAAAGTAACGCTGTGATACCAAGAACTGAAAAAACGATAGGACAAAAATGTTACACTTTCTTGGGACCAAAACTTATCAATGAGCTACCGCCCGAACTCAAAACGATCAACTCATACGAAATGTTCAAGAAAAAGGTCAGAACTTGGCTATTCGGTATTCCGTTGGAAACACTAGAAAGCTTTATAGCTACAAGCAGAGTATGTTATAGACTTGCATGAGGTGTTGCTCATGCCTGTAGATGTTATTATTCCAATGCGACTTTATTGCCAAAATATTTCCTCAATCTGATATAAAATTTAATATTTTAGAATTGTGTTGTCTAAAGCTTTTATATAAAATTTTAACAATGCCAATAATTTCATTTTTAATTGTTCAATCCTTTAGTTTGAATTTTGATTGTTTAGTCCTTCGGTTTGATTTTAAACTTTTAATCTTAATAATTTTTATATTTATTTAATTTTTTATTTTAACAAATTTAGAAAATATTTGTATTTCAATGGTGATTATATTCAATATTTTATTTTATTTTTAAGATTCATCTGTCTTGTTATTTAATTGTTCAGATATATATGTATATATGCGTATATATATATATATATATATATATATATATATATATAAGTATATATTTACATTTTAACAGAATTGGGAACATCTGTATTTAACTGTCGTTCACTTTTAATGTTTGAACAAAGATTTCATGCCACGCGCGGATTCATTTCCTTGTGGTTTTTCTGTGTTTATTCATTAACCTATTATTGTTCTTAAATGTTTATATTTTAACCCAGACTGTGATGATGATGTATGATGATGATGATGAATAAACATATATTATTATTATTATTATATTATTTGAATCTAATTTTAATACCAAAAGATCCTTTATTTTATGAAAAATCTAATGTAGTTTTTCAACGGAATTTTTATCAAAACCCATAAGTGTGCGGTATCAAATTAATTATAATAAAGTTGTATTTTTTCTTGAACCGACGTCATGTTGTCAATTGAGAAAAAATTGGTAATTTCAGTTATAAAATTAAATTTTACATAGCACATACATTTTTAACGAAACCAGTGAAGTGGAATTTTTCCCAAAATATTAGGGTTGAAATTAGTAAATTGAACGTAACCATAGCGCTCTAGATCAAAACAAAATTGTTTCAAAAAATAATAAGTGGTACATGGTATTGGGAATGTCATATGGAGACAAAAGATGTGAAAATATACCAGGTGTCCCATTAAAAATCAAAAGTGTATGTCACTTCCGGTGGAACCAGAACCTGTCAAAAAATGCGGTTTTATGTCTCATAGAGATCCTCAAAATTTCATTCCATTATTTAAAAAAAAAAAGTTTTTGTTACGAGCTACCTTCCCCAGACACCCGGTATACCATATAAATGAAAAATCTTGTTGTCCCCTATTATAAACAGAGGTTGTTTCTTCAACTACTATAATTTGAAAGAGCAAAATTGGCATAAAAATTTACAAAAAGTAACTGTTAAAAAAAAAAAAAAATCAAAATTACTTGACTATAATATCAAAAATGCGAATCACTTCCATTTAAATAATATTCATTCAGATGAAGGTAAATCCAATTCTGTATCCAGTTTTATAGAAACTCATAATAAAATTTCAGACGATATACAAGATATAAAAAAAGTTTAAGTCAATAAATATTTCCTTGAAAATATTCAAACAGAATTTGCCATCATACTGATATGCATCAAACTATTCTCATGCAAAGTTGTTAAATTCGCTGTTTTGTTAATTTTCAATATCTTGAAATATTCTGTTTCTATCCAATATAAAGGCAGCTCTACTGCAGCTGCACAGAGATAAGCCTATGCATGGGGTGTCTTCTTCAAGAACGTCGAAGATCTCAGCTTATCCAAGAACTTGACCTCCGCCTTCCTCAGGTCAAGTGGGCTGAAATCGGAGACCGAGGGATTCATAATATCCTGCCAAGATGGTGTCTTCAAAACCTTGGTCTACCGAAGCCACGTGATGGGCATTAGATGCAGGGCATGCCATCAGGTGCATGAGACCATTATGCATTTGCTGTCAGCATGTCCGGCATATGCGGTATCAGCCTATATCCACAGACATAACGCGGCTCTACGAGTGTTATATTACCATCTACAACGCTCGTACGGTATAGACGAGACACCAGTGTTGCCTTTCGCCCCGGGGGATATTGAGTCCGTGGTGGAGAATGAGAAGTGCCAGATCTACTGGATCCACTCATTTCCCACCATCAGGCAAATACAGGCCAATAAGCCTGATGTAGTACACTTCGACCATGGAAGTAACGGTGGATTTATGCAGCAGTCATAAGTTTTAAGTCATAAGGAAGAATATTCGTCAATGATTGGTTGGAATAAACGGACCAACCAATCATTGACAAATATTCTTCCTTATGACTTAAAACTTATGATTGCTGCATAAATCCACCATAAGACAATTTTCGTCATTAAGTTTTCGGCTCCTGGCGAAACGAATATCGTCCGATAAGAGGTGGAGAAACAGACGAGATTTATCGAGATTCTCTTCGAACTCTGCAGCCACTACCCAGACCATTCTGTAAAAATGGTTGTTCTGATAATAGGGTCCCTTGGCGGTGTGATGAATTCGTTAAGATATCAGAAATCACAGCCGAAAGAATGCAGAAGGCTGTCATCCTCGGTTCATTACCTCTGCTCAGGGCACACGATTCCCGGACCCTAGCTGCTTACCCCATAGTTTGGGGAGTGGTTATTTGGATGATGATGATGCATATTGCCAGCGCGCCCTCCGAAGTATCGGAGCATCGGAGCATCGGAGCATCGGGCCCGACGGAGAATTTTAATTCAAAATAATAATAATAATAATATGTCTGGCTTATGAAAATAGCAGTCGATGCCAAAACACCAAAGAATAGTTCCATGAGAAGGCAAAATATCACTCAATAACTATTATTACTTGACCTGTGGAGGAACAAATCGACATTTTATTCGAAAATGTGTTCAAATAACTACAAGTCATAGGAATTCCTTCCTCATTTACCTATTAGCCCACATGATGAGAAAATCCACCACCATATGCACTACATGATTATTTCAACTGCAAAGAAACGAGACATGAATTATAGTCATATGATTTTGACTTGTGACATGATATTGTAATATACCAAGATGTTTTGTCAATAAGTTCTAGCAGTCGAAATGTTTTACATTCCGTTATTTTCGAGGGCTGAACTTACAATAGAGATTTTAACTTCTGATATATTCAAATTGTTTCTTTTTAGTAATGCCAGAAGATATGCGCTGATGATAGACCCCCAAGGACAAGCTAATAAATGGATTAAAAATATGGAGAGGTCGAATAATTTAGCAATAATAAGACTAAATCAGCCCGATTACGTCAGAATTCTGGAAAATGCTATCCAATTTGGGCAGCCGGTTGGTATTTTCTTGGTCGTAGCATGAATGTTACACTTCAATTGATATAATAATAATAATGATGGTTTTTATTGATAGTCTTCAAAATACATACAGGGTGGGGCACCGAAAACGAAACAGATCGAATATCTTCAAAACGCATGTGTTGTGAATAAAATGCAAAAACACGTCGATTTTTAATCTAACTATAACCTCAACTGTCATACCTCTCCCCCCACCCCTTAGTCACTATCACCCAAACAATTTGAATAGGGAAAGTAGTAAGTGTGACACATCATTGAAAAGGAAATTTCATAAGGAATTCAGCCATGTCAATTTTTGCAATCTAACTTTTTATTTTGGCGCCCTCTTTCGGGAAAAATAACTGTTCCGTATTCCAAATTATAATACTGCATTAATTTGACATAAATTCGGTGACAATGCATTATGGAATTTTTCTAAAAGAAAAAACAAAACGGCGGCTCCAAAATGGCGGACATGATATGCAATTTAGGTCCGATTCGATTCAAAATTGATATGTGGTGGTTTTCAAGGTCGGAAATTATGATTTTTTCGTCAATGCTAAAAAACAAGATGGTGGCTCCAAGATGCCGGACGAAATTTGTAATTCTGGTCCAATTCGAATCAAAATTAGTGTGTGGGGATTTTCAGGGTGAAAAATTATGTTTTTTTTGTCAATGCAAAAAACCAAGATGGTGGACGAAATTTGTATTTGTGGTTCGATTCGATTCAAAATTGGCATATATGGGTTTTACAAGTTTTCAGTGTGACTAAAATGAATTAATTAAATTGATAAAATAAAGCTTTTATACAAATGCACTAAAAAGGAAATAATATTTTTTTTGTGAGACTTAGGTTATTCTGTGCGTAACAGATTCGAAAGCTTGCCGCGCGTACAAAATAGGTACTTTTGCGAGGTAAAATTTGTATTACCCATACACCTTCGTCACACATCTGAAAAATATATTATTTCTTTTTAAGTGCATTTGTATTAAAGCTTTTTTTATCAATTTCATTAATTCAGTTTAGTCATACTAAAACCCATTTTTGCCAATTTTGAATCGAATCGAAACACGAATAAAAATTTCGTCCACCATCTTGGTTTTTGCATTGACAAAAATATCATAATTTTTCACCAAGAAAATCCCCACATACTAATTTTGATTCGAATCGGACCAGAATTACAAATTTCGTCCACCATCTTGAAGCCACCATTTTTTGTTTTTGTATTGACGGACAAATCATAATTTTTGAGAACCACCACATATCAATTTTGAATCGAATCGGACCATAATTGCAAATCATGTCTACCATTTTGGAGCCGCTATTTTGTTTTTTGTCTTAGAAAAATTCCATAATGCACTGTCACCGAATTTATGTCAAAATAGCTTGCAAATGCAGTATCATAATTTGAAATACGGAACAGTTATTTTTCCCGCAAGAGGGCGCCAAAATAAAAAGTTAGATGGCAAAAACTGACATGGCTGAATTCCTTATGACATTACCTTTTTAATGATGTGTCACACTTACTACTTTCCCTATTCAAATTGTTTGGGTTATAGTGTCCAAGGGGTGGAGGAAGAGGTCCCAGGTAGCACAACATATCGGCTGAATCTTGTTTCCATATTGGGCCAATATAGATATATTGTAAATGAAAAAATAATATTGGTCCAATATGGGTGAATATTCAAAAAACAATATGATATTAATAATATTGGTGGAATATTGGTTAAACCTGTTTTGAATGTAGATTGTCACATGTAATATTGGGTCAATATTGGTTGAATAATTTCTACCAATATCGATAACACAATATTGTCTATATAATGTTTTCCACATCTAGAGTAAATATTGCAATCACAAAATTCCAGTCATATCGATTCTAGGGATAAAAAACTATATTGTATTTCCAAGTTGGATAGCACATTGGTTGAATATCATTTCAACTTTATTCAACAAATTGTAATAACTCATATTGGTTCAATATTGGTTCAATGATATTTACCAATATCGATAAAACAATATTGTCTTCATCTTGTTTTCAACATCTGGAATAAATATTGCAATCCCAGTATTCCTCACATATCGATTCTAGGTTTAAAAACTATATTGTATATCCAAGTTTGATAACACATTGGTTGGATATTGTTTCGCCAATATTCAACAAATCTTATTAATTAATATTGGGTCAATATTGGTTGAATAATATTTACCGATATCGTTTAAACAATATTGTCTCCATATTGTTTCCTACATCTAGAGTAAGATTAATTTTGAATATTGGCCGAATATTCAATGAAACATATTGAAATAATATCATGATCAAACCTGGATAAAAATCTGATAGGTGGCTCTACATATAGAACGTCTTCTAAAACGTACGGAAATATATTAAATACTTCCCAAAACTTGTTTTCAAGACAGCTTACTCAGTGGTTATGGCGATCAAAGAGCAGACTCCGGTATCACCTTGATGAACTGAAAGACATTTTATAATTTACCAAGATATATTATATCCAAATGATATTGTACCAATATCGATAAATGTTTTGGGGCCATTATTGCTTCAAGAATATTTCACCAATACTATTTTTGAAATGTTTAAACAATATTCGACCAATATTGCAAAATTTTCACATTTTACCAATATCGCCGAATATTTTGAGGTCAATATGGCTTCGAGAATATTCCGCCAATATTATTCAAGTAAAATTGGACCAATATCGCCGAATGTTCACATTTTTTTTCTCGCCAATATTGCATTTCCAATATTTCGCCAATATGTTCACAATATTGTACCAATATTTCACCAATATAGGTGTGCTACTTGGGGTATGACAGTTGAGGTTATGATAGGAAGATAGATCCCCCTTGGATTAAAAATCGACGTGTTTTTGCATTTTATTCACAACACATGCGTTTTGAAGATATTCGATCTGTTTCGTTTTCGGTGCCCCACCCTGTATAGACCTATGTTCATTTTCAGGTATTACTTGAAAATATCGGTGAGGAACTAGACCCCATACTTGAACCAGTTCTTGCGCAACAGATCTTCAAACAAGGAGGAGCTATGTGCTTGAAACTTGGAGATTCCGTTGTAGAATACAGTCCCGATTTCAAGTAACGTTCCCAAATGAATAATATTTTCATTATTAACATGTTATCGTTTTCAGATTGTACATAACTACGAAATTGAGAAATCCGCATTATCTTCCCGAAGTGGCTGTTAAAGTGACACTCGTTAACTTTATGATAACAAGCGTCGGTTTAGAAGATCAGCTGTTGGGAATTACAGTTGCCAAAGAAAGGCCGGATTTGGAAGCTGAAAAGAATGCTCTTATACTTCAGGGAGCAGAAAACAAGAGGTGGGTATTTTAATCAATGGAGACATTATCTGTGGGATCTGAATAGCCGCAAAGATTCCTGAGTTGAGGAATTTTTTTGGTAATGTAAATAATCTGTATGAAGCGGATTGAGTAATTCAACAAGTATACCGAATGGAAAATCGTTTTAGGTCATTTTTTTAAAAACCCGATTGCTTGTGTATGTGATATATCGTGAAAAATAAAGTATCCTCATTTTGAGAAATATCGAAAAAATTTATTTGAAAAAGTTGTTCAACTTTGAAAAATACATCTGGATTTGAAGGCCATCTAAGTGGGGTTTTATTTTTTTACAAATTTTTTTCATACTGGAGTTTTTAAAAAATAAAATTAGCTTCAAATGATAAATAAACGACATCCTGTATACAACGATTCATTATTGAATCTTGTAGTAATACAAATTTCCCAGCTATTATGTAAGCTATAGTCAATCTTTTTCTGAGTTAAATAAATTGGTAAAAAATAAACTTCACTTAGCCATAACTTAAAATCGAGATGTAGTTCTCAATGCTGAACACTTGTAAGTTATCATTTTCATCTATTAAATTGGTTTTGTATCCTCATCATCTCACATGTATTTTCTTGATCTGCGTGTGTTTATTGCTTCAGTCAAACAATTTCAACCCTTGGGTGAGCAGCTTCTTTATTTTCTCCAATTGCATAATAATTTTCAAGTTTATTTATTTATTTATTCATTTATTCATCCCAAGAAACATTTCTGTTTATAGAGGGATTGTTTCAACATAAATTGTGAAACGACAATTGGTACAATTATTAAAAAAAGGAATGATACAGATAATCTGTGATATATGAGTAAATAAGTCATATCAATCAGAAAGAAACAAAGCAAAAACAGTCAAAGGTGAAACATTGTTATATTATGGGAAATCATCTGTTGAAAGTATACATTTTTTAGGTTCATTTTTAAATTTAGTTTCAGTCCTAATTTCTTTTATTGCCTGTGGTATTTTATTACATATCTCAATTCCCTCGTAAAAATAGAAGTTTTTCCAAAGTTTGATTTGAAACGTAAAGCGTTTATTTTATTCACATTTCTTGTTTTATGGTAATGGAAATTCGAAATATGATCAAAAGTAAGATCCGAATGTTTTTTTCCTATATCAACATAGTGGACGAAAATTGAAATTTTAAATTCATATAATGAACGAAGATTTAGTAAGTTATTAGGTTTATATAATTTTTTTGAGGGTTCTAAAAAGGACAATTTGTATATGCATTTTATAACTTTGTTCTGAAAAGTTTGTAGTGGTTTCATAATAGAAATTTTGGCTGAGTCCCAAACAGAAATGAAATATTGCAATTTTGAATAAATTAAACTGAAATATATGATTTTTAAATATTTTATTCGAAATAGTATTCCAATCAAAGGTAAGAGTTGTTTTCTCAGATTGTTGATATAATTGGACCAAGAGAGTGTTGTGTCGATATGTAAACCCAAAAATTTTGTAATATTGGTATTGTTGGTGAATATTTTAATTTTATTGGTCTTAGATAATCAGTTGTAATACTTCGTTTAGAAATAAACATAATCGATGATTTCGAAAAATTCAACAATAGTTCGTGAGCGAGTGGCCAATAAGATAGGATTTGAAGATCCTGTTCAATATTAGACAGAATTTCGAATTCAGTCTCTGAAAAATATACAATAGTTGTATCATCAGCAAAAAGTTTAATTTTACATTTCAATTTGAGTTCTGATATCGAATTTATATATATTAAAAAAGGATCGGAGCAAGTATAGATCCCTGTGGCACCCCACAGTTCATATTTTTAATTGAACTAAGTGTATTTTTGATATATACTAGTTGTTTTCTGGCAGCCAAATAACTTTTGAACCAAATGTAAATTTTTCTCCTTATTCCAAAATCATATAATATCCTTAAAAGAATGTTGTGGTTAACCATATCGAAGGCTTTCCGCAAGTCTAGTGATAATAAAGCGCATTTTTTTGTAGAATCTAATTCCAGTTTTATTCTTGAAATAATGTCTACTGCCGCAGACTCAGTATCACTAGATTTTCTGAATACTTGTTTCAAGGAGCAATAAATGTTCCAGTGACTGTAAAACAGTCGAAAACAATCCTTTAGGAACTCACTATACCTTTGTATAGATTGTATGGCATATGTCCGACAGAAAACAACTACTTCTCTGGCTAATACCTCGACAGATATTGAATTATATTTGTCAGACATATGTGCAAAGATCCTTACTTTGAAGGAACAACTTTGCAAGAGCTCTCAGAGACAGACAGCAGGACACCGTCTGATCCAAACAAGGAACCAACTGCAGACCGGTTTCGGGATGAAGTCCCTCATCAGTGCAGTCCTGGTTATCACGGTTGTATACACGCGGGGGCCCGGTGCCCGTCATCGTTCGCCGGGATGAACACTGCAATCGCTTACAGGATCCACCACGGCAACAGATTAGAGAGCGCTCCAGAAGGACATTTCGGATGCGAAATGGTATATGCTGAATACTTGTTTCAAGGAGCAATAAATGTTCCAGTGACTGTAAAACAGTCGAAAACAATCCTTTAGGAACTCACTATACCTTTGTATAGATTGTATGGCATATGTCCGACAGAAAACAACTACTTCTCTGGCTAATACCTCGACAGATATTGAATTATATCTGTCAGACATATGTGCAAAGATCCTTTCTTTGAAGGAACAACTTTGCAAGAGCTCTCAGAGACAGACAGCAGGACACCGCCTGATCCAAACAAGGAACCAACTGCAGACCGGTTTCGGGATGAACTCCCTCATCAGATTTTCGAAAGCTATATTGTTCTACATACATTTTTTTTTATTTTTTCAGATATTGGCAGAATGGAAATATTGGTTTGACTTTAGCAGTTTTCAATTTATCTGGGAATATACCTTTGTCAAAGGATGTATCAATCAATTTGTTCAATAATGGTACTATTTCATCTTTGACTGCTTTGATAATTTTAACATTTATTCCATCAATTCCTGCTGCTTTCTTGTTTTCAAGTTCGTCAATTATTTTATGAATTTCCTGATACTCGGTGGGATTCAGGAACATAGAAGAGGGAGAGGAACTGGTGGAAAATCTGTCCTGGGTATTTGCTACATTTCTTGATAATTACAAAATAGTCATTGAAATGCTAACATATTTCCAATTGGTCTTCAATTCGTCTGTCATTTATGGTGATTTATTCAATATTGTTTCGAGATGATTCTTGAAAATATACCTTTTTCGCTATAATGACAGTTTATAATAGTCGTATGATTGTAAGAAATTTAATATTCCAGGATTGGCATTCTTCTTGTAATAAAATTTATCTCTTTGTTTAATGATTTGGGCAATTTTGCTATTGGGCCGTGGTGGTCGGCTGGTAAAAGTGTACGCCTCGCAAGCGTGGGGTTGTGGGTTAGATCCACCGATTCACCGGTCTCGTGCATGGCATCACATGTTAAAAGGTAAGGGCTGCGTCTTCCCTAGCTCACACAAGTCTCTCGAAGACTTCCAAGGGTTGCGCGTAGGGGTGCAATCAGTTGACGAAAATAACAATTTTAACAACCACAGTTTTGAATTTGCTTTGAATTTGATATTTGTGTTTCTGGAATTTTTTTCAAAGACATTTATGATTTTGTTATAAATTTCTTGAGGATCTTGTATACTACATATTTTGTTCATTAGTTATTTCAGTTCTATCTTCAAATTCTTGACGTTATAAGTCTTCATATTCCAAGAGTTTTAGAGATTTTTAACATTTGCGACTTTCATTTTCAAATCTGTTACTATAAATTTGTGATCACTCAGTGACTAGTTTATAATTGATACATCAATTTGTCTGCTAAAGTTACTTAAAACATGATCAATCAACGAAGCACTCCCGGATGTTTCTCTTGTTGGTATTACTGTGTTGCATAGAAAAAAGTTATACGATTTATAAATGTCCACAAAAGCACTGGACTCTCAGCTGGTTGTTAGAGTGTTTATATTAAAATCACCAAAAGCAATAACATGTTTTACCACTAATATTGAAATTCTGAAGTTTTTCATCAATAAAGTTCAAGAAATTTTTAGTATTATCTCTTGGAGAATGGTATAGTCCGCATATAATCACATTTTGGGGTTTGCTTTCTACTGCTACATAGGAACAAGAATTTTCTTGTTTTTCAATTATTTGAAATACTAAATGTTTTTTTTATAAAAATACCAACACCACCTCCACGTTTGAGTCTGGAAGAATAAATGGAGTTATATTTGCTCAGGTTATAATAAATTTCTTCTTCTCTTCTGATCCACGTTTCGGAAATGATTAGAACATCAGCATGTACATCTCCTGCTCCAAGCTGGTCTAGTTTGTTTTTCAAAGATCTTGCATTCAGGTATAATATTTTCAAATGTTCAGTAGTTGTTGATTTGGATTTATAATCAAGATGCGATGTATATTCTGAAATGTTCGCATTATTGTGGGAAGCCATAATTTATACGAGTTTCTGAGATTTTTCTATGATATTCAAAAGTGGGACATAGCTGATTATCTGCCTAGTGGTTGATATCATATTTCGTTTTAAACTTGGAGTTAGAAGATATACAATTTCCGCATTGACGCTGACTATTATTTTCATTCGGACAATTTTGTAACTTGTGATTGCCTTTTTATAAAAAGGTATTTTTTCGTGGATACTAAAGCCTGGATTGATGTCGGATTAATCATAATGGTTTCAGGAAGCGAGTGATTTTTGATTCATTTCATTTGAATACTTACTATTGTGGTAAATATGGGAATGGGAATATTTGGTTTCTAATCTATTTTTCCAAATCTTCGATTTCCACATACATTCCACACAGACTATCCATAACCGTTTCTTCTTCAATTATATTTGTGGTAATCAAAACATAATTTTATTAAAAAAAAATTATTTTCATTCTCAAGTCGACTTATGTATTTATCTTTTTCTAACAAGAGTTAGCATTTTTTTATTATAAATGCCGGTTTTCTTCTTCCTGGCTTTTTATTGATTCATTTCTTTCTTCTTCTCCATTGTTACATCTGTTATTTTCATCCATATATAATCACCCTTCTTCCTAATCAATTTGCTCACACTGGAGGCCTTCAGATTCCCCTTGAATCCCTGCATATATTTTGTTTCTTTTTTCGTATTTCATCAGTTTGATAGACTGATAGTTGTTGGTCTGACACTCCTCCAGGCGAAGTGCCAATTCTTCTGCCCAGAATTGATTTACCTTTGGTACGTTGTTGACGTCAATGCTATCCACGTGGACCCTGACAAAGTTCGGGTCAGTCTGAAAATTACATCATACAGGAAGGTATCCGATATTTTGTGAAATTGGAACCTCCTGGTACCAGTGGTACCGGAGGTTTATTCCGAACTTTACCTTCCTCATTCAACCTCTCACGGACCTTTTGGAGAATAATGTAAAATTATGTTGGTCTGCGCGGCAAGAGGACGCCTTGAAACTCATGAAGGTACGGTTGAAATCTGCGCCTGTCTTATCATGTCCTAATTTTGGACTTGGGTTTTGGACTTTGGATTTGAGTTTTTCGTACAGACCAATGCGAGTGCCTACTGCCTTTGGGCGGTAATAATCCAAACGCATCCGGACTTTGGTGAGAAGGTAGTATGTTATTTCTTGAGATCGCTAACCAAACAGGAAAGGAAGTACTCAACAACGGACTTCGAGTGTTTGGCAGAGTTGTGGAGTATCCAAAAATTGCGACCGTAAATCAAGGGGACGGTTGTGTATTTGTACCGTACTTATTTTACTTCACTTTTCAAAATGATATTTTCATGACATGTGAGATTCAAATATAGTTTCTTCTTGAATATTGAAAATCTCGATGGAACTCCAGTCTATATGCTGTTACTTTAATAATGGTCTTCTTGAAGATTCTGTTTCAAAAATATTTCGTAGTGTATTTGAAGAACAGATCAAGTGTCAAAGTCAAAATATACTTTAATGTCAGAAGTTTTTCAACTTATCAATAGTCCAAAATAATCGTCAAAGAGACAGTACATTTTCAACATTGATTCATAAATATACGAACAAACAAAAAATTTAATGATCTAATGAATATAATTAATTGTCGAATCAGATTGATATTTCAAAATTGTTACAATTTTTTCTTGAATTTTGAACATTTCATGTTTTTCAATGTGCTTGGTAGTTTATTCAATGTGATTGGTAGTTCATCATAAATAAGTTAACCAAAACGCATTTTACTTTTTATTCTTCTATTTTCAGTCCTTATTGTATCATTCCGCAGTTAATGAATTGGAATCTTGTCATGAAAATTATAACTGGTGTCATCCAATTTTTTCAATAAAATTCCATTGTCAACAGTGTCGAAAGCTTTACATAAATTAAAAGACTATGATGGCTATATTCGATCAAATATAATGAACGAAGAAGCTATTCGGTTCATATGAATCGTTTCAAGGTTTTAAAGTGGACAGCTTGGATTGTTTATGTTCCTAATCAGAGAGGTCCATTTTTTTTAGAGCTCTGAAGGAAATCGAAGACAAGATTTTGGAAGTCCTCAGTACATCGCAAGGGAATATACTCGAAGATGAAACGGCGGTACAGATCCTAAGCTCTTCGAAAGTTTTGTCGAACGAAATAGCGGCGAAGCAAGCTGTGGCGGAAGTGACAGAGCGACAGATCGACAAGGCTAGGATGGAATATACTCCAATTGCTGTGCATTCTACTATCCTGTTTTTTACAATTGGTTAGTAGGTAAACAAAAATATTTCTGAAATTAGTATGAGATTGAAAATACTGGAATGTAGGTATGAAGAAATTATTTCATTATTATAACAACCATTAACACCCAAAGAATACCAGTTCAGCTTGTCGGAGATTCTCAGCTTGCAAACTCACCTTCTTCTGTACTTCTGCTAAACATTTCTTCCGCAGAACGATTTCTTTTAACGGACGTCTCTAGAATAACAATTATTTCTACCTGTTGTTTCCTGGTTCTTGTTTTTTTTCAGTATTCCAGGATTTTTTATTCTTGTGAATCTAAAAATTGATTCAATAATTTTGAACTATTTCTAAGAATTGGACCACGTTCACTGCTCTAAGCTACAAAAGAAGATGATTTGAACATTTCAGAAAAATAATTTTAATAAAATATCTGCATTATATAGGAAATCTTCGGAAGTACTATATCGTCTCTCATTGATATTCCAACTAATGAACTTTTTGCAATTTCAGAATTTTCTCTACATGGATTGTATAAAATGAATATATAATATGAAAAATTTAAGAAAAGATATGATTTCCTTACGTAATCGATACAATTGATATCCTGCTGTTAACGATTCGATCTTTCTTCGCTAATTTATGATTTAATTATGGTTTTATCGTTATTGTATGTTTGTTCTGTTTATCAGTGAATTATGATATATTTTTGTCCATTGCAATTGTTTTATTAATTCTTATCAATTTTATATGTACAGTTGTGTTCAATGAAGTGTTGTACAGCAATTTCAGAGAGTTTTGAATGCTTATTGAAATGTATCACTGAAGCTGTCATTGACAATACCTTTCAGTCAAATTTATGATAGATAGTTGTCATTATGCCTGCTATGAATTTAGTTCAAATGGCACAAATTATTGCTTATTTACAATACCTCGTATGATGCATACAAGCAAAAATACAATTCTAAAAATAAAACAAAGATGGGAAAGAGAGAGGACGTTAGAAATGAAAAAAGCGACGGGAAGATCACGAATTTCAACTGGAGACGAAGATAATAATAATAATAATAATAATAATAATAAAGGTCTTTATTAATCAGAAAAATAAACAGAATTATCTAAAGATTATACAAATGGGGCGAGGTTCAATTCATTCTGGATTCCTGAAAAGGGTCCAGAATGTCTGTTCTTCCACCTAACCCAGCAAATAGATAGACATCTACGATAAATTAAAAAATGAATGTAAAAAACAAAAAATTAAATATAATTAATACATTAGTATCTCAAAGTAAAATAAATTGTACCGTTGTGTGTAATCATTGGTAAAATACTTCACATAATCAATACTGTAAACAGCTATCATTGATGACTTAGTAACCATTCGAGTATCCCCGATCTAAATGCACTAGCACTTGAATACTTAATTGTTGCTGGCAGTTCATTATATATTTTAGTAATACTGTAACTGTATGAACGTTGAAATTGGGTACTTTTATGCAGGGGTACTGTTAAGGTTCCTTTGGACCTGATGTTGATATTATGAACATCTGTACGGAATTTCAGTTTTTGATATAGATATGGTGGAGTTTTATCGGCTATAATTTTTTTGAATAAAAATGCAGAGTGCATATATCTTCTATTTTTCATTTTCAACCATTTAATGAGCCTAAACAGGTGGCTTATGTGACCATATTTTCGTACCCCGAAGATCATCCTGATGCATGAATTCTGGACTTTTTGAATACGATTTTCGTCTTTTCTACTGAGACAGCGATCATACAGAACATCACAGTAATTTAGATGTGATAAAACTAACGCCTCACTTAGAATTATTTTGACTGGCCTCGTTAATAGGTGCCGTCTCTGGTAAATTATTTTAAGTGCTGCGTAAGCCTTTCGAAGACAATTTGAAATGTGATTAGTATAAGTTAAGTCTTGATCAATGATAACACCTAAATTTTTAACAGTCTTCTGTAGTTCAATAATTTGATTGTTTATCATAATAGGATATTCATTATTATTTAGATTATTGATTCGCACCCGATCATATTTTTTTCCTAACAACATTGCAACTGATTTTTGTGGATTGAGTGAGAGGCAATGATTTCTGGATAGCTCAAATAGGTGGTCCAAATCAAAATTGAGTGCAGATATCGCTTGTTCAGTTTCGTCGGGATAAAAAGAAATATAAACTTGGGTATCATCTGCATAAAAATGATGGGAGGATGACAAAAATATTTTTTCAAAATTTGAAATGTATAGGGTGAAAAGTAGTGGACCTAATATAGATCCTTGTGGCACTCCAGAAGAAGTCATTAGATAACTTGACAAATCATTATTATATTTCACCGCCTGTAATCTGTGCCTGAGATAGTCATTCACAAGCATCAATGCATTTTGAGAGAGACCTACATATTTTAGTAATGATGACATAAGCTGATGATTAAGAGTGTCGAATGCCTTGCTATAGTCCAGAAGAACTAGCAGAGTTAGTTTTCCCATTTCATTTGCTCGCAAGATATCATCAGTAATATTTAGTAAAGCAGAGCAACAACTGTGGCTTTTTTTGAAGCCAGATTGATTTTTAGGAATTATTTTATTATCTTTGAAAAAAGTGGTCAGCTGAGTTTCCATGGCTTTTTCCAATACTTTAGACATCACTGGTAAAACACTAATTGGTCTGATCTCATTAAATGAAGTTGGTTTCGATACTTTGGCTAAAGGTATCACTTTAGCTTTCTTCCATGAACCTGGGAAAATTGAATTTATCAAACAGAAGTTTATAACATGAGTTAAAAACGGTAAAATATAAGGCAGACATAGCTGTAGACTCAATATATTGATTTCATCGAGACCGGACGCTTTACTTTTTATGGCAGATACAATATTCAAAACATCACACTCGGAAACAGTGTGAAAATTGAATTGTGTACGAATATGTTCATGAGCATTATGTTCATAAAACGATAAAATATTTTGATCAGGTATCATAGTAGGAACTGAAGTAATAAAATGTCTGTTTATTTCATTTACATTGCAAAGATTTTCTGGCAAAGAATTATTTTTCTTAGCAATTATATCGAGAGATTTTACTGTAGCCCACACTTTTTTACAGTCGGTTGTGTTGAATTTGGAATGGAAGTATGCTTTTTTTTCATTTTTAACTGCAACATTTATTATGTTTCTAAAACTTTTATAAACTTGCCAGTCGTTAGCACTTCGTGTTTTTTTATATTGGCTCAAAGCTCTATCTCTATCTTTCATCATAGTACGTAGATTATGAGTCAGCCAAGGCGCGTATTTTTTTGTTACCCTAACCGTCCGATATGGGGCATGTAATTCTAAGAGCGTGATGATGTTTTTATTGATGAAATCAATTTTGCCATTAGCATCACTTACATCATATATATTTTTCCAAGGTATTGATTGGAGATCAGATTGAAATTGAGTATAATTTAAATTTTTGAAGTCCCTTGAAGTGATTAGTTTTGTATCCGTTTTTCGAACTAAAATGCTCTCATACAATATTTGCAAAGGAACCCGTTTGAAATAGCACGTGTTGCTGTAGAGCAAACCAATTTCCCAGGATCGAGAGTAACTGCATGTCGAAGAATTAAGAATTCGGTCTTGAAAAATTGCGTAGCAGCAAAAAAAATTAAACTTACCGATGAGCATAAACAGGCAAGAATACTTTTTTCCTTAAATAATCTTCTACGGGAAGATTGGAATAGAGTGGTATTTACAGACGAAAAGGTTTTTCAGTCTACATTTAATGGTCATATTAGAGTATATCGACCCCGAAACACTAGATTCCATGGACAAGACAGACTTAGCAGTAGTTGACAACCAAATAGACCTTGGAGTCACAATAACGGGCGACCTAACTTGGTCACTTCAAGTAACTCGAGCAGTGAAGAAGGCCAACTCAAAATTAAATCTACTGAAGAGAGCCTTTTATAATCCATCCCCAGAGCTAATGAATACACTCTTCAAAGTTTACGTAAGACCTCTCATCGAATTCGCGGTTACGGTTTGGTCACCGTGGTTAGTCAGGGATATCAAGCTTATGGAAGGGGTCCAGAGAAGAGCCACAAAAACACCATCCAGTATATCTTACTTAAGATACGAAGATCGCCTCACCAGGATGCAACTCACCACTCATCAAACAAGGAGAGTACGAGGAGATTTAATAGAAGTGTACAAAATTGTGACTAGTGCGCGAAATGTGGACTTATCATCGTTGTACGAACTAAATGAAGATCCACGCTTGAGGGGTCATATTTTTAAATTAAAACGTGAAAGGTTCCATAAGTGCGTGCGTGAATATACATTATTCAATCGTTCATTTGCAATATGGAACAGTTTACCTGACAACATTGTGAGGTCGACGTCACTAAACGCTTTCAAAAATGCAATAGATAATTACCTATCTGAGAATAATAATTCATTTTAACGTTAGGATCATTAGTCATAAATCTTGTGTTTTAGTAATATATCTATACATATTTCACAAATCTAGAAAAATGACATACTGAATTTAATTAGCTTACTTAATATACATAATTTACTGAATTTACAAATGTACTTGTAAAAAAGAGTTTATAAGATTATATCTTCAACTCTTAACAATTTCCAAATAAATAAATAAATAAATAAATTTGATGAACAGTTTGTAAATAACTACTACAGATCTGGACGATTTTCAGTGAATGTTTGGGCATGGTTGAGTATTCACGGATTTGGAGTTTGTTGGACGATTGACAACCGGTTCAATGCAGTGAACTATAAGAATATTTTAGAAAATATAATGTTACCTAGTGTCTCAGAACATTTTCCTGATGGCAATTTTATTTTCCAACATGACAATTTTCCAGTGCATACTGCTGGCATTGTCAGAGAGTGACTGGAAAATAATAATATGGAGACAATGTTATGGCCTGCGAAGAGCCCCGACCTCAATATTGTAGAAAATGTGTGGGGTCTGATGACAAAAAAACTGTATGATATCAACTTCCACCCGAAAAGTAAAGATCAACTCAGCAATGCGATAGAATAGATCTGGGATGAACTAAGCGAAGATCCGGAATTAACGTCGATACCTCGTCGATTCAAATCAAATCAAATCAAACTGTACTTTATTGTCGAAGATAGAATCTCATTGACAAAGTGTTGATATCCTAAGAAATATCCTAAGAAAATTGAACTACAAAATTTTGAGGTACTAGACCATTTGGTGATTTCACAATATGTGATAAAGAAGTAAAGTTATATACGTATATTACATTCACATACACAATATGAATATTGTCATACAACACAAAAAAGGCAATAAAGCATTATAAGTAAAACTGTACCCACTTCATAAACATTCACATTATACAATTCACGTCAGAACATGTAATTATACAAAACGTCAAAAATTTAAAATGTTACACACCGTTCAAATAATTATAAGTACTAAAATACAACATAAAAAATAAAGATGAAAAGAAAAATTTCTGTCAGAATAGAATTCTTCTACAGAATAGTAGGCTTTAGATAACAGAAGCTCTTTTACGGACTTTCTGAATATAGTTGAACGTGTTTTGCCTTTAATCCCAATTGGTAAATGATTAAACTTTTTTTTTCCATTATATATAAAAGATCTCTCAATTTTCGATGATATTGGGATCGGTAAACTTATATTGAGCTTATTTCTTGTATTTCGTCGAGGTGAACTGAAAATTCCGCTATTGTATTTTTTTTTTGCATCAAGCAAACCATTTCTAAGATAAGTATGGAGGGCAAGGTCAAGATTCTATGTCTTATGAATAAAGGTCGACAGGACTCCCTGAACCCAGCTCTACACATATTTCTAACTCCTTTTTTTTGTAGTACAAACACCCTATCAAACAAGAATTGGGAGCACGTTCCCCAGAAACAGATACCGTAACGCAAATGGGAATCAATGAGAGCGAAGTACACATTTTTTGCTACAGTAGTGCCCAATTCATATGCTGCTACTCTGACTGCAAAGCATCCTGATGAGATTTTTTTACATAGAATATTTATGTGACATTCAAAATCCAGATGTTTGTCTATTTGTAATCCCAAAAACTTAGCTGACATTTTGTTCTCTATTAATTGAGAGCCCAAGTAAGTATCCATTATGGAGCCTTTGAGGGTGATGATGCTAGTTTTTGAGATATTAAATGATAATCGGTTTGCATCACACCAGTCCTTGATTTTTCTAATATCATTGCTGATCAGTTCTTGCAGTTCCCTTTCCATCTTGCTATGCCAAAATAATGTCGTGTCATCTGCGAATTGTGTTATTTTTGCATCAATATCAATGCTGGCTAGGTCGTTAATATATATCAAAAAGAGAATAGGCCCTAAAACCGAACCTTGAGGAACTCCACAAGTAATTTTCTGTAGTCGGGATGCGTTACCTGGTAGTGTAACTTTTTGAGTACGGTCCGATAAGTAAGATCTGAACCATCTTAACGATACATCCCTAAAGCCATATACTTCTAGTTTTTGTAGAAGAATTTCATGATCCACGTAATCAAAGGCTTTAGAAAGATCGCAAAAAACTGCTGCTGCCATTTCACGATTATTTAAATGAAGATATGCGTTTTCCAATAGATGAAACATCGCATCTTCCGTGTTTTTTGAACTTTGAAACCCAAACTGACAGCAATTTATAATGTTATGCTTATTCAAAAACATCATAATTCTTTTTTTTATCAGCTTTTCTATGATTTTGGCAAGTGTAGCGAAATAGGTCTAAAGTTGGCATGGTTGTTGTTGTCGCCTCCTTTGTGCAAGGGAATTACCACGGCTGTTTTTAAACATGTTGGGAATATTCCTGTTATGAAACTTGCGTTTATCGCTTCCACCAAAGCAGTAAGGGCGGAGTTTGGCAAGTTGGTGAATACTTTTATGCTCATGTCATCCCAGCCCGCTGAATTTGTCTTTTTAATTTCCTTAAGAATTTCTTTAATTTCTGCAACATCTGTAGGCATAAAGAAAAACGTCTCTGAAAGTGAGTTTTCCTTAAGGAATCTCAGAGGATGAATATTGGAACTTATGTCTTTGGATAAATTATGTGCCACTGTGCAATAATAGTTATTAATATAATCAGATTTTAGGTCGGTTTTCGTAGGAGCGGTGTTGTCTTTGCCCTGAGGTCATTGATTATTGACCAGCATTCTTTTTGTTTGTTTGCAGACCTTTCCATTTTTTGCTTATAAAAAAGTTGTTTAGCAGTCCTTATAGTTCTTCTATAAATATTTCTGTATCTATTGTATAGGGAGTTGAAAGCATCATTATTACCTGAGTGTTTCCTAATTAAGTGTAGGGATCGTAGATTTACTGCTGATACTTTAATACCTTTCGTGATCCATGGTTTTTTAACTCTAGTTTTCATTTTGCGATGAAGAAATGCAGTATTGAAAGTATTACACAGAGTTTTATGAAACCTACTCAATGGGTCGTCATTGGGATTATGTAAATCATTCCAGTTAGTATCATTGCAAAGATCTAAAAACGTACCATATTTTTTTTTACTGTATATTCTTCTAAAGAGCTTCTTTGGACTTGATAATTTATGATCTACTTGGAAGTTAAATAAAACAGACTCATGATCAGAGAGCCCAGCACTGACAACTTTACAGCTGATTTTTTGGGTATTTGAACATACATAGTCCAGAGTAGTACTTGAGTATTTAGAAATACGTGTAGAAGAATCCACATGCATTGTGAGATCGAAAGTGGTCAGCATGTTCACTAATGAAGTTATACAATTGGATGGGGCTATGACAAAATATTGAGATATTTTCATGTTTAAATACATTTTCTATTTCAAATGTGATCACGAGTCAAATAGTAAGATGTAGATTTCATTGAAAATATGAAAAGGATGTTCTTAAAGTCAGTTGTGGAATCATTTGCGACTGAAAGTTGGAATTTAGTTGCTATTTTCCATCGTACAAGATAACCTCTCTTGGAAGGGATTCATGTTTTAAAGAGAAATATTCTCAGTTGAAAATTGAATCAATACATGACTCCTCTGGAAATGGAAAAAACCATACGATAAAATTGAAGTTACTTTTTTGTAATATCTAACAGAAAACAACTACTTCCCCGGCTAAAGCCACGCTGGACATTGAACTACATCTGATAGATATTGAGAAAGACCCTATATAATTCAGATAGTTGATTATTTATTAAATTTCCAGTTTCCATTGGAGATTCTTATCTATAAATGAGATAAGGAAGAATGTTATTCAGAAGTATCACTCACAGTTTTCTGTTAGATATTACAAAAAAGTGACTTCAATTTTATCGTACTGTTTTTTTCCATTTCCAGAGGAGTCATGTATTGATTCAATTTTCAACTGAGAATGTTTCTCTTTAAAAAAGTGAGATGTAGTTTCACAAACTCAGTGAAATAAACAAATATATTTAAAATTTGCCATTTCAATGAAGGACCACAGGAGTTATTTTGTAGTCAAAACCTTGTACAACACTTTTTTGAACTTTGGAAAATGGAAGGTAAGTTTACACAGCACAATCGCTGTACAACACTCCATTGAACCGAACTGTACAATTTCCCCATACCAGAACTTGTTCCGACTAAAAGGTATTCACTCAGAATTAGAAATATTTATCAATATATTTTTTATATCAAGTGCTGCGAATTTTGAAGAGTATGCACGTGAAATCGGAGAAAATCAATATCAAAGAATTATTTTATCTCTACTATGCTCGATTCATGTTCTGAATGAATGAATGGATGTATGGATGGATGTATGGACGGGCGAACGGACGGACGGACGTACGGTAGGGCGAACGGACGGACAGACGGTAGGACGAACGGACGGACGGACGGACAGACGGACGGACGGACGGACGGACGGACGGACGGACGGACGGACGGACGGACGGACGGACGGACGGACGGACGGATGGATGAATGAAAGAATGAATGAATGAAAGAATGAATGAATGAACGAATGAATGAATGAATGAATGAATGAATGAATGAATGAATGAATGAATGAATGAATGAATGAATGAATGAATGAATGAATGAATGAATGAATGAAAGAATGAATGAATGAATGAATGAATTAATGAATTAATGAATTAATGAATTAATGAATTAATGAATTAATGAATCAATGAATTAATGAATTAATGAATTAATGAATTAATGAATTAATGAATTAATGAATTAATGAATTAATGAATTAATGAATTAATGAATTAATGAATTAATGAATTAATGAATTAATGAATTAATGAATTAATGAAATAATGAATTAATGAATTAATGAATTAATGAATTAATGAATTAATGAATTAATGAATTAATGAATTGATGAATTGATGAATTAATGAATTAATGAATTGATGAATTGATGAATTGATGAATTAATGAATTAATGAATTAATGAATTAATGAATTAATGAATTAATGAATTAATGAATTATTGAATTAATGAATTAATGAATTAATGAATTAATGAATTAATGAATTAATGAATTAATGAATTAATGAATTAATGAATTAATGAATTAATGAATTAATGAATTAATGAATTAATGAATTAATGAATTAATGAATTAATGAATTAATGAATTAATGAATTAATGAATTAATGAATTAATGAATTAATGAATTAATGAATTAATGAATTAATGAATTAATGAATTAATGAATTAATGAATTAATGAATTAATGAATTAATGAATTAATGAATTAATGAATTAATGAATCAATGAATCAATGAATCAATGAATCAATGAATTAATGAATTAATGAATTAACGAATTAATGAATTAATGAATAAAATAATGAGTGAATGAATGAATGAATGAATAAAATAATGAGTGAATTAATAAATGAATAAATGATTATTTAATGATATAGTAATGTTTTTCAGCTGACTTGGCGAACATTGACCCAATGTATCAGTATTCTTTGGTCTGGTTTATCAATCTTTTCAAGTCAGCCATCGACAACACTGATAAAGTCGAGGATGTTGCTATGAGGTTGGATGATCTACAGAAATTTTTCACATATTCACTCTACGTGAATATTTGTAGGAGCTTGTTCGAAAAGGTAAGTTTACCAATTTTAATTGAATAATGATTATAATAATCAAGGGAGGTATTTATAATTTGAATAAAATTGTCCAGTCGGCCCATGTCTCCGAAGCTCCAACACATTCGGGGATGGCGCACATGCCTCATCATGTACCCGAATAACCACTACCAAAACTATGGGGTACTGCACTAGGTTTCAAATTCTTCTATTGTCGTTTTCACATGAATCTTCATGTGATTTCAATTTTCTCACTCAAATGTTCTGCTGGGGTCTCTTCTTAAAGACAATAACCAAAAATCATGCCTTTTTTGTCAAACTAAAATAATATTTAAGCTATTTTCTAGATATAGGTACATAAAAAATTTCATTATCTACCAAAAATACTTTATTTCTGGTATTTTTCCTTTACGTCCACACTACACTAAACAGTTCATTGTTTATGTATAGGAAGAAACGGCTTTATTAGAAATTGTCTTTAAAGGAACAACATTAGGTAATGCAAATTCACGAATGATGAAAGAATAACCTGAAATTCTAAAAACCGTCTCTGATCTCTCACAAGAGTGACAGTTCTTAGTGACAAGTCTTCGTGTTGATGAAAAAGCACTGTTGCACGGCCATTATAATTACAGTAGCGTAGGGTACATTATTGTTTTAGATAAGTTCATTTCGCGCCAAAAAATTCGGAGTGATCTAAATCCAAAAGGTTTTTTTCGGTTTTAAAAAGTCCTAAATGCGCTGTTAATTTCTCTCTTTCGAATGACATGTGTTTTATTGCCTCATAACAAAAAACTCTGAATTGGAACACCAAATTATTTTCAAACTTGGCAACGATGTACTCAAACTACGCTGATGACGAGCATGCGCACATCGTAAACGGGTCGCATACGGGGCATGAATTGATTTGAGTTTCGGTCCAGAATTGATTTGAGTTTCAGGACAATATCTTTGATATTTGTGTGTTTTTCTGAAATTAATTCAAAGTTATGAAATATTTCAGAGTAGGCCACTAAGGGAAAAAACGCGCCGGAAACTCTACCTCTTGGGAGGTGTGGAAAAGAGTTTAAATATTAAATATAATGTATTGATTTTTGTCACATACTGAGTGAACAATAATCATTAGATATATGATGTGAAAAGACTCATCATTATTACGCTATCAATTCGTGTAGTTGATATAGTCTTGTGCTCTTGAAAATTATCTCAATTTTTCGAAGCGATAAAATATAAATAGGCCACATAGTTTAGGAGCATGAACGGTAAAAACGAGGTAGGTAATTCGTCAATAATTTTCAATATCACGAAAGTAATATTCAAATATCCTTCTAGGAAAACACCTAGTATGCTAAGATCGAATGTTAGACTGTCCTTATTGCAAAAAATTCTACCTGGCAATATCGGTTTCAATTCAAAGTACAAGTACAAGAAAAAAATCAATTTCCGTGAGGTTATAAAAGTATATATTTTTTCAAGCTTTACAATGTTTTCTGAATCCATCAAAAACTATAGTCATAGAAAAAAGCTGAAAATTATACAGCTTCTAAATAACAATATTTTGAATAGAATAATGAACAAAAAATACAAACCTAACGATCATAATTCCAAAATACAGAGTGATGAAAAATAATGTGGTTTTCCGATATTTTCGTGTGGTTAACATTGGTTTTGGAAACACTAACACCCTGTATGCTCTAGTTTCCACAATGACATATCTTCAAAAACTGGAATGAATACAATTTATCAACTCAAACATACAAGGAGGGAAAGAAAACTCAAGCGAAATTGATTACGGTATACCACAGCATTCGTGAAACGCCTTGCATGATTGAGACATGGGATGATATTACATGAAGCGACAACAAAATAAGCTGTGATAATTTTTATCTTACAAGTGTTTCCAAACCATATAGCATCAATATTTCGAAATTAGAAAAATCGCAAGAGTATGAATTGTAATCACCCTGTAGCGGTAAAGAGTTCTTGAGTTTTTTTTTTGTGGGGGATAGTTGCCAATGGATATTTTTAAAATACTGCAATCAAAAAATTCAAATATATTGATTTTCTCTAGAGATACAAGATGGGGAAAAGTCGTCATTTCCTAACTTTAACACCCTGTATTTCGAAAACTAGTCATTGGATCGAGTTGGGCCCAGACATATTTCATAGGGAGATTGGCTCCTCCAAAATACCAAAAATTTGGAACATTTGACACAACGCCATTTTATATAGCATAAAGTGCGGGGTCCTTTATATCTAACAAAATACAACAATCAAATAAGATGTTCAAAATGCCATCCACTAGTTTCTTGACAATAAGTAACTCTACGGACACATTCCTCTTGCACATTGCGAATAACTTCTGGAGTAATTCTGCTTAGTTCGATCCTTATTCGATTTTTCAACTCATGTATATTTTGCTGCCCGTCTTCATAGACCTTCGATTTCAAATGTTGTAAGATCTGGAGATCTTGGAGGCTATTCTATCGGATTAGCAGAATTACTCCGCAATGTGCAAGAGGACTATGTCCGTAGATTTGCAGATTTTCTAGATACTGGTGGATGGCATTTTGAACATCTTATTCAACTGTTGTATTTTGTTGGATATAAAGTTATTCTCTTACTGAAATGAAATATTAATTTTTGTCCACTCTGTACAAACAAGCCAAATTAATAATCATGATTGAATGTAGTATTGGAAGATATTTGAGATGAAGAATCACAAGATTCCTATTTCAATTGAAAAAAAATTACCGATAACGTCACCACGAGAAAACCAGTGACAAAACCTCTTTAGAAAATACATTCATAAATCGTCATTCAAAGAAAACATTGATATGAAATATTTTTTCAAAATAAAGACATTTTCAACCATACTAAATTAATTACCAACTAGATATTTCTCATTTTTATATTATTTATACAATTCATGATAATAAATATTTTTTCAAATTTACTTTGAATCTCATTTTACCATTGGATTTCAAAGATTTTGGAAGTTCATTGTAATGCATTATTTCTTCAAGTATATGAACAGAAATTATCAAATCATAGAAAAAAATATATACATAATACGCCATTTCAATCCACTCGCTTCAACTGTAACTATATGAAATGTTCTGTATCGAGAAACGACTAGTCACAATGTTAATCTTGTATTTCAGGATAAGCTGCTGTATTCGCTGTTGCTGACGATAAACCTGATGAAAAGTAGAAATGAGGTCGATTCAGCGGAATGGATGTTTCTGTTGACAGGTGGCGTCGGATTAGATAATCCGAATGTCAATCCCGCCGAATGGCTTGTTCCGAAGTCCTGGGATGAACTCTGCCGACTGGACGATTTGCCGGCTTTCAAGTAATTTTGCCTTTCATTTATCTATCCATTGATGTGCCTGAAGTTATTTCCATCCCAATTATTGTTGATGAACACTTACAGAATCGATTGTTATTGACCTAGCTTTTGGAATATGTCGATACTACGTGATACCGATATTATTTATTTATTAATTTATTTATTAAATGAATACCTTCCAGTCAGAACAAGTTCTGGTATAAGGAAGTTGTACATATAATAATAATAAAAATGATTAACAATAATTGCATCTTGCAATTGAAACAAATATATCATAAGTCACTGATAAACAGAATCAACATATACAATAAAGATAAAACCATAAAAAAGTCTTAAATTGGTGAACAAAGATTGATCAATAGCGGCAGGATATCAATTCCCTAAGGAAATAATATATTTTTCACAGATGTTTTGAATTTGAAAAAAATTCTGCAATTTGTTACATCATAAGGTAATTTGTTAAACTCATCTTGAGCAGCGTGAGTGAATTTTTTTTGGCCAACTGTAAAGGTAGCAGAATCGAGGTGAAACAAGTTATATTGTCTGGTCAGAGTTTCTCATCAAAATTAAATTTAATTTTAATTTTTTATTATAGTATTGAATGCAATTTTTAAGGTATTTATTTTATACAATTCATCTAAAGAAAATTTGTCTGTAATTGCAAATAGTTTATTAGTTGGTATGTCAAATGGGAGACGATACAGTACTTTCCTATGCTGATATTTTCTTAAAATTATTTTTGGAACAAGATGTTCATGAAATGTAGGTAAAACGACTTAGTATGTGAGAATATAGAATCATATTTATAATTTTTGCATCAAGTTTAGACCTTTACTTCATTTGTTCAGTTCTTTTCAATAATTTATTTTTGATCTTGAGGTTGAGGGAAATATTGTTTGTTTTTTTGCTGGAAAATTGTATACTCAGTTTTATCAGTATTTATCGATAAAAGGTTACAATGAAGCCATTTTTCAATTTTTTTCAAGTCTTCATTAATAGTGTTTTCTAGAAAGAGAGAGTTTTTGTTTTTCGTCTGCGTATATGGTATAACTTCCTGCTAACCCAATTTTAAAACATTTTGAATATATAATAGATATAAGATGGGTCCCAAAACAGATCCTTGTGGAACACCCGTATCTATTGGTAGTCTAATAGACATACAGCCGTATGCATAGTCAATTCCAGCGACTCGCCAGAGTTTCGCCGCTCGCTACACAAGATCTATAATGCACAGTCGAGCTCCAAAAAAGTGGTACATCGCCAGCGTTTCGCCAAAATGTGACTCATCGCGTAGTTGTCACTTTTTTGGAGCTCGACTGTGCATTATAATCCTTGTGTAGCGAACGGCGAAACTCCGGCGAGTCGCTGGCGATTGCTATGCTGTCAGAGTTGTTACATTTGGTACTGATTCTCCTATTTCCAAAATAGGATTCCAAAAGATTTTTCACTGAACACCTTAATCCCATCGTTTCCAAGTTTTCCAAAAGTATTTTGTGGTTAACTGTATCAAATGCCTTCTTAAGGTCTATGAAAACAGCTACCACATAGTTTCCAGTATCAAGTCCATTTTGAATTGCTTGCATTACTTGTAGTACTGCCGCTTGTGTGCCACTATTTTCTTGGAAACCAAACTGATTTCTATCAAAGCCATATCTTTTTTTATAGAATCAACAATACCTCTTTTCAGAATGTTTTCAAAAATTTTAGAAAATATGCTCAATAAGACTATTGGTCTATAATTTGATGGATCTTCAGCATCTCCACTTTTGTATATAGCTTTTAGTAAAGCATGTTTCAATTCAAGGGGAAAAATACCCAAGGTAAAATATTTATTGATTAATTTTGTTAACGGTTGAGCCAGAATATTTTTTAATTCAAATAAGTCTTTGGTCAATAAACCTTCAGAATCAGAATTTTTTTTTTAAGGTGTAGATTATTTCAATAATTTCACTTTAATCAGTTGGAAACAAAAGCATTGTTCAGTCGTTATATTTTGGAAAGAAATTAGGATATGGAAGGTTATGGTAATATGATTTTATTTCATTTGCTATATTCTCTCCAGTACTCGAAAAATGTTTGCTCATAATATTGGCTATATCAGTAAAAATGCCACCATTGATTTTTATTGATTAAATCTCTTTCTTATTTTTGAATTTTGATGTACCTCTGAGATAATAATTGATACCCAAGTAGCACACCTATATTGGTAAAATATTGATACAATATTGTGAACATATTGGCGAAATATTTGAAATGCAATATTGGCGAGAAAAAAAATGTGAACATTCGGCGATATTGGTCCAATATTACTTGAATAATATTGGCGAAATATTCTTGAACTAATATTGGCCTCAAAATGTTCGGCGATATTGGTACAATATAGCTGATACAATATTCTGACAATATTGGCACAATATTCAAAAGTAAAATGTGAACATTTTGCGATATTGGTCGAATATTGTTTGAATATTTTAGAAATAGTTTTGGTGGAATATTCTTGAAGCAATAATGGCCTCAAAATATTTATCGATATCGGTACAATATTTTTTATCGATATTGGTAGAATATTTATCGATATTGGTACAATATTTATCGATATTGTTACAATATCATTTGAATATATTGGTGGATGTCAATATACCTTGGTAAATTATTAAATGTCCTTTAGTTGATGAAGGTGACACCAGAGTCTGCCTTTTGATCGCCATAACCGCTGAGTGAGCTTTCTTAAAAACAAGCTAAGGGAAGTATTTAATATACTTTCGTAGGTTTTAGAAGACGTTCTATATGTAGAGCCACCTAGCGGATTTTTATCCAAGTTTGATCATGATATAATTTCAATATGTTTCATTGAATATTCGGCCAATATTCAAATTTCATCTCAATCTAGATGTTGGAAACAATATAAAGACAATATTGTTTTAACGATATCGATAAATATTATTGAACCAATATTGACCCAATATTAATTAATAAGTTTTGTTGAATTTTGGCGAAATGATATTCAACCAATGTGTAATCACACTTGGAGATACAATATAGTTTTTATTTCCAGAATCGATATTAGGGGAATATTGGGATTGCGATATTTATTCTAGATGTTAAAAACGATGTGAAGACAATATTGTTTTATTGATATTGGTAAATATCGTTCAACCATTATTGACTCAATATGAGTTATTACAATTTCTCAAATAAAGTGGAAATGATATTCAACCAATATTCTAACAAACTTGAAAATACAATATAGTTTTTTTCCCCTATAATCGATATGACTGGAATATTTGGATTGCAATATTAATTCTAGATGTGGAAAACAATATATAACCAATATTGTATTATCGATATTGGTAGAAATTATTCAACCAATATTGACCCAATATTTCGTGTGATAATCTACATTAAAAACTAGTTCAACCAATATTCCACCAATAGTATTAATATAATATTGTTTTTTGAATATTCACCCATATTGGACCAATATTGATTTTTCATTTACAATATATCTATATTGGCCCAATATGGAACCAAGATTCAGCCGATATGATGTGCTACCTGGGTAGTATCCCAAAATTTCTTCTGATTGCCTTCAGAAGCTTCAAATTTCTTACTAACATGTTAAGCTGTTGCTCTTTTCATTTCTCTGTATCCTATAGTCATGTTTTGTTTATATCTTTTGAATTTTGTATTTTGAATGTTCATTTCTCGAATAATACTATCATTGACCCAGTCGTTCTTTTCACGTGTTCTCATATATAGTTTCACTGGTTTTTAGCTTTTAAAATGATCTCTTTTAAATCCTGAAAATTTTCACAATGGGTTAGAATTAATTCATTGGAAATAACTTTTTCACATTTACAGTAATCCGTTTTGATTATTTCACGTTTCTTGAATTGTTTTAAAGTAATATCTGATTTTTTAATGCAGGTGTACATTATTCTATGATCAGAAATTGAAGTACTTTCTAGTATTATTTCAAAATTAAAATGATGGCAATTAGTTGAAATATGATCAAGAATACTGAAAGAGTTGTTTTGATTTCTTGTATAATAATTTGGGTCTATCGAGTTTACAATTTGGATTGCTTTCAATTAAACTCACGTAATTCAAGATATCATTTTTGTCTGACAGTAAATTTATATTGACATCTATTACAATGAGTTTTTTATTTATTTCCATGATTTTATCTACATGTATCTTAAAAATTCTTCTTAATTTGAATTAGGTGGTCTATATAGAGAAATAATTTTTAATTTTGATCGAAATTGAGAAATTTCTATTGTATGTTTTATGTATTTATTTATCCCAAGAAACATTTGACGACAATTTGTACAATTATAAAAAAAGGAATGATCTGTGAAATATGAGTAAATAAGTCAAACCAATCAGAAAGAAACAAGAGCAAAAGCAAAGGTGAAATATTGTTATATTATGGAAAATCATCTGTAGGGTATACATTTTTTAAGTTCATTTTTGAATTTAGTTTCTGTCTCAATGTCTTTTATTGCCTGTGGTATTTTATTGTAAATCTCAATTCCCTCTTAAAAAAATAGACGTTTTTCCAAAGTTTGATTTGAAACGTAATGCGTTTATTTTATTTTTTTTATTTTATGGTAATGGACATTCGAAATATGATCAAAAGTAAGATTCGAATGTTTTTTTCCTGTATCAACACAGTGGAAGAAAATTGAAATTTTAAATTCATATAATGAACGAAGATTTAGTAAGTTATTAATAATAATAATAATCTTTATTGTCCCCAAGAAACATAAATGTTTATAATAGGGACCTAAATCTATAACTAATACAATAAACAACAAAATTTCAAGTTGAAAATGTTTGCATCAGTTTTTTTTTCAAGTATCATTGTAATAAGTACTTCTTTAAATGAAATTTGAAACGATCTTTTTGTACGATATTTTTTAAATTATTGGGTATATTATTGAATATCAAAATTCCATTATATAAAATTGATTTTTTCCCAATGTTTGTCTTTATTCTATGCGTGATGAGACTATTTGATTGTCTAGTTTGGTGATTGTGTATGGTATCAGTTGAATTAAATTCCAGAGATGAATGTTTCCTATTATTGATGACAGAATGGATGAATATACATATTTTCAATTTGTACAGAGAATTGATATCCAAAAGATTTTTTGGAGCATATAAATGTGATGTAGATTCAAGGAATGGTAACTTAAAAATACATTTGATACTTTTGTTTTGCAAAGATTTGAGTGGACGCAAGATAGTACAATAGACCTCTCCAAGAGATATGAAGTAACACTGAAATTGGAAAGTAAATACGCTAATATCACACGGGATTTTTTATTTTTTTTTCTGACCGCTAGTTTATCTATAATCAGAAGAAAAGTGGTTTTGTGACGTCACGTTCATCAAAACTAAACTTGGCAACGTTGTTAAAGTTGTGCACCAAATTCTCATTCAAATATAATGTGTCGTATGACAGATGTCATTTTTTAATACCAGATGGGCTCTTTCGTCTGTTTCACGGTGCGATCAATAAGAATAGTTTGTCTCTGTCTAACTCATTTGCCTACCCATTTGATACAAGTGAAGCAGTTCCATCAGATCTAAACTTCAACGAACACTACCTTGATTTATTTTTTGAGGTTAATACAGTGTTGAAAGTTTTGAGAGCTTTTGTTGTTTATGTTCTAAAATTTGTCATTAATTCCTGTATCTCCAGTACCTGTATCCCTGCAATAACTGAACATGTCGAAAAGGTGCTTTGTACCTCGGTAAATTATGCGAACTTCCCTTCACGAAGCCTTGTTCCATATTTTTAATACACAATTACACAAATAAATTCACACCAAATCGTTTATGATAACACGTCACTACATTATTATCGATTTATCAGTTGAATGTTGATTGTTGTTTGAAAGTGGTTGACAATGTTTCACTTTGAGTAAGGTTATTCTGGACTTTCATCGTCTAAAAAAGAACAAAGAAAAATTTAATTCTCTGCAATTTTTAATCACGTTTCAACTTTTAAAATCTAGTCGTTATCAAGTGTTGATTGTTTAATGTAAATAAAATAAACATTAACCTCACATCTTCATATAACTTTTGACAGTTGGGAACTGTCATTACGATTTGCTGTGTTGTCAATGCTAGTTCTTCATCAAAAGGATGGTCTGTTCAGAAAATTTGAAGTTACAAATACAATAAAAAATAGCTAATATGTGGATTTTTATCTATGAGTTGATCAAGTAACAATGTATTGATTATTTCTCAAAGGCTTATATCATGCTAGAAGTTATATTTTTAAGGAGAACGGTATTGCCTGTTTCGGAACGTGGATTATGGTGGGATATATTTCCGATGAACGTGACGTCAGCGGCACACTTTCAAATGTGATATTTTTTTTAAATGAAAGAAAAATAATGGAACTTTTTGTTGAATGGACTTTTCAGGCTAACAACTATCGATTTAAACGAGTTTTGTAATTTATTTTCCGTAAATGTAAAGGTCCATTGGCACTTCCCCATACTGATATTAAATACTGTAATTTTGAATAAATTAAACTGAAGTAAATAATTTTTAGATATTTCAAAGGAATGTAATATCGAATTTTGAACAAAATACCAATTATAGGAGATATTTTTTTTCTAAGATTTTCAATATGGCTTTTCCAAGAAAGGTTTTCATCAATGTATAATCCCAAAAATTTTGTTGTTTCTGAATATTTTATATTTTTTCCATTGAAAGCTAATGAATTTGCAATATGTCTAGATTTTCTTTTTGACAAAAACATGAAGGAAGATTTATCAATATTCAAAGTCATTTTATGATTGTTCAACCAAATCGAAATTATTTTTAAATCAGCTTGAATATTTTCGATTAATTCATTGTCATTTTTCCCAAAATAAATTAATGATTTGTCATCCGCAAATAATTTGAGCTCACCATGCAAACTAAGATTGGATATTGAATTGAAATATATAAGAAATAATAAAGGTCCAAGAATTGAACCTTGTGGTACACCACATGTTATATTCCCCATCAAACTTTGTCCATTCCCCATACAAACATACTGTTTTCTCCCAGATAAATAATTTTGGAACCATTCATGTACATGACCTCTAATCCCGATATTGTTTAATTTACATAATAAAATTTCGTGATCTACCGTGTCGAATGCGTTTGATAGATCCAGTGATACTAAACAACATTGGAAGTTGTTATATTAGGTTTATATAATTTTTTTGAGGGTTCTAAAAAGGAAAATTTGTATATGCATTTTATAGCTTTGTTCTGCAAAGTTTGTAGTGGTTTCATAATAGAAATTTTGGCTGAGCCCCAAACAGAATTGAGGTATTGCAATTTTGAATAAATTGAACTGAAATATATGATGTTTAAATATTTTAGTGGGGTATACTGTCTTATTCGAAATAGTATTCCAATCAAGGGTGAGAGTTGTTTTCTCAGATTGTTGATATGATTGGACCAAGAGAGTGTTGTGTCGATATGTTTATTGACTTTCTAAAATTTTAATCCATATTTCGTAAATAAATTACTTCGCCTCTTTCATCTCGGCAATGATGAATACTAGAAAAGTTTGTAATATTGATCAGTTTCATTTGAATTTAACCAAGTTTCTGTAAGTATCAATATACAGGGTGTTCCAAATTAAGTGGGCACTGTTGCCGACTCTGTTATTATTGATGCTATGAACTCGGTTAAATGGGCAAACTAGTAGCATTTTTAATGGCTTTCTCGTTGCCGAAAACAAACAAAAAAAATTAACAGTCGCGTTTTCAGAATATTTCGTAAAATGTTATTTTTTCAACGGAACAACCTATATTTTTTCATGCATTTCGATTCGTAATAACATTTTCAACAACAAAGCTCATATCACCTTTCTTCCTAAATTGGAAAATGAGCGACTTATGAGGAAATATTTATTTCTTTCACTAGTAAAAAAAATTTATTTGTTTTGGCGAATAAAACCTCATGATTGTCCAAACACCCAATTTTGGTACTTATACGAATGACAATATTTTGTTACTGATAGCAAAATAAGACAGTAAAAAGAAAAAATTGCGCTGGGATGTGAACTCGTAAAACCCGTGATCATCATGTCGCACCACTCAATTGACACCACTGAGCTATGTGGTATTAATGTACAAAACAATAATTTCCATCTTAAAGCCATTCCGCTTGCCACATTTATTTTATGAATCAAAATATGTCTGCTGTAATGATAGCTTTGAAGCCGTTTTTGTACAGAACAGAAAATACTGGAGGGTCATATGAATGTGGTTGGAAAAAATGTGTTTGATTCGATAAAACATAATTATTATGAGTAATCAAGTTGCCTTGAAACTCTGTTCAAATACTATTTGTCAAATATACTCAAGTATATCATGACAATGTCATAAATTATTGTAACTGTCAACTACTGTTCGAATATTTTTCGAAATTCCGTTTTCCCATCAAGAAAAATGTGATATTTTAGAATCCTGTTTGCCAGAAAATTAGTGTAAGAGCACTCCAACACTACAGCAATTCGTTCCCCGATCGTGAATTACCTAATCGGCGTTTTTTTGCTATGCTTCATCGTCGATTCAGGAACAATGAAAAAGTTTTTGAGAAGACGAGAACTAAAAAACGTTTTGTAATATCTGAAGATACAGAAATTGACGTTTTATCCAACTTTGAGGTATATCCAAATAATTCCATCAGAGATTTATCTAGAGAAATAGCTGTTCCACTGTCTGGTATTGAACGAATTCTGAAGGAACATAAGATTTCTCCTTATAAGTTAAGACCAGTGCAAACACTAGAATCTGGTGATCCTGAGAGACGATTGGGGTTTTGTCGGTGGTTTATGAATAACTGCAGAAAAGATCCAAACTTCTATAGAAATATTATATGGAGCGATGAGGCTAATTTTTCAAATCATGGGATGTATAATACAAACAATTTTCATAATTGGAATAGACATAATTCATTTCTAGTCCATCCCCACAATCCGCAAATATGATTTAGTATTATTGTTTGGTGTTGTTTATTTAGAGGCAGTATTATCGGTCCATTTTTCTACCGTGGTTCTTTGAACAGACCCCGTTACATTAATTTATTAACAAGAGTGTTGGAAGAGTTTTTCGAAGATCTTGATCTGGAGGCTAGTCAGATGATCTATTTTCAGCAGGATGGAGCACCAGCACATAATGTCAGTGGCGTAAAAATAATGCTGCGAGGCTGTTTTGGAAACAGATGGATTACTACAATTGGTCCTGTTAAGTGGCCCCCTCGCTCACCAGACATAACACCTCTAGATTTTTATTTTTGGGGATTTCTGAAAAACGAGGTGTACAAAATGAAACATAATAATGTAGATGAACTGAAAAATTATATTGAAACTATAATTAATAGAATTGATGGCCGAACTGTGTTGAATGCCACACGTAGTGTCAATAGAAGGGCCCACATATGTGTTCAAGAAGAAGGCGGTGTTTTGGAACATTTACTCGATATTTTATAGCGCTTTTTCAAATCCGTTTGTTATTAGTGTTTCCTATTAGTATAACTGTCTTATTTTCACCTTTACGAAAAAAAGTTAAATGAGATTTGTTGTTGAGAATGTTATTACGAATAGAAATGCATGAAAAAATATAGGGTGTTCCATTGAAGAAACTATCATTTTATGAAATATTCTGAAAACGCGACTGTCAATTTTTTTTTGTTTTCGTCATCGAAAAGGCCATCAAAAATGCTACTAGTTGGCCCATCCAACCGAATTCGTAGCATCAATAATAACGGAGTTGGCAATGGTGCCGACTTTATTTGGAGCACCCTGTATATGTTTCTTTACATATTGAAAAAGATATTCAATTGTTTGAAAAGTGGATAGATGAGATGAATCTATCAATTTAGAAAAAACTGTTTACATGATTTTCAAACACAAAAATACAGAATGTAAATTCTGAATGTCACGTGAATGAAATCAGGAAATCAATCTTTCCTTTAATTGGAGCAATAAGAAGAATTGATTTTCTTAACACTAAAATACAAAATCTCATTTATAATGCCCATATTGTCTCGCATATTAGATATTTAATAACAATATGGTCATCTTGTAGCAAAAACCAAAAAAGTATAATTTATCGTTTGATGAATAAAGCACTAAAAGTGATTTTTAAAAAACCTTGGGATACACCTTCTTCAGAATTATACAACGATATTAAAACTTTTACATTAGATAATAGTTATTTATGTATCGAGGGCTTAAAGTAGCCGTTTATGGCCTGCGGCGTGGATAATGGCCCGATGGCGTTAGCCGAGGGCTATCACACGCCGAAGGCCTTAAACGCATTTTACGCACGTGATACATACAAAATTTTATGCACTAGCAGTTTTATAGCGCGAATCACAAATACTGACTTGAATTGCAATGGTCTACACGTTTCATACGTTATGCATACAATAATTAAGGGTAACATAATATGAGGAATGTGAAACTATAGTAGCTGAGTGCTATAGTGGATAATCTATTTCAAACAAATAGATCATCACCGAAAAAATTGCCAACGATCATGAACAAATGCTAGAATGATTCTAATTCGTGTTAGGAATTGCATGAAATGATGCGTGAGTATAGACAATTTGAGAATTTTGTCTACTTTACGGTCCGCCGGGCCATAATGCGCCCACGGGCGGTAAAGTGCAATTTTACGCCCGGCGAACCGGGCGGTAAAGTGTACTTTACCGTCCGCTAGTGCATAAACTAATAAAATTTGAAAGAGCTAAATTTGCATATAAACTAACAAATAATATACAAAAAAGTAATAGCCATTTAAAAGAAAATCGAAATTGCATGATTATAAAATCAGAAATGCAAATAACTTCCATTCAAATAACATTCATTCAAATAAAGGCAAGAACAATCCTATATCTAGTTGTATAGAAACTTACAACAAATTATCAGATGATGTAAAAAAAAATCAAAGTCCATAAATATTTTCTTGAAAAAACTGAAAGAAAATCTGCTATCATACTGATGTTCGTCAATCTATAAATATCCAAAATTGTTAAATTTGTTATTTTTTTATTAGTTTAGAAAATTCTGAATCTCATTTATATTAATTAGTATTCAATGTATTATCTTCCTTATACCAGAACTTGTTCTGAATGGAAAATGTATTTTCAATAATTAAATAAATAAACTTAAATTTGGGAATCATACCTCAGGTTTTTTATTGACAAAAATGTTGTATTAACCAGCAATTCAGGATTTCACAATAGGGAATATGCAAGTGATTTAAATTAACTTGATTTTTTTACCTCATATACTTTATTGTCTTGAAATTACACCTAAACCATTAGTTTATCATATCCATAAAACTTTAATCAAAAAGTGCATAAAAAGCGCGTGGAATTCAAATTTGCGAAACGCATGACCATTGGTCGAAGCGAAGAATTACGTCACATGGCACGTTATGAAATTTATCTGTGTTGATATTCATATTGTGTTAGTCGTCTTTCATAGCAAATTTGTTTTCATTTATATATTTGTAGCATTTTCCATTACATAGTTCGATTTTGGTCTAGTGACAATTGTAAGTTATCAAGAGGAATGACTGAAAGCGGTTTTGTCAAAGCACAATCCGACAATACCTTAACTGATAAGTAGTAATAGTTTATCAAATGATAGTTTTCCTTTTGTAATTTAGGTGAGGTAGGTATATACAAAACATTTATGCATACAAAACTTACTTCTGATCAATTCACTTCATGTTAACTATTGAAATACAATGTACTCACACTGAAATGATCTTCACAACAATGGAAATGTGAAATTGGAGATACTACGCCTCTTCTCATAACTTTACACCATTTTTTACGTATTTTCGCATCTCTTGGAATAGAAAAAAAAATACTTTACTTGGTGTAATTATAATTGTGTTTCGGCATTCCGGTACTAGACAATACCTATAAAATGGTTTTTTAGCATTTCCATTATCGTAATAGCGATTAAAACTGCAAATCTCTAACCTAATTAATAACTGTCAATAGTGTCAATGGCCATAACTATAGAAAGGCTTGTTCATTGAAGACTGCTGTGGTTGATCGAGATCACTTTCACATATGTTCATCTCTCTCTAACATTTGTACTGCATTTGTCTTACTCTTTTGTAAAATATCAACTTCAAGCAAGTAGAGCAATCAACGAACGACAATGAAGAAGAACAACACTGATAGCGCCATGTGACGTCATCCACAGCGCGCGAAAATGGAGGCGTTCAAATAGGTCAATATCAATATCAATATCAATATCAATATCAATATCAATATCAATATCAATATCAATATCAATATCAATATCAATATCAATATCAATATCAATATCAATATCAATATCAATATCAATATCAATATCAATATCAATATCAATATCAATATCAAATATTATTTTAAAAATTAATTCCAAGACTTTCAACCGTATTTATATTTTTTACTATGTTGTAACGAAGTAAAAAATTGATTGAACAAATAAAAAAAATTATGCAAATTCCCTATTACTATACAGTGCCATACACCATAAACGACAATATAACTTGTTGTGAATAAGTACTAAACATTCTTAATATATTTCATGCTAAAGTCATGATAATTATAAATATTAATTGAATACACAGTCCGCAGAGAGCCATTTATACTTTTCGGCTTCTTTTTGTTTTTTTGCTATATTATTCATATTATAATTTTTCTCTATTGCATAAATAAACATTATTATTATATTATTATTATACTTATAGATAAAGCTTCATTTTTTCGATTTCTGTAATGGGGTGTGAAGCTGGAAATAATAAATGAACTTTTTGTTTTGCAGGGGTATTGTTCAACATTTCACGACCCACGTGAAACTATGGAAGGAAATTTTCGATTCCGGAGAGCCACAAGATTGCCCGCTACCTCCGCCTTGGGACAAGAAACTGAATGACTTGCAGAAATTACTTTTGTTGAGGTGTCTACGATTCGATAAAGCCATACCAGCAGTTCAGAATTTTGTTACAGGTAGGGAATGAATGAAATTATTGATAATAAACGAAACTACAGTAACTCTCACCATTATTTCTCCTAACTGAAATATAGAACTTAGAGTAGTTTAGTGTCTGCAAATCAATGTAAAAACTCATTTTTCGGCTGCCTATGAAATGTTTCACGACTGCCGATGAAAATTATGTAAAAATTCCATTAAGGCCTCATGTGTTTTTTTTATTTGTAGTTTATAGTAGCATCGACATATCTGGTCATTATCCACCATGTGTTCTGGGTAGGCCTTGTAACTAACTCTATACGCCACGTCAGTAGCAACACTGTTGATACAGTTTTAGTAGGCCGAAATATTTTTTGAAATTTCATTTATTCAATTAAAAATTTGATTTGTGGAGGAAATTTCACCCTCCACAGCATTGTTAACGCAGTGACCTGAGCGATTTGTTTTAAAAGAAAAAATATGTCGATCAGCACATGAAAAGATTCAATCAAGAGAAAGCTTGATAACAAAGCACACAACTGCAGGAGGAGGAAATACTTGAAATGAAAGCTTGGCGAGGGTCTCTGGTGTCATTCCTTGGCGAGAGACAGAGAAGACTATTTTTATTTATTTTATTTATTGAAAATACAGTTTCCATACAGAACAAGTTCTGGTATAAGGAAGATAATACATTGAATACTAATGAATATAAATGAGTTTCAGAATTTTCTAAACTAATGAAAAAATAACAAATTTAACAATTTTGGATATTTATAGATTGTTGAACATCAGTATGATAGCAGATTTTCTTTGAGTTTTTTCAAGAAAATATTTATGGACTTTGATTTGATCTGATAATTTGTTGTAAGTTTCTATATATAACTAGATATAGGATTGTTATAACTTTACTACTGTTCTGTAGTTCGTTTTATCGAATAAAAATACTTTCTTTCCAAAAATGATGTCTGTATATTTTCTGTTTACAATTTCCCCTGTTCAACTTTTTTCTTTTTTAGAATGTCAAGAAAAACTTCAAATCAAAATACATATACAAGGAAAATAAAATCAAAGAACAATAACATAATTAAATCTTCCTTAACATTCTGCCTCCTGGTGAAGACTTCTTCACTTCTTCTGTTCCCTGTTCACATCCAACTTACAAAGTTTTGCAACAGGTCGTCGATAGGTACCAAGTTGAGTTTTCACATCTACAACTCTAACAGTGCCATCTCGTCCAGGGTATGTAGTTTCAATTTTTCCCAAAGGCCAGGTATTACGTGGAAGAGAATTATCTACAATGAGAACTATATCTCCGACTTTAAATTGTTCCACTTTTTTATGCCACTTTGCTCTTTTATCCAATTCAGGCCTATACTCTTTTATCCATCTTTTCCAGAAATGTTCTGCTAGGACCTGAACTGCCTTCCATTGTTTTCTCAAATCAATATCTGATCAAGAAGTGATTAGGGGTAAGGCTCTCTGGTGCATTGGGATCTTCTGTCGTATATGTTAACGGTCTTGAATTCATCATATGTTCAATTTCAACTAAGGCTGTCTGCAATACTTCATCCCGTGGGTACTTTTCTTTCAGAATCACCTGAAGACTCCTCCGAACGGATCTGATCAACCTTTCCCAACAGCCGCCCATATGAGATGCTATGGGAGGATTAAAATGCCAGTTTATTCTTCTCATATCAAGGACATCTCATGTTAAATCTTGCTTCTATCCAAATTTTCTACAAGTTTCGAAAGCTCCCTATCTGCTCCATGGAAATTAGTTCCGTTGTCTGAATAAATATCTGTCACTGAACCTCGCCTTGCAATCAATCTTTTGATGGCCATTAGGACTGATGATGTATCCAAAGACCAGGCAACTCGTGGTCATACAATTGAAAATGACACCGTATTTTTTTTTCGTGTCTTCTACCTACAGTCACATAAAAAGGTCCAAAGTAGCCCACTCCAGTTTTTGTGAATGGTTTCATAAAAGTAACCAATCTAGCGTCGGGTATCATCCCCATTTCTGGTGCAACAGGTCGTGCTCTTTTATTTTTACAAAACTGGCAATCTCTCCATACTTTTTTCACCGAATTCCTCAATCTAGGAATCCAGAACTTCTGCCTTATTTCATTAATAACGTATTCATATCCATTGTGACGAGACTTCTAATGATAATGGTTTATCAATAATTTTGTAAACTGGTGTCTTGCATCCAAAATAATGAGATCCAGTTTCAATTCCTCGTTATATACTCCCCCAGGAATTCTTCCTTTCATGCATAAAATCTCATTTTCCAAATACGGTGATAGTTTGTAGATTTTGTTTTCTTTTTTGATTTGTTTTCCATTTTTCACAACTGCTATCTCTTCTGCGTAGAATCTGTTTTGTACCTCTTGATACCAAAGTTTTTCAGCATTTTTTATTTCTGACACTGGGAGATTATTTTTGTTTTTTTCTTGATTTCTGCAGTTTCTAATGAACCTCCATATCCAAGCAGTTGTTCTAACCAGCATCTCATAGGAAGAAAATCTTTCAATTTCTGGTAGAAATGCTGGAGTCTGATAGTGATGAACAAAAAAACTTTTTTCAATTCCAAATTTTCTTCACCAATATCCATATCTACTCCTTTCTCATTCGGCCAAAATTCTGCTGATTCATGTAGAAAGTTCGGACTATAAAACCATCTCCGTGAAATGTTCACCTCTTTGTTCATTCTAGTAGCCACATCAGCAACATTTTCCTTCGTTGTAATCCAATGCCAGCTATTTTTGTCAGTCAAATCCCGTATCTCTCCAACTCGATAAATTACGCTTTATTGGTTTTTGGTACAAGATGACCATATTGTTATTAAATATATATAATATGCGAGACAATATGGGCATTATAAATGAGATTTTGTATTGTAATGTTTAGAAAATCAATTCTTCTTATTGCTCCAATTAAAGGGACGATTGATTTCCTAATTTTATTCACGTGACATTCAAAATTTAAATTCTTATTAATCATCAGGCCTAAATATTTATGTTCCTCAACTTCATTTAATATTTTATTATTGTTGATAGCTTTTTCCATGACTGATTGCAAGTATTTTCTAGAGCAAAATCTAATAGGGGTAAAAATGATGACATACTTAATAATAATAATTATCTTCGTATGTCAGTTTTGTCTATTCCACGGAGTGTCATTAGCTGCCTATACTAACATGTCATAATAAAATAAGATGTTATTTACAGTTATCTAGAAATCGTAAATTGTTTATAGAATTTCCTTATAGCAACGGGGTGAATAACGCTTGTTTTGTGACAATATTTGGAAATTAGTGGAAATATTTAAAAATTATTTCACCAGAGTAAGAAATATCACGTGAAGCGGCAAAAGTAGGTGCAAAAACTGAATACTCCTGCTGATATAGTGACAAATTCGAATTTATCAACTACAGTTAGCAACAATAAAGAAGCTGCTTGCAACAACTCAAATTGCGTCATAAATATTTCAATTAATGAAAATCAAAAATACATATTTTTGTTCGTTCATCTTTAAAAATAACCGTTTCTTAACAATATGTGGTTTTCAGATAGATATAATGAAAAATATCGTTCATTGCACGTCCATAATAGTAATTTACGTAACAAGTCCGGAAAATACTTGGACGAGTAGACCAAATTCTAGGACTTCGAGTTATCAAAATTCTAACTTTCCAAACGGTGTCCAGGGGGGTGGCTGTGATTCAAAATTTGAATATTTCGAACATTTTATTTCTTATTTGTTTTATATACTGAAATTCGAACAGAAGATAGGTACCAACAAAAACATTCTAATTCTTGTATTTATTTATATTTATATCATTAAAATTCGAGCTATTCCTGGACTAGGCCGGGAAGTGCTTCTTTCCCAAAGAAAAAGTGTCCGGGAAGTGAACAAATGGTTGCCGAAAAATGCTTTTTCCGGGCTTGCACGACTTCCTAATGAAATTTTCTATTGCATTATGGTTCTTGTAACAATTATTTTCATTGAAGTTTGTAGATAATAATAATAATGAAGGACATAGTGATACGCGAACAAACTTTTATAATTCTGTCAAAAGGCGGAATTCAACTTCTGATCTCATCTTGTAAATGACCAAACCAACTCTTCGTTGTGTATTTTCAGCACACGTCGGCAAAAAATACATCGAACCGCCTCCATTCGATCTGACGTCATCGTACGCAGATTCCCACTGTTGCATCCCGCTCATCTTCATCCTAACTCCTGGTGCCGACCCGACGGCTGTTCTTCTCAAGTTTGCGGACGATCAAGGCTTCGGCGCCGCCCGGCTTTATCCTCTGTCTTTGGGCCAGGGACAGGGTCCCATAGCTGTCAAATTGATTGACGAAGGCGTCAAGAATGGCACTTGGGTGGTCCTGCAGAATTGTCATCTGGCGAAGAGTTTCATGCCTACATTAGAAAGAGTGAGTTGAATGTACAGAGTTAGTCAAATGTATTAACCCGCCCATTTTTCTCAGTTAATATGAGGGTTATCAAAAAATGATCAAATGAAAGTTGGAGGGTATTTCACTCTGCACCTTTTCATAATTTCAAATGTTTTTTTAGATATGCCATTGGTGAAGAAGTGACGTTATCGAAAAAAAAAATTAAATGGAACTATGTCATGTTTGGTATCACTAGATAGCTTGTATTTTTCTCATTTTAGTAGTACCAATATTATTCAAATTTTCTCGATAGGTACAGTGTGTTTCTCATATGCTTATTTTTCGAAAAACATTACTAGTTATTTTTCTATACGAAAATGTCAATAGAAAGTTTTGTTCCAGAATAATTGAAAGGCCTTAATCCTGAATTTTTCCTATATAGAAATTAGAAGGTAGGATAAAAAAACAGAAATAGTCATTAGTTTCATTAGTTAGAAAATAGTATTACTATTTTTTTAATGAAAAGGACAACATTAGTCCTGGAAACTAATTTTTTATTTGAACCCATGATCTGAGATAAAAAATGTAAGCGGACAATCAAGGAATACCCGCGAAATACACGAAATATTCAGGAACCACTATTGACTCCCACCTAAAATGGGACCAACATGTTAAAGAGGTAGCAAAGAAGTTGAGATATATGCTATACAAATTCGCTCTATGCTGGATCCGACTTACCTGAAAGTTATATATTATTCTCAAGTAGAATCTCGCTTACAGTACTCTATTCTGAGTTGTGGAGAAATTCTTCAGACACATCTGAAAAAATTAGAAATACTGCAGAAAAAAATTCTCAAAATAATGTATGGTAAAAAATATACTTGTTCCACAAAATCCCTCTTTGCCGAGGCGAAAGTACATAATATTAGACAACTCTATTTGTTCAACGTTGCCAAATATATGTATAAGAACAAGGGACGTCTCAAAAATATAGAACACCAATACTCCACTAGATATCTAAATAGAGAAAATGTTCAGATAATTTTAGCAAAGAAACCAGCAGGACAGCTATGTTTCACTTATATAGCACCAAGATTTTACAATTTTCTACCAAATAAGTACAACACATATTTATATACACTGAAATCATTCAACCTCAACAATTTGTATTTAATATTGAACCCGATCCAATAGAACACTTGATAGGGGCTTATTTTTTTCTCATATTCACTTCAAATACACTAGCCAGGTAATTAAATGATTGTATAACCCATGAACAAACCAGAAATGGTTTAAATGGGCGACTCATATGTTTATTCATTCAGTCACATAAATTCATATTAAAGTTATATTTGAATATTTAGATTTGTATATATATATACATATATTATATAAATAAGGATGGATTTAGCGAGGGGCAATATATGAAAATATAAGTAGAAAAATTATTGGGTACAACCCTCAAAATGTTCTGCAACCGTATACACGTGTTTCGAACTTAAGCTCTCATCAGTACGGTAAAATCAAGTGCGAAGATGTACAACACTTGGATGTAAAAATAGAAACAAAGGAAGTCAACAACAGGAAGCCAACCACACATTTGTGGCATCGGTTAGAAGACATTGTACTCACAAGGCTACAATAACGTCGCCACGGAGGCAGCTATAGCTACCAGCGTGACAATCCTACCCAGGAAAATACAAATAAGGTTGGATTTAGCGGGGGGCAATATATGAAAATATAAGTAGAAAAGTTATTGGGTACAACCCTCAAAATGTTCTGATGTGTGGTTGGCTTCCGTTTTTTCTATTTTTACATCCAAGTGTTGTACATCTTCGCACTTGATTTTACCGTACTAATGAGAGCTTCAGCTCAAAACACGTGTCTATGGTTGCAGAACATTTTGAGGGTTGTACCCAATAATTTTTCTACTTATATATATTATATTATATAACAATATTATAATTTGTAGGGAATGATCCTGTATGATGCATTGCTAGAGAAATGTGTTAGTTTATTTAATTCGTAATAAACATTATAGTTACTTGAGAGAAACTAAGATTATTTAATAGTAGATATTCACTCTGTTACAAATGGCGCATTCAGAAAAAACTACCGAAACTCCTAACGAGATTCTGCAGATCAATTATGTTGAAGACGAAAGAACTGGAGACAGTCAAGAAAAAATTTCATTTGGAAAGTCAGAATTGGATAATCTTATGTCAAAATGGATGTCAATTGGTAATCAAAGATTTGAACCTATGACAATAAGTTTTTTTTTTCTGGAAATAATGAAGACCCTAATACTTGGATGAATTCCTATGAGTTCCTGTGTTTATCAAACAAATGGCTCTGCGATGCTGAAAAATTATACCATTTAAAAGGGAATCTGCAGGGTATTGCTCAAAAGTGGTATGAAGAAAAAATGCAAAGCGGTGATGTAGGTAGATTTACCTGGACAGAATGGAAAATAAGTTTCATAAAAACATTCGATGAAAATATTATTATAAAATGGGAAAAGGCTCTATCATTTCGCTTCACTCATGGACGAATTCTTGAATATTATTTTGAAAAGCAAAGGTTACTACATTGGGCCGACAAAAACTTGTGTGAAACATCTACTGTTGCATTGATCATTTTGGGTCTTCCAAATTATATTCAGACTCAGTTGTGTAATAAAATCATAACAACTGAGGATGAGTTACAACAAGCTATTAAATGTTTGAAAATTGAAAATCAACCACAAAATCATTACGTAGGAAGATGGCAATCAGAAAATAGAGGACAAACAGTAAATAGACGACAACCAGAAAATAAACGAAAACCAGACATAGGAAGGGAATTCAGAAACGAGTATGTCAATAGAAACGGAGGAATGGAAGGAGACCTAGTATCTGGGAGTAATAGTTCACATACCCACAATTCTTCTTATAATTATTGTAATATAGAACAAGAAATAAATGATGAAATGTATATAAGTTATTCAAATTATGCTAACTCGGTTGGAGAAGATTTTGAAAATATAAAATTGAATATTATATCAGTGAAAGCTCTTTATGATACTGGATCAGATATTGATTTGATAAATGAAAATTTGATGACAACATTTGGCTGGCCAACACTTGACTGATATATAACTATAAAGAGCTTAGGTGGGATCACAAAATGTTTTCAAACATGTGTTGTCAACATAGAAATTGAAGAAAAATCTACAAAAATAACACCTGCAATAGTTAAGAATTTACCGTTTGATTTGATAGTGGGAAAACGTACTTTAAAGAGGCTGAATATTTCCAAAAGAAATTTTACGAAGAATAATGTATATAGGAAGATTGATGAAGAATACGTATCTAAAAATTTTCCAAATATTGTTAAATATCAAGATACAAAACTATCAACATATGAAGTGGATTTTGGTTTGAAAAGAAATTCCCAAATTGTTAGATTGAAACCCTATAGATTAGTATAGATTGACACCCAGCAAGAAAATATGGATCAGCAATGGATCAGCAGAAGAAATTATTAAAAAAGGTATAAGAAAGTCACATTCCCCGTATGCTTCTCCGTGTGTTTTAAAGACAAAAAATGATGGAACTTTTAGATTGTGCGTCGATTATAGAAAAATAAATGAAGAAACTGAATTAGATTCATTCCCTTTTCCAATGGTTGATGATATTGTAGAAAAATTTGGCGGTTGTAAATACTTCACAAAAATTGACTTAAAGGATGGTTTTTGGAACATTAGTATTTCTGAAAAAACCAGACACTTTTCTGCTTTTATAACGGAAGAAGGGCATTTTGAATTTAATCGATTACCGTTTGGATGGAAGAACTCTAGTGCAAAATTTCAATGTGTGATGCAGGATATTCTTGGAGACTTACTGAATAAAAATACAGTGGTATTTATCGATGATATGTGTGGAGGCTATACATATGAAGAATGTGAATATCTTTCTGAAAAAAATTTTAAGAAATTAAATGAAAACAATATGAAAATCAATCTGAAAAAATGTTTGTTTTGTGTTCCAAAAGTCATTTTTCTTGGAAGAGAAATAGATGGAGATGTGAAGAAGATGAAAAGTGAAATAGTTGAGAAAGTAAAGAACATGAAGAGACCTTACAATCTGAAGTCGTTGCAATGCTTCACTGGGCGAGCAAATCACTTTTAAAGAAATTTTATTAAAGATTATGGAAAAATTGTCCGCCCTTCAGATGATTTGAAATGTAAAAATAAACCATTCATTTGGACTGATGATTGTGAAAACGCTTTCAAAAAGTTGATAAGATCTATAACATCTGAACCAATTCTTCGTATTGCAGACCCAAGGTTGAACTATGAATTATCAACTGACTCCTCTTATTATGGTTGTGGTGCAACACTTTATCAGAGAGACATTACAAAAAGTAAAAATCACCAGCTGAGAGTTATTTCATATTATTCCTATACTTTTTCCAAAAGAGAACAAAATTATTTTGTTACTGAGAAGGAATGCCTAGCGGTAGTAAAAGCTGTAACATTTTTCAGAACCCATCTGGAAGGTAAACAATTCAAGGTTGATGTAGTAAAGTAAAACAGAAACACGAACATTTTCCATTTTCAAATATGAAATAAATGTATCTGCCATTTTGCTTATACAACCGTTCTTTATAGGTCTGCGAAAACTTAACACCGGATTCAACTCACCCAGATTTTCGATTATGGTTAACCTCCTACCCCGCTGACCATTTCCCTGTTTTGGTTCTGCAAAATGGAGTCAAAATGACAAACGAGCCGCCTAAGGGACTGAAAAATAACATTATGAGGTTTGTTGTGTATATCTAACATACAGTGAGGAACTGAAGTAACGGATAAATTTATTTTATACGTTATTATTAGTGCAAATGAAATGACCTGAAACTGGTCAATTTTTATATATGAAACTACACTTTCTCAATAATATTATTCACCTGTTCCTTTATCCCCTAGGGGTAATAGCTACCCCTATAAGGATTTCAAATGAAAAGGGGTAGCGTGTGATACCGCGTTTACAAGGACTTCCATTTCTCTATTCATCAATATAGCACTTTTTGATTTTAGGACGTTGGTAACAAGAAAAATCAAATCAATTTTTTTTGTTTAATTATTAACGACGTCTAGCGAACTAAAATAAATTTCAAATACGTCTGATACGTTGCGGCGTGTCGCAGTGGTAAGAGCGTCCGACTCTAAGCCAAAGATCCGGAGTTCGAGCCCTAATTAAATTTAATTTAACCGTTTAAATCATTAAAATCTCGTGGCTGGACCGGGGTGAGTCCTGCACGATTCACTGTTGCGTTCCAATTAACAGTGCTGCTCCTGAGGTGGCTTATGGAGTAAGTAACAAGGTCTAACTAGAACACATGGCTACTGAACATAGCAGTCGATGCCAAAATACCGAAGAAAAAAAATACGTCTGATATTTTTGTGACATTTAAATGTCACAAAAAGGTTCGATTTTACTTTTCTGGCTAAAGATAACTAATAGACTAGTCAATCGTGACAGGTATTTGACTCGAGGGCTTTTTGTTTGTATGAAATAAAATTACTTTTTACTTGAGTATTGAAGTCCAAAAATCAAAAAGTGCTAAAGTGTAGTTTCATATTAAAAATTCACCTGTTTCAGGACTTTTCATTTGCATTCATAATTACGTAGAAAATTAATTTATCCGTTACTTGAGGACCTCACTGTATATTTTATAACAGTATGGACATCTTGTGATAGACACCAAAAAGGTATAATTTATCGTTTGATGAATAAAACAATCTGAGTTATTTAAAACAAAAAACATTGGAAACACCTTCTTAAGAGTTATACAAGGATACTAATAATATTACTTCAGATAAACTTATTTAACAACTTTTCATACCATATAGAAAAAATCAAAGTCAATAAATATTATTTTGAAAAAACTCAATCAAAATTCCATACATCATACACCATACTGATGTTAATCAATCTATAAATATGCAAAGTTGTTAAATTTCTTATTTATTATTCATTTTGTAATTTTTTAAACTTATGTTTATACTTAATGTCTCCTTCAAGAACAAACAGAACTTGTTCTGTTTGGAAGTTGTATTCTCAACAAATGAATGAATAAATAAATATCTCTAAATTCTTGATTTTAATTTTTGTTTGAAGAATATTAATATCAACTTTGATTTTTGAAATTGGAATTTTGGATCATCAGTTTTAGTAAGAAAATTCAGAAAGCCATATTATTTTAGTTTCATTAATAACACATTTCAATTCCAGATCTTACCTGAGTGACCCTATTTGTGATCCAGAATGGTACGAAAACTGCAAACAGTCCGCGGTGTTCAAAAAACTTCTTTACGGCTTGTGCTTCTTCCACGCGTCTGTACAAGAAAGGCGGAAGTTTGGTCCTCTGGGTTGGAACATTCCTTACGAATTCAACGAAACTGATTTGAGGATCAGTGTTATGCAACTGCAGATGTTCCTGAATGAGTACGAGGTAGGCTGCTTCAGAATAGCCATTTTGAGTTAACCAATACCTAAGAATTATACAGGGTGGCCCATCGAAAACTGACATGGTGGTTTTGGGTGAAAATATCGTAAATGTGAAAAACCGCTCAGACAAGTCGAGATATTACGGAAGCGTAGAAGGGCCACAAAGAATAAAATAAATTATTTCGCCTAATTCCGACTTTGCAACTTTGCAACTCGGAATTAGTATAATTCTGACTTTGCAACTCGGAATTAGTATAATTCTGACTTTACAACTCGGAATTAGCTTAATTCCGACTTCACAACTCGGAATTAGTTTAATTCCGACTTTGCAACTCGGAATTAGTATAATTACGACTTCACAACTCGGAATTAGAGTAATTTCGACTTAACAATTCTGAATTAGTGTAATCATTGCGATTCCACGAGTTGCCATTGGAGTTATGTGAAAATGTAAACTTGAACCTTCCAGCAAGAACTTTGAAGATTTAATACAGCGGGTGGTTGGGCCTAAGATACATGAAAAAATATACCAATTTTAGATATGCTATTAATGTAGTTGAACGCTAGGCGGTAACACTAAGATTTTTGGAAACTATAGATTCTACTCATACCTTGATGCACCAGTCCACCCGACATAATGCATATTTATTTTCTAACATCATCAACAACACCTAGGAGTACGCAAGAACATACCTACTGGAGGAGTTTTTGTTTTTTATTTGTTTTTCAATCAGGTACTCACAGCACCGACAATGTTGCCAGCAATGACAACAAAACAGAAACCCTTTGATGTTTAACGCCTTCCACGGAGCTTCCAACAGGACCGCGAAAAGTTGCTGCAACACAACATGTTTTGTTGATAAAAAGTTTCAGACTTGTTGTTGAATTTTTGAAGAAAATGTTTGTTGGTTTGATGTGGACACAACATAAGAGATGAAAATGTGTCTTCCCTTTTTTTTAATGGATGGATTGAATTTGTTTTTAAATTATTGAAAAACATTGAGTTTATGTTTTTTTGTGTTTTTGGTTTGATGTGGACACGGCGAGTTGGAAACGTGTATTTTTCCTTTCTTTTTATTGGAAATAGGAACGCAAAAAGTTGCTGCAACCGAAACAACACGTTTTGTTGATGAATAGTTTCAGATTTATTCTTAAATTGTTGAAAAACATTGATTTGATGTTTTGTTTCTGTATTGTTGGTGTGGACCCAGCATGAGAATTGTTAAAAATTGTTGAAATTGTTATTTCCGTCAACCGTTTGCACCCCTACGTGCAACCCTCGAAAGTCTTCGAGATACTTGTGTGAGCTAGGGAAGACGCAGCCCTTACCTTTTAACGTGTGATGCCATGCACGAGACCGATGACCATGCGAGGCTTTGAACCCTCGACCCTTCGCTACAAAGGCGAACGTTCTACCAGCACGGCCACCACGGCCCAATTGAACACGTATTCTTTCCATTTTTTTATGGAAACGTATATATTAATGAAATAAAAATGTGTCAGATTGACAAAATGAAACAATGTAATGATCAATAAAAAAAGTTTCGCTAAATAAAACTAGCACCTTTCTTACGATTTTCTCTCAATGAAGTGTGCTAATTTTTTCCATTAAAAATTCTTAACAAGTGCGGATAGTTATACTTTCCCGCACGCTACTGCCGATGCCCAAACGACGCGAAGCGGAGTTTGGCAAGTAGTGGCGTGCAGAAAAGATATATTTTCTAATAATATTAAGTAATAACTGTATACACAAATACATATAAACTGACGAGTTTGAACGTTAGGGATCATACTTATTCCGAGTTGTAAAGTCGGAATTAGGATAATTCCGAGTAGTGAAGTCGGAATTAGGCTAATTCCGAGTTGTGAAGTCGGAATTATACTAATTCCGAGTTGTAAAGTCGGAATTAGGCTAATTCCGGGTTGTGAAGTCGGAATTATACTAATTTCGAGTTGTGAAGTCGGAATTAGGCTAATTCCGAGTTGTGAAGTCGGAATTATACTAATTCCGAGTTGTAAAGTCAGAATTAGTATAATTCCGAATTGTGAAGTCGGAATTATACTAATTCCGAGTTTTAAAGTCGGAATTAGGCTAATTCCGAGTTGTGAAGTCGGAATTAAATATTTTTTATTTTATGTGTCCCTTCTACGCTTTCGTTAGACATAGTTTGAAAGCCCCTTCAATTCTGTTAACAACGGTGTACAGTTTTTTCAGTTGAAATGTACAGTTTGTGATTTTTTTGTTTTAATGAACCTGTATGATATTTCAGAGCTAAAACTTGTTGTACGTCACTGCTCGAAGGTTGAAATTTTCGATGGGCCACCGTGTATAATTATTGATAAACGAAATATTGATTCAAATATTGAGATCATTCTAGGAAGTGAGAAGAGTTGAATTCATAATGTGCTCTATTGCCAGAAAAGATTATTAACCTATAAACAGACATTTCCTCAGCAGCGGGACTCTGTCATATTGTCATATTGAATTCCACTTATCGACTGAATTCCATTTGACTGGTAGTCTGTGTACACAAATTATCGCCTAAACTCGACTATCACGGTAGACAGAAAGCAAGACGAAGAGACATGTGGTGTTGTCAAATATATTTTTTTCAATTTCTAAAGTAAATAATAAACAGTATTGAATAATGAGGGTATGGAGTGAACACCGCAAATAATACTCGATAAAGTGGAAAAACCCGAATTAATAGTAGTAATTTGTAGTAGTAGTAATTTGACTGGAATAGAGGGCAAACCCCAAGGTCACGCTCTGTGGCAATATATGAGCTACAAGCTATAAGGTTTTGAAGAAAAATCTGTCAAAAAATGGAGAAGGCTAAGTATTCAGAAAAGTACAATAATAGTGCAGAGCCTTAATAGACCTAGTGTTTATTCATACTCACTTCTTAATTTGAATTTAGGTACCTTTTACAGTAGTAGATTGAAAGTCAAAAACTAAGACAAAAGCTGCAAAATTGCAGAAAGATCAGCTAAAGATAGGAGGTGGAAAGCTTACCCACTGTTCTGACAAAGTATTCACAATAGCAATGGTTACCTCTTCTATGGCCCTCGATACATATTGCTGAGCTATAAAAAGAGCATGGCTTCTACCTATTACTCTTTGATATGTGCCTGTTGCATAAGAACTTAGGACACTAAAAAATTTAACTTTTGGGGGTATAGCCATAGGGTTATTCAACTGATTCATCTGAGGCAGGATACTGTTAATCATATATATATATATATATATATATATATATATATATATAGGTGAAAATAGAGTATATTCCGTTTTAATTCCGAGAGTTCTAACCTTTGACAGCTGTTTCGTGCTAACGCACTCATCAGAAAGGATTTATGGAGCTCTCGAAATCAAAACGAATCCACTCAAGATATATATATATATATATATATATATATATATATATATATATATATATATATATATAGTCATATCCTAAAGAGTTTTTTAAGAGGCCATGAGCGCGATCATATTTGGAGCGTTTTTAGGGTAAAAGAGTCAATTAATAACTCGAAAACGGTTCGTCGTATCGATTCCAAACAAGGACAGGATTCTAGAGGACGTTCAATTCTAGGCTCGTGCTGTAATAGAAATAGAAATTTCAATCCACTTTTTCACAAAAAATATCTCAAAAATGTCCCAAAAATGCAGTTTTTTGGGTAGATCAACAAATAATTTCTAGAGAATATTACAGCATGTAGATAGATCAACGTTTTACCTTCCATTTGATACCATACTCATTTCGATTGGATGAAGATTGCTTAAAATTTTGATAGAAGAGAAATACCATTGCAGCTACCTCGATTATCTGTGGAAAACATCGTGAGGTGCTGTCGCAGATATAGGTGAATATAATAGATCGTCCTCTAGAAGCCTGTCCTTGTTTGAAATCGTTACGACGAACCGTTTTCGAGTTATCGACTCTTTTGCCAAAAAAAACCGTCGCAAATATGATCGCGCTCATATGGCTTCTTAAACCTCGTATTTTCTATTAAAAATGGATCTGATGCTTCTCTCATGAGTCTTCTGACAATATTTTCTTTTTCCATCAGAGCTAATAAATTCAATCCGTTCATAGGCAACAATGATATCACAATTTATTCAGGATGAATTAAAAAGCACATGAAACTACTAGCTGTTAAAAATAAAAATGCGTGACAATGACAGTAATTTTGGATACATGAATATGAAATGTCACTAGAATATCACCAAATTTTGGCAAATGCTTTCAAATCGGATACCTAGTACGTTGCCGAACAAACCCGATGTGCAGGCGACTGAAGCACAGAGTGCCAAATAATGTGACTCGCTTGCGATAGTAGTAATCGACTGTAGAAAACGAGGGGTAAAATTATTTATGACACAGAGTCCCACTGCAGCTTATATTTCTCTACCGGAATTCATTTCTAAAAACAACATCAATCCTCATCAATAGGATTTTTCCTTGTTAGCCCCAAGAAAAAAAAACTACTGATTGTGAAATACTGTTCACTTGAAAACCAAACGGATTGTTTCAGAAAGCATAGTTTCAGTGAATCATCTTCTTGAAGAACTGCCTATGCGGCAGAGTCTTCGATCATTTTCTCGATCAATTTTTTCATTCCATGAAATGTTTTTAGTTCAATTCGTTCACAAATTTCATCTAACGATCTGGTCTAGGAGAAATACTTTGGAACGATGGTCATTAAATATCCATTATACAATATCGAATCGTCGAAATGGAACTGAATCTATGTTTTTCAAATAATACCCGAGTAGATGCGTTTCTGTAATTTTAGTTTTCCTTTCCAAAATCTCATGAACGGGATTTTCAAAAAAATAACATCGAAATATTTGCCGAGGGCATGGCTACTGAAACCTTTAGCATCACTTTCAAAGCACAAGTAGTTGCCGAACCATCCATCCATTGTTGAGTGTCATAGAATTGTTCTGGTTTCAAGAAATACTAGCCTGGGACATCAGGATCATGCGCGGTTGGAAAAAAGTCAAGGAATATCCTAAAGTGATTTCTCACTTTAGGAAAATTCTATCAGTTGAATTCATCACTGCTAATTTTGGTTTTTATTAATTTCAATATACATTTAAACAACATTCCAATACCCAAGCAGCAGCGACTGACTTTATCTATTCTATGAGTAGTATTCATGAAACCTATGATACAATTCTATTAGACATTTTGAATAGTCTGGGTAAATGCATTGAATGAATATATTCGAATAGTGTGCACTTATGCGTAAAATAGGATATGAAATAACCAGTTTCCGCATGAGTTGTACACTATACTTCGACGACTGACCTGACAAACAAAATCCTATTACGAGAATTTTCTATAACTATATGCGTGACTTTCATTATACCACCACCATATGGGCTCCGGGACGACTTAGCAAATAAAGGTGGAGCATTATGGATATTTATCATGTGTATTTTGATATATTGAAATCATCATCAAACCAACAACGCCTTTGCCTAAAAATAAAATTTACCGTAGTCAAAGAAATAAAAATACCACTAACACACTTGATGAACGAAATGCTGAAGGAAGGCATCTGTCCTTCTGAATTCAAAATAGCTGTAGTCAAACCAATTTATAAAAAAGGTAAACATGGAATGCAAAATTATAGACCCATTTCCTTGATATCGGTGTTTGCTAAAATTTTTGAAAAACTGGAAAATTTTCTAGAAAGAAAGCAACTACTCTCAAATCGTCAATTTGGCTTTAGGAAGGGCAAATCAACACAATATGCTATATTACATTTGACTACAAAAATATACGAGGCAATGGATAAATGTAAACCCTATGTGTCTTTCTCGACATGTCAAAAGCTTATGACACTGTCACATACAATTACTTGATGCGATGGAAAATATGGGAATTCGCGGTACCCTGCATAAACTTATGAAAAGCTACCTAGAAAATAGGAAACAATATGTAGAAATAAAAACAAAGAGAAGTGACGAAAAAGTTGTCGAATATGGAGTCCCACAAGGAACAGTGCTAGGACCTATACTGTTCATGATTTATATCAATAATATTCTCACTATGAGTACCACTGGAGATATAATTGGTTATGCAGCCGACACTGCCTTATTTTATCATGATGATAACTGGGGTGATCGGAAAATAAAAGCAGAAAATTACTTATCTCAAATTTTGTCTTTATTTAATCATAAATTATTAACGATTAATACAGATAAAACCAATTTTATTCCATTTACATCATATAAAAGTGATCTTATCTTCCATGGCTCTTGAATATTAAAAATAGTAACATATCAATTGAATCAAATACTTGGGTGTAACAATAGATAACCATCTCAGACGGGACACACATATTAATAACGTGAAAAAAACTATACGGAGCTTTTCATACAGATTCAAATGTTACAAAAAAATATTAGACACACACTATCTGAAAATGATATACTCTGCACTTGTTGAATCTAGACTACAATATGGAATTCTAGAATGGGGTGGAGCAGCTATCATTCATTTAATAAAACTGGAAAATTTACAAAAATGCCTTCTCAAAATCATTCTCGGTAAAGACCCCACTCATTCTAGTGAATCTCTTTATGCTGAATCTGAAGTCCTGAGTACTCGTCATAAATGGACCCTCCCACGACATATGAGAGAACACTGTAATTAAAAAGTGTATACGCTAATATCACTCGGGAATTTTTATTTATTTTTTTCTGACCGCTAGTTTCTCTATAATCAGAAGAAAAGTGGTTTCGTGACGTCACGTTCATCAAAACTAGAGTTGGCAACGTTGTAAAAGTTGTGCACCGTGAAACCTCAAATTCTCATTTGAATATAATGTGTCGTATGACAGTTGTCATTTGATACCAGATGGGTTCGTTCGTCTGTTTCACGGAGCATCAATAAGAATCGCTTGTCTCTGTTTAACTCGTTTGCCTACTTTCATATTTATTAAAAGTAGAGCAAGTCCATCAAATATGTATGCTGAAAACGAACAGGCCCTACTTGATTTCTTTTTTGAGGTTAATGCGGTGTTCAAAGCTTTGAAATGTTTTTGTTGTTTGTGCTCTAAATTTTTTTCCTAATTCCTGTAATTGTATCCCTGCAATAACTGTGAATATGTCGAAAAGGTGCTTCGTACCTGGTTGTCTGAACACCAGTGAATATTTTAATAAACAATTTTTTATGCTCCTAAATACCTATGAAGCGCATTGTAAAATGTGGTTCGAAGCAATGAATAAACCTTGTGTAAAAAGCGGAAATATATTTATTTTTTTGTGAAGAACATTTCCAACTGTATGTTACTGTATTCAAGCAGCGTTCAAGGAACGATTTTAAATTTTAGTTATTGCAAAAGATAAATTCATATTTTTTAAATAAAAAGAGTCAATCATCTCATAATCTACCCTCGGTAAATTATCCGAACTTCCCTTCACGAAGCCTTTCCATATTTTAATAAACAAATAAATTCACACCAGATCGGTCATAATAACACCTCGCTACCGTATTAATGAAATGTATAAGTTAAATATCGAATGTAAAAAAAACAAACATTAACCTCAAATCTCGAGATCCCTTTTGTTGCATGAGAACTGTCAAAATGATTTGCGGTGCTGTCAATGCTCGTTCTTCATCGAAAAGATGGTCCGTTCAGGAAATTTGAAAGTTACAAATACAATAAAAAGTAGCTAATATATGGATTTTTTTGTATGAGTTGATCAAGTGACGAAGTTTCAATTATTTCTCAATGGCTTATACCAAGCTTGAATCTATAATTTTGAAGAGAACGGTATTGAATGTTTCGGAAGATGGATTATGGTGGGGGTTGTTTCCGATGAACGTGACGTCAGCGGCATACTTTCAAATGAGTTATTCTTTCAAAATGAAAAGAATATAGTGGAACTCTTTGTTAAATGGACGTTTCAGACTAGAATCTATCGATATAAAAGAGTTTTGCAATTTATTTTTCTAAAATGTAGAGGTCCATTATTTTCCAATTTGATATTCCACCTCTACTTCCATAAAGCTCTTTTGGAAAACGTGGACCATAGATATACTCCACTAGACAAAAAACTGGGAACTTCGTAAAAATACCATTAGTAACAAAAAAAATTGGACAGAGGAGCTTCACTTACCTTTCTGTCAAAGCGTTCAACTTTCTACCCGAAAAACGGAAAAACGAAGTAAATGAAATAAACTCGCGTAATCTATAAAAAAAGAAATTGAAAAAACTTGTACTTGGCACCTATTTCAAGATCATAGAACGCCTATCTCTGACATGTAAACATTCTCCTAATTTTTTTCTATTAAAGTTGAGTTATACACAAAGAAGATTTAGTTTCAATAATTCACGTACATTTATGCTAGGAAAATCCCACGCGCGGCTTCGGCTTTTGTGGGTTTTCTTTCGTTAAATTGTATAGTGTCATAACAATTGAAAAGGAAAATTTTACACATTTTATTTTTACTATTTTATACTATATGTTACCTTTTTCATTTTCATTTTATTCACGTACACTTGGGCTAGGGAAACCCCATGCGCGGCTTCGGCTTTTGTGGGTTTTCTTTCGGTAAATTGTATAGTGTCATAACAATTGAATAGGAAAATTTCACAGATTTTGTTTTGTTTTTTCTATTTTATGCTACATGTTATCTTTTCTTATTGTTATTTTATTATGAGATTTCAAATCCTATTTTAGCTATAGCTCATTATTTTTCAATATTTTAGATTTCAAGTAATGGTTATTATATTATGTAATTCGACTTTTCTTTAGTTTTAAGTATATACGCTATATTTTATTCACTATTCTAGATTTTTAATGTTTTAATTTTTACTGTTATTTTCTTACCTTTATACTGTCCTTGATTAGGTATTTGTATAAATGTGGAATCATTTTAAGTAATCTGAATTAACCATACCTATACACTGTCATGCCCTACGTACAGATTTTATCTATTGTAGGGTCAACAATTTATTCCCTTCCATATTTTTATTTTTGTATGTTACCTGTATTTATTGTGAATCAAAAGGTGAATAAATTATCAATATTATTATCATTATTTTTATAATATTATTTCATAATTAATTTAACATGGCCATGGACAAGTTACTTACTTATTTGATCATGTTTTCATGAGTAAAATATTTCTATATATTAAATATTAATATCATATCATTAACCATAAATAAATAAATTTGCTATTTCAACTGCAAGAAAAACCCGGAAAAACCTACAGTACCACGCGAGGAGTCACCGAGGCGAAAATGAGCGCATGTAACTAAATGAGAATAAAAATACAACATTAACGCTCATCATCACTTCAATGACCCCTTCATTTCTGCCATCTTCTGCCAGTCCAGCCGCAACACTTGGTGAAAACGTTCCAGTCCATCTGTGACGAGAATGTACATGAAATCATAGAAAAAAATATAACTCAAAAAGTGATTCAGATGGAAACAATAAAAGATATTTGAATTCGAATATGTTCGATTCATGCTTGAATAATAATTATGAGTTTCAGAACCCACCATTATAGAGCTCTTGCAAACTGTAATACACTCTTTCAGACGACAAACATTTTGCGCCCTTTCTAAACCGAAAAAGTGATTTGATACTTTTATTGATTGAAGGAATCATCTTACATCCATTATAATTATTGAATTTTTGATCAGAGTACTTTTAGGGATTGTCAATTTCAATTCATTATTTTGTCTCGTAAAATGATAAGAAGAGCTACCAATAGTAAATTTTGTATGAGGCTTGTATATCAAACACACAGTTTCGTATGAAAATCGCAACAACTGTTAATATTTTGTGTTTTAAAAACAGAGTTCTATATGAATCCCGATACTTTTGCTAGGGTACCACTCATGGCTCATTTGGTTCACCTATTTAAATGACATCATCATGGCTACTCCTAATTTCAATACCCATAGTAGGATCCTGCAAGCTATTGTCGCGACTAGGGTAGCATAAGGAAGATATGAGCCCTTCGCTTGGGACGTTGTCAGGGGAAAAAAAGGTTAACCTGATAGCTACTCAGTGCACCCACTACCAAATAAAACAAATGGCCAAATTATCAAAAACTGAAATGTAGATATTGAACATAAGACCCTATCGAATATTTGTATTAAGTTATTATAGTCCAAGATCCCAGAGCCGTCAGACATTACTTATTTTTAAACGAACGAAATGTGTACGATTGAGTAGTGTTAGTATGTACCATGTTCGCATGCCTACCTGCTAGCTTGTCCAGATGACCATTCTTCAGATATTAGGGAATCAAGGTACGTGAAAACACTACTCACTTAGTTGAATTGTCAGTCTACAGATTTATTTCTGTAACCCATGTTGAGTCAGTGGACAGAGTATCTAGCTACCACCCCGGAGCTCCGAGTTCAAATCTCGTCTCCAACATTTTTTTTTTAACCCAGCTGACGCATCTCGGTTGGAAACGGCTTCGACTCTGGGAGGATTTTTGTTCAAAAAGACATAACTTATTTTTGAAAAGATGAATACTTAGGTTCTGAGTGGTGTCTTATGTACTTTTAATACCTGCGTGCTTGTGGAGTTCGCTCTGTGACACCAGGGCAGGTACCTAACTTGAATTTGTATGGCTGATTTTTATATATATTTTGTACATACTCACTGGTACACATTTCGTTCGTTTAAAAATAAGTAACGTCTGACGGCCCTGGGATCTTGCTCTATTAGAAGGGGACAACAAATGACTATAAAAGGTCTTTACCAAATATAAACGTTCTGCTTGCCAGAGAACTTCTTTATGAGAAGGTCTTTACAACAACAATAATAACAAGTAGGACTCTACATCTCCCAAACATACAGGATACCACAACTGTGGCCTAACTCTTGACTGGTTTAGGACTCCCGTTCCATCTTCGCTTATTTATTGGCTCTGAATGTTTATTATTGTTTCCGTTACGTGCGAAAAGTTTCAAAGTCAAGTTAACGACATATTGTAGAGTATTTTCAATGAACTCAATTATCATTTCGTGATGATCGTGGTGATATGTTTTATTTCTATTCGAGAACAAGAACTTTTTTTTTATTATTAAAATTAACGTGTCTCGGCTTCTAATGGCCATTGACACGGGATCTGTGATACATTTGATTACATAATAAAAATGAAATAGAATTAAATAGTTGACAGTCTTTGAGGAACTGTATTACAGCCTTAAACTGGTTTGGTGAAACAAGAATGTTTTTGAGAGTTCCACTGAGATTATGTTTGCGGCGAGTCTGGCTGTAGTGCATGCAATCTAAAAGTATGTGCACAATTGTGAGTTTTACACTGTCACAGAATTCACAGGTAGGGGGATTCTGTGAAGACATCAGGTAACCATGGGTGAGCCGGGAGTGACCTATTCTGAGTCTTCTTGTATCATGATTGAAGTGTTTATAATTGATTTTTATTAATCGATAAAATGATTTGGTATTATTTGTAATATTGAGGTGAAGATTGACCAGGCGCCCTTCTTGACACCATTTTCGAGCGGTTATTTGATGCTGGGCTAACAGTGAACCAGGAAAAGTGTAAGTTTGTTAAACCACAGCTTAAATATTTGGGTTACATTATTATTATATATTTCACAATCGTTCTACATCTTGCCAAAATGATGGTCTTCTGATTTAGATCACAAATCATCTATTTAGAATAGCAAAATTTATCTCAACACTCTTTTTTCAGGACATCCAGTACGATGCCCTGCTCTATTTGACCGGCGAGTGTAACTACGGTGGCCGAGTGACGGACGACTGGGACCGGCGTACTCTCTCGACGATACTCAGAAAGTTTTATTGCAAAGAACTGGTAGAAATCCCGAACTATCCCTTCGATCCGACAGGTTAGTCCCTCGATTATTCGCTGTGAAATAAACATTGGAAAAGTTTTCGTTGAATAATTGCACTGTCACAACATTCGGATGTGTATCGTGTATAATGCATATTTGACCTTCGTCAAATAGACAGTTGAAGTCCTCCACACAGTATGAAGTCATCTTAAAGACGTCCACCCTAAGATACTCGGGACGTCTCCAAGACGTCCAGTAAAATCTTAAAGGCGTCCAAAAGACGTCGTTAAGACGTACATTGTTACAAAACGGGACGTCTTAAACACGCCTTTAAGATGTCCATGTGGACATAATCAGGACGTCTTACAGACATCTCTCGAATGTCTAATTTATGTCTAATTTGGGCATGAATGGACCCTTTTCTGGACATTAAAGAGACTTTATCTAATATTCAGTATATTGCAGGTTTAAAATGAAATTTAAAAAACAAAATTGTTGGAATTTTATTGAATCATATTCCATAACTTTTTGTTTTCACTATACATCCTACGATCTCCTGCTTTCCTCAGCCACGACTGAAAATGTTCCTCTCAGTTTCCCTCCGATCGGTAAAAACTATTGTCATCTCACTGGCACCTAGAACAATAATAGACATTGATAAATTATAAAGAAATATAGTTTTTAGTTTTTCAGATTTTGAGAATTTTTATCTCTCAACAAAAGTCACTTATCGTTGATAACAGTTTTGCAGTTGAATAAGTTTTTTTTGCTGGTAGGATGTACATACCCAATAAATACAGGTGGAATTATAATAAAACCAACAATATTATATGCGTGCCTAAAGACATGACAATTTTCGTCTATGTTGTCGAAGGCATTTCAACCAAAGTCGTTATGGCGGATAGCGTGGGAAGTATTGCAAACTGTTGGAATCGTTGGTGAGTGAGGTCGAAAAAGGACGAGGAGTTCCGACGCCCAACGAATCAAATGCTAAATCAATTTCAATTTCATGATTGGTAGAAAACTGACACTTGTCAAATTCCACCTATGGATAGGTCGGATATTTTCGGATATATTTTTAACTGAAAATTACTGCTCATTTAAAGAATACTTATTTGGAAAAAAATAAACATTCTGTACCAAAACGGGGCGTATTGAAGACGTCCGTAAAGGTACGTCTCTAAGACATCCCGAAGAAGACGTCTTTAAGACGTCCATTTTATGCCTCTGTACGTTCAGGTATTATATGGACATAAATTGGACGTCTTTAAGACGTCCAGTGCTATGTGGCCGGACACATGACATAGTGAAGTTTTTCGAAGTTTGGGAAAGCGTAGCGCAGGGGATAGCCAAGATTATCTGATGAGTTCAAGTTATCTAAAGTAATACCTATATTTTTAAAAGGCGACAAAAATACCATTGCCAACTACCGACCAATATCGATAATACCAATTTTTGGTGAAGTTTTTGAAATTATTCTAAGAGACCGCTGAATTCCGTTTTTTTACTACACACATACATAACACTACATGAGGGTCTGTTTCGCTTCAGACAATACTGTTCCAATGTTCAATCAATACAGAGACTTGTGGCTGACATAGTCGAGGGCTTTGTGGCTGGCAACATACTAATGTGTCTATATGTGACTTTTTTTTATTTTTTTATTGTATAAATAACTTCCAGTCAGAACAAGTTCTGGTATAAGGAAGGTTGAATGTACATCAATGATAAAATAAAGTAATCTAATTCTAAAACATTATCAAATAATACAAATAATTCAAGTTTTGTAGTATTCTTATGAACATCATTTCAATAGTAACATTTCTTTCAAATTTTTGGAAAATGAAGTTATCGTTTTTGAATTTTTTATTTGTTCTGGTAATTTATTAAATGTTTCTATAGAGCTGAAAATTGGATTTGCTTTCCCTTTGTTGGAATGGATATTGTCCAAGTGAAAGTGGTTCAAAATCCGAGTATTATGACTATGTAATTTGGAATTTTTCTGAATTGTTGTATTACTTTTTTGAATATTTTTGGTTAATTTGAATGCAAATTTAGCTTTTTCAAATTTAATAAGTTGATTCAATGTCATATTATTGGTGTTTTTGTACAAATCTGAAGATGGTGTATCCCAAGGTTTATCAAATATTACTTTTATTGCTTTATTCATCAATCTATAAATAATTTCTTTTTGTTTTTGACTGCATGATGACCACACTGTGATCATATATCTGATTCGAGAGATAATATGTGCGTTATATATTAAAAATTGAATATTTTTTCTTAGAAATTGTATTCTTCTGATAGCTCCTATCAGAGGAATAATAGAATTTTTTATTTTCTCTATATGACTCTCAAAATTTAAATTTTTGGCAATAATCAGACCCAAATACTTGTGTTTCTCAACTTCAGCAATAGTTCTGTTTTTAATTATAAGGTTTAATTTGATGGTTTCCATATTCTTTTGTTTAAATATCATATAGACAGTTTTTTCTGAATTAATAGTTAAATTAAGTTCATTTAACCATATTCCAATTGTTTTAATATCTTTTTCCAAATTTGTTTTTAAGGTTTGAACATTTTTAGATTTGTGATAGAGTACAGTATCATCAGCAAAAGAAAAATGTGTACCAATCAGGTTGATATTCATAATGCTATTAACATAAATCAAATAAAGAATTGGTGCCAAAACAGAACCCTGCGGAACTCCAAATGTTGATACTTTTTCGTAACTTTTATATTGGTCAATAAGTGCATATTGTACACGATTTCGGAAATAATTTTGAAATATATTCAATGCATGGCCCCTTATACCCAGGTTATTTAAGATGTCTAATAGAATTGTATGATTGACAGTGTCAAAAGCTTTTTTAAGATCAATGAATATTGCAACACCATAATTACTTGAATCTAAAGTTTCATGAATACTACTCATAAAGTCAGTAACTGCTGCTTGGGTATTGGAATGTTGTTGGAATGCATATTGAAATTTATCAAAACCAATATTAGCATTGATGAAATCAACTAACTGGATTTTCAACACTTTTTCAAAAATTTTAGCAAACACATTCAAAAGTGCAATTGGACGATAATTTGAAATGTTTTTTCTGTCACCTCCTTTATAAATAGGTTTCAAAATTGTTCTTTTCAAATAGTCTGGAAAAGTAGCATTTTCTATACAATTGTTAATAATTAAGGATAAAGGTAAGCTTACTAGATCAACAATATCTTTTAAATTGTTTGAAGTAATTTGATCTTCACCAGGTGCTGTATGCGATTTGAGAGTCATAATTATTTTATTAATTTCTTCATCTGAAACTGGCTTCAAAAAAATTGACTTTTTATATGGTGACAAAGTTTTCAATACAGTTTTGAATTGTTTAGATAATGTTAAACCAATTTCTGTGAAGAAGTTAATGAATTCATTACATATATCATTTGCATTATTCAGTAGTACACCGGTCTTACTCATAATTTGGTTGATTGGTATTTGCTTTTTTTTCTTATTAGTTCCAATGTTATTATTAATCACTTCCCATATTTTTTTAGGATTTGTCCCAGCACTTTCAAATTGTTTATTTAACTTATCTTTCTTTGAATTTTTGCAACAAGTATTTATTTCATTTTTAAATTTTTTATACGTATCTTTCAATTCGCTGTTATTAGGATCTTTTTTCAATCTTTTATAATAATTATCCCGAATTTTCATTTTGTTTAGAATATTTTGTGTTATCCAATTATTATTTTCCCTTGTCCTGAATTTTTTTAAAATGCTCGATTTTTCTTTAGATTCTTTTATAATATTAGCGAGTTCTTGAAATGTTGGTGTATCACATAAGGAATGTAGACTCTCAGAAAAATAATCTCGAAATTTGTTTTTATCCAAAATTTTTATAGACTTTTCGACCATCTTTGGTTTCGTCTTGATAATTTTTTTTGTTTTTATATTTATTAATTTATGATCTGAAAGATGAAAATCCTCATAGTCAATAAGAAATGCAGAATGATCTGTTGAGATATTTGTTAGAATATGATCCAAAATTGATTTTGCATTATTATGATTTTTTCTAGTAAAATGGGGTTCATCGACTATGTTGAGTAATTTGTAACCATTAGTTATATATATATGCTTTTGTATTCATCGACCACACAATTTTTCTGTAATAAATTTAAATTCATGTCACCTAATAAAATAAGGTTTTTATAAATCCCTGTAATGTGATTGATAATTTTGAAAAATTCTAAATAGTTTACATTGGGTGGTCGATAAATAATACCAATTTTAGGTTTTGGGTTCAAAGAAAGTATTTCAATGATAATGTAATTACAATTTTCTATCGTTTTCTTCTCGATGATGTCAAATTTGAAATCTTCTTTAATGAATATAGATACTCCACCTCCACGACCAGTTTTTCTGCATTCGTGAATTTCTAAATATCCTGGAATTTTTATGAAATGTATTTCATTCGGATATAGCCATGTTTCAGTTAGTGTTAAAATATCAACATCTTCTTTTTTCATATACAGTTCAACATCTGTTAATTTGTTTCTCAAACTTCTTATGTTTAAGTAGGATATTGATAGTTGTTTACTCGTATTAATTTGGGGGTTGTGAGCCATAATCAATTTGGGATTGATATTTGTTTTGATAAAATTTCATGACTGCACAGTTTTTATCATAAGCTGAATGTTTCGTGGGGTGATCTGTTTTGAAATTCAGGTTAGAAAAAGTACAATTTGTACATTTCAGTTCAATGATTTCACAATTAGTCTCTTCATGATTGTTTCCGCATCGAGGGCATATCACAGTATTTCTACAATTCTTTGAAGAGTGATGAAAACGACAACATTTGAAACATTGTGTGATTTGGTTATTTTCATATACATGCAAATTTTGCCAACTGATGAATAATTTTCCATTATTTTTTTCATATATTTTTCTTAGCAAACTTCCATTTACTTCAGCATAAATAGTATAATAATTTTTATGACTGATGTATTTAACAAAATTCACTTGTAATTTATCATTTTCATTGATGAATTGGTTTTGTTTTCTAATCATCTCGCATACATTTTCTTTATCTGGTGGTGTTTTTTGCTTCAGACCAACAATTTTAATCCTTGGGTTTAGTAGTTTTTTTTCTCCAATTGTATAATTATTTTCAAGTTTATTTTGAATTTCGTCTTTCAGTTTGTTAAAATCATTTTTTTCTTTACAGTTTATTTCTATTCCTCCATTTCTTGTTTTTCTTATGGCAGTAACACCAATTTTGAGTTTGCCGAGATCAATATTTTTAAAAATGTCTTTTTTCGTAGATATTGAGTCTTGATTTGATTTCGGATTGATCACTATGGTTTCAGGAAGCGGGTGATTTTTAATTTCTTTCATCTGACTCACCACTATTTGGGAATATGTAGGAGTGGGAATATTTGGCTTCACATGTATTTTTTCCAACTCTTCAATTTTCTTATTAATTCCACACAGACTATCCATAATTGTATCTTTATCAACAATATTTGTGGTAATCAAATCATAATTATATTGTAACCTCTCATTTTCTTTCTGAAGTTGACTTATGTGTTTATCTTTTTCTATTATTAAAAGTTCTTTATTTTCTATTAGGTTCCATAAATGCCGGTTTTCTTCTTTCAGAATTGTTACTGATTCATTTATTTCTCTTTCTTCATTGTTACATTTTTTATTTTCATCCGTATATGAACAGGATCCTTCTTCATAATCAATTTGCATGCACTGGAAGCCTTCATATTTCTCTTGATTTTCTGCATTTGTGCTGCTTCTTTTTTTATGTCTAGTCATTTTTCTGTTTCACACGATTGTCTATTTGTATCGTACTAATTTCACTTCACTTTTCAAAATGACATTTTTATGAAATGTCAGACTTAGATATTCAATATATTTTCTTCTGGAATATTGATAATTTCGATGAAACCCAGTCTGTACACTGTTACTTGAATGTTGTTCTTCTTGGAGATTCTGTTTCAAAAATATTTTGTACTATATTTGAAGAACAAATCAAATGTCTCTTTACTGCTCAAAATAATGATCAGTGAGCAAGGCATTCCAGTATTTCTCACATAATACTATTAGACAAACTACAATTTTCTGAAATCGACATTCACATTCACTTCGGGGTACCTCAAGGTTCTATCCTTGGCCCACTTTTATTTATTATCTATATCAATGACGTATTTCATTACACGTGTCTAACAGAATTTATTTGTTATGCAGATGATTGCTCCCTTTATGATTTGATTACTTGGAAAAAACTTCCCAGGATTCTTCAGGAAAAGCTAAAATATGGTTCGTTTCTGATTGCTTGAAACTCAATAAAAACAAAACTCAAAATATTGTTTTTTCAACCAACAATACTATTGCTAATAGGAGAGAAGTTAAACTACTTGGAGCTGTTATGGGTGACAAATTAAAATAGTCAGCGCATATTGAGCACCTAAGTAACAAGTTGAACTCAACTATTTTCATATTACGGAAACTGAGCAGATTTGCTAGCCTGACAGTACTGAAAACAGCCTACTTTGGCTTATTTCACACCCACGTTATTCACGGTATAATTCTACGGGAAAATTCTGTAGACTCTGTTTGAAAACCTTCAAATACTCACCGTACCGTTCTTTAATATTCTCAATTGTTTTCTAGATATTCACAGAGAATAAAGAAAATTTTAAAGAAATGGAACGTTTTACAGGGTTAAACAGCCAAACGTTTAGGGTCGGGTTTTTAGTCAAAAATAAGATTTTTGTTTCCTATAATCATTTGTCCTAACAGAGATACAGGGTTTTCGAGATACAGGGCGTCAAAGTTCCTTGGTCTGCGAGCTCTCCTGACTTAACCCCTATGGATTTTTGTATAGGGTGCAATGGAAACCAAAGTTCATACTGAGCCCATCAACGACCAATATACTTTCCGGGAAAGAATTGTTCAAGCGTAGAAATCACACCATGCAGCTGCAGAATCTGTCGTTCGCAGGTGCGAACTTTCAATTGAAAAAATGGTGGTCATTTTGCGCAGTTTTTGTGAATTTTTCTTTTCCCGTTTTCGAAAAATTTTAATAAATAAATTTGTCGTATTATCAATTACTAAAATATTATTTTCGTGTTTCATGCAACGAAATTGTTTTTAAATTGTTTCTCAAAAATGGAGCGAGATACGAAAAAAATCAAACGGACAAAAAATTGTATCTCTAAATTGTTCAATCCCGAAGAAATTAAACAAAACACAGTGGAAAACAATTATTTGTCCTAACATCAATTATATTGCCCCTTGGGATGCCACTGTAATCAATGATTTCATTATAGGTACATTGAAAGAAGGCTCCTTACCGCACTTAAGCATGCTAGGTTTTATTGAAATCAATAAAAAGGTTTTTAAATAATTGATAAAAAACTGATTTTTTTCTAAAAACGTTGAACTCTTTATTTCGAAAATAAAGCAAGTTAGAACACAGTCTTATTCGAAAAAAAGTTTCCTCTCTATCTGAAAAACTAAACCTAAACGTTTGACGGTTCAACCCTGGGTCACCCTGTATAATAAATTGCCAGTGCATATCAAGGAATTACCTAATAATACAAATGGATTGAGCAATCCAGACTTCTGCCTTCACCTATACAATAGGTAAAGTCGTCGGCAAGTCTCAGAAAACAACTAGTGCCCCTTACGACTATTGAATTATATCTGTTAGATTCTTGGCAAAGTGTTCTACAAGAACAACTTTGCAATGTTCTTCCAATCTCAACGCCAAAACATGTCTCAACCCACATGGGGGAACACTACGAACCAGTTTCATGGTATTGCCAATAATCAGCGCAGGGCAGTTCACCCAATGCAATCGAAAAACATCTTGCCGATTCCAATACTCCTTGTTAAAATCAACATAGGTTGCTATCACGTCGCTGTATTGAACTTTTATGACTATAAATGTCCTTTTTCAACATATTCTTCTCCAATTCTTCCATATCTAACCAAAATACCGTCTCCTTCTTTCAAATTAGGAGGCTTCAATTTTCATTTTTCACTAGCTTGATCTTGAATGATTAGCTCTCTTAATTCAAGATTGAGTTATCTGCCTGTATAACAACCGACTTCCAGTTGAGCTCGTAGGCAGGTGAACATCCCAAAAATTCAATATGTGATTGATTATGCGTTCGGCATCATAATCAAGCAGTAGCTTCTAAACAGTTATTACACCGTCCTGGAAACCTCTTATAACATTTCATGTAAACTTTTGGATCCCTTTATAGCTTATTCTGCAATTCCATTACCCACAGGATGATAGGGAGTAGTATTCTTGATCTTAAAACCATTTTGGATAGCCCATTCGCAAAATTCTCCAGATTTAAATACCTTTGCACAGTCAGTAACGATAGTTTTAATTTTGTTCAAGAATGGTAAATTGATGAAATAATTTTTCAAGCTTTTCCATTTTCCCTCATTGCTTCTGCATTGATATATCTGGCAGCTTATGATTAGGAATGATTTTGTTGTTCGATTCAAATCAGATTTCTTTAGTGATTCTGTAAAACCAATGTGAATAGTTTCATAGGGAGTTTCAGAACATTAAGTTAAATGAGAAAAATCAGGTTTTGGCAAATATTTGAACTTTGATATTTGACAAGTCTCACAAGTTTGAATGCAGTACAGTCATGTTTTCCAAAAAAAAATTATTTTATAATATGTTTTATAATAACCATCATGCCCTCCTGAAGCAGAATCATCTTGGAATAGTTTAAAAATTTCCTTAACGATCTGTTTGTTTTTCACTAGGTATCTATCATCCTCTAATTCATGCGAATCACTAGTAATTATATTACACCAAAAAGAATCTTGTATATCATTAGGGGTTTCGATGCATAATCTAGATACAGCATCTGCATCACTCATTTTTTTTCCAGTTTTGTGATCAATTTCCATATCAAAACCTCTCAAAAATATTTGCCAGTCTATCTCCTAATCCGCCAGAGGTTAACAATTGGGTTGAAGTACGATAGTCAGTGTGAATTTTGAATTTGTGACCTTCTAAATAGATTCAAAAATGTTTCACTGCCCTAAGAACAACTGGTTCATTTTACGTTCAGTAAAGTAAAGTATAAGAATGGTAACTGATAACCCTCAACTGTCTGGTTTTAATTTCTTCAAAGTCTCTCTGGTAGAGAATCGCTCCATAACCATAATAGGATGCATTCGCAGTGATCTCATATAGTTAACGGGGATCAGGGATCCTTAAAATAGGTTCTGAAGTTATAATACCTTTCAGTTTTTCAAATGAATCTTCATGGGACCAAACAAATTTTTGATTTTTTCTCTTTAATTCCTTCTGTGATCGGGCAATGGACCTTTCCACGAGATATGAGAAAACACTGTAATGAGAAAGTATACAGGGCAATTCAAATTCGACCCCCACCATTGGGATCTCCTAAACTACAGGAGATACGTCGAAGCTTAAATCGGGCCAAAGTTGCGTATTCTGGTGCTTAACAAAATGCTATTTTGAAACTTGGAAAATTCCGAGTATTGCCGGAAATATCGGGAAAAAACTGAAAATCGGAATTTTCGTTTTTATTTTTTCTATCGTTATTTGACAACATAGCTCAAAACCAAAAGTACATTTTTATTGATACTTTTTTCAGCTACACGTTTTCATGTTCAGATTTAATATCCGACGTTTCGTCTTCTGGCATTCATCATCAACTTTTTTTTCTGTTATGGGCGCAATATTGTTTTTTTATACAAAAAAATAGTGATTCTCATTCTGATTTCATTGATGTATAATTTGTTATGATTCGCACTTCTGAAACCACAGATATTAAAAAAAAACAACTTCATCTGAGATGGTCATGGTCATAAACACTAGTTGTCAGAACTCATTAAACATCATAAGTTTGCACAAATACTTCAGTCGAAATGTCCTCATTCTCAAATGAAGAAAAACGAGATATGTTGAAACTTTATTATAAATTTGATAGGAATATTACGAAAACACAAATTTATTTTGAATTATATCCGGAAATACAACAGCCGGATAGAACATTATTCGGAATTTTGGGCAAGCACTTCGCTGAGTACGGTGCGTTTCAAAAAACAAGAATGAAATCATGAGCTTGTAAAAAATGCACAAAAAGTATTACAACAAGTGTTCGAAATGATGGCCTTCCTCTTGATTACATAACCGAGCTCTTCGTATCAAATTAAGAGCAGCCCTAACAATATCCCTTCTTCTGATAGACCTTAATTGCGTTATGATATTGTCTCTAAGTTCATCTACTGTGTCATATTCTTGCTCTCCATAGATTCTGCTCTTTAAAGTGTCCCACAAGAAAGTATCCAAAACTGTAAGGTCAGGTGACCTTGCCGGCCACCTCACTGGTCCAGAATTTCCTAACCATCTAATAGGAAATATTTGGTGTAAATATTCGCAAACTGCTCTTTTATTGTATGGAGGAACCCCGTCATGCTGAAACCAGCACCTGTTATAATTAACAATGGGGAACGTATCCACATATCCTTAGAATTCGTTTCTTAAGAACCGAAGATGGGTTTCCCCGTTCAAAGTATTAGAGAAGAAATGAGGTCCGAGAATTCGGCCGTCATAAATTCCAGCCCACAGATTCAAACGAAACCGAACTTGTGGTCTGACTTCTCTGAAGTGTCGTGGATTATTTTCACTCCAAATTTGCTCATTATGTCTATCAAAAACACCTCAGTTCGAAAAAGTACTTTCGTCGGTCCAAATAATGTTTTTCAAGAAGTTTGTAAGGTCTACCCTATTCGAGAGACAGCTACAAAAATCCATCCTTCTCTCAGGATCACCTTGATGTAATTTTTGTGAAATATGTATCTTACAACATTTCAAACCACTTTTTTTGAATTCCCTCCAAACGCTCGCCTTGGCACATCCATTTCTGCCGAGACTTGATGTGTTGAATTGGAAGGATCTGCATTTATCTAAAAAAGTACCAAAAATAATTATACTTCTTCGAATATGGAATGAACAATTATTTTACCTCGGCTAATAAGTTACGTCTAATATTTTGTTCCATTCTGCTTCCATATTTAATTCTTGGTTTTTGAAACGCACCGTACTCAGCCAAGTTTTTGTCCAAAATTCCGAATAATGTTCTATCCGGCTGTTGTCTTTCCGGATATAATTCAAATTAAATTTGTGCTGCTTTCGTATTATTCCTATCAAAGGACCCCGCAAAATCCTTATGGAAAATGGCTCTCGGCTAAATTCGCTGAAACTTTGCAGGAAGATAGTATTAGGTATGCTGATCAAAAGTCTCGATGGGCACCACCCTCCATTTTCAACCCCAGACCCCCTATAGCCCCCCAAATTCCCCAATGTATACTTTTCGGTGTGTTAATGCATAAGTTTCAATTCATTTCAAAGCGTTTCTTTTCACTGCCCAACCCTTTCTCCAACCGAGTCCTGCATTCTACCCTCACCACATCTCGCCCCCACCCCTGCTTTCCTACCCAACCCTTCATTAACGCCCCATTCCTCACTTTCAAGGTTAAAGATTCATTAATTGTTTTATTTCAATCTTTTGAAGCTTTCATTATACATAATATGGATATATACATTACACCACACCCCTCCCTCACCCCTGCACCATCACCTTTCACACTAGGGACATGTGCGCATATTGCTAGGTCTTATGGTATCTAGGATATGCACGACATCAATAAAATATTAGAAACCCTGATGATTCTCTACTTAATACATCACTAGATGCTGCAAATCGTGTAGTACCAAATCTTGGTATCGAAATAATAGATGAATGATTAAAATAAGATTGCCAAAAGAAATACAGAATTATAACTCAAGTCTTTGGTATTACTCTAATATTTTAGATTTGCTTTGATCGGCTGGGTAACACAACTTTATGCTGGGTCGCACACCTTGCCTTAAGAGGCTGGGTTCACAAACCTTGTCTTAAGTGGCTGGGTTCACACTTCCTGAGGGCGGTGGTGAAGGAGGGTGAGGGAGGGATGTACTATAATGTAAGCTTCAAAGTATTGAAATAAAACAATTAAAGATTCTTTAACCTTGAAAGTGAGTAATATGGGGCGTTAATGAAGGGTTGGGTAGGGGAGCAGGGGTGGGGGCGAGGTGTGGTGAGGGTAGAATGCAGGAATTGGTTTGAGAAAGGGGTGGGCAGTGAAAAGAAACGCTTTGAAGATGAATTGAAACTTATGCATTAACACACCGGAAATTGTACATTGGGGGCTTTGGGGGGCTATATGGGATCTGGGGTTGAAAATGGAGGGTTGTGCCCATTGAGACTTTTGATCAACATACTATCAGAATACTATCTTCCTGCAAAGTTTCAACGAATTTAGCCGAGAGCCAGTTTCCATAAGGATTTTGCCGGCTGTTGTCTTTCCGGATATAATTCAAAATAAATTTGTGTTGTTTTCGTACTATTCCTATCAAATTTATAATAAAGTTTCAACATATCTCGTTTTTCTTCATTTGAGAATGAGGACATTTCGACTGAAGTATTTGTGCAAACTTATGATGTTTAATGAGTTCTGACAACTAGTGTTCATTAATCAAAATTTTTCGATGAAGTTGTCTTTTTCTAATATCTGTGGTTTCAGAAGTGCGAATCATAACAAATTATACATCAATGAAATCAGAATGAGCTTCGCTATTTTTCTGTATACAAAAAACAATATGGCGCCCATAACAGAAAAAAAGTCGATGATGAATGCCAGAAGACGAAACGTCGGATAGTAAATCTGAACATGAAACCGTGTAGCTGAAAAAAAGTATCAATGAAAATGTACTTTTGGTTTTGAGCTATGTTGTCAAATAACGATAGAAAAAAATAAAAACGAAAATTCCGATTTTCAGTTTTTTCCCGATATTTCCGGAAATACTAGGAATTTTCCAAGTTTCAAAACTTTATTTTGTTAAGCACCAGAATACGCAACTTTGCCCCAATTTGAGCTTCGACGTATCCCCTGTAGTTTAGGAGATCCCAATGGTGGGGGTCGAATTTGAATTGCCCTGTATAGGTATTGATATTGTATTATTAACAATAAATAAATTAAAATAAATATTTGAATTACAACAATAAATTAACCAGATAATTAGGAAACACTTTCTTCCAGGACTTTATTACAGCCCTGACAAGACGGAATACGAAGAATTCATAAACTACACTAGGTCGCTGCCTTTGATTACCCATCCGGAAGTTTTCGGCATGCACGAGAACGCCGACATCATGAAGGACCAGCAAGAAACTACTCTGCTATTTGCCAGCACTTTGCTCACCCAGGTAAATATTTGATCGCGTCGAGTGCCGTTCGCTATCCGCAACTCCCGACCCTGGGAGTTTGTTTGGCATGTCGGTTACTTTATTAACTGACGTCTGATTTTTTGTTGTGCTAACTCTCGAAGGACAGGACGGTAAGAACGATCTACGACTTTTTGACCTCGTGGTGTGGTGCGGTGGATTCGGAAGAAAAATGGTCAGATTTGGATTGGTGTGGGTGGCAGTTGCAAATATTCAGCGATGCCAGAATTCATTTGAATTGTTTTCGGAATGATTCCAACGGGTCCATGTCATTTACTCTCAGTAAATTTCCTCTCAGAAATTTTCCTCTCACAACATCCTCTTGAACAAGTTGCTCTCGCACCAATTGCTCTCAACCAATTTGCTATCATTCAATTTGCTCCTATTCAGTTTGCTCCTATGTTATTCGCTCTCACACAAATGAAATTTTCCCTCAAAGATTTAGGTCTTATTCAATTTGTTCTCATGTTATTCGCACTAAAATACTGAATAATTCAATTAAATTCACTTGGACTCTCACTAAATTTCAGTGGCATTGTTAATACACCTCTCTTCAATATAATGTTAACTCTAAGGCATCTGTCCGAATGATTTAGTCTATTTTTTATGTATAGCCACTCCAAAGTTTGTTCGTGTTTCGTACACTCGCGTTTCGTATAACTCAAAAATGTTCCTAAGATATTCTTGTTTCGTACATTGAACTAATTAATCCTTTTTGACTCCTCCTTTCATACACCGACCCATTTTTACCATTGAAAATACATTTTCCTCCTACCCCATAGAAAATACACACTTTCCTCCCTCAAACCAGGGAGGAAACTCATACTTTTCCTCCCCCTCATTTCAAGTAAGTTGTAAACGATGAAACTTGTGAATCTATTATAATCAAATTGTTTCCGTAATTTCTAGAACATCTTATATATCCTGTATTCTGGTAAAAATCAAACATGAATGTTACTTCTACTCTAGTTCTTTAATAGCTATTTGTGTATTTAGAGCGCAAAGTGATTGATTGTTGCTCGACAAAGAGATTAATCTTTGGAGAACGACAATGACACTTTGTGCTCGAAATACACACATTATTTTTTCTACAAGCGCAGCTCTTAGAAATAGAATGATCGACACTTCATTCAAATAGGCACATAACATTACTTATGACAAAATCACTCAATAGCAATCCGAAATGTATAAGCTATCTAAATGTCCAATAATTCAAATCAATAACAAGAAAAAAGTAAATAAGGTTCTTGAAAAAAAAAAAAAGTTGTAATTGCCAGGAGATGAACCCGGGACCATTGGATTACAAGCCCTAGACGCTAGCCATTGCACCACCGCAGATTATCAAATACACATAACTGTATTGTCTATAGTTTCCATCAAGTAAGAATAGGTCTATTTGCAAACAAAGTCACAAAAAGGTTTTTTCTCCAAATGACATTAAAAGCGGCCTTTTAATGACACTTGGCAGGCTTAGAAGTTGTACTTTTAATGCCTAGGCAGAAAAAGTCAACTTTTACTGCCTAGGCAGAAAAAGTTCGTTCAATTTCTTTGAAAGATCGAAAAAATAGACAATCAGCACATTTTCAGAGAAAGATCCTATATTTTTCTTCTGTCTATATTCCATGAATCTGCTGTATGTGAGTTCATATACAGTTATTTTTCCGGTAAAAGGTTAAATTCCACATCTTGCGCCTGGTCTCTTATCTCAGGTGGTGTCAATTCATCCTCACTTTGCAGTAAATCCATTCCTAACATGACAACTTTTCAAAATTGACAATGACAAAGTAAACAGTAAACAAACATATTCAACAAACGTCATCAGCGGTAAACATAGTAACGCAGGGACCAGTTACCTTTGATAAAATAATTTAGTTATTTGGATGTTGATAATGAAGCGCAATTTAAATATGAAAAAGTCGATTTTGCGTGGAATTGGAACAAAAATGAAGAAAAAATTATATGTTTCACACGGCAGAAAAGCAGATTTAATGCCTTGGCTGGTTACATAGCCTCGCTACGCTCGGCTATGAAACACCAGCCGCGGCATTAAATCTTGTGCTTTTATGCCTAGTAAAACAAATAACTATTATTGAGTGGGTAGGAGGAAAAATCATATGTATTACATGGGTGTAAAGTGCCTTTTCCTCCCTTGGATGTTTACTGCCCTCCGCTTCGCGTCGGGCACTAAACTACATCCTGCGGGAGGAAAAGGGCACTTTCCTCCCTAGTAATACAAATTGCTACTGTAAGGTGTATTTTTTTTAGGATGATCTAACCAGGATGAACTTACCTTACGTAGACATTTGAGTTAGTGAAAATTGATAAGGTAGATAGGTTTTGCAACAGTTTTTCTTGTGAAAATGCATTTTGTGAGGAGTTATTTTTTAGTATGATTCAACCAGAACGAACTAACCTCACCTAGACATATGAGTGCGTGGAAATTTGCATGGTCGATGTACGAAACGAGAATCCGAATATTCAATAATTATTTCAGTGTACCAAACAAGAATATTTCAAGTAAAAAAAAACGATATCACCCACACCAACAAGACCCTCTTTTAATTCGTCAGGTACAATCCACTGCATAAATTACAGATAAATATTGTTGTGAGACTGTGAGTGAGAGAAAATTTCACGAGAGCAAATGATCAGGGAGGAAATTACCGGAGAGCAAATAACCGGAGAGTATGTTGTCCAAGGCGATATTGGGAGGACAAAATGATCTAGAGAATATTGTGCAAGGGTAAATGACCTGTTTCCATTTCGAACTGATTCAATTCGATTTTAGTATTTCGTTCCCAAAGCATAAAATCGTCCATAAAATTTGGTTTTAATTTTTTCGAAAACGGTTTTGTCATTGATGAACATCATTATATCAGACAAAATAATATCACGAAAAAATCTAGATCATGTTTAGTGAGAAAGTATAAAATATCTAGTTGAATATAATATTACCATCTTCCTGATCATAAAGGAATTAATTTTAAAATTGAAAAAAAATGTTAAAAACAAACCAAGAATAATAAAAATCTAGACAAGGATAAACTTCATTGTTGTATTTTGAAACAATTAAACTCTTTTGATGATATAATCCAGTGAATCCGAATACCCCAAAACACGAGATAACAATAACTGGATAACTAAATCTGTGATACACAAAATTAAACTTCGAGAAAAATTATACGAACAACTAAGAAATATCCAAATCAAGATGACTTGAAAAATGTATAGAAAAAAGTTGAAAATCAGGTCAATACATTATGTAGAAAAAACAAGAACTTAATAAACAAAAACAAAAAGGCGCAGATTCAAAAAAATTTGGGATGTTATCAATAGCAATAAGGGAAAGAAAAAAGAAGAATCTATCCATAAATCAAATTGAAAGTGTACCTGGTACACTAATAGCATCTGACAGAGACATATGTAATGAATTTGTCAACTTTTTCCCAAAAATTGGACATACTTTATCAAACAAATTCAAAACCAGACCAATAATATAGTCTAGTGCCAAAACGAATTCTAATCACTTAATATAAAAAAGTAACAGGCAAGGGCCAGGTGGAGAATGTTGAGAGGGGTTCCAACTTTGAGGAAAAAAGAATTGAATACGAAAGCACTCAAAATGGTGAAATGGGAATGCAGTCTAGGGGTTGAAAACGGTTTCTTGAGATTTGCGGCGATTTAACCTCATAGCGGAAAATAGTCGATGACAAAGTTGTAGACAATAAAATCAATCAATCAATAAATCAGGAACTTTTTTACTGAAGACTTTCTGACATAACCCCAAATTATCCGTCAAAATGGCAAAAAACTGATTTTTCAATTTTTTTGTTTTTTCTTTCGAATTAATAATAATAATAATAAACGCTTTTAAATTTAATGATTTAATTCACATGAAAAATATAAGAATATGTCTTTTTTGGTGTCGAATTAGTATAATTTTTTCGTAATTAAGAAGACGACTAGTTTTCCAGTTATGTATATTTTTCGAAAAAAATACCCTTATCTTTTAACAATTTTTCTGGTGTTTTTTTGTATTTAGAATGGCTGAAAATGATCATTTTAATTGTTGAAATGTCTTCTTTCAAATGGTCTATGTAGCTTGGTAGTTTATTGATCGGTGAACCGCTTAAAATTGGGAAAAACCGACGACAAGTCTTTCTGAATCATGACTTTCTCCATATTTTCAATAGTTGTAGAAAAAAAGTAACAGGCAAGGACCAGTTGGAGAATATTGTTGAGGTTCCAACTTTATGGAAAAAATATTTAAACACAAAAACACTTAAAATTGCTGAAATGGGGGATGCAGTTTTGGTATTGAAAACGTTTTTTTGCGATTTGCGTCGAAACGTAACTTCCTAGCGAAATATGTTTAAGGAAAAAAGTTGTAGATAATAAAAAAATCTAAAACTTCATCCTCAACACTTTTTGACATAACCTCAAATCAACCGTCAAAATGGCAAAGAATCTATTTTTCAGTATTTTTTTCTCGCGTAGGTATAAATGATTTAGTTCAGATGAAAATTTGTAGATATATGTCTTTATTGTGTCGACTGAGCATGATTTTTCCGCAAATGAGAAGACTTCTAATTTTCGAGTTATTTACATTTTTGGAAGAAAATACCCACATCTTCCACGAACAATTGTCTTGATATTTTTTTGTATTTCGAAGGTATATAAGTGACCATTTCAATTATTGAAATGTCTACTTTAACATGGTCTATGTAACTAGATGGTTTATTCATCGTTAAACTGCTTCAAATTGAGAAAAAGTCTCCCTGAATCATGATTTTTTCAATGTTTTCAATTATTTTCGACTTTCTTCATTATTTTTATACTGTTGTTTACATTAAACTATTTATAATAGAATATTAGAATACACCGATTTCAAACCCTAAACTGCATCCCCATTTTACCATTTGAGTGTTTTCGTGTTTAATTTTTTTTTTCTCAAAGTTAGAATCTCTACAACATTTTCCACCTGGTCCTTGCCTGTTACTTTTTTTCTCACCAAAATTATAGGCGCCAGTCTATACCTTTGTAGTAAATCAATGTTTTTCAAACCAATTTTGGACACAATACTCCTGGTGAAGATCAAGTATCTTCAAAAAACTTGAAAGTTAAAGTTGATCAAATTATCCTACCCCCATCAATGATCATTGATGTCTTTCCAAATTATCTCAAAAAAAACATACTGAAACCAATTTATACGAGAGGAGAAAAGGATTATATTTTTTACTGTCGCCCACTAGCTTTTCAAAATGTTTTTTTTTTAACAAAGTATTGAAAGAACAACTCATCAATTTCATCAATGTTAATTCTGTTTTTGATAAATTTCAAAACGCTTTCATGCCAAATTCAAATACGCAATCAGCGTATCTGATTTTTAATGAATGATATTTTAGAAACTGGATGAAAGTAAATATGGCGTTGCCATTGTTTAGATATAAAAGAGTATTTGAAAGAAGAAGAAGAAGAAGAAGAAGAAATTTAGATAGATGAACTATTGATTCTGCAAAAACTGTTTGCATGATTTAAGAAGATATAGACCAAATTAAATTTGGAGTAAAAATGAAGAATAAAATAATAAACGACTTTGATGTTTACTAATATTTAGGCCTGATGGATGACAAAAATTCAAATTTTGAATGTCATGTGAATAAAATGGAGGAATCAATTATTCCTCTAATTGGAGTAATGCGACGAATCAATATTCAAAATATTCAAATCCACAATCTCATTTGTAATTCCCATAGTCTCGCATATGGATATTTGATAACTATATGGTAATCTTGTTATAAAAACCAGAATTGTATAATTTATCGTTTAATGAATAATGCAATAAACGTAATTTTCAAAAAAACAGTGGACCACACCTTCTTCGGAATGAAGAAGAAGAACTAATAAAATGCGAAAAAATTCACAAAAAGTTAGTTCACAAAAAAATAAAAATTATAACCTAATATCAGAAATGCAAATAATTCCCGTTTAAATATCATTCATTTAGATAATATTCATTTAAATAAAGACAAAATTAATCCTATATCGTTCTACAGAAACTTACAACAATCTTTCAGATGATATAAAAAAATAAAAGTTATAGAAGAATTTCTTGAAAATACTCAAGCATAATTATTAGCTATCATACTGATGTTCATCAATCTATGCATATACAAAGTTGTTAAATCTGTTATTTTTCTTATTGTGAAATTTTTCAAACTTATATTCATATACAATGTATTATCTTCCTTACCTATATCAGATCGTGTTCTCTTTGGAAGGTGGATTTTCAATAAATAAATAAATAAATTCAATTATCTTTCATAAACATAACTTTGAGATTTCAATAGTGGGCAATTACGATTTTTAATCACTTTAATAGTATCTTTTTCATCTTAAAAATTATTTGTTTGTGAACTTTCTAGTTTCCAGTCCATCATTTCATTCCGTATACCCACTACAACCCATGCTTTTTGTATTATTTCCTCATTTTTCTAATATAAAAATATTAATTATGTTTTCAATTATAACCATCATCTTTATAAAGGACTTATACCGACTAGAGGTGAGTTTGGTCAATGAAAGCTCACATATTTCTTAAAACAATTTTGAATTTTGAAGCAACTGAAGAAAGAGAGGGTGAGAATATCCATTTTAACTTGTTGAAACTTTCACCTAGGTGTTTGCACATGAGTGTGGAATAACTTCCATTTTACCTGCACATTTAGATTTAGTTCATTAGTTTTGTAGATGTATAAGTATATTGAACTAAGTTGGTTCATACAAATATTTCACAAACTGTGGTTTTAGGTATTTTAGGTGAGGAAAAATAAAAATATCTTGATAAAACTTAGTTTTTATTAAAACTTCAACAACACTTGATCGATCCTCAATTTCATCACACCGATGTATTGAATTCCCTTCAAAATGATGTATCACAAGTATAGAAAATTCTGAAGTAGGGGGTATGCTGGGGATGAAGGGGTTGACAACACCATGTTGATGTTTTTCGTGAAAATGTTCCCCCTTGAAATAAAAATCGACGGGTCTGAGCGATGTTCAATTTTTTCCACGGAGATTTGTGAGGGTGAGAAGTTTTACCTGGGACACACTGTATATGTCAAATAACAGGTTCAAAACTTTTGTTTTCAATATGACGATCTTTTCTAAAGCGATGAGTCCCAACTTTCAGCGTTGTATCATCGGCATATTTTATTGATCATATTTTTATCATCAACAATGTCTAAAGAACATTTCATAATATATGTCAATTTACTGATTCAAAACTCATGTTACCAACACGACGGTCCTTTCTGAGGCGATGAGTCCCAAGTTTTATCATTGATCATTATCTTCATTATCAAAATAACGTATTATACATAATATCAGGCAAAGCATTCAACTTACTTTAGGAAAAAGTATTCAAAAATACATGGTTATTTGGTAATAAATATATTAATCTGAATGAAACATTTTCATTAATATATTATGGAAAAAGAAAAATATTCATATTTTGTTATACCAGGAAAACTTTGTAGATGCAGTGTATAGAATAATAATATTAATACGTTTACAATCGATTTTTAAAATTATCGTCGAGCAGGAGATATATCTACGATAAAATAGTTCATATCGATTATTTTGATCAATAAATGCACATCCAATTTCTTCAGATGTTCAACTTATGCCAGGCAAAGTATGCATAGTTATTTTCTCGTCAAATTGATCGATTCTAATATAGTATTTTTATTACTATATTACGAGTAATGTTAAATATTCATATTTTACCTGAGCCAGGAAAATTTTGGAGAAATGATACTTGGAAACACATAAAAATAATATGTTTATGTTCGATTTTTGAAATTATCGTTACTCAAGAGATATATTAATGATAAAATAATTTTCATTGGTTATTTAGATCAATAATTTCTCATGTTCATTAGGGAAAACAACTTTTTCGTTGCAAAATATGCAAAAATACGTTTTTATGTGTCATAATATTGATTATGTGACCATTATGTGACTTTTAATTGTAAAGTTGAATATTTACTAGGACAGGACTGAGTACTCCGAAATTAAGTTCATTACTAAAAAAAATTCCTAATTAATTGGACCTTCATTTCTACTTTTGCATGACTCTCAGAACGTACTCTAGGTTTTTTAAGGTTCATTCTGGGTATAAATATTATCTGAAGTGGCCTTTGAACACATTTAGTGGCGATGCCTCTTCTCATTCCGACTGTTGTGTAGATGACATGGAGCATAATGTGGATGGTGATGAAAAACGTTCCCAAGAAACATACAAGTTAATGAAAGAGAAAAAAAATAAACACATTTTCAACTAAGCTAAATTAATTACAAACTAGATATTTCTAAATATCATATTATTTATACAATTGAGGATAATAAATATTTTTGTAAAATTCCGTTAACCGGGCGCTACAAGCTTAAAAAAAATTTTTTTTGGGACCTACGTAGTTTGACCTCTTGAACAAAAAATCCAAATGAAATTTTTGGCGATCTCAAGTAATTTCGGAGATACGGGCCTTTTTTTGAATAAAAATTGGCATTTTCTGGTACACGTTTCTTCTTCGAAAAACACACTCAACTGACTCCTTATTTTCACCAGCACAATATACACACCCTAATTCACCAGTTTTACACTTTTTTTTCATTGAAAACAGTTTTTTATCAACAAATTGTAGCTTTTTCTAGCAAATACAAAATCAACAAATTCATGCTGTTTTGTTTACTGAATATCTGTCATTTCTGTTGTCAGGTTGGTAACAATGGAATTGACGGAAAGGCGATTTTAATTTTGCGACATTGCCAATTTGATTCCAAAAATATTCAATTCACGTATCACATAGAATATTTATAACCACAACATTTTCCCATCAACACTCTGACTGCACATTGGAAACAATGCTACTCATACTGTTTCTAAATGACTATCAAAATTCAAAAGAACGCGACAGATTACGGAAATGTGCGCAAACAAATTAAGAATACTTTTCACATAAAATAACTTACTTTAATGACTATAAATCAACCCGACAGACCCGATCTTATGCAAACCTAACCGAGCTCACCCGACTATACGATACGGATGGGTTGCGTCTTTTGTATCTGTTTGCGCATGCGCATATACCAAAAATGAATGTTTGTGATCCGACACGTTTATTTAGGTAATCATTTGTTCGCAAAAAATGCCCGCTACATGCTCTGTTTATTTAAAAATATCTTTTGTGCATTCAAAATATTAATAACAAGATTTTTTTTCCAATTCAGTTATCTGACAACGAAATGGCTTGTTTCATAACAAAGTAGCCAGTATCAATATATTTTATTGACTCAACAACAACTTCTTATAAGAGTACAATGCGACGTTGTCAGATTCCCTAAAACTCCTGCATACTGAATACTCATGAATATGAAATGTTTGTAGTGAATAGTTTTTGGAAGTATTGGCGCTCTAGAGACTGACAATTTTTTCATCAATAATAATAATAATAGTTCCTAATAAACACTCGAAGAGTGAACCATTCTTATATTCAGCAAGAAATATGCAAGCAAAGCGAGCACGCGCATTCCTATTACTACTTTTGTAACTTATGTAACTTATGTAACTTGTTTCTTTCTTCTTGGTGAAGATATCTGCGAGAAAGTCGCGAGCGAAGCGAACGCGCGCATTCCCATCACTACTTTATCAATTTCTGACGACTTTGAGTAGACATTTTCATCCCTTATTCGTTAGTGAACAAGACCAGAAAAACGAGATCGAAGCAAGCGCGCTCGCCCGACATATCGCAAATCCGCGCGTCGGGCGAGCGCGCGCATTCTCATTACTACTTTGTCGATTTCAGTCAACTTTGAGTAGACATTTTTATACCCTATTCGTTAGTGAACAAGACCAGAAATACGCGAGCGAAGCGAGCGCGCGCATTCCCATCACTACTTTGTCGATTTCAGTCAACTTTGAAGAGAATGCTCGTGCTCGCTTCGCTAGCGTATTTCTGGTCTTGTGCACTGACAAATAAGGGATGAAAATTTCTACTCAAAGTTGATAGAAATCGACAAAGTAGTGATGGGAATGCGCGCGCTCACCCGACATTTCGCAAATCCGCGCGCGTGGATTTGCTTGATTGTTTTGTAGCTTGTAGCGCCCGGTTAACGGAATTTTACCAATATTTTTTCAAATTCACTTTAAATCTTATTTTACCATTGGATTTCAAAGATTTTGGCAAGTAATTGTGATGCATTATTCCTTTAAAGTATATCGATTGTTGACCCATATTTGTTTTCATTTTGATTACTGACAAATTATTTGATTGCCTCGTTATGATTATTATTAATGAGGTTGAAAACCAAATCAGAGTTTTTGTAGTTATTTTTGACTTGATGAATAAAAGTACAAATCTTTAACTTATAAAGAGAATGGATATCCAGAATTTGTTTCGGTTTGTATAGATTTGTTGTTGGTTCCTTGTACTCTAGTTTGAATATACACTTGATGAATTGGTTTTGTAGTGTTTTCATTTATAATTACACGAGAGCTTTTTTTTTGTTGAAGTAAACTTGACATGTATTAATGAAAATTTTGTTGCCTGGCAATTTAACGAAAAAAACTGACCCTGAAAAAATTACGAGTCTGTAGGACGAGTGATTTTTTCAATGATTTTTTTATAATGTTCTTCATCTAACTGAAGGTACGGTTTTAATGTTGATCGGTTGCTGAGTCCCGTGATTTTCACAAGTTTTTGTTCACCTATACCACTCCTGGACAATTCAGTTACGGCGGCAGCTCGATTAGAATGGTTCGTAATTTTCACCCGCTTGACATCAAGTCCAATATTTTTCGCCGAGGATTTGGTCCATTTAGATATTTCATTTATCCCAATAGGAAAATTCTTAAACCATCCTTTCGAATTTTTTTGCCAGAAAGGATTTGGAGTTAAAAAAAAATTTCACGTGATATGGTGTCCACGTCTTCCCATAATTTGTTTAAACAATTTCACTAGACATACACAGTCTCCTTCAGTGTTTGCTACCAACCATTTATTGTCGGCCAACTTCTGATTTCCACCTTCTTCGAAAATATTAGATTATATTCAACTTTTCCGGTCTCTCATCCACGGTTGTCTGTCTTGATTTTAAAATAGAATACCTTACAATTTGCTGCTTCTGCACCTCTCCAAGCCAATTCATAGGCAACAATATGATAAAATTTTCTCTGAAGACCTACTCCAGAACAGTGCCATTTCAAAAAAAAATTGTTCTGTGAGAGCCTCTTTTCTGGTATGCTTGCAAAATTTTGCGTTTTGTGTCGCGTACATTTCTCGCTTTCTTAAACCGTGAACGGATTAAAAATTCTTTTATATTCTTTGAAGTACTTCTCTTGTAACATATTTGCTGAAGTGTTCCAAATCGTTTTGACTGCACTCTCTTTATAGTCTTCTACATTGTTCTTCTTCATGTTGAATGCCAGGTCACATAAGATGGAAGCTAAGTTTTCAGTGGAAGTTTCTGCAATGAGTTCATATTTTTTTCCTAACATAACATCGCAAATTGTCGCCAAATTGACGTAGTTGAATTCACAGTATTGCGAAGCACATTATTATTGATGGCTTCTTCAATTTCTACACTCGAAGACTGTCCAAATCGCGACATTTCCACAAATAAGATACTTTTCTGACAACGCAAGTTTGAGAAAAATTGACATAACGTCATCAAAAATTTGTTTACAATGCTGGTTGTCATGCTTTCAAAAGTTAGGTTCCGTTTTGTCGCTGGAAAAGTTAGGGCAAACTTTGTTCGCTGTCATAATGACAAAACACCGCGACATATGGCATTTTTAGTGCATGAATTAAGTTGTTAATAAATGACTTTGAAATTCAAAGGAAATGACGTAGTGTAGTTGCATGTTTTTTGAAAAAATTATTTCATTAAGCCTCTTAATAGAATCATTTACGGAAATTAAAACTGAATTTCTGACTGTAGGATGCGATGTCGAGCAGTGGCTCTGCCAAATCTCCGGATGAAGTGGTGATGGAGGTCTCTTCGGATATTTTGGCGAAGTTGCCGCCGAACTTCGACCGTGACGTTGCCATGGAAAAGTTCCCAGTTTCGTACTCGCAGAGCATGAATACCGTTCTGGTGCAGGAAATGAACCGATTCAACGTCCTGCTGGCCGCCATAAGGTCCAGCCTGCAAAACGTTCAGAAAGCCATCAAAGGTGAGTCCAGTGCAATATCGATTAGCTTCACTCGAAAATTAATTCCAGTAAAACTGAACAGACACTTCAGTTTTCGGGGGGGTCTGAGAGTTGTGGAATCTGAACAGACATATTGAACCAATTACTCGGCGTTCTGTATTCATGCATATGTGCCTTTTAATAAATATCTGCCATCAGCACAGGGCCGGATTTAGGGGAGGGCATGTGGGGCTACAGCCCCGGGAACTCCACAGAAGAGGGCACCCCGCAATAGATACTTAGGAAAAAACATCTTTCAAATTCCGACGAGTAATAAACACTAGTAAACAACTTTCATTATTACATGTTTTCTTAATTGAGATAAAGGGTTCTAGGTACATTGTTGTTAACAATTTTAATGAAAGTTGTAGAGATTTAGGAATAACGATAAACATAGCAGGTAGATACCTACCACATAAATTATCCAAAATAGCTATTTATGTATCAAGTGCGATATATAGATCCTAACGCCCGGACGGTAACATTTACCCGAGGGCCTTTGGCTCGAGGGATGAATGTTGCCCGATGGGCGTTAGGATCTAGTAACGCTCGTGGTGCATACAAGATTTAATTTTTCACGAAAAAATTATCTTGAACGATGTTGTTTACTTCATACATTTCTTCTCATACTGCGTTCTGAGCGGCAACTAAGCACAAGTGAGCTCCAATGCAATTGCCATGGAAACTTGAAGAGGTTGCTAAGGGTTGTTTATTTAATAAAATGATGCTGCATTTTTGTAAGAATCGACAAGCTTGTTAGTGGAGGAAACTGAAAACGGTTGTGTTCATAATAATTATGGAGATCCCACAGAATGTGAAGCTCAAAGCTGAAAAAGCGTTAGGAAATTTACTGCCTGTGAAATCCAAATAGTTATACAAGAAGGAGTATGACCATTTTTTGAAATGGATAGATGAAAACGGAGTGAATACCGTAGATGAAACTGTCTTAATGGCATACTTCCAGGAACTGGTGAGTTTATCTCATGAAAAATATTATAATTTTTTATTTATTTTACATTAATATATCAGCATTCAGTCAACTGATGACCTTTCTGAAAGTTAAATCAAAAGGATACATTCCTAAAAAATCGAAGGTGTTGGAAGGTGGAATTAATACTTTTCATAAGAAAAGCTCCAGATGATACTTTTGTGCTACATAAAGTTGTTCTGGTAATGGGCGTATTTGGAGGCTCAAGACGTGATGAAATTTGATGACATTGAAGGCAGAGGAGCCGTTTTCCTGATCAAGGTACCAGAAATCAAGACCTGCACCTCAAAAAGTTTCACCATTGGTGAAGAAAGCGAAATAAGAGCCTTGAACTCAGTTAAAAAGAACATTGCACTACGACCAAACGGATGTAAACAACGTAGGTTCTTTTCAACCTACAGAAATAATATATGCATTGATTTACCTGTAGGTAAAAATACTATAGGATGTTTCAAAGAGAAACATTCCCAATTGAAAATTGAATCAATACATGACTCCTCTGGAAATGGAAAAAAACCCTACGATAAAATTGAAGTTACTTTTTTGTAATATCTAACAGAAAACAACTACTTCCACGGCTAAAGCCACGCTGGACATAGAACTACATCTGATAGATATTGAGAAACACCCTATATAACTCGAGAGAAAAAATCTGAAAGTGAAAATTTGCATTTTCATTTAGATAATTGATTATTTATTAAATATCCAGTTTCCTTTGGAGATTCTTATCTATGAATGAGATAAGGGAGAATGTTATTCAGAAGTATCATCCACAGAAAATCGCTCATTCCATTGATGCGTGAATTGCATCTCTTTCGCTAGGCCTCCATTACATTTTAGTCGATGAATTAACTCCTGTATTGTCATTTTGACAGCGATACAAAAGGTGCATCGTTTTTTATCACCGATAAAAACGCCCGTTCCTCTTTAGTGTCTACATCTAGTATGCTTACGTCACTTTAATGTCTGCCCTGTCAGTTATTTAAGTATTGTTGATAGTTGATACTGAAACATTACAACATGAGTCGTTTTGGGGAAGTTTCGACTCAACAAATAACAAAAAATATAGAAAAAGCAATCCCGCAATCTACAAAAAATATTAAAGCGTCAATATGGAGACAATTTATGTTCGGTCGTTAATTTATCTTGCCAAAAAACACTCGAGCTTTTCTTTTAAGGATAAATTTCTTTTTAACTCAAAACTTTTCCATTAGTAATTTTGCTCGAAAATTGACATTTGAGAAAATCACTCGACTTTCGGTCTCGCGATTTTGTTATGTCAGTTTTTCTTGTAAAATTACTGATTGGCAAAATTATTTCGTTACAAAAAGAAATTGATCCGATAAAAAAAAGCTCTTGTGTTTTTACTGTTGACTACAATGTGTTGGAGGCCTAGCGAAAGAGATGCAATTCACGCATCAATGGAATGAGCGATTTTCTGTGAGTGATACTTCTGAATAACATTCTCCCTTATCTCATTCATAGATAAGAATCTGCTATGGAAACTGGACATCTAATAAATAATCAACTATCTGAATGAAAATGCAAATTTTCTTCAGATTTTTTCTTTCAAGTTATATAGGGTCTTTCTCAATATCTTTCAGATGTAGTTCAATGTCCATCGTGGCTTTAGCCGGGGAAGTAGTTGTTTTCTGTTAGATATTACAAAAAAGTAACTTCAATTTTATCGTAGGGTTCTTTCCATTTCCAGAGGAGTCATGTATTGATTCAATTTTCAATTGAGAATGTTTCTCTTTAAAACATGAATCCCTTTCCAAGAAAGGTTATCTTGTACGATGGAAAATAGCGACTAAATTCCAACTTTCAGTCGCAGATGATTCCACAACTGACTTTGTGAACATCCTGTTCATATTTTCAATTAAATCAACTATTGGATGTGTTCCTTCTATCATAGCGAAATACCTTAATTTGGGAAACCCGAAAGGTTACACCAGACATTGTCTACGCCAAACATCGTCAACGCTTCTTGTTTAAGGTGGCGCTTCCTTTGAAACACTAAACTTACATGGAAAATAGAAGAGTGGTACGGTAGCGGAGAGAAAGTATCTCCTCGAAGAACAAAATTGCTACAATGATCCATTCCGTTTCCGAAAAAGAAAATGTTAACGTTCCGAACGAAACCGAATGCACATTGAGGAGTTCATCATTGGTCAACTGGCAGAACTTCAAACTTGGTACTAATTTTTCAGGAACATTTGAAAATTGTAATTCCTATTTGAGAGAAAATAATTAGTCTCTTTTTTATGTACAGTTATAAATAAAACTTTTCTGAGTAATCAATTTATTGAACTACAGAAAAAAAACATGTAGCGGGCGTTATGATTCATAATGTCCTCCATAACGCCCCGGGCGTTATGGGTCTGTTAATAGCAACCGTTGCCAAGGTATTATAAAGCAGTAATGGACAAGTGAAAAATAAATGTATTTATTTCTGACCGAGATATGCTTATATCGTCATGGTTACGATATCAATAAAGAGGGTCTTAACTCTCTTGGGACATTACAGATTCTATTATTCCCTCTACCTTTCACAAGTAAAAATAAAATAAGAAATTCTGATTATATTGTTATGAAAATAAATAACTGAGAGTGTAATTGATATGAAAATAAAGAAATAAGCAGGAAAATTTGTCTGATACTGTTACCAAATCTTAATGTGATCCATCATCTCAGTCGGAATCCTGGTTCAAAAGGAGCGGTAAAGCATCAGCATAAAACCTAGTGGATGACAATTTGTTGGGAAATAGGCTCTGTGGAACATCAGAGGGAAATAACCTGGAGAAGGGAGAAGTTGAAATTAATAAAAATATATAGTCAAATTGGAAATAAAACTCCAAGTGAAAAAAATCACCTAGTATTTTAACATTCAAAACTATAACATCAATAAACTGTAACACTGTAAGTGAAAATACACCCAGTTTAACACAAACCAACAGTAACTAAGTCATGGCATCACTGATAGTACAAAAAGTAAAATTTAATTACAAAATTAGAAAATACTGCAACAGGAAATGTCATAAAAATACAAAAGATCGATGGAAATATAAGTGTTTTATATGATATGCATAAGTTAGTTAAAAAAAACATTTATTATCATTACATTTTAGTGAAATAAGAAAAAAGACTTGCAAGAATGATGAATGTTTACGAAAATTAACGATAGGATTGGTGTATAAAAATGAAGAAAACAAAAGTGAATGTGTCTTTGAAAAAGTGAGAACACTTTTCATTTTGTCAATTAAAAAATACAGCAAACGATAAATATAAAGTAAGAAATACTAGTGAGAAGCTGAAACAAAGTCAAGATCAATAAGCACAGAACCAGAAATATAGTGAGCAGCTTACCAAAAGAAGAAATCAAGTATCCTAAACTATTGGAAAATTTTCAATAAGCCCTGCGCACTGCTGATTATCAGGAATAAACTGGACTCCATCAATGAAAAACTGGTGAACAAATCTTCGCATCCATTTCACCACATCACAAAACAATATTGCATTTTTCGTCGATTATATTCATAGAAATATACCGGGTGACACAGCAGACATGTAGCAGCCTGTAGTTTTTTTATTTGAAGAGGTAATGATTTGAAATTTGCAGAAGTTACGTAATCAATGATAGCGCTTCATTTGAATCTAACGACAACTTTTTTCAACTACCTGTTTGATCGGCAGTAACTCCAATTCCTTTTTTTTGAATGACACCCTGTATATTTATCTAGCCTATCTTATTTGTCTTGAAATACACTATTCAACCGTGTATCACAAAGTGGCATTCGTTTCCCAATTCGCAGATGAATTGCATTTTATTTAAAAACATCAAGTTGGCTGTTACTCGAATTCGATAATCTTTGGATGCTTGGTAGGCTTGGAAATTCAAAGAGTATCAGTTAAACGATATAATTCCAGTTTTTTCCATACCTGATCACTTCCTACAGATTGTCAATAATTTCTTCAATAAAAAGAAAAAACATCTGAAAATAACTCACGATATTGCGAAAACTGAGATGGGAACATATTTTTTTTCAATTTGGCTACTTGTGGAGAAACTATCTGCCTTTCTCTTTGGCCGTGTAGCTATATCATGATCTTTCCATTTGGAAACATATAATTAAAATTGTTCCCCTGATCCACCAATTCACAAGTCTATTAGTCTAGATATTTGCAATAATATTTTGCCTAGTAGGCGGTGAACACAAAATGTTTTGTGTTTGACAGGTAAAAATCATTTGATTGCAATGATGATGTCCGTCAATTTTATGCTGATTGAAATTGTATCGTTTAATTAGATACTAAATATGTATTAAAACACAAACCATTTTGTGTACACCGCCTACTAGGCAAATTATTATTGCAAATATCTAGACTAATAGACTTGTGAATTGGTGGATCAGGGGAACAATTTCAATTTTATGTTTCCAAATGGAAAGATCATGATATGGCTACATGGCCAAAGAGAAAGGCAGATAGTTTCTTCACAAATAGCAAAATTGAAAAAAATATGTTCCCATCTCAGTTTTCGCAATATCGTGAGTTATTTTCATATGTCTTTTTCTTTTTATTGAAGAAATTATTGACAATCTGTAGGAAGTGAACAGGTATGGAAAAAACTGAAATTATATCGTTTAACTGATACTCTTTGGATTTCCAAGCCTACCGAGTATCGAAAGATTATCGAATTCGGGTAACAGCCAACTTGATGTTTTTCAATAAAATGCAAATCATCTGCGAATTGAGAAACAAATGACACTTTGTGATACACGGTTGAATAGTGAATTTCAAGACAAATATAATAGGCTAGATAAATATACAGGGTGTCATTAAAAAAAAAAGAAGTTGGAGTTACTGCAGATCAAATAGGTAGTTGAAAACAGTTGTCGTTAGATTCAAATGAAGCGCTATCATTGATTACGTAACTTCTGCAAATTTCAAATTTTTATCTTTTCAAATAAAAAAACTACAGGCTGCTACATGTCTGCTGTGTCACCCGGTATATTATATACTTACTCTAGAATGCTAAGCCCCATGTCAAAAGTGTTGTAAAAAGTTCAGGCTAGTCCGCAATTAATTCTGAATCTCGGAGAATAAGGTTGAAAACCTTGTTGTACTTATACCTGTTATTTGTTTTTAGCCGATTTGAATACATATTTTCACATATTTATGATCCCAAATATTCAGCAAAGGCCATCAGAAAGTAGAGTACGTTTACTATTATTATTTATCGCTCTGATGCGACTGATTTTTGGTATCACGTTCACTTTTCAGCTGTAGTTAACCAACAGAAATCTGCGGAACCTTCCCAAATCGTCGGTGCGAATTTCAAGGAAGCACTGGATTGGAAAATGAATTGAAAGTACAAAAAACTATGAAAAATTATTTCAGCTAATATCATGAATAATTTCAACTCAAATTAGATTTATAAAATTGGATGCTTGGAAGCTCGAATTTTTTTTTCAAGAACGATTCATGTCAGAATATGCAACTGCATTGAATTTAAATCATTTGAAGAGATTAACATGCTATTTCTACGAGTATTTCTGGTTGTTGTACCTTAGTACAATTTCCACAATGGAACTGCATGAAAAAGTGAGGCCAGAAGCATTTTCCTTACCATCAAAGAAAAGCACTTCCATATTGAAATTAATTTTCAGAGGCGATTCTATGTATGTTTAGTACTTTTTGTAGGAATCTATAACTCATAATAGAAGCGGGGTGGCAGAAAGTTGTATCACTCGCCATGCATGCTTACGCAGACACAGTATTGGTACTGGTCTAGGTTTCAAATTATTCTATTGTCGTTTTCAGATGAATCTTCATGAGAAAAATGTCTGCCACAAATTACAATTTTCTCACTAAAATGGTCTGCTGGGGTCTCTTCTTAAGAACAATAACCAAAAATCATGCCTTTTTTGTCAAGCTAAAATAATATTTAAGCTATTTTGAGCAAAGCATATAGGTACATAAAAAATTTCATTATCTACCAAAAATTATTTATTTCAGGTATTTTTCCTGTACACAAAACTAAACAGTTCATTGTTTATTTGTAGGAAGAAACGGCTTTATTAGAAATTGTCTTTAAAGGAACAAGATTATTACAAATTCACGAATGATGAAGGACAACAAACGACAACAAACACCACACAAAACGACAAGAGAAAATCTGAAATTCTAAAAACCGTCTCTGATCTGTGACAAGAGTGACAGATCTTAGTGACAAGTCTTCCTGTTGATTAAGAAGCACTGTTGCACGGTGATTATAATTACAGTAGCATAGGGTACATTATTGTTTTAAATAAGTTTCTCTCGCGCCTAAAATTCGGAGTAATCTATCTCTAAAATGTTCTTTTCGGTTATAAAAAGTCCTGAATGCGCTGTAAAATTTCTCTCGTTCAAATGACATGTGTTTTATAGCCTCTGAATTGGAACACTAAATAATTTTCAAACTTGGCAACGATATACCCAAACTACAGTGATGACATGCATGCGCACATCGTAAACGCATACGCGGCAGCTTCTCGGCGTGAAAATTGGCGGAATTAGCATGGTTATATTTGAAAATATTTCATTTGGGTCATCTTCTCATGTGACAGGACTGCATGACAGCTCATTGGCATATCAGACTTCCCGCATACAGTGTGAAACATTAGTCTATTCAACATATAAGCGACTTGGATTCGTGGAACATTATTCGTCAAACGTTAAAAAAAAAATTTGTAGTTTAAATATCAGCTGTCATACAATTGAGTCACGAGCTAGCTTCAAACTACACTGATGACGCGCATGCGCACATCGTAAACGCATACTCGGCAGCTTTTCGCCGTGAAAATTAGCGGAATTGGCATGGTTATATTTGAAAATATTTCATACGGTCATCCTCTCAAGTGACAGGACTACATGACAGCTCATTGGCATATCAGACTTCCCGCATACAGTGTGAAACATTAGTCTATTCAACATATAAGCGACTTGGAGTCGTGGAACATTAATCGTCAAACGGTAAAAAAAATTGTAGTTTAAATATCAGCTGTCATACAATTGAGTCACGAGCTATCTTCAAACTACACTGATGACGCGCATGTGCACATTGTAAACGCATATGCGGCAACTTTTCGCCGTGAAAATTAGCGGAATTAGCATGGTTATATTCGAAAATATTTCATACGGGTCATCTTCTCAAGTGACAGGACTGCATGACAGCTCATTGGCATATCAGACTTCCCGCATACAGTGTGAAACATTAGTCGATTCAACATATAAGCGACTTGGATTCGTGGAACATTATTCGTCAAACGTTAAAAAAAATTGTAGTTTAAATATCAGCTGTCATACAATTGAGTCACGAGCTATCTTCAAACTACACTGATGACGCGCATGCGCACATCGTAAACGCATATGCGGCAGCTTTTCGCCGTGAAAATTAGCGGAATTAGCATGGTTATATTTGAAAATATTTCATACGGGTCATCTTCTCAAGTGACAGGACTGCATGACAGCTCATTGGCATATCAGACTTCCCGCATACAGTGTGAAACATTAGTCTATTCAACATATAAGCGACTTGGATTCGTGGAACATTATTCGTCAAACGTTAAAAAAAATTGTGGTTTAAATATCAGCTGTCATACAATTGAGTCACGAGCTATCTTCAAACTACACTGATGACGCGCATGTGCACATCGTAAACGCATATGCGGCAACTTTTCGCCGTGAAAATTAGCGGAATTAGCATGGTTATATTTGAAAATATTTCATACGGGTCATCTTCTCAAGTGACAGGACTGCATGACAGCTCATTGGCATATCAGACTTACCGCATACAGTGTGAAACATTAGTCGATTCAACATATAAACGACTTGGATTCGTGGAACATTAATCGTCAAACGTTAAAAAAAATTGTAGTTTAAATATCAGCTGTCATACAATTGAGTCACGAGCTATCTTCAAACTACACTGATGACGCGCATGCGCACATCGTAAACGCATACTCGGCAGCTTTTCGCCGTGAAAATTAGCGGAATTAGCATGGTTATATTTGAAAATATTTCATACGGGTCATCTTCTCAAGTGACAGGACTGCATGACAGCTCATTGGCATATCAAACTTCCCGCATACAGTGTGAAACATTAGTCGATTCAACATATAAGCGACTTGGATTGGTGGAACATTAATCGTCAAACGTTAAAAAAAATTGAATTTTAAATATCAGCTGTCATAGAAATGAGTCACGAGCTATCTTCAATGTCATTACCAAAAAAGTCTTTCAGAATGGTAAATATTGAAATTTTTCTATTGCCAAACTTATAAGTTTTGAACTTCAACCTTTTTTCTGGAACAATGTGTAACGATCTCATGCTCTACCGACTGAGCTAGCCGGGCAATTTCATTCAATTCACTCAAATAAAACAATTTCACTTCACCACAATACCGTAATATAATGAACACTCTGTAGTAGTGCAATTGTAACAAATTATACTCAGATAATGCGCAAACAAACTGACATATGTCAAAATAGTGTATAAATGCGTTAGTTATTTTTCGAATAGAAATTCTGGCCAGAATGCTTTACAACTTAGTATGGTTTTTATGTAAATAACAATAATAATCAATGATTCTGGCTGGCAGACGTTATCTTGAAATGGATTAACTCAATTTATTCCTATTTGGAACTGTCTTCCCAGTGTTAAAAATGAAATAAATATCTCCTACCTGCTCTCAGCGGTGTCATTATTTTTTTTAAATGAACGATCTTTTCCCAGTTTAAGTAATTATTCTGCATCTGCATCAGATTATTATAGGTATGGAATCATCTATAATACCATAATTTCGTCTAATATTGATCAACCGACATTAATGAAGAGATCTTCCTGCTTGTAATTATGGGTACCAAGTTTCGGTAGATTTCAGCTACGAATATCGATATTCTAATAATACATTTCAGCAATCAATACTTTCAAAAATTATTTCTACTAGGAGTATTCTAAATTGCATGTTCTTTTGAAACGTTTTGACTTCTAGTCCCCTTTTGTTTATTTATCTTTCATCTCCTTGGCAACCGCCTCTAGATAGAGCCTTCATTTTTATATTACTTATACTATTCAAACAAACGAACCGTTGCAAATGTAACATTTTTGGCCGATTTCACCAACCGATTCCTAAAGTTAGGAAATACCTAAATCGGATTGAGAAATACCCAAGTACCATTTGCGTTTCACCACACGTTAAGTAATGCTTAAGAATGACAGGAAATACCCACGTCAGGTATTTCCTTTTAAGCATTACCTAACGCTTGGTGAAAAGAGAATTGCACCTGGGCATTCCTGAATTCGATTTAGGTATTTCCTAACTTTAGGAATCAGTTGGTGAAATCGACCAATAGTCTCAAATAAAATTAGTCATTTCATAACTCGTTACGTAAATAACTATTTCTTCAATTTTTTCAAATAGATGTCAATTTTGTATATTGAATGTGTTACGGTATGCGTGAAATCTTACAAATTTCATATGAAGGGACAACCGGTATAAACTTCATGTCAATATTCGTTGGACTGACCCGAGAGCTGCAGCCACTTCGTTAGAATGAGAAACTACTTTTTTGTTGAAAACTCGAAAAGAATCGAGAATAGGAGATTAATTTTTACAATGGCCATGATATACTTAGCAATGAATTGGTGACTAATTTTTTGCTATAGGCGGTTTCAATTCATAAGCATTTTGTCGATAGTACGAGTTGAGTTACATATACTGTTGCTTTCTACTATCGATTTTTTCCGTTTGAGGATCGTATATCAACTGTTTGTGTGGAAAAAAATTCAACGTCTCACGATTATCAGTGAATAATTGCTAATAGGAGGTGGGTTATTTTACTAGTTCATCTGTTCAAGTCCGTAAACTATTTTCACTATTTTTTACAGAACATTTATTAAAATAACTTTCTAGGCGTTTTTGTGGTAGCCTGAACAACAATAAGAAAAACCATTTGAGAAGGAAGTTTTGCACCCTTCTTCTGGTATCCGGGTGTTGTCTCACACCACCCCGTGCTTTGCAGAGGACCCTCGAAGAGGCCAAGTTTTGCTAACAAAGACTTTTTATCAATGTAAATGAGCCAATATCTATACTTTTGATACCTCTAAGGGCCGGTTATTCAGTCCATGGTAAAATCCAAAGATTTATCAAACTTGGATTGGAATCGAATTCTAGAATATCGTCAAATGTCTTGTTCAGTAGAAATTCGACCATGGATAATGAAAACCAAGATTCTGCAGTTCATTTTACTAATTTATCAAATATAACCAAACATTTTCTTTTCGTAGTTTCCTAATTTCCTGTAATTCTTTGGAAAGCTTGGTAGAAAATGGAATCATTGAAGGCACCTCAAATATTATAAAGAATGGAATTAATGAGCAACTTATCTTATTTGACGGTCCTAATTAGGTAGATGATTCGTTCCAGATAGATATGTAGATTTTCTTTTTGTATTTCCTGGTTTCTTTGTCTTTTGTTTGGTTGTCAATAAATACTTGTCACTTCGATTTACCAAGTGTTTTCATTCGAATTCCTAATTATTGAAATAATTTCACAATGAGCTCCTATCGCAGTAAACGAGGATTATCTTTTTTCCTCAAGTGGAAGATAGTGAATGTTGTATCATGTCAAAAACTACAATGAATGAGCAAATAACTTGACAGGTTCGCGTGGTGATTTTGTTTACAGTATGAAGAGTCTAAGTAAGCTAATAAAATAAATCAACTCGTGAATCGTGCAATTAAGTTTTTTTTTCTCCAAAAGGTTTTGCACCAAAATTTGTATTTTGGATTTCAATCAATAGGAGGGTTATTCAGGGTTGCGTAACAAGAAAAATCCTAAACTATGAAGTTTTGTACCTGTGGTACTCGAAATACTGATCAAAAGTTTCGATTTTCACAAAATTCATAAAAATGCCAATATCTCCAAAACTATCAATATTTTACTAAGGGCATATTGTAATAGTCTGGTCAGTCAAGAGCCAGACTATCAGCCCTTCAAAGGATGACGTTGAGTTTTGGGACACCCTGTATATTTAGTACAGTTTTGTTGATATTATTTGCTTACCTATTGTGGTTTAAATATTATAGGTTCGGTTTACCAGTGGAAGTTTTAGGAAGATTTATTTTATTGAATCTGTTGGCGCCTTTTGAACATCATTCCGATTTTTAGTTACTCACCCCATCAGCCTGTTTCAAAGCTAGTAATATACTCTTGTCAACCTTGTGAACGTAAACAAAAATAAAAATATTTCTCGCTATTGTAAAGCAGTTATTACTAGTAAAATTAAACTTTTACGTAACAAATTTCACATTGAATTAATGTTTATTCCAGGTCAAATTGTCATGTCGGTGGATCTGGAAGAAGTGGTAACAAGCATTCTTACAGGAAAGATACCGCAAATGTGGGCAAAAAGATCGTATCCTTCCATGAAACCTTTGGGGAGCTACGTTAACGATTTTCTAGCCAGATTGGCATTTTTACAAGTAAGTGGAGTTGGCCACATGTCGGTTTACTCGTATTTATATCAAAATTATACAGTGAGCTTCCATAGTCACACTTATAGTATGGTACCATGGTTTCTGAAGTCAATCAATCAACTTTATTTCTCTAAGAAACATTACATGATTATGGAGGGAATAAAAAAAAAACTTGAAAATGACATGAATAAATAAGCATAATCTGAAAATACGTTTGCTCAAAATACACTGTGGTGAATATAATTAAAAATCAATCAACTTTATTTCCCCAAGAAACATTACATGTTTATAGAAGGGATAAAAAAAAATATTAAAAATAAGAATACAAAGATGTGATCAATAAATATAAAAAATATAAACACAATAATAAACATTGAAATATAAATTAATTTACCAGTTTTCAACTCATATCGAAACTATTTAATAATAATAATAATAATAATAATAATAATAATAATAATAATAATAATAATAATAATAATAATAATAATAATAATAATAATAATAATAATAATAATAATAATAATAATAATAATAATAATAATAATAATAATAATAATAATAATAATAATAATAATAATAATAATAATAATAATAATAATAATAATAATAATAATAATAATAAGGCTTATCCAAAAGCTTAACCTTTGCCTTCCTCAGGTCGAGTGAGCTAAAGTCGGAGACCGAGGGATTCATAATGGCCTGCCAGGATGGTGTCTTCAACACCCTTGTCTACCGTAGTCGCGTGATGGGTATAGACGTCCCTGACACCCGATGCAGGGCATGTCGTGGGGCACCTGAGACCGTAATGCATTTGCTATCAGCATGCCCATCTTATGCGGTCTCAGCCTATATCCACAGGCATAACGCGGCGCTACGAGTGTTGTACTACCACCTACGACACTCGTACGGTATAGACGAGACACCGGTGTTGCCTTATGCTCCGGGGGATATTGAGTCCGTGGTGGAGAATGAGAGATGCCGAATCTATTGGAACTACTCATTCCCCACCCTCAGGCAAATACAAGCCAATAAGCCTGATGTTGTCCTCCTCGACCACCAAAGTAGAACGATATTCGTCATGGAGTTTTCCGCTCCAGGCGAAATTAATATCGTTCGAAAAGAGGAGGAAAAACGGACTAAATATCGAGATCTTCTCTTTGAACTCCGCAGGTTATATCCGGACCATTCTGTCAAAATTGTGGTTCTGATCATAGGAGTCCTTGGTGGAATGATGGACACACTGCTCTCCAATTTGAAAATAATACCTGCTTGCCGTAATATGGCAGAAATCTTAGCATCAAGAATGCAGAAGGCCGTTATACTTGGTTCGCTTCGTCTACTCAGGGCACACGATTCTCGGACCCAATAATCACTCACCCTACGGATGTAGGGAGTGGTTATTGGGGTTAACGACACCAGCGCGCCCTCCGGATGGGTCGGAGCACCGGAGACAGGGCCTGACTGGTACACTCCTAAGGAGAAAAAAAAAAAAATAATAATAATAATAATAATAATAATAATAATAATAATAATAATAATAATAATAATAATAATAATAATAATAATAATAATAATAATAATAATAATAATAATAATAATAATAATAATAATAATAATAATAATAATAATAATAATAATAATAATAATAATAATAATAATAATAATAATAATAATAATAATAATAATAATAATAATAATCATTAGAAGAGGCGTGTTTCAGGGAGACTCCCTCAGCCCTCTTCTCTTCTGCATCTCACTATTGCCATTGTCCGTTGTACTCAGGAATACCCGTGGGTACAACTGCGGCACCCCCAGCAACCGGAGGCATAAAGTCACCCATTTGTTCTACATGGATGACCTAAAATTATATGCCTCTGGAGAAAGGGACCTACATCAGTCCCTTAGGGTGGTGGAAGAGTACACGCATGCTATCGGAATGGAATTTGGGATCGACAAATGTGCCACGGTTCATCTTAAAAGAGGACGATGCGAGGAATACGGAGAGGATGTCCAGCTCGTAGACGGAAGCATCCTACATCATCTGGATGCCGGAGAGACGTATACTTACCTAGGGGTGGAGCAACGCCACTCCCAAGAGTTATTCACAGTTAAAAACTCTCTCCGCGGCAAGTATCAGCACAAACTCCGACAGATCTGGTCATCAGAACTGTCGGGGAAGAACAAAGTTGCTGCAACCAATATGCTTGCCGTTCCGATCCTTCTTTACTCTTTCGGAGTAATGAAGTGGACTAAGGAAGAGCTGCGACAACTTGACGTTAAAACTCGCAAAATGATGCATCTCAATAGGAGCTTGCATCCTAAATCGTCCGTACCACGGTTATACTTTTCCAGACAACGGGGAGGCCGTGGACTTTTGAGTTTGGAGTGTCTGCATAACAGAATGGTTCTGGATGGGGCCTGTAAAGTCATCCGGTGTCCAGATCCCCTTCTCTGCATGGTCCGCGACCATGAAAAAGCAGGGATTAGAGCATTTCTTTTTAAGGCAGCAACCCGTGCGGCCGATGAACTCGGTCTCGTATTCGACACTGAACGGGCTAACCCAAACTCTGTCACCGAGTTGGGACCCGTTCAGCAAAAAGCTCACATCAAAGCTGCGGAGACAGAGGTCCTGCTACAGCTACATATGGATAAGCCAATGCATGGTGTCTTCTTTCACAACATCGAAGACATTGGCTTATCCAAAAGCTTGACCTTTGCCTTCCTCAGGTCGAGTGAGCTAAAGTCGGAGACCGAGGGATTCATAATGGCTTGCCAGGATGGTGTCTTCAACACCCTTGTCTACCGTAGTCGCGTGATGGGTATAGACGTCCCTGACACCCGATGCAGGGCATGTCGTGGGGCACCTGAGACCGTAATGCATCTGCTATCAGCATGCCCATGTTATGCGGTCTCAGCCTATATCCACAGGCATAACGCGGCTCTACGAGTGTTGTACTACCATCTACGACACTCATACGGTATAGACGAGACACCGGTGTTGCCTTATGTTCCGGGGGATATTGAGTCCGTGGTGGAGAATGAGAGGTGCCGAATCTATTGGAACTACTCATTCCCCACCCTCAGGCAAATACAAGCCAATAAGCCTGATGTTGTCCTCCTCGACCACCAAAGTAAAACGATATTCGTCGTGGAGTTTTCCGCTCCAGGAGACATGAATATCGTTCGAAAATCTTTGATAGAGGCAAATAATTTATTAATTCTGAATAGTGGTAAACCTACGCATTTTGAAGCTCGATCCGGCAGCACATCGGCCATCGATCTCAGTCTATGTTCCCCCCATCTAGCAACCAGGCTGGCATGGGACACATCAGAAGACCTTCACTCCAGCGATCACTTTCCAATAATAATTCATGTAGATGTCCCTACAAAGAGTTTTGCGACGAGGGAAAGATGGCTTTCAAAGAATGCGGACTGGGAAAAATATACTGAACTCGTATATATTCCCGACCTTCCCAACGATATTGAAATAGCTGTTGACACCATCTCCTCCGCTATTCTGGACGCGGCTAAAGTTAGCATTCCAATATCGAAACCATCGAAATCCCATCGCCCAGTCCCATGGTGGAATGACGAGATCAAAATGGCGATTACACAAAGAAAGAAGGCTTATAATAAATTCAATAGGTACCCTACTCTTGAGAATTTGATAACATTCAAAAAAACTAGAGCTATAGCTAGGAGACTCATAATAGACGGGAAAAAAACTTCTTGGAAAGAATACATCTCCTCAATTAACCCTGAGGTAGGACTCGGTGAAATATGGAAAAAAATCAGAGTAATTGCTGGTAAAAACACTTTGGATAGCCCCGTTTCACTCAACTGTGACAACCGGACTATCTCTGATCCCGTAGAGATCTGCGAATCCTTTGCAAACCATTTTGCACAGAACAGTTGCTCAAACATCTATGAGGAAGATTTCATGAATGTGAAAACAGACGAGGAAAGAAATATCCTCAATTTCGAATCCCCACGTGATCTACACTATAACCTTCCTTTTACTATTAATGAATTAGATTTCGCACTCGAAAACAGCTCGGAAGCAGCAGCTGGTCATGACAATATTTTGTATAGCATGATTATACACTTGCCCAGAAATGAAAAATTAAAACTCCTGAATTTGTATAATCATTTATGGGAATCTGGACTTTATCCAAAACAGTGGAGAATCGCCATTATCATCCCGATTCTGAAGCCAACCAAATCACCTATGGACCCCAATAACTACCGCCCAATCTCCCTAACAAGTAGCCTTGGTAAAGTTTTCGAAAAAATGGTTAATCTGAGACTCACATGGTGGATAGAATCGAACCACTTAATTTCCCAGCTCCAGGTCGGATGCCGCAACAAACGCTCAACAACGGATGCTCTGGTATTCCTTGAGAATGAAATACAAGATGCTTTTCTCAACAGAGAACATTTAGTCGTGGTGAGCTTTGACTTGCAAAAAGCCTACGACAGAACATGGCGATACTCCATCATGAAGCAATTACATACTTGGGGACTTAGAGGCAACATGGCCATTATTATAAACAGTTTTCTACAAGACCGAACTTTTCAGGTTCGAATAGGCACTAACAATTCTTCCCACAGAACACTTGATAATGGAATCCCTCAAGGCTCAGTACTAAGCGTTTCCCTTTTTGCAATAGCCATAAATTTTCTTCTCGAACGATTTCAAAATGATGTCAAAAAAGTATTGTACGTAGATGATTTAGTCCTACTGTACAGACACAAGTCCATGGAAACCATTAACGAACAATTGAATAACGAAATACACAGCCTGGATCAATTGTCTAGATCAAGAGGATTTCTCTTCTCAAAAGAAAAAACAAACTGTATACATTTCTGCAGACTGAGATTAGTCCACCCAGACCCAGAACTATTTATCCAAGGTCACCCAATCAGCGTCCAAAACTGGATTAAATTCTTAGGCATATTTTTTGATAAAAAGCTGAACTGGGAAGAACAATTCAGTCAGCTAATTTCGAAGTGTCAAAAAGCTTTGAACATTATGAGATGTATGTCAAACATCAAATGGGGTGCAGATAGAGAAATCCTTCTAGATTTATACAGATCGGTTATTCAAGGCCGAATGGATTACGGAGCAATTGTTTACAACTCATGCAGACCCTCAAGGCTGAAACAATTGGATAAACTTCAATTGGCAGCATTGAGATTGGCCACAGGAGCTTTCAGAACTAGCCCTGCAGTAGCAGTACAGTGTGACTCATCTATTCTTCCCCTTGATCTGAGAAGAGACTGCCAAACAATGACCTATTCAACCAAAGTTCTCTCCCAGCCTTTCCATATCAACCACGCCAGTTTCTCATCTCAAGATGATCACACTTTTAGACCGACTACAACTAGACCAACTCGAATTCGTTACCATGAATCCTGCAGGAAATACCTAATTGATAGATACGCTATCTTAACTGACGATGTACCATCTGTCCCTCCGTGGCAATTTATCTTACCAACTTTGAATTACGGATTATCATCATGGAAGAAAAGTGAGACCTCTAGCTCAACTCACAGAACCCTTTTCATGAATGAATTGGTTGCATACAATAACAGTCTCATCATTTACACTGATGGTTCGAAAACGGGAAATGGGGTAGGATCCGCAATAGCGATAGGAGAAAACGAATATACTTGGACATTGAATTCTATCTGCTCAATTTTCACTGCGGAGCTATACGCAATATGGCAAGCTCTACTTTTCTTTTCGTTTTCAAGTTACCAGAGCTGCGTCGTATGTTCTGACTCATTGAGCGCAATCCTGTCACTTGATAACAATTTCACAAAAAACAATTATTGTCAAAATATCTTAGAACTCGTTACTCACCTATCGTCAAAAGACAAAAAATGTACCATTCTATGGACACCTAGTCACTGTGGTGTCCCTGGTAATGAGAAGGCAGATCTTGCAGCGAAACAAGCAACACTCACTCCAGTAGACGGAGGAATCCCCATCCCTTTTGTTGACATTAACAAACAAATAAGCTCAAAAATTCACGGAAAATGGCAAGAAAGATGGACATCCCAAAATACTCAACTGAAAAATATCAAGCCCATAACTGTTAAATGGAGATACCCTATAACGTTAAACAGACGTGAACAAGTAATTACTTGCCGCCTCAGAATCGGACATACTCACCTCACGCACTCCTATCTCTTAGCGGGAGAGCCCAGACCCCGATGCGAGCATTGCCATACGAGACTGTCGGTATCACATATCTTCTCTTGCCAGAGGTATACGTTTCTTAGGAGGAATATTGGAATGGGACCTGAATTTGAGAATACCTTGATAAATGACGGAAATATTAGGAAAGCTCTTTTTTATCTAGAACAGTTACGTGTAATCGATAGAATCTGAAATCACTCTGGCAGCTAAATGATCATGGTAATCGAAAGCTGCCTAATTGAAAAAAAAAAAAAAAAAAAAAAAAATAATAATAAAAAAGCCTCCGCGTGTTGTATAAAATCCGCCTGGAACCTTCTGGAAGGATATTTATGAACATCCGCAACCACTGAATGTAGACACTCCAGCCCTAGCGCAGTTTGAAGGATTCTGCGGAAGGCTTCAACAGCCAGAGCTCAATGAACTGCGCGACCCGATAACCTCGGAAGAAGTTCGACGAGCCCTTGAGGGCTCGAAGAACTCAGCTGCACCAGGTCCGGATGGACTAGGGAACTACTGGTGGAAAAAATTTCCCAGCACCCACCAACATTTGGCCAGAGTTTTCAACTCATGGTTGAATGGTGAGCAGCAGATTCCTGGTTGGTTTGTCGAGGGGCGAACCGTGCTGATCCCAAAAACGGGAGATTTGTCGGAACCGAAAAACTACAGGCCGATAACATGCCTGAACGCATGTTATAAGATGTTCACCCGCATTTTGTACATGCGAATACTCACCGCAGTTGAACACGTGTACGAACGGATATATGAGCAAAGAGGGTCAAAGAAAGGGGTCGCTGGATGCAAGGAGAATCTGCTCATCGATAGATGTATTACGCAGGACTCCACGCAGTATAAGCGTAACCTTTCGATGGCCTGGATCGACTATCGCAAGGCATTTGACACGACATCGCATGAGCTAATCATGCACGTTCTTCGATGCCTTGCGATACCCGATCAAATAGTGAGATGCATTGAACAACTGATGCCACTCTGGAGGACTCGCTTCACTATAACATCAGGTCAAGGTAGAGTCCAAACAGATCAGGTTATCTTCAGAAGGGGAGTGTTTCAGGGAGATTCTCTCAGCCCCCTTCTCTTTTGCATCTCACTATTGCCATTGTCCGTTGCCCTCAGAAAAACACGTGGATACTACTGCGGCACCCCCAGCAACCGGAGGCATAAGGTGACTCATCTATTCTACATGGATGATCTTAAGCTTTATGCCTCAGGTGAAAAGGACCTACGTCAGTCTTTGAGGATGGTGGAGGAGTATACGCAGGCCATCGGCATGGAGTTTGGGATCGACAAATGTGCAACGGTTCATCTCAAAAGAGGACGATGCGACGATTACGGAGAAGACGTCCAGTTCATAGACGGAAGCATCCTACGTCATCTGGGTGCCGGAGAGACGTATACCTACTTGGGAGTGGAACAACACCACTCTCAAGAAGTTATAACTGTCAAAAACTCTCTCCGCGGCAAGTATCAGCACAAACTCCGACAGATCTGGTCATCAGAACTGTCGGGAAAGAACAAAGTTGCTGCCACAAATATGCTTGCCGTTCCGATCTTACTCTACTCCTTCGGAGTAATGAAGTGGACTCAGGAGGAGCTGCGACAACTCGACGTAAAGACTCACAAGATGATGCACCTATACAGGAGCTTGCATCCCAAATCGTCCGTTCCTCGGTTATATCTCCACCGACAACAAGGAGGACGAGGACTTTTGAGTTTGGAGTGTCTTCACAACAGAATGGTATTGGATGGAGCATGTAAAGTAATCAGGAGTTTGGACCCCCTTCTCTGCATGGTCCGTGACCATGAAAACGCAGGGATTGGAGCGTTCCTCTTTAAGGCAGCAGCTCGTGCGGCTGATGAACTCGGTCTCAGTTTCGACACCAAACGGCGTGATCCGAACTCTGTCACAGAGTTGGCACCCGTTCGGCAAAAAGCCCATGTAAAGGCCGCAGAAAATGCAGCTCTTCTGCAGCTGCATAGGGATAAGCCTTTGCATGGGGTCTTCTTCAGAAACGTTGAAGACCTTGGCTTATCCAAGAACTTGACCTACGCCTTCCTTAGGTCAAGTGGGCTGAAGTCGGAGACCGAGGGATTCATAATGGCCTGCCAAGATGGTGTCTTCAACACCTTGGTCTACCGAAGCCACGTGATGGGTATAGAGGTCCCTGATATTAGATGCAGGGCCTGCCGTCAGGCGCCTGAGACCATTATGCATTTGCTGTCAGCATGTCCAGCATATGCGGTCTCAGCTTATATCCACAGACATAATGCGGCTCTACGAGTGTTATATTACCACCTACGACACTCGTACGGTATAGACGAGACACCAGTGTTGCCTTACGCTCCGGGGATATTGAGTCCGTGGTGGAGAATGAGAAGTGCCGAATCTACTGGAACTACTCATTTCCCACCCTCAGGCAAATACAGGCCAATAAGCCTGATGTAGTACTCCTCGACCATGGAAGTAAGACGATATTCGTCATTGAGTTTTCGGCTCCTGGCGAAACGAATATCGTCCGAAAGGAGGAGGAGAAACGGACGAAATATCGAGATTTACTCTTCGAACTCCGCAGGCTCTATCCAGACCATTCTGTAAAAATGGTTGTTCTGATAATAGGGTCCCTTGGCGGTGTGATGGATTCATTACTCTCGAACTTAAAAATCATACCGGCATGTAGAAAGATGTCAGAAATCATAGCCGGAAGAATGCAGAAGGCTGTCATCCTCGGTTCATTACGTCTGCTCAGGGCACACGATTCCCGGACCCAATAGCTGCTTACCCCATAGTTTGGAGAGTGGTTATTGGGGTAATGATGTTGCCAGCGCGCCCTCCGAATGTATCGGAGCATCGGAGACAGGGTCCGACATGAGAATTTTAATTCAAAAGAGATAATAATAATAATAATAATAATAATAATAATAATAATAATAATAATAATAATAATAATAATAATAATAATAATAATAATAATAATAATAATAATAAAAATAATAATAATAATAATAATAATAATAATAATAATAATAATAATAATAATAATAATAATAATAATAATAATAATAATAATAATAATAATAATAATAATAATAATAATAATAATAATAATAATAATAATAATAATAACCCCCCAGTAAACCCTAATACTCGGTTCCAAACAATCGGGGAAGAGGCCCCCACAACCGACCCCCTCGGATTAGGGGTCAAAGGCAAGGTGGTGGGGCCAACAACGATGATTTGCCAAATGACAACCGCAATGACAACGGACGCTTTGAGTGGACGGACGAATTGAGAGACGGACTTCTGTATATCTACGAGAGCAGTGAGCCCGCCCGGAGAGGATACATGGCAAGGATGCATGCTCTCTGGTGTGAAAGACACCCAGAGCATGCCGCCGTTTCCGCCCAAAATCTCAGGGATTATGTTTCCTATCTCCGGGCTCGAGGCTATGTTAGAGCTCCTCCTCAGCCGATTAACGAAGTGGCAGAAGTGGTAGATATGCCACGTATCGGTCTGGCTGTAGAGGAGGCTCGCATCATACCACCAATGGAGGACATCAGAACCCGCAGGGCGCTTCACAATATGAAGCCCCTGAAGCCGCAAGAACTGGCACGAGTGGATGCAGAGATTGGCGATGTTCTTTCAGAAGAGGCTACCATCTGGCAGATCAATTCTGTCGTGTACGACGCCGCTCGTGCTCTATCCCAGACGGAGAGGAGGGAAACCACCGCTCTTGTTGGGAGGCATGAGCGACGCGTTCACAAGATGGAAGCTAAGATCAAGTCGGCGAGACAACACGCGTCTCGTATCCAGTGTGTGGTGGACTACATGTCGGCCAATAGGCCTTTTACGCCGGCAGTGCGGCGAATTGCTGCAAAGCTAAGACGAGCTCACCACACATTGAATCAAGGGGTGCTGTTTACCATCAAACAGCACTGTCTTGATAGGATACGAATGCTAGTGGCTGCAAAGAAGTCACTAGTGAGGCGGGCGAGAAGTATCGCGGAAAACATGAAGTTCCGCGATAAACCTTCTCGCTTATTCCAAGAGCCTCCACGTGTTGTCGATAACCCGCCGGCTGCTGATCGGGTAGAAACCTTCTGGAAGAACATCTATGAGTTTCCGCAACCACTCAATGTAGACACTCCAGCCCTAGCGCAGTTCGAAGCTTACTGCAGGACGCTTCGGCAGCATGAGCACAATGATCTGCGCAATCCGATAACCACGGAAGAAGTTCGAAAGGCCCTAAAAGGTTCTAAGAATTTCGCTGCTCCAGGCCCTGATGGGTTGAATAACTATTGGTGGAAAAAGTTTCCAACAACCCACCGCCATCTGGCTAGAGTTTTTAACTCATGGCTAGATGGGGAGCAGCAGATTCCGGAGTGGTTTGTCGAGGGGCGAACCGTGCTCATCCCCAAAAACGGAGATTTGTCTGATCCAAAGAATTACAGGCCGATAACATGCTTGAATGCGTGTTATAAGTTGTTTACACGCATCTTATACACGCGCATTCTCTCCGCAGTTGATCCGGTGTACGAACGGATATATGAGCAAAGAGGGTCAAAGAAAGGGGTCGCCGGCTGCAAGGAGAACCTGCTCATCGATAGATGTATCACGCAGGACTCCGTGCAGTATAAGCGTAACCTTTCGATGGCCTGGATCGATTACCGCAAGGCATTTGATACAACATCGCATGAGTTAATCATGCATTTGCTCAGATGTCTTGAGGTACCCGATCAAATAGTGGGATGTATTGGACAACTGATGCCACTCTGGAGGACTCGCTTCACCATAAGATCTGGTAGAGACACAGTCCAAACAGAGCAGGTCATCATTAGAAGAGGCGTGTTTCAGGGAGACTCCCTCAGCCCTCTTCTCTTCTGCATCTCACTATTGCCATTGTCCGTTGTACTTAGGAATACCCGTGGGTACAACTGCGGCACCCCCAGCAACCGGAGGCATAAAGTCACCCATTTGTTCTACATGGATGACCTAAAATTATATGCCTCTGGAGAAAGGGACCTACATCAGTCCCTTAGGGTGGTGGAAGAGTACACGCATGCTATCGGAATGGAATTTGGGATCGACAAATGTGCCACGGTTCATCTTAAAAGAGGACGATGCGAGGAATACGGAGAGGATGTCCAGCTCGTAGACGGAAGCATCCTACATCATCTGGATGCCGGAGAGACGTATACTTACCTAGGGGTGGAGCAACGCCACTCCCAAGAGGTATTCACAGTTAAGAACTCTCTCCGCGGCAAGTATCAGCACAAACTCCGACAGATCTGGTCATCAGAACTGTCGGGGAAGAACAAAGTTGCTGCAACCAATATGCTTGCCGTTCCGATCCTTCTCTACTCTTTCGGAGTAATGAAGTGGACTAAGGAAGAGCTGCGACAACTCGACGTTAAAACTCGCAAAGTGATGCATCTCAATAGGTGCTTGCATCCTAAATCGTCCGTTCCACGGTTATACTTTCCCAGACAACGGGGAGGCCGTGGACTTTTGAGTTTGGAGTGTATGCATAACAGAATGGTTCTGGATGGGGCCTGTAAAGTCATCAGGAGTTCAGATCCCCTTCTCTGCATGGTCCGCGACCATGAAAAAGCAGGGATTGGAGCATTTCTTTTTAAGGCAGCAACCCGTGCGGCCGATGAACTCGGTCTCGTATTCGACACTGAACGGGCTAACCCAAACTCTGTCACCGAGTTGGGACCCGTTCAGCAAAAAGCTCACATCAAAGCTGCGGAGACAGAGGTCCTGCTACAGCTACATATGGATAAGCCAATGCATGGCGTCTTCTTTCACAACATCGAAGACCTTGGCTTATCCAAAAGCTTGACCTTTGCCTTCCTCAGGTCGAGTGAGCTAAAGTCGGAGACTGAGGGATTCATAATGGCCTGCCAGGATGGTGTCTTCAACACCCTCGTCTACCGTAGTCGCGTGATGGGTATAGACGTCCCTGACACCCGATGCAGGGCATGTCGTGGGGCACCTGAGACCGTAATGCATTTGCTATCAGCATGCCCATCTTATGCGGTCTCAGCCTATATCCACAGGCATAACGCGGCGCTACGAGTGTTATACTACCATCTACGACACTCGTACGGTATAGACGAGACACCGGTGTTGCCTTATGTTCCGGGGGATATTGAGTCCGTGGTGGAGAATGAGAGGTGCCGGATCTATTGGAACTACTCATTCCCCACCCTCAGGCAAATACAAGCCAATAAGCCTGATGTTGTCCTCCTCGACCACCAAAGTAGAACGATATTCGTCATGGAGTTTTCCGCTCCAGGCGAAATGAATATCGTTCGAAAAGAGGAGGAAAAACGGACTAAATATCGAGATCTTCTCTTTGAACTCCGCAGGTTATATCCGGACCATTCTGTCAAAATGGTGGTTCTGATCATAGGAGTCCTTGGTGGAATGATGGACACACTGCTCTCCAACTTGAGGATAATACCTGCTTGCCGTAATATGGCAGAAATCTTAGCAGCGCGAATGCAGAAGGCCGTTATCCTTGGTTCACTCCGTCTACTCAGGGCACATGATTCTCGGACCCAATAGTCACTCACCCTACGGACGTAGGGAGTGGTTATTGGGGTTAACGACACCAGCGCGCCCTCCGGATGTATCGGAGCACCGGAGACAGGGCCTGACTGGTACATTCCTAACGGAAAAAAAAAATAATAATAATAATAATAATAATAACAATAATAATAATAATAATAATAATAATAATAATAATAATAATAATAATAATAATAATAATAATAATAATAATAATAATAATAATAATAATAATAATAATAATAATAATAATAATAATAATAATAATAATAATAATAATAATAATAATAATAATAATAATAATAATAATAATAATCATTAGAAGAGGCGTGTTTCAGGGAGACTCCCTCAGCCCTCTTCTCTTCTGCATCTCACTATTGCCATTGTCCGTTGTACTCAGGAATACCCGTGGGTACAACTGCGGCACCCCCAGCAACCGGAGGCATAAAGTCACCCATTTGTTCTACATGGATGACCTAAAATTATATGCCTCTGGAGAAAGGGACCTACATCAGTCCCTTAGGGTGGTGGAAGAGTACACGCATGCTATCGGAATGGAATTTGGGATCGACAAATGTGCCACGGTTCATCTTAAAAGAGGACGATGCGAGGAATACGGAGAGGATGTCCAGCTCGTAGACGGAAGCATCCTACATCATCTGGATGCCGGAGAGACGTATACTTACCTAGGGGTGGAGCAACGCCACTCCCAAGAGTTATTCACAGTTAAAAACTCTCTCCGCGGCAAGTATCAGCACAAACTCCGACAGATCTGGTCATCAGAACTGTCGGGGAAGAACAAAGTTGCTGCAACCAATATGCTTGCCGTTCCGATCCTTCTTTACTCTTTCGGAGTAATGAAGTGGACTAAGGAAGAGCTGCGACAACTTGACGTTAAAACTCGCAAAATGATGCATCTCAATAGGAGCTTGCATCCTAAATCGTCCGTACCACGGTTATACTTTTCCAGACAACGGGGAGGCCGTGGACTTTTGAGTTTGGAGTGTCTGCATAACAGAATGGTTCTGGATGGGGCCTGTAAAGTCATCCGGTGTCCAGATCCCCTTCTCTGCATGGTCCGCGACCATGAAAAAGCAGGGATTAGAGCATTTCTTTTTAAGGCAGCAACCCGTGCGGCCGATGAACTCGGTCTCGTATTCGACACTGAACGGGCTAACCCAAACTCTGTCACCGAGTTGGGACCCGTTCAGCAAAAAGCTCACATCAAAGCTGCGGAGACAGAGGTCCTGCTACAGCTACATATGGATAAGCCAATGCATGGTGTCTTCTTTCACAACATCGAAGACATTGGCTTATCCAAAAGCTTGACCTTTGCCTTCCTCAGGTCGAGTGAGCTAAAGTCGGAGACCGAGGGATTCATAATGGCTTGCCAGGATGGTGTCTTCAACACCCTTGTCTACCGTAGTCGCGTGATGGGTATAGACGTCCCTGACACCCGATGCAGGGCATGTCGTGGGGCACCTGAGACCGTAATGCATCTGCTATCAGCATGCCCATGTTATGCGGTCTCAGCCTATATCCACAGGCATAACGCGGCTCTACGAGTGTTGTACTACCATCTACGACACTCATACGGTATAGACGAGACACCGGTGTTGCCTTATGTTCCGGGGGATATTGAGTCCGTGGTGGAGAATGAGAGGTGCCGAATCTATTGGAACTACTCATTCCCCACCCTCAGGCAAATACAAGCCAATAAGCCTGATGTTGTCCTCCTCGACCACCAAAGTAAAACGATATTCGTCGTGGAGTTTTCCGCTCCAGGAGACATGAATATCGTTCGAAAAGAGGAGGAAAAACGGACTAAATATCGAGATCTTCTCTTTGAACTCCGCAGGTTGTATCCGGACCATTCTGTCAAAATGGTGGTTCTGATCATAGGAGTCCTTGGTGGAATGATGGACACACTGCTCTCCAATTTGAAGATAATAGCTGCTTGCCGTAATATGGCAGAAATCTTAGCAGCACGAATGCAGAAGGCCGTTATTCTTGGTTCGCTCCGTCTGCTCAGGGCACATGATTCTCGGACCCAATAATCACTCACCCTACGGACGTAGGGAGTGGTTGTTGGGGTTAACGACACCAGCGCGCCCTCCGGATGGGTCGGAGCACCGGAGACAGGGCCTGACTGGTACACTCCTAAGGAGAAAAAAAAATAATAATAATAATAATAATAACAATAATAATAATAATAATGAATGCGTGTTATAAGGTGTTTACGCGCATCTTATACACACGCATTCTCTCCGCAGTTGATCCGGTATATGAACGGATATATGAGCAAAGAGGGTCAAAGAAAGGGGTTGCCGGCTGCAAGGAGAACCTGCTCATCGATAGATGTATCACGCAGGACTCCGTGCAGTACAAGCGTAACTTTTCGATGGCCTGGATCGATTACCGCAAGGCATTTGATACAACATCGCATGAGTTAATCATGCATTTGCTCAGATGCCTTGAGGTACCCGATCAAATAGTGGGATGCATTGGACAACTGATGCCGCTCTGGAGGACTCGCTTCGCTATAAAATCTGGTGGAGACATAGTCCAAACAGAGCAGGTCATCATTAGAAGAGGCGTGTTTCAGGGAGACTCCCTCAGCCCTCTTCTCTTCTGCATCTCATTATTGCCATTGTCCGTTGCACTCAGGAATACCCGTGGGTACAGCTGCGGCACCCCCAGCAACCGGAGGCATACAGTCACCCACCTGTTTTACATGGATGACCTAAAATTATATGCCTCTGGAGAAAGGGACCTACATCAGTCCCTTAGGGTGGTGGAAGAATATACGCATGCTATTGGAATGGAATTTGGGATCGACAAATGTGCCACAGTTCATCTCAAAAGAGGACGATGCGAGGAATACGGAGAGGATGTCCAGCTCGTAGACGGAAGCAGCCTACATCATCTGGATGCCGGAGAGACTTATACTTACCTAGGGGTGGCGCAACGCCGCTCCCAAGAGGTAATCACAGTTAAGAACTCTCTCCGCGGCAAGTATCAGCATAAACTCCGACAGATCTGGTCATCAGAACTGTCGGGGAAGAACAAAGTTGCTGCAACTAATATGCTTGCCGTTCCGATCCTTATCTGCTCCTTCGGAGTGATGAAGTGGACTCAGGAAGAGCTGCGACAACTCGACGTAAAAACTCGCAAAATGATGCATCTCAATAGGAGCTTGCATCCTAAATCGTCCGTTCCACGGTTATACTTTCCCAGACAACGGGGAGGCCGTGGACTTTTGAGTTTGGAGTGTCTGCATAACAGAATGGTTCTGGATGGGGCCTGTAAAGTCATCAGGAGTTCAGATCCCCTTCTCTGCATGGTCCGCGACCATGAAAAAGCAGGGATTGGAGCATTTCTCTTTAAGGCAGCAACCCGTGCAGCCGATGAACATGGTCTCGTATTCGACACTGAACGGGCTAACCCAAACTCTGTCACCGAGTTGGGACCCGTTCAGCTAAAAGCTCACATTAAAGCTAAGGAGACAGAGGTCCTCCTACAGCTGCATATGGATAAGCCAATGCATGGTGTTTTCTTCAACAACATCGAAGACCTTGGCTTATCCAAAAGCTTGACCTTTGCCTTCCTCAGTTCGAGTGAGCTTAAGTCGGAGACCGAGGGATTCATAATGGCCTGCCAGGAAGGTGTCTTCAACACCCTCGTCTACCGTAGTCGCGTGATGGGTATAGACGTCCCTGACACCCGATACAGGGCATGTCGTGGGGCACCTGAGACCGTAATGCATTTGCTATCAGCATGCCCATCTTATGCGGTCTCAGCCTATATCCACAGGCATAACGCGGCGCTACGAGTGTTGTACTACCACCTACGACACTCGTACGGTATAGACGAGACACCGGTGTTGCCTTATGCTCCGGGGGATATTGAGTCCGTGGTGGAGAATGAGAGATGCCGAATCTATTGGAACTACTTATTCCCCACCCTCAGGCAAATATAAGCCAATAAGCCTGATGTTGTCCTCCTCGACCACCAAAGTAGAACGATATTCGTCATGGAGTTTTCCGCTCCAGGCGAAATGAATATCGTTCGAAAAGAGGAGGAAAAACGGACTAAATATCGAGATCTTCTCTTTGAACTCCGCAGGTTATATCCGGACCATTCTGTCAAAATGGTGGTTCTGACTATAGGAGTCCTTGGTGGAATGATGGACACACTGCTCTCTAACTTGAAGATAATACCGGCTTGCCGTAATATGGCAGAAATCTTAGCAGCAAGAATGCAGAAGGCCGTTATACTTGGTTCGCTCCGTCTACTCAGGGCACACGATTCCCAATAATCACCCACCCTACGGACGTAGGGAGTGGTTATTGGGGTTAACGACACCAGCGCGCCCTCCGGATGGGTCGGAGCACCGGAGACAGGGCCTGACTGGTACACTCCTAAGGAGAAAATAATAATAATAATAATAATAATTTCATTTATTGACCATTCCAACAAAAATACATACAAAAATAATACAGGGAAGGTCAAAAGGCACAAGATCAGTAAAATACAGGTCTTCCTCAAGCGCCTGTTTCAAAGTTCTAGTGGTCAAATTCATTGAATAAATCACCTCAATTTTTTTTTTCGATTTGATTTTGAATTTCTTTAACGAATTGTAAGATTTTATTTCATCAGGTATCGAATTGTAATTGACTATTCCATAATGAAAAACAGATTTTATTTCAAAATTTTTCTAAAATTACTAGCAGCTAACAATAATAAACATTGAAATATACATGATTTTATCAGTTTTAAACTTATATCGAAACTATTTCAAAGTTCTAGTGGTCATTGAATAAATCTCCTCAACATTTATGTTTTCAATTAGTTTTTGAATTTCTTTAACGAATTATAAACGAAACTTGCTGGATGATATGGAACATTTTCACATTTTCTAAATACCTTTCTCGACCTCCTCTATTGATTCTACATACTCCCTAAAACATATTTTCAAGGCTTAATTAACTTCGGAGAAATGAATTTGAAAAAAATTATACACCCAAAAACACCAAACTTAAAAAAAAAGAAAATCTCACATAAATACGTTTTTCTCAGAACATGAAAAAATTTCATGAGAAATTTTTGTAGATCTGTTCGAAGACAATAAAACTGTTCATATGCATCTTTACGAAATCTCGTTAATTTGGATTTATTGTTTTTTTTGGAAAAAAATATGAAAAATCCCTATTTTTTTCGTTTTTTTAAAATTTTTCCGGACTATTGTTATTATGGAAAAAATTCAATATATTTTTTTGCAAACTTTCAAGAGGTGATGAAAAGAGGAATCTGGTGAAGAATGGTTTTTGGTGTTTTTAGAAAAAAAATAGTAGAATTCCAGAATTTCTCGTTTTCGAGTATTGTGAAATTAAAAATCTGTACCAGTCTTTGAGTTTTTGGAGGTTTTATAAGAAAATAATATTCTTGCGAAGCGCTTCAAAAAATGTTGGTGAGTAAGGAAGAATATAGGGAGTAAATAATCGAAGGTCTGTCCGAAAAATATTGGTGACGGGTAGAGGGAGCGGAAGGGAGTTTTCGTAATTTTGTTTACCATAAATTGATTTCATCAGCTTTAGCGACTACTTCTTCATTTGTTTTTGGAGTTATGGAGAAAGTTCTCCAGAACCATTTGTATACCTGTTCAAGAGAAACATTACAAACACTCAACACTTATTTTTGTCAACTATTTTAAACATTTTTGCTCTTTTTGATCGAATTGAAAGAATACAGTTTGGAAAATCGATGTGGCTTGTAAAGACGAATACGAAGCAATCTTTAGATATCCGTTTATTGCATTAATATGGTCAAAATCTCGATTTTTCATTTTATCAAAATATTTCCCGGACTATTGATTTCAGGAGAATTTTTTTAGTAGATTTACCTGAAAAAAATTATAACGACTGTAGATTTTAACAGTTGAAACGTCGTGAATAAAATGGCAGGGAATGGAATTTTTCTTTGTTCTTTTTTAGAGAATGAAAGTCCAGAATAACCTTTTTTTTTCTTTCCTCGGATGCTGGTACTTTCACCAGCTACACCTCAGCCTCCAGAATAACCTTACTCAGAGGTTAGCATGTCGACAAAAGATGACTACAGGCTACAGCGAACCCCTCAAAATGCCATACAATAACCCGAATACGACTCAATCAGAGAGGGGGATTTGAATTCTGAATGAGTTTTTCAATATTTCTGTCCTGTTTCCTGAGTCCTACAAAATAATTTTGGTTTATATGAACGATTTATGAAAAACATTTTTTTCTCAGAAATGGATGGACGAAGGAGCGCCACCTACATTCTGGATATCGGGATTTTTCTTCACTCAAGCTTTTCTAACTGGAGCTCAACAAAATTACGCCAGGAAGTATACGATTCCTATCGATCTTTTGGCCTTTGATTACGAGGTAATGCTTTTCAACTTATTAAGTAAGGTAGTTTATTTTTTGTCATTTTTTTCAATTTTAAAAATTTACAAAACATATAAATATATAAGTTATTGGGTATAACCCTCAAAATGTTGTGCAACCGTAGATACGTGTTTCGAGCTTAAGCTCTCATCAGTACGGTAAAATCAAGTGCGAAGATGTACAACACTTGGATGTACAAATAGATACAAAGGAAGTCAACAACAGGAAGCCAACCACACATTTGTGGCATCAGTTAGAAGACCTTGTACTCACAAGGCTACAAATAACGTCGCCACGGAGGCAGTTATAGCTACCAGCGTGACAATCCTACCCAGGAAGATACAAATCAGGATAGATTTAACGAGGGGCAATATATTAATATATAAGTAGAAAAGTTATTGGGTATAACCCTCAAAATGTTGTGCAACCGTAGACACGTGTTTCGAGCTTAAGCTCTCATCAGTACGGTAAAATCAAGTGCGAAGATGTACAACACTTGGATGTACAAATAGAAACAAAGGATGTCAACAACAGGAAGCCAACCAATGTGTTGAATAACTTTTCTACTTATATTTTCATATATTGCCCCTCGCTAAATCCATCCTGATTCGTATCTTCCTGGGTAGGACTGTCACGCTGGTAGCTATAGCTTCCTCCGTGGCGACGTTATTGTAGCGTTGTGAGTACAATGTCTTCTAACCGATGCCACAAATGTGTGGTTGGCTTCATGTTGTTGACTTTCTTTGTATCTATTTATACATCCAAGTGTTGTACATCTTCGCACTTGATTTTACCGTACTGATGAGAGCTTAAGCTAGAAACACGTGTCTACGGTTGCACAACATTTTGAGGGTTATACCCAATAACTATTCTACTTATATTTTCATATATTGCCCCTCGTTAAATTCATCCTGATTTATAAATATATATGTATAATTCGTACCTATAACTTTCCCACAACAAATTTCAAACTTCGTTGCTATAATCGAATCGTTTATTTATCTTTTTTATATAAATCAATTCACATGCTTTTATATTGCATTTTGAATAAACTTTAGAGTTATTATTACATCCTTAACATTCAGTTTTTTTTGTGCATTGGTTGTTTTTTTTTGTGCATTGGTGACTGAACAACGATATTGGGAATTCTATGAGAAAGATAGATTTTGTTTTAGGTTCAACATGAATCTAATTTCTCTAAACCACCTGCAGATGGCGTCTACGTCTACGGTTTATTTTTGGACGGAGCTCGATGGAATTACGATACAATGGAGTTGGACGAATCTTTGCCAAAAGTTTTATACGATGTCGTACCATATGTAAGAAACTTATAATTTTTTCTACCTCCTCAAGAAATTTTTCATTTCAGTCCGAAATAGCCAGTGAAAATTCAGTAAAAAAATAAGACTGTCAAATAATACAAATGCTTCATAGAGTTTTGTTGTATTTTAATGAACATCATTACAAGAGCAAAATTTTAAATTTTTGGAAAATAAAATTATAGCTCTTGAATTTTTGATTTGTTCTGGTAATTTATCAATTGTTTCTATGCTATGTTCTATTGCTTTTCCTTTGTTGGAATGGATATTGTCCAAGTGAAAGTGGTTCAAAATTATTATTATTCCATTTTTCTTTAGTGTTTTGGCATCGACTGCTATGGTCATTAGCCATTATTATTATTATTATGTGTAATTTGGAATTATTCAAAAGTGGTTTATTACCCTTTTGAATACTCTTCGTTAACTTAAATGCATATTCATCTTTTTCAAATTTAATAAGTTAGTTCAATGATATATTATTGACGATATTGTACAAGTCTGAGGATCATGTATCCCAAAGTTATCCAAATACCGGGTGTTTCACAGTGGATGGAATTTTAGAAGTATCTGGAGAACAGAAAGACAGATTATTTCGAAAATTTGTAGGCGTGGATAATCAAACTTGCTCTATCTGTTTAAAATATTTTCATTAATACAGTGTTGCCGCTTGTATCAGAAAGTAGTAGCTACTTTGTTATTTCGAATGGAACACCTCGTATATTATATCATTTTTGGAATCCTTATAAGATTCCTCACAACTTTCCCGCATGATTCCCTATACCTTTCTATGACGATTTCCGAGATAAAAATTATTTTGTCCAATTTTTGTGCAAAACCTGACCATTGAAAAATATGAATTTTTTCCCAATGCAAATTTACAAAATATTGCAATTTGGGTTATAGCTGCATGAGATCATTAGGTATTCTGTCGATGAACTGGTTCTCCGTTTCAGCATACAGGGAGGCTCAGAAGTGAGTTCCTTCCGGGGTCTCATGAAAATGACTGAAACTCCGTTTTTAAATGAAACACCTTGTATATTATTACTTATTTCAAAAGCTGTAACATTTTTCAATTTAATTGAGTATACTTTCTCTATACCTATCTCGTACAGTTTGTTAGTTATGATCACTTATGTTATGAATTCGTCTTCAATAAAATAAATATTGGATAGTGATTTAGATAGTTGGCTATGAACTTCATTCTGACAGAGAACTAACATGTTATTCCTTCATTGTCATCCTGTATTTAAGTTGCATGAGTGTGAAAGTACTATAGCAGAAAATAATTACTCGAATGTGGTTTTGATGGACTTATTCAATATTTATGGTCAATGTAACAAGAATATCAGTAGAACATGCAGAGAGTTTAATGAAAAGTATGCTGATTTTCCTCGAATGAATTTGAGAAAATTCATTAGATTGAATATAAATTTTGAATTGTTTGGATCTTCTTTGAAAGTAACAAGAAACTTGCCTAGACTTGTGACAGGTAATGAGGACAACGCAATAAATGTTTTGGCATACTTCCACGGGAATCCTCAAGCTTCCATTCGTAGTGCGGTTCACGATTTAGGTGTGAAACTTTCATCAGTTCATAGGATTCTGAAGGAACATGGAATGCATGACTACACATTTCATAAAGTTCAAGCTCTCAAGCCCCAAGACGCCCAGCAAAGGATCGAACTATGTGAAATGTTGATGTTGCGTACACAAGTAGACGAAGATTTTCTCAAGAAGATAATATGGACTGATGAATCAAAATTTTCGAGGGGAAGTATTTTCAACAGGAGGAATCTTCATTACTGGGCAACCAAAAACCTGCATGTCATAAGAGAAATGGGAATTCAAAAAAAAAAAATATTTTCAACGTTTTCTGTTTAATTATGGACAATCAACAGCGCTTTTTGATTCATGATGAAAACCTTGATTCTAGAAAATATTTGAATATCTTGAGGACAACGGTTGGGGATTTTATTGAAGAACTGACACTAGAACAATATCGATCATGTTGGTATCAACTTGATGGAGCTCCTGCTCATTGCAATGCAGAAGTTGGGTTGGAATTGGACCGTATATTTGACGATCGATGGATTAGACGTTTGGGTCCATGGAACTGGCCCCCTAGATCCCCTGATCTTACACCCCTAGACTTTTATTTGTGGGGCACTATCAAGCAAAGAGTCAACAGAACACCGGTCAACACACGGGAAGAGTTAGAACATCGTGTGACCCTAGCGTTTCAGGAATTAGATCCAAATGAAATTCAAGGAGCCACAATAGATGCCCTTGATGTTCACATAAGAAAGTGTTTGGAAACGAATGGTGGACATTTTGAACATTTATTGAAATGATTGAGAACTGCTAAATCTTTCTAGATTTATTAATACACATGACTTTGATACTTTTAGCTTTTCATGATGATACAAACGTTTTAAAATATCTACTCAATCTAATAATTTTTCTCGAATTCATTCGAGGTAAATCAGCATACTTTTCATTAAACTATCTGTAAGTTCTGCTGACATTCTTGTTGCATTGACCATATATGATGAATAAATCCATCAAAACCACATTCGAGTAATTATTTTCTGCCATAGACCTTTCACACCCATGCAACTTGAATACAGGATGACAATGAAGGAATAACATGTTCATAGCCTACTATCTAAATCACTATCCAATATTTATTTTATTGAAGACGAATTCATAACATAAGTGATCATAACTAACAAACTGTACGAAATAGGTATAGGGAAAGTATACTCAATTAAATTGAAAAATGTTACAGCTTTTCAAATAAGTAATAATATACGTTTCATTTTAAAAAACGGAGTTTCAGTAATTTTCATGAGTCCCCGGAAGAAACTCACTTCTGAGCCTCCCTGTATGCTGAAACTGAGATCCAGTTCATCGACAGAATACTTAATGGTCTTATGCAGCTATTACCCAAATTGCAATATTTTGTAATTTTGCATTGGGAAAAAATTGTTATTTTTCAATGGTCAGGTTTTGCACAAAAATTGGACAAAATAATTTTTATCTCGGAAATCGTCATAGATAGGTATAGAAAATTATGTGGGAGAGTTGTGAGGAATCTTATAAGGATTCCAAAATTAATATAATATATGAGGTGTTCCATTTGAAATAACAAAGTAGCTACTACTTTCTGATACAAGCGCCAAAACTGTATTGGTGAAAATGTTTTAGACGGATAGAGCAAGTTTGATTATCCACGCCCACAAATTTTCGAAATGATCGAAATGATCTGTCTTTCCTTTCTCCAGATACTTCTAATGTTCCATCCACTGTGAAACACCCGGTATAAATTGTATTGCTTAATTCATCAATCTATGTATAATTGCTTTCTGATTTCGATTGGACGATGACCACACTGTGATCATCTAATTCGAGAGATAATATGTGCGGTATATATTAAAAATTGATATTTTTTTCAGAAATTGTAACCTGATAGGTCCTATCAGTATCAGAGGAATAATAGAATTTTTTATTTTCTCTATATGACTCTCAAAATTTAAATATTTGTCTATCACCAGACCCAAATACATCTTCAGCAATAGTTCTGTTTTTGAATATAATTTTCAATTTGACGTTTGCCAAATTGTTTTGTTTGAATAACAGTTTCTTCTGAATTAATAGTCTAATTCAGTTCATTCAACCATTTTTCAATTGTTTTCATATCTATTTACAAATTTGTTTTCAATATTTGGACATTTTTAGATGTGTGATAAAGTACAGTTCACCTGCAAAAGAGGTTGATATCCAAAATGCTATTCACATGAATAAAATAAATAATTTGTGCCAAAACGGAACCCTGTGGAACCCGGCATATTAAATACGATTTCGTAAATAATTTTGAAATATATTCAATTGATGAATATTTCATTCCAATTTTCAGTCTGACACAATTGGAACATTTTGTGATTATTTGCAGCTTTTCAAGTGAAATGAATATGAAACGTTCATGAATATCGAAAAAAAACACCACACCAGACAAAATTTGAGCAGGTCTAATACATCTCTTATTGAGGGAATACCCAGTAAATTCTTCAGTGTAAATATTCAAACGAGAATTGAAGTGAATATTAAATAAAATACAACTCATCAGAAAGCATAATATTAGTGATTGCAAATGTCAAATTTTCAAAAACTCTTTGTATAGGACTAGCTTGTGTTCTTGAAAACAAAATGAAAAGATGACATTGAAAACGATTGGCTGATAGATTGCCATAGAGTTATTGCCCAGAGATGCAGAGTTAGAAACAAAGTAGCCGGAATGGAATTTTAAAAAAATTGTATTTTGAAGTTATTTCCAACAAAATTACAAGAAAATACAAACTACAAACAAAAATGCCCAGGACATTAGGAAGGAAGAAGCAGCTCACGACTACCCAAACAATTCGAGAATGTACTTGATGTAAAAAATTTCGAATATCTTATTTTATTTTCAAAGAAAATCAATTTTTCAACAAAACCTAATTTGTAAGAGTACCATCAGTAATAACCTTCGCAGTTGATGCGGATATTCGAATAAAAAAAAACGTTAGTTTCTTAGCTCGCGGTTATATGAATTATAGGCTATGTTCCGTTAAAAAACTTGTTACCGAAAGTGGTTATTATTATTATTATTATTATTATTATTAAGGTATTTGGAACGGTACAGTATGCGCCAAAAGATTTGCAGTCCATTAGACATACGTCGATCATAAAAGTAAATTTGGTGTTCCCGGGTACGATTACCCCACCATTTCAACCATCCAATTTAGTGTCGGAGGCGCTAGGCAACGCTGCTGTGTTGCAAGTGTCAGTGTCAATAACTTTCATAGTCCCGACGACCACATTCCCGGTGAACATTCAAGTTTACAATTATAATGGCGAGTTGCACAAAGCAGGTTCACCATCAGTTTAGCTAAGCTCGGTTCAGCCAATAAAATTTCTAGTTCCTTACCAACAGAACTCAGTTTAGTTGAACTGTTGGTGAACTTGTTTTCTACAACCCGCACTAAGTCACAATGGTTTTTATCAGATGTCTTATGCGTTATGTTGAATGAACTTAATCGATACGTACCTAAAAAATCGGTCATACTCATAACTATGTGATGTACCAAAATTAAACCATTTTACGTCAAACGTTCGCCTTAACACATTTCCATTATGTTGCACTTTTGATCAAATTAAACGATCAATACTGCAATATCATGAATATATCATTTGAATGATGATAACTTTGAAGATTGCATAATACACATACTTTTTATATACTTTTTCAAATAAGGTCTCTTCAATAATTTACAAACATCAAGATAACTATGAAGATTTTACATGTTTTAAATATAATACATTTTTGCCAATATAATCAATAATATGACCAAATAACTACATATATTTGCATATTTGCCAGACGTAAGTTAAATGCCCCAAAATATAATCATTGATCAAAATAATCAATAAAAATTATTATATTATTAATATATATCTTGAGTGATGATAATAACAGAAAATAAATGTATTATTTATATGTGTTTCCAAGAATCGTATCTCCAAAGTTTTCCTGGTGGCATCAGGCAAAATATGAATATTTTGCATTTTTCATAATATAATAATGAAAATATTATATTGAATTCGATCAATTTAACGACCAAATAAGTATGTATTTTTACATAGTTTGCCAGACGTAAGTTGAATATCTTAAGAACTATATCTAATTAATGATCAAAATAATCGATATAAACTATTCCATCGTGGACATATATCCTGTGTGATGATAATTTTGAAAATCGAATGTAAATGAATTATTTATATATGTTTCCAAATTTCTTCTCTCCAAACTTTTCCTGGTGTAAGACAAAATATGTGTACTTTTCATTTTCCATGATATAATAATCAAAATGTTTCATTCAGATTAATAAATTTTCCGACCAAATAACCATGTATTTATGCTCACTTTTTCTAACGTAAGTTGTCTACCTGAAAAAATATGGTCTCTTATTGATGTAAATAATCAATAAAAATGGTTATATCATTAATATATCTCCTGAGTGATGGTAATTTTGAGATTCGAATTTAAACGTATTATTTATATATGTTTCCAATCTTTGTCTCTCCAAAGTTTTCCTGGTATTAGACAAAATATGTGTATTTTTCGGTTTCCATAATATAGTGATATAAACGTTTCATTCAGATCAATGAATTTTTTGACCAAATATAAGCATGTATTTTTGCATACTTTTTCCTACGTAAGTTGAATATCTGCAGAAATATGTTCACTTATTGATGTAAATAATCAATAAAAATTATTACATAATGAATATATCTCTTGAGCGTACGCTCTGGCCAGCCATCGAGAGCAGTCGTGCTACTAAAGTCGAGTTATTTGCGCATGCGCAACGTTCACCACAACAGTTGAAATTTACCGTAAATAATGAAGTGTTTATGTCATTGTTATTAAGTATAACATGCATTAACACACACCCAAAGACGACAAGGACTTCCAAACAAGTAAACAACATGTATAATAATATGTGAAAAATAATTGCTGTGCTACATAATAAAATTAAGGAATAAGGGATTTAGGGTTCTCAGCCTTCCTTTTTCAGTTTTTCAAAAACAAAAAAAAAACATGTTTTCATCTCCATGTAAGTAATTTTATAATGAGCCAAATTGTCTTATTGTTCTCCTTTTATTGTAGAATTACTAAATAGCTGATGATGGATCTATGTAGGTCCGAAACATGTACTACTATGTGACTGTCAACTGATTGACAGCCGTATCACCATCTTACTGCACCGGATGGTGATATTAAATTGTGGAGACAACTTTGCGTTTTACTGATTTCTATATTCATATACAGACACAGCACTGCGAAAATAGAAGAGGATATGATCAATTAAGTCCAACCCCTTTAGTTTTCGCCGTTTTCGGTTTCGCTGTTCACGATGACAATAACTGTCATCGTGACATCTTAATAATTATCTAGCAAAGACACTTATATGTAGTTTATTCAAAGACGTAATAACATTTATTGAACATGGTTTACGAAATTGCTGAGAAACTGCAAATTGTCAAATGGTATTTTAAGGATCAAGGACGTATATTGCGTCAAATTAAAGTATTATTTGTTAAAAAGTTTGAAAATAGGCCGGACAATTATCAATTGCTCTAACTCTACCTATGTTCGCAGTGCTTTGAGATGATCTGTATGTGTACAAAAATTGTCTGTCCAAAGTTTTCCTGGATTCGACAAAATATACATATTTTTCATTCCTCATAATATAGTAATGAAAATGTTTTATTCAAATTGATACATTTTACGACCAAATAATTATGTATTTTGGCATACTTTGCCTGACGTAAGTTGAATGCCTGAAAAAATATGTTCAGAAATTGATCAATATAATCAATATAAAGGATTCTACCCAACGATATCGCCTCAAAAAAAATCGAAGTATTGGGAACATGAATTTTGAATCACTTATTTGACGTATATCATGGTATGTTCTTTGGTACATTGTGCATAATACGTCATTTTGATGATGAAAATAAGATCAATGAAATATGACGTTGATACAACGCTGAAAATTGGGACTTATTGCCTCAGAAAAGACCGTCGTATTGGAAATATCAGTTTTGTATCAGTTACTTGACATATGATTTGATATGCTTTTACGACATTAAGCATGATACGTCATTTTAATAATGAAAATATGATCATTGAACTATGATGTTGATACAACGTACAAGGATATATTGAAAAATTCTTAGCCTAGTATAGAACCAAACAAAATTTCAATGTCAAAATATTTTATTACTCAACATATTCTCCTCTTAATTGGATACATTTATTACAGCGAACCTGCAACGTCTCTAGACCTTTCAAAAAAAATGTTTCTTCTTGCTCTGCAAACCAGACCTCCACAGCTTTTATTACCTCCTCGTTGGAAGAAAATTTACGACGTTTTACACTTTTTTTCAGTTGAGGAAAGAGATGATAGTCGGACGGAGCCAAATCTGGTGAATAAGGGGGGTGTTCTAGTAATTCAAACCCTAAATCACGAATTTTTTGCATGGCAACATGAGATTTGTGTGCAGGGGCGTTGTCCTGCAAGAACAAAACACCTTTGGATAGCTTTCCGCGTCTTTTGTCTTTAATTTTTTCCCGTAAAGTGGTCAGTAATGTCGAATAGTAATCTCCAGTTATTGTTCTACCCTTATTCAAAAAATCAATCATAATAATAATACGGGGCGTGGCGCAGTGGTTAGAGCGTCCGACTTTGAGTCGAAAGGTCCGGAGTTCGAGCCCCAGTTGCGGCTGGGATTTTTTTATTTAATTTGACCAATTAAATTATTAAAATCTCGTGGCTGGACTGGGGTGAGTCCTGCACGATTCACTGTTGCGTTCCAATTAACAGTGCTGCTCCTAAGGTGGCGCATGGAGTTAGTAACAAGGCCTATCCAGAACATGTGGCTAATGACCATAGCAGTCGACACCAATGAAAAAAAAAATAGTAATAATAATACTTTATTTTCCACTGAACAATTAAAAATTGTATAGGATTCGTCAATACATGTAGAGGAGGAAAATAGGAGATACTACTAGAATAACACATTAAAACTTACAGCTAAACAGAAACATTTGAGTTTATTCAATCACTTTCACATTGAAAATATTCTTCTATTGAATAGAAGCATTTTTTGACTAAGAAGTCCTTCAACTCTCGCTTGAAACTGTAGATTGTTTTGCAATACAATACAACATAAATATGAAACAAAGAATAAAATGGATGGTTGGATATCAACTGAAAAGTTCTCTACAACTTTAATGCAACAACATGCCATTTATATAGGTAAAAAGATTTATAATAATTTGCCAGTTTCTTTAAAAAAAGCTAGTTTTTGGGGATTTAAAAATAAAATCAAATTCTGGTTGATTGAGAATTCTGAAAAATTGGAAAATTATTTGTATATAAAATAATTTCGAATTTTGATGTTTTAATTAGTACCAACATAGTTTTTTGTTATTGTTTTTATTTATTCAAAATGTGACCAATGTTATTTAAGCATACATTCAAGTTCATTTTGCTATTTATTTTCTTTCTTTATATGTATATATTATGGATATTTATCATGTGTATTTTGATGTGGATCATTTCATAATTAATTTTACATGATCATGGACAAGTTTTTCACTTATTTGATCATGTTTCTTATTCTTATTCTTTATATTATAGATAAATATTGTATTATTAACAATGAATAAATAAATAATAATAATAATAATGCTTTATTTTGTCAGGTAATAAATTAAATTGTCTAGGAGCCATAGCTTCACAGGAATTGAAATGAATTTTCGTGTTCCATTCAACATATAAGTCATATTTTTGGCGTGTATCGTATCTGTGTCTGGAATTGTTCATTGTGCAATCTGTATAGTTTTTAAATACATACAAACAGAACTCGAAAATTATAATTGAGGGCAAGGTTAAAATATTTAGATTTTTAAAGTGTTCTTTGCAAGAACAGCGTTTGGTTATTCCAACCAGGCTGCGTAAAATACGCTTCTTTCTTGGCAACAAAGACACTTGATGATGAGGTGGACAGACCCCAAAATCGTACTCCATACCTCAGTCTGGAATCTATCTGGACATAGTAAAATTTCATCATTTGGTCAGCATTGAGAACAAGTTTGAGATTTCTGAACTGATAGCAATGAGAATTCAATTTAGATACTAGCGTTTGACAATGATTACTCCAAGTAAGACATTCGTCTACATGAAGGCCTAGGAATTTGACATGCTGAACTATTTTTACATCACCACCGTTCTCAGTTGATATTGTAACGTTCGAACTATTCTTTTTGACAATTGTGAAATCGTATTGAATTGGTTTTGTCCATATTCAGATTCAGGAAATTTGCTCTGAACCAATCCTGCATACTCGAAAAAGTTTCATAGCACTTATCCAATAGTAACTCGTCCGATTTATCTGATATAATTAGCGACGTATCATCTGCATACATAGTAAAAGAAGACTGGACTAGTAAATTATCTAAATCATTCATATACAGTATGAAGAGAATAAGTCCCAAAACTGAGCCCTGAGGTACTCCAATTGTAACCTCTTGTTTCGAAGATATAACATCATTGATAGCAACATACTGACTTCTTGATTTGAGAAAGCTACACAACCACTGGTGAGGAATACCTCTTATTCCATACCTCTGAATTTTTTCTAACAAAATACCATGATCGACACAGTCGAATGCCCTGCTTAGATCACAGAAGATCCCAACAGGACACTCACTCGTATGTATCAAATTTATAATTTTATCGTAATATGAGTGTGCAGCTGTTGTAGTGGATTTGTTACCTAAAAACCCGTGTCGATTTTTGGAGAAAATGTTATGCCTTTTACAGAAAGGTAATAGTCTAGTTATAAAAGCATATTCGAATATTTTGGAAAAACTAGAGGGTACTGTGATAGGTCGATAGTTTTTCAAGAGCCGTAGATCACCACTTTTATGAATTGGTACTATTTTTCCAATCTTAAAAAGATCTGGAAATGACCCCGTCGATAAAGATAAATTAACAATTTGAGTGAGAGGTGAACCGAGGAATGGCAATACCTTCTTTAAAATAAACATAGGGATTACGTCATGTCCAGATGAAGTATTATGCTTCAGTTTATTGAGTAAAGTGTTAAGTAATTCAGTTTCCGTGTATGGATCAAGATTACTCCATGGCAATCCAAAAAAACTGAAGCAAGAACCTTTCCAGCAGATTTTTGGACACGAAACTTCTTAGGTCTTGGAGAACCGGAGTGTCGCCAGTCCATCGATTGTTGCATTGTACCCAAGTCTCATTCATAGTCAAAATTCGGTTTAAGAAGTCTACATCGTTTTCAAATCGAGCACAGATCGAACGCGATGCTACTACTCTTGCACGCTTTTGGTAAACATTCAAACATTTGGGGATCCATTTTGCAGCAATTCTTCTCATGTCCAAATTGACGTGAACTATATGATGAACGCGTTCGTATGAAATATTCAGTGCTTCAGATATCCGTTTCAGCCCAATTCGACGGTCTGTTAAAATCGTGTCATGAACTGCATCGATATTTTCGGGGAATGACACAGAAACTGGCCTTCCCGATCGGTCATCATCTTCAATGGAAAATTTACATCTTTTGAAGCTTGCATTCCAATTTTTCACGGTCGCATACGAAGGACATTGATCACCAAGGGTATTAGGCATATCTTCGTAAATCTGCTTACCTTTCAACCCTTTTAAATACAGATGATGACTCGATACTCCAATTTTTCGATTTTCACAATATTGGTGGACATTTTTTTCTTTTAATCTATTGCGTAACTCTGGTTTACTTTTTTGACGTCAAACTTTACACTGACACTTCTAATAAGTTATTGTTCGTGGCTATGGTAACGCAATATTTTGTTTATGCAGGGAACTGGTCTAGGCTAACTAGATATCAATACATCCTCGTATAATGGATACGTATTTTGATGATATTGACCATCATTTATAAGACGTTAAGTTAATGTTCCATATTATGTAACAGTTTAAAAAATGTTCACCGGGTTGCTTAAAAGTGATTGAGAACTGATAAATCATTAACGCAATGGATCGAACCAATTAAAGGTGCATTTAGTCAAACACATTTTAAAATTGTGCTTAAATATATGTTAAAAGCGAAAGTTGAATCTGTTATATCAAATGGCGCAATTCATACAACAATGTTTATGATAATGCTTGTGCTAAAGTTGACTAAATCCACCCTTAGTTCACCAGGAACAGTTCATTAAAGAAAGCCATTTGAAAAAAGATGTAATGCAGTCGCAGCGATATTGGCTGCAAAAAAAGGTTAAAAATGGAAAATGGAATATTTTAGAATGATCGTTCTTGATTCAGGAAAAAAAACATGAATTCCGATGCAAATAGAATCGGGCCAAACTAGGAATAGAGGTAAAATATACTACGAAAACCAAAAAAGTAATCACAAATTTTCTTTGACCATTTGCTCAGAAAATTATTCCAATTCCACGTCTAATCTTTTCCAAAATTTCCATAATATGATTATATTCTGACGACAATATGGGCAGGGTCTATTTATTCAGGGATATATTTCTCCTGTTCCTCACGAGTTGCAGCTCGTTGTTGCCATTGCTCTTGACATGAAAATTTGAATACTTTCATCGATCACAACATTGCCGACTTTGTGAGCTTGTATTTTGATGATTAGATGGACGAATTTTTCCAGATTTGGTTATTAGCATTGTAATCGACTTTATTGACACGTGTTAGTTTTCCATCAAATTTGTAAAACGCGTTTCTTCTGTACAGCGTGTTATTTGAAAAAAATGATTGCATTTGGCCTATGATGCTGATTTTAAAGTCTATTGGCTATTTGACTACAATTATCTCCGATTCTGAATGGACGAAAATTCTCAAAAATTTTCAGCTGGCGTAGCTACTGTCGAGAAATATCATTCCAAATTGTCATTGTATTTGTAAGAAAACTGCTCTAGCGTTCCAAATATCTTCATAAAGTGAGTTTGAATTGAAAACTTCTGATGACAGTAATGAAGTACATTTTGAAAAATTCTGATGATATCTCCGTTTCAATAACAAACTCTAGAGAGGAGCCTGAAAAAGCTGAACCAAACGGATTAGACCCCAACAATCCCAGCATTTCTATTTTCCCGTATTTCTGTAAGTTGATATATTTTCATGAAATTTTTCTGCCCAGAGCTATAAGTTGTTCCGCTCTGAAAACAGTCCTCTGTAATGCCGTTGACATTTTTTCCATTCGTTACAGTTATGGCTGAAACCGGTGAAGAGAGACGACTTGGTCCGCAAAAAATCGTATACGTGTCCTGTGTACAAAACGTCAGAGAGAAAAGGCGTTTTATCCACTACGGGACATTCAACGAACTTCGTGATCGCCATGATGCTGGCATCATCTCAGCCCGAGGCCCACTGGATAATGAGAGGCGTCGCAATGTTGTGTCAGTTGTCACAGTAGTTGAAAGAATTTTTTATATTCCATATTAATTTTTATTGTTTTCTACGCCTTCTTTGTATACTATTCATGAAATTACCAGATTTGTTTGATATTTTTCCTACGCTACGCCCAGTGGAAAAGAGCTTACAGGGAAGAAAACTTGAAGATTTTTGTAAGCAGAGCCTAGAGGGAAAGTCTGTGTATCCTAAATGTCAATGTCATGTTCGACATTTAAATCAACATTTTCTGAGAAAACACGCAATTCGAAGTGACAATTGCCAGTTCAAACTGGCAATTGCCTCTTGGAACTGGCAATTGCCCCTTTGAAATGACTGTTGTCACTTTGAACTGATAGTTGTCATTTTGAATTAATAATTGCTGTTTTGAACAGAGAATTGTCGGTTTGAACTGACAATTTCCGCTTTGAACTGGCAATTGCCGCTTTGAACTAACAATTGACAATTCAAACGGACAAGTGACAATTGCTACTTTGTACTGATAATTGCCACTTTTAGCTGAAAAGTGACAATTTGTTGAACTGACTATTGTCACTTTAAACTGACAATTGTGACTTTGAACCAACTGTAGATTCTTGCTTACTCAAAAAGGTCATTTATCACCAATTTCATACCAAAATATTGTTTGTAAATGAGTTAATTTTTGCGTATAGTACGGTGGTGGAGTGACAATTGCCAGTTCAGAGTGCCAATTGCCAATTCAAAGTGGAAATTTCCAGATCAAACTAGCAACTGCCACTTCAAAGTGACAATTGTTAGTTCAAAGTGACAATTGTCAGATCAAATTGACAATTACCACTTCAATGTGACAATTGTCAGATCGAAGTGACAATTGTCATTTCAACGAGGCAATTATACCAGTTATAATTGACAATTCCTCATATATGACAGTAAGTGTCTTCAACTATAAGACACTTGTGTTTTATGCAGTTCTTAGGACGTTCGTATACAGAAGCATCATCACTTTATAAGATGACAGCTATGAATAAATTAAATATTTCAACATATGGAATTGGTCATACTTGTCGAATGGCCATCATTTCAACAAATGAAAATCCAGCCTTTTTGGATATTTCCGGTATTGTATGGATTTCATCTGCAAGCATCGAACTGAAAATAATCCACTAGCCCCTACGACAGCCGAATTACCTCTGCCCGTGACCTGGCAAGTGTCTACAAGAAAATTTAAGCTTTTGGCGGGCGACCCTTGCAAAACGAAAAGGTAAATGAAAAATCTAATTGAACTATACTATTTCTTGCGTGAATTACATTATCTGCTAGGACCTTTCAATATTACCAAGAAATAAAATGACTAGCGATGAGAAATACTAATATGAAAATACTAATATCAAAAATCATATACAGGGTGTCCCACGAAGATTAGGACAGTGTATATCTCGGAACTCGACAGTAGTAGTGAATTGTTATTTTAGGGTTGTAAATTAGATCAATTTGTGTTTGGTTGATATTATGTTACCCTATTAGCTTTTTGTTTTCGGCCACGTGACATCAAATTCAAAATTATTAATGGGACAAACCGTATATTTTGGCACTACTTTGTTCTAGTGGTCTAATTCATTTAAGAACTACAGGTCTTCAATATCCTTTGTCCCACGACGTTTTTTAATAAAATATGGATGATTAATATAATTTTGCCTTGTTTTAATAATAAAAAAAAAATGCAGTCCCATATTATACATATATATATATATATATATATATATATATATATATATATATATATATATATATATATATATATAGGAAGTTATTCAATGACATCTACAGTCACTAGTTGAAACTTAATTTGACACGAACCAAGGAATCCAAAAGTAGAGGTTTGTCCACAAATTGACAGGCAGCCAACAATTCGTTGTTCTGACCAACCCAAGGTTCAATCAAGTTTCTAATACGTTATGAGGAACGCAAGCAGAATCTAAGTGAAAATAGAGTATATTTCGTTTTAATTCCGAGAGTTCTAACCTTTGACAGCTGTTTCGTGCTAACGCACTCATCAGAAAGGATTTATGGAGCTCTCGAAATCAAAACGAATCCACTCAAGAATTAATACCGTGAGGCAAGACAGAATATAACAGGAAGTTATTCAATGACATCTACAGTCACTAGTTGAAACTTAATTTGACACGAACCAAGGAATCCAAAAGTAGAGGTTTGTCCACAAATTGACAGGCAGCCAACAATTCGTTGTTCTGACCAACGAATTGTTGGCTGCCTGTCAATTTGTGGACAAACCTCTACTTTTGGATTCCTTGGTTCGTGTCAAATTAAGTTTCAACTAGTGACTGTAGATGTCATTGAATAACTTCCTGTTATATTCTGTCTTGCCTCACGGTATTAATTCTTGAGTGGATTCGTTTTGATTTCGAGAGCTCCATAAATCCTTTCTGATGAGTGCGTTAGCACGAAACAGCTGTCAAAGGTTAGAACTCTCGGAATTAAAACGAAATATACTCTATTTTCACTTATATATATATATATATAATACACGGTCACCCTAAACCAAAATAATCTTGAAAATGTAATTGCAAGTATATTGAAGTATCTGTATTTCTTGAATTAATCGTTTTAGTCCACAGGTGTAATAGTTCGTTCAAATTGTTTTATCGGATGGAACATGAAAATATCCAAATTAACAGGTTGTCCCATTGATAATTTTGAATCTGATGTCACGTGACCGAAAACAAAAGGCTCATTGGGTAACATGATATCAAAAAAGCTGCACCAATAGCTTTATTCCCGAACCCCAAAATAACAATTATCTACTACTTCCGAGTTCCGATATATTCCATGCCCTAATCTTCGTGGGACACCCTGTATAATGATTTTTCTTCTTTTCATCTATATTTCATAAAAATAGCGAATAATTTCTTGAAATGTAATTCTGATGTAATTTCTCATTTCCCAAATCCTTGGGATCTTCTTTCGAAAGCACCAAATTGGACAAATATCGATCAGCATTTTAATTAGAAAAGCAGTAATGAACGCAGCATAATAAGAGTTTGATTAATGAAATGGTGTCAGATTAAGGGAGCCTGGTTACGTAATGAAATAAGTTAGGTACTTCATTCATTTCAGAATTTTGATACTTCCCTGTCAATTACGTTTCCAACCAGTGGCAACATCTTCCATTCCATATTTATCAAAAGAAGGGAGATGAATAAAGCCGTGTACACATTATATTTGTGAACAAATAATTACCAATACCAAGAAATTAATTATTTGAATGATTACACTGGAAAAATTGCACAATATGGTCAACAGAGATTTGGCTGAAAATTTCACACCAGAAACATCAATAACGATAAATCTCTTGAAAATTTTCTGCAGAAATGCCTGGAAGATACTTCTTTTCTGAAAAAATGCTCAATGGTATTATGTACAAATGCACAAACATTAGCAATTTGATTGAACTTTTAACAACTATTATATCTATAACACATATACTTACTAGAACACAATAAAATACCAATTTTGGACCATACTAAAATCAAACAAAATTTCACAGAATAATGGTTTATAATAAAATTATTGTCACATTCAATTTTAAAATCTCTCATTTTGACGTCTATCTAGTTTTTCCGTCGACCGTCCATTTATGATGTATTTTAACGCACTCAAAATCGTTGATTAATGACCCCAAAATGAATGATTTTCTATTATTGAACGATTTTATTTTATGCAACCCAACATACATTGCTCTTATACATTCATATTGGCAGTGACAATGGTCGATTTCTATATGAATGCATGATTGTTGCGTAGGCAATCAAACATAATCGAATTCAAATGTAATGGACGCTAAAATTGATATTGACATTAAATTAATGTTGACAGATGTAACGGAAACTGTTCAAGTAGCGTCTTGAACTTTGCTGTCAGAAAAAAATTTGAATTCCTTCATTGAAGGCGATTAATGATCGGGATATTTTAACGCGTGACGCGTGACGACCGAATACTTGGACCTCATTTCTTCTCTAATACTTTGAACGGGGAAACCTATCTTCGGTTCTTAAGAAACGAATTCGAAAAATATATGAATACGTTTCCCCTTGTTAATTATAACAGCTGCTGGTTTCAGCCTGACGGTGCTCCTCCTCAAAATAAAAGAGCAGTTTGCGAATATTTACACCAAAGATTTCCTAATAGGTGGTTAGGAAATTCTAGACCAGTGAGGTGGCCGGCAAGGTCACCTGACCTTACAGTTTTGAATACTTTCTTGTGGGGCACTTTAAAGAACAGAATCTATGGAGAGCAAGAATATGACACAGTAGATGAACTTAGAGACAATTTCATCACGCAATTCAGGTCTATCAGAAGAAGGGATATTGTTAGGGCTGTTCCTAATTTGAGACGACGAGCTCGGTTATATATTCAAGAGAAAGGACATCATTTCGAACACTTGTTGTAATATTTTTTATGCATTTTTTACAAGCTCATGATTTCATTCTTGTTTTTTGAAACGCACCGTACTCAGGCAAGTGTTTGCTCAAAATTCCGAATAATGTTCTATCCGGCTGTTGTCCGGATATAATTCAAATTAAATTTGTTTTCGTACTATTCCTATCAAATTTATAATAAAGTTTCAACATGTTTCGTTTTTCTTCATTTGAGAATGAGGAGATTTCGACTGAAGTATTTGTGCAAACTTATGATGATTAATGAGTTCTGACAACTAGTGTTTCTTAAACAAAATGTTTCGATGGAGGCATGACCATCTCAGATGAAGTGGTTTTTTTTTTAATATCTTTGGTTTCAGAATGAGCACTATTTTTCTGTATAAAAAACAATATGGCGCCCATAACAGAAAAAAATGTTGATGATGAATGCCAGAAGACGAAACGTCGGATAGTAAATCTGAACATGAAAACGTGTAGCTGAAAAAAAGTATCAATGAAAATGTACTTTTCGTTTTGAGCTATGTTGTCAAATAACGATAGAAAAAAATAAAAACGAAAATTCCGATTTTCAGTTTTTTCCCGATATTTCCGGAAATACTCGGAATTTTCCAAGTTTCAAAACAGTATTTTGTTAAGCACCCGAATACGCAACTTTGCCCCAATTTAAGCTTCGACGTATCTCCTGTAGTTTAGGAGATCCCAATGGTGGGGGTCGAATTTGAATTGCCCTGTATATTTGATTGCCTATGCAACAATCAGGCATTCATAGAGAAATTGACCATCAATGACAAATCGTTCATTAATGACCCCTATTAATGAACGATTTCATTTGCATAGTAAAACATTAAACAGACATGTTAATACGAGGTAGGCGGAAATTAACTATTAACGTCTAAAATGTCAAATATTCGGAAGAACACAGAGCGACGTTGTCAGTTCTTCTCAAATTTCTGCAAACCAAGTGAAAATAACATACATGTCTTGATTAGTTTTCATAAGTATAGACGATTCTAGAATTTGTTATTTTTCAGATAATAATAAAAAACATGCATTAAAAATTAACACGATACATTAAATTGTAACGTTGACTACGGTACATAGTTATTTTCCTCGTATAAACAGGTCACAAGGTGAAATTTCCAAACACTTGTCATTCGATCATCACATGAAATAAGTTTCCTAGAGACATACCACCACATGAAATATAATACTTTTAATTTCACAGCTCTTGGTTACCACGGATATCTCTGGTGATTTAATTAAATCATAATTTTATTGTGTGGTTATCAAGAAGGAATGTTTACAATAATATTGTTAATAACGAACAGTCGTTGCCGACCGATGATGAACCCTTTACTCCCATATACACTTACTAAGTAGGCTTATTAAGGCAAGTACCTGACAGAAAACAACTACTCCCCTGGCTAAGACCACGGCTGGTATTGAATTGAATCTAACAGATACTTGTGCAACGTTCCTCAAAATATCAGAGGACGCAATTGCAAGTGCCCTCTGTGACCAAACAGCAGAATTATGTGTTTTGATTTGGACATGGTGACCACCTGCAGACTAGTTTCGAGTTTGCTGCCTCTCATCAGTGCAAAGTGTAGGTCAACACAGACAGCACTGAAGCCATCTCTTCCCCGTCCAAACCATTACACACTTCGTTGCTTCGTTTCTTATTAAACGATCTCCCAAAGAATTCTGTTTTCTTCACACAAATCTCTCAACCCGGAGATTCGGAATGTTCTTCCTCTGCTCGCTAGGTGGAGCGGCCTAGAAACCGCTTTATCGCGTGAACTAGAGTTGACCAAGTCACCCTGTCCAAATCAAAACCTAATTCTGCTGTTTGGTCACAGAGGGCACTTGCAATTGCGTCCTCTGATATTTTGAGGAACGTTGCACGAGTATCTGTTAGATTTAATTCAATACCCGTCGTGGTCTTAGCCAGGGGAGTGGTTGTTTTCTGTCAGGTACTTGCCTTAATAAGCCTACTTACTAGGTGTATATGGGAGTAGTGGGTTCATCATCGGTCAGCAACGACTGTTCGTTATTAAACGATCTCCCAAAGAATTATGTTTTCTTCAATATGGTTAATGTCATTTAGATAACAGCGCGTCTTCTTCCTATTTCGAATCGATTTGTTAAAGAAGGATCACTGCATTCAGATGATAGCTATTCTTCCTATTACGATTCGATTTGTTGAAGTACGCTCACTGCATTGAATTTGTTTACATAAAGTTCTACTTTCATGGAAAAGAGAGAGAAATATGTTCGTTATCGTTTTTATGTAGTTTTTAAAATCGCGGAATGCTAGTCTCTTTGTTATAGTTCAATGACATGCGTATGATAGTTTTGGCAACAATGAAAGAAAAAAGAAAATGTTTTTTTATTAAAATCAATTTTGGAGAGGATGGAAGTGTTTGAAACACCATTTCTGACCTGGTAACACTGAAGCTCGCTGGAGGTTGATTGTGAGTTTATTTAATTTTGGCAACCTACCTAATATTGCTGGACCACACAAATGAGAGGTGAATATTCTAGTTATGTAGAGATCTATTGAAGGTAACTCGCTTCACGAGAATTAAACATATAGATCTTTTTTTATAAAAGCACGCCTTAAAATTTCCTTTTCTTTTTGCCATAGCTATGCCAGGAATTTACGAAAGACTTTAAGAGATAGTTTGAGGGAAATCATAAGACAGACAGCATATGGACTAATCGGCCAATTAAAAATTAAAGGCCAATTCAACAAAGTAATATAAGCTCACATGGTATTGTAAAGCTTGTGATGGTATTGTAAAGCCTGTGATGGTATTGTAAAGCCGGTGATGGTATTGTAAAGCCTGTGATGGTATTGTAAAGCGTGTGATGGTATTGTGAAGCCTGTGATGTATAATAAAACCTGTAATGGTATTGTAAAGCCTGTCATGGCCTTGTAAAGCCAAAGAGAATATTGAAGCAGACCCAACGCCGTGGAAACATTAATTTATGGAGACCAAAAGGGAGCAACGAAACCAAAGTCGTGATTCGTTAGTAAAATGTCTAATTGTGTAAGGTTTTAATGCATTCGGACTTGGTAAGACAAAAACTATTATAATTTCTTAAATTACGACTTGGAGAACCCATTCTTTTGGTTACATAATGTCAAGAGTAAATGATTCTATTATTATTATAATAGACAACCATTAAAATTATTAAATATTTATATTTTAATGTGTCTTTTGTTTGAAGTTGGGGTTGAATCTTTCTTTCAGCATAGTTAAGGTCTTTCTACAGGGATTGGCCTGGGAATATTCATTGTGCCACAAATTGGACCGTTTGAGGATCATCGGGTGACATCGACTTACGCCCTTGCCTCCGAATATCAAAAAGCTAGCCTGGCCAAAAATGTACCTAAGATCAGGTCACAAAATTACCACGTTTTCGATAACGGACCTGAGTTCTTATCGTAAAAAATAGGACACAACCTAATCTAACCTAGATATCAAAACTATTAGTATGAAGAAGTGGAATCAAAGCAGATGCTCGCTGCAAAGCCTGCGCTTACCTGCACAAAGCATGCGTAGACCTGCGTAAACCATGCGTAGACCTGCGCACAGCTTGCACAAACCTGGGCAAACGTCGAATATGACATGTTAAACCTAACCCAACCCATTGTTTCGGCCATGAATTCACAGATTCGTCAGCAGCAAGAATCTCCTATTTTACAAAGCCGAAAAACCACCTTCATGTATTGAATAACAGAGTTATTCCATTTTTCCATTCAATACAGTCATGTAATTTGGTTGGTTTAATTTTTCTGTTGGAACCTCAACAACATTCTCCAACTGGTCCTTGTATTTTTTTAGAATAATATGCATAACTCGAAAACTATTTGTCTTCTAAATTGCTAAAAAATCATGCTCATCCGACACCAGAAAAGACATTTTCCTACAATTTTTCATGTGAATTAAATCAGTTATTAGAGAGAAAAAATTAAATACTGAAAAATCTGTTTTTCGCTATTTTGATGGATAATTTGAGGTTATGTAGAAAAGAGGTCAGGACAAAAGTTTTCGATTACTTTATTGTCTACAACTTTCCATTAAACATTTTCCGCTGACAGGTCACGTTTCGCAGCAAATCCCAAACAACCATTTTCAGCCCTTAGACTGCATCCCCATTTCACCATTTTGCGGGTTTTCGTGTTTAATTTTCTTTTACCTCAAACATTTTCCACCTGGTCTGTACCTGTTACTTTTTTCTTATTTTTAGCGTTTAGAATTAGCCTAATTCCGTCTTCACAACTCGGAATTAGCCTAATTCCGACTTCACAACTTGGAATTAGCCTAATTTTGACATTGCAACTCGGAATTAGTATAATTCCGACTTCACAACTTTGAAGTAGCCTAATTCTGACTTCGCAACTCGGAATTTAGTATAATTCTGACTTCACAACTCGGAATTATACTAATTCTGACTTTACAACTCGGAATTAGTATAATTCCGACTTCACAACTCGGAATTAGTGTAATCATTACGATTCCACGAGTTGGCATTGGAATTATGTGAAAATGTAAACTTGGACCATCCAGCGAGAATTTTGAAGATTTAATACAGCTGATGGTTGGCCTTAAGATCTATGAAAAAATACATCAATTTTAGATATGTTATGTGGTTCAATGCTTTGCGGTACCAATAAGATTTTTGGTAACTGTAGATTTTAATCACCAAACCAGACATACTGCATATTTATTTTCTGACATCATTCACAACACCTAGGAGTCCACAAAGACATACTGGATGGGTTTCTGTTTTTATTTATTTTTTTTTCAATTAAGTTCACACAGCACCGAAAATGTTGCTAGCAATTACAACAAAACATAAACCCTTTGATGTTTAACGCCTTCCAACAGGAACGCGAAAAGTTGCTGCAACACAACACATTTTGTTGAAGAAAATTTTCAGATTTGTTGTTGAATTGTTGAAAAACATTGAGTTGATGTTTCGTTTTTTTAGTTTGATGTGGAAACGGCATAAGAGTTGAAAACCTGTTTTTGCCTTTTTTTAATGGAAACGGGAGCGCGAAAAGTTTGTTGCATAAAAAACACAACACGTTTTGATGATGAAAAGTTTCAGATTTGTTTTTGAATTGTTGAAAAACATTGAGTTGATTTTTTATTTCTGTATTGTAGATTTGATGTGAACCCGGCATACGAGTTGAACACGTTTATTTTTTAATGGAAATGCCTCAATTATTGAAAGAAAAATCTCTCAGATTGGTAAGATGAAATAATGTAATGATCAATAATAAACGTGTTACTGAGTAGAAAAGTTGCTAAGCATAAAACTAGTACTTTTCTTATGATTTTCTCTAAATAAAGTACGCTCTTTTCCAATAAAATTACTTAACAAGTGTCTAAAGTAATACTTTCCCGCAAGCTACTGCCGATGTGGCGTGCGGGAAAGATACGTTCTAATAATATTAAGTAATAACTACGTATACACAAATGTACATGAATTGACGAGTTTGGACGTTAAGTATCAACTTTCACTATAATTTTAATGTAATCGCAATTATTACACTAATTCCGAGCTGTAAAGTCGGAATTATACTAATTCCGAGTTGTGAAGTCGGAATTATGCTAATTCCGGGTAGCGAAGTCGAAATTAGGCTAATTCCGATTTTATGTGGCCTTCTACGCTTTCGTACATATTTATGTGAATGAGTGATGTTAATTATTCTCGTCACGTTTCTCTGATGATCCTGGCGAGGTCTTGAAACGAAAGAGTGTAACTGTTATACATCCCGAGCTCGATCATCATTCAAACTCGAGTTCAGCTCTTTCACTCTGCCGTTGTAGGTTTATCTTTCTACGCCACTGAACATCCCAGCATCCCTCTGCCGCACCCGCAGGGGTGAAACATCGATCTTGATGGCGTTACCATGGCAACCGCATGGAAGTATTAGCCTAAGATGCTAGTTACATAATTTCGACATCCTGCACATACTCGTATACTTTTTAATAGGATCTAGAAAGTGCTGGGAGTATAATCGCACATCGGTATACGCTTGATACTCGAAACATTTAGAAATAACGGATATAGTGACAGTTTCAAAAAACAAGTATTTAGAATTGAAAGCCTATTATTGAAGCAATCCCTGCCAAAAATATCACATATTATTATAATCTCATAAAATATATAGACGAATTATGAGAATTTATAAGGATCTACGTGGAGTCTGTAACCTACAGGTACGTTATCCCTGGCACATACACGTTTTGGAAGTATGTATGAGGATTTATAAGTAGGTGTAATTTATAAGCATACTCAAATACATGTCTACAGTGGTTGTTTGGGGGAACTATGAGATTCGATGAGTTATTCCACTTTCAATCACAACGATATTATATGCTAATTCACAAGCTTGTCAACGTATGAGAAATGTGTGGAAATTCACAATAACTAATCTTATTTGGTATCGCATGAAGAAAGTGGATTCAGTGTTCGATGATATGTATCAGAAATTCCGTATCCAATTTTATTGGGTATCTTGTGGAAAAAGTGGGATCACGATGTGATGGTTTGGATCAGGAATTCCTTATCTAAGTATATGCGATTCCTATAAGTTTTCATACAACTCAAAATCACTGAGAATTCACAAGTGTCGATAAGAAAACAAGGATAGAGAGTATAAGAGTTTGTTTTAGGCAATGGTGGTGCAAAGAGACTATATACACGATTCGATGAGGTATTCTAATTTCAAACAAAATAATGTTTTATCCTCATTCAAAATCTACAGAACCTATGTGTGGAAATACACAATTTATAATCTCATTCGGTATCGTATAAAATAAGTGTGATCAGGACTTGATGGTCCAATCTGTATTTGGAATTCCGTATCCAATATTATGCGAATCCTTTGAGATTACATGAGATCCAACAGTAGGAACATTACGAAACCAAGTGGAAAATTATAAATAAAATATTCTTAAGAATATTCGAATAGATTATTATTATCATATCATGCCAGAATATTTCAAAAATATTTCAGAAAGATCAACACAAGATCGACGACATGCAACATTCCAGGAAAATCTTACTAGAATATTGCTGAAATATTCGAATAGATTATTATTATTTCACTCCAGATTTTCAAAACATATCAAAAGAATCATAATGTACCCTAGGTTATTTTATCTACGCCTACAAATAATGATATGTATTTCAAAATGACTTCAATTGCACATATTCAATTTTTTTTATCGTAATCGAATAATCGAGAATGAATTTATTTACTTATTATATCCCTCGTATGTCAAATGTATTCGTTTTCGTTTCTTTTCCAATGAAATGCATAGTTCTTTCACGAGTCGTGAGCTCTGAATGTCTGAATCGTTCTATGAGGGGTAATCCTCATACATCGTTTGTATGTATGTAATGAATGAATCTCTAACCGGCAACTCGGAGAGCTTCTTCCTCTACTCGGAAGATGGTGCGGCCTAGACCACGTTTCATAGAGCGTGATCAGAGTGAGTAAAAAATAACAACCACGTCAAGATGCATATAACTCCTGGTGCGTTTACTGATTCGCTTTTGTTTCAACTAAAGTTCTTGATCCTGTAATTGCGTCAATAGAGTTTGTTCCATTCGTCAATGGATGACGCTTAAGTCGAATATAGTGGAGTTTCCAACAATCCAAAGTGCCTACTAGATAAATTTTTTGAGTTTTTGAACGTTAACATTATTTTGAGGTTATATGTCAATTACATTGCATATTAGGCTATCCAAGATGCTGTCAAACTAAAATCAAGATGACCGCCTGAAGGCACACATTGTATTTGTTATTGTTTGAACGAGACTGATTATTGTTAATGTTCATCTATTGGAGTGAAATTTTTGTATGAAACTTTGCCGAATAAAAAACATGCCTACAAAGTGTTATGTTGTAAATTGTGGAAGCCGTGGAGATCGCGACTTAGTGAAGTTTTTAAAAATTCCTAGCTAGCTACATTTTGATAATGTGGTATATTAAATCAAAGACTAGATAGATAGATGTTTATTAAGTAGGATACCCTAATATACATAGTTCCATGTTACAAAATAACAAATTAGTAGGTAAAAATATGTAACAAGTGAAAATAAATTACTTTGCGATATCTGACTCTCGGTGTGTAAAAAAACGACCAATCCAATGAAGATTTGAAAATAAAAATAGATAAATGTGTAGGCAATCATATATTACAAATAATAGTGTTGAGGAAACAGTCATAACTTCATGCACTGAGTACCAATCCAGGGGTTTTTTGGTACATCGGACAGTCCTATAGGGTTCAATAGAATTTCACAGATATCATTTTCACACTGCAGCACAACTCGGCCATCCTCACCTTTTCACAAAGACACCATCTTTACTCTAAAAAATGTCTTCCTTTTATGAAACTTAGGTAGCACAACTACTTTACGAAAATTGTACACTTTTGGGAAATCAACTATCCAGAATTATTCATCTGGGAAAATTTACTCATGAACATATATCCTTTGGGTGACCAAATCACAAAATCGCAGTATTTTCATTCAGTTAGTTTCATTTGTAAATGAGTTTGGTAATAATAAGCATGGTCACGTTTTAGGGTAATTGCAATTCCACTGCTTATTATAGTTGAGGTTTTTAAATTTGAATACTGCCCCATATCAATATTCCTTAATGAATATGGACACTTCACTTCCATAGCAGCCACAAGACATCGTCGCATCAGGAGAACCATCAATTTATTAAATAATCTATACTTTCAACAAAGGAATATCCATTCGCTGTGAATGCCTCATCTGAAAATTAATTGGAAACATTAATAAACAGTTCATAAATTACGAAAAATCAGTACCTACCTTGGCAACAACAACAGTATGTTCATCCATTTTTCTTGCTTCATAATCATGGGCAAATCCAGCTTCAAGATATTTATAGCCTGTTAAACTTTTGTAGGCCTTCATTGGCTTTCTTGTTTATGAGTCAACAGCAGATATGTAATAATGTCGAATGCCGTTACTGTTGTGAAAATATCTAGAGAGATGTCCATTTCACAAGGAGTGAAAGTAAAAGGATCCATGCACTTTATCACTCTCCTTTTGTCTCTATAGATAGGTGCAGTGTCTGTTTACTCGTTCTAATGATAATAAATAAATCACTTTTAGTTAAAACAGCCATAATAACATTTCAAATCACAACTAAACAAAACAATTAGCAGTAGAAGCTAATGCCAAACACAAACACCGTTCATGTGTGCCTACAGCCGGCCATTTTTAAAGAGCCGTGGTCACGTGTTCTTGATAGATTGGTGTTTATCGTGTGATTTTTCTGTTCTTTTTACTTTTCGCTCAGTTCGGTAGTTTTGCGACGTTTTTAGTTGTTGGGTTATTGTTATTTATTTGTTCTTGTGTTTTTCTGTCATTCGTAAAAGTTAGGGTAGTGTATAGCATTTTTTTGTGAGTCTCGACTTCGACATGACAATCATGACATGGTTCAATTTGAGGTTATGTCGATGACGCAGCATGCGTTTGTCAAAACGACATGTCAAGTCATCATGATCGGTAATGATTTGCCTGCCATCTATGTTAAAATTGAGTAAACTCTCTTGTCGCAATTAAAATGTCATGAATCAAGCAGGCCGTACATCAACAGTTTTGGATGACAATTTCACAGCTATAAGTTATTCCACCAGGAGTTATATGCATCTTGAACCACGTTAAGATGAGAGTTGTGACAATCAAGATGTATAGAAACCATGGTGTGTTACCTGATTCGATATTGTTTCACACAAAGTTCTCGATTCTGTAATTTCAATGGGCATGACTGTTCCATTCGTCAATTGATGGCGCATCTGTCGAAAATAGCCGTTTCAAATATTCCGAACCGGAGTGCCTACTGAGAAATTTTGGAGTATTCGAATGTTGACATTAATTTTGTTTGGTTAATTGTCATTGGCATCAAAGTATTCAAATTTAAATTTAAATTATCGTGTTTTTTCTGTTCTACTAATACTTTTCGTTTATTTCGATAATTTTGCGACTTATTCATATTGTTGGGAACCTAGTTCTTTATTGATTCTTGTTTTTCTTTCGTTCGTAAGTTTGTGATTTATGACATCCTCCAAGATTCATAGAAACTCTGGTGTGATCTCTTATAGCTGTGAAACCGACATACAAAAGTGTTAAGGTACGGCCTACTTGATTCGTGATATTTTTACTGCGTTGATACCGTTTCACCTCTTTAGCACACAGATGGCGTCAAAATTACAGATTCATGATGACGCTTGGACAAGTGTCATGTTATGTCATTTTCAACATTGAATTTTTTTTATTGTGATATTCATTAACCATAATTTGTAAACATTCAAATTTCAATCAAATAATTATGACTCAGTACTTCGGAATGTTGGAAACTCGGCTATTTTCGACTTATACGCCATCCATCGACGAATGAAGCCAACTGTGTCAGTGCAATTACAGTCTCAACAACTTTGTTGAAACAAAAGCGAATCAGTGATAACACCATGGTTTCTATACATCTTGACATCCTCTAAAGTCATGAATCTGTAATGATTATCCGCCATCTATTTTATGATGAGTAAGATATCCTACCGCATTAAAATATCAGAAATCATGTTGGCCGTACATCGACAGTTTTGGGTGACAATTTCACAGCTATAAGTGAATACACCATAGTTTCTATACATCTTGGTGACAATATACACGAGGAACATATGGTGTTAACTGGCTGCACAGATCTACCTCCTCTTCGTGTCTGTTAGAAATGAATGTGTAATTTACATATTTTTTCTAATTTCAAGATGACTTTTATTCTTTATGTAAGTGCATATGAAATTATAAAATCCATTGGATTATTTATTCAATCTCCATATGGAACGTGCCAGGAACAATCTGGCAGACCTCGCAGGATTTCAATTATTATTTTTTTTTAATAATCAAGCTACTGCGATGAAATCTCATACGTTCTAATTTATTTTCAAACTGCAGGACCTCATAGAAACATGTAGCATCCATCCCAGTAATCGCTAATAGAAACGGATAAGAGTTATGTCTAAGAACACATAAGAAATTAACGGAATATGTATCTGTAATGTCTTTTAAATACTGATGAATATCGAATATAGCTCTATACGGATTTGCGGTTTCACTATCCAACTTGGATCTCATAAATTCTCTTAAATATTTTTTTCAGTCTCTATGAGACATTTTTGGCAGGGATGGGTTAGCTCAGGAATGAATATTTCTTAAAAAAATATGTTTTTTTGCATCAAATCAGGATATTAAATAATAGGTACTGAGTTTTTTAATTATTACTTTAATTGTGCTCGTGTCCTTTCTGTAGAAATCGATGTCTACAGAAAGGACACGAGCACACTCAGATACATCACTGAGAGCTCCCACCATTGCACACAACACAGAATGGCAGGACTAAATTTCTTAGTTAATCGACTCTTGTCGTTCCCACTCAACAAAGAAAGATTTAAAACTTAGAAAAGGGTAATCAGGGAGGTGGGTGAGGTGAACGTTTATTCTGTGGACTTGGTAGACAAATTGATTAGAAAATATAGATTTAAAGAAACTCTTCGTAACTCTTCAAATTTTCAAGAAGAGGAAAACCCTCGTAAATATGTCGTCATCCCATTCGAACCTCGAGTAACCCGAGGTTTCGAAGGTATTTTCAGAATCCTCAATATGAAGGTAGTATATGATACTTCGTGTTAACTTCTACAAGTATTGGGTACTCCCAAAGATAAAACAGATGAAAAAAAAAAGTTGGGGATTTATGAAATTAGCTGTAAGGACTGCAAGAAAATGTATTTGGGTCAAACCCGAAGGGCCATGAAAGTAAGGTTCAGAGAACACATTGCCCATATCCGATATTCAAGACTACAAAAATCGAGTGTGGCCCAACATGCTTCGGATCACGACCATCGATTTGATGACACAAACTTAAAATTAATCAGACTGGTTCTGAACATAGACTTCTTGATCATTCGAGAGTCTGGTAATTGCCAAGTGTAAGTGAAAATAGTATGAATGCTGATAAGGGTCCTATTCCCTACAGCCCATTGTTCAAGTTCGTAATACATTGAAAAATGTTTTCTTTTTTTTTTTCTCAACAATAAATTCATAAGTTATTTATTTTTTCAAGAAATTTGTGTCTTCATATCCAAAACAAGTAGTATAACATTGAAATCAATTTAGTACTGGTAAATTACTAGAATTAGTAAACAACAGAAGTGGGCAAATTTTGATAATAGGTCGCCCTCAGATGAGTAGTAGGTAGAGTAGGCAGATTCGAAATGTTAGTTAATTTGACGTACATTAAGGAATACTGGTATGAATAGAAGTAAGGTAGAATGAGCGGTTTAGTAAGCTTTTAGCTCCTGAAGATGCTAACTTTGTTGGCAGAACACGCGTCGAGTGTAATTGTGACGTAGTTTTGGTATTTGAGTAGTTTCTTTTTTCTTGAATTGTAAAGGTTCCAAGATATTCATTAATTTATCCTTCCAAATTACAAGAACAGTATAAAAACGAGATATTAACTACTTTTCGACTTTCCCCGGGATTTTTTCAATTTTCACTATCGTTGATGTCAAGAGTATATAATTTTCAATATTTCTGTTGAATTCTACGGTGGCACCATTCCTTCTTCTTGAGATGAACGCCTAGAACATTACAAAAACAGTATGAAAACGGGTTATTAATTATTTTTCGACTATCCTTCCAAATTTTTCTGAAATTTGACTGTCGTAGATGAGAAGAACATATAATTCTTCATATTTCTGGTGAATTCTACGGTGGCCCATTTCTTGTTCTCGAGATGAACGCCTTGAAAATGACAAAAATGGTAATGAAACGGGATATTAGGTACTTCTCGGCTTTCTTACCGGTATTATTTTAATTTTCACTATCGTTGATGTAAAGAGTATATCATTTTCCATATTCATTGAATTCTACGGTGGCACCATTCCTTGTTCTCGAGATGAACGCCTTGAAATTGAAAAAAACAGTATAAAACGAGTTATTAATTACTTTTCAACTTTCCTCCCAGATTTTCAAATTGTCACTATCGTAGATGGGAAGTGTATATAATTTTCCATATTTTTGTTGAATTCTTCGGTGGCACCATTCTTTGTTCTCGAGATGAACGCCTTGAAAATAACAAAAACAGTATGAAAACGGGTTTTTAATTACTTTTCGACTTTCCTTCCAAACTTTTTTGAATTTTGACCGTCGTAGATGAGAAGAACATATAATTTTCCATATTTTTGTTGAATTCTACTGTGGCCCATTCCTTGTTCTCGAGATGAACGCCTTGAAAATGACAAAAACAGTATTGAAACGGGATATTAATTACTTCTCGGCTTTCTCACCGGTATTTTTTTAATTCTCACTTTAGAAGATGGAAATAATATACAATTTTCCATATTTCTATCGAATTCTACGGTGGCACTATTCGTTTTTATCGAGATGAACGCCTTGATAATGACAAAAACAGTATAAAAACGGGATTTTAATTACTTTTCGGCTTTTCTCCCAGATCTTTGAAAGTTTTACTTCCGTAGTTGAAAAGAGTATATAATTTTCCATATTTATGTAGAGTTTTACGGTGGCACCATCCCGAGTTCTCGAGATAAACGCCTTAAAATTTACAGAACTGGTATAAAAACGGGATATTAATTACTTTTCGGCTTTTCTCCCAGATTTTTCAAATTTTCACCTCCGTAGATGAAAAGAGCATATGATTTTCCACGGTGGCACCATTCCTTGTTCTCGAGATGAAGGCCTTGAAAATTACACAATCAGTATGAAAACAATCATAAAACAATTTCATTTGTTGGAAAGACCCTCTGATTCAAATTATACTCTCTCGGAGGAAAATCACCAAAAATCCTGTGGATCTCCAGTCATATCGGCATTCTCGGGAACGAAGTAGCGGACCAGGCAGCAAAGGCAACGACAAGACTAGACCAACTTAGTATGTAATATCTCAGTGAGGCCAGATGACGTGAAGATTTACTTGAAACATATGGTACATCAGAAATGGGAAGCAGATTGGGCTGGATCTGAATCAAAACTCAGAAAAGTAAAATCGTCAGTGAAACCATGGAAATTTTTATATAACTTGTCCAGAAGGCAAGTGATAATAACTCGACTACGTATTGGACATACGTGGCTCACCAACAGTTTTATGCTCAGTGGCGAAAGACAACCCAGATGCGAACTATGTGGAAGAAGAAAGACGGTACAACATATACTGTGCTGTGAAGAGCTGGTGGAACTAAGGCAGAGATTAGATATACCACACAATGTAGAATCCTGTTTAGCAGACAATACGGATATGTTGAAAAAAATTGTAATCTGCATGCAACTAGACATACTTTTAAAAATTTAGAAATGTAATTTACTTGAACAGGCCACATGACCTCAGTAGTTGATAAATTGATAGTAAAGTTTGAACAATTACTTCCAACATAAATTCCCGAAGATGTTCCATGTTGCTGCTGATCAGAAACGTTAGATATTTCTTGAAGAGTTGATTCCACAATTTTATCAGATATTTTAATTTGTTTGGAAGAAGATGGACAATTCAATATTTTGTTAGAAATCTCAATTTTGTTATTCAAACTATCTTCCATATATGCTTCTGCTACGGAGGCAGATTTCCAGCCACCGTGACGTTTTATGGATGTAATGTTGCCCTCTGCATTGGCCAGAAGAGTTATAGAGCTTCTCCTGAAACAGTGACCTGTGTAGCTCTTATACATATCTTTTCCAAGCCATTGTGCAATCGAACTGGGAATTTCTCGTATTTTATTTATTCCCGCATGTTGGTTAATATTTCAAAAATAATCCGTTACTTTTTGTATGAGGCGGCCGTAGTACTCTATACTTGCGGTATATCTCAATATAATCAGAGTTTGATACAGTAAACGTTCTTGCGCAATAGGTCTTCGTATCAGCTACTTTAAAAATCAATATAGATCCAGCATCTTCGATGGCATCAAAAGTTATATGTGATAATTCTTCACGGCGACAAGCACCGCTTATACCCAAAATTAGGACATCATACAAATAAAAAATGTTGAATTTTTTTTTCTTTTGTGTCTTGGCATCGACTGCTACGGTCATTAGCCACGTGTTCTGGATAGGCCTTGTTACTAACTCCGTGCGCCACCTCAGGACCAGCACTGTTAATTGGAACGCAACAGTGAATAGTGCAGGACTCACCCAGTCCAGTCACGAGATTTGAATAGTTCAATCGGTCAAATTAAATTAAAAAATCCCAGCCGCAACTGGGGCTCGAACTCCGGACCTTTCGACCCAAAGTCGGACGCTCTAACCTCTGCGCCACGCCCCGACATAATATTGAAATTACTACTAATTTTACAAAATTATAATTATATCTGTACCTTATAAAGTAAAGTTTCGTTATCAGCATCTTGAATAAATTTATTGATATCAACTCTAGATAAAACTTCAGATTTCTTGCCTCGGTATCCGACGCTTTTGTTCTTAATGAGCGGTGAATAGACGAGAAGACGATTGCGGATTCAAGCAATTGAAACGTTGTGAAAAAATTTGAAAGAGATAGAAATCTTTCAACCACTAAGATGATGGACGTCCGAAATATAAGTAATCAGGTTTTTTTAAGTTTTCCCAAAAACCATTCATCAGATTTCATTTCAAATATTACGATTTTTTTCAGAATTTTCAACTTCAACGATCCCTCACAATTTTAAAAAATTCTGAAAATCTTGTTATAAAATCAAAGACAGTTGAGAAGAATCGCTTTTGCAAGTGATATTTATATGAAATTTAGAAGACTGAACATTGAGGAACTATTCATACTAGTTTTCAGACATAAAATCAAACGATTTATATTATTATTAATGATTTCCAAAACCTCGGATAAAAAACGGTAAATCGCTCCAGTAAGTGAATCCTCTGTAATACATGAACGAAAAGACGAAAATAGTTCTGCTTCTGTCCACAAGGTATTGCACAGAATTATTGTCACTGTCATATTTACTGTACAGCGTTGTCAATAGTTCTAGTTAACGGTAACAGATGTAATTTGTTTAATTTTTGGAAAATGAAAGTTACTACGATAGGGATTTGTCAGTTCATCAGTTGGATGTTGGATTGGTCCGCCTAAAGCCTTGGAGTCCTTGGACACAATTGAAGAAGTATGTTGTTATTTGTTAAAAAAAAATTGTAAGAAAAAGAATGAACCAACTTTAAGGAAAATGGTCCCCAACATTGGAAACACTGAAGAAGATTCAAAAGATAACCCCTTTTATAACAAAAGGAGGTCTCTATCCATGGTAAGCCTGGATGTTCTGCAAATCAACGGAAATTTGCAGATATGTAAAATACATCACTGTTTTTGAAAAATGTGGTGTAGTACACCCATTACAAAACAGAAGACTCCGCAAATTTTCCGAAAATTGCAGACATGATTCGGCACGGGAGTTGAGTTTGAAAAATGAGGCCTTCACCCAATACAAATCTAAGGGAGCTGCAAATTTCCTGAAATTTTCAGACAGGACACAGCAAGGAACACTGAATTCGAATAATGAAGTCTCCGAGGTCTCTACCCAACAAAAACCAGAGGCACTGCAACTCTCACCAAATTCACAGACTCGGCAGAAGCCACTGAATTCGATTAACGAGGTCACCGAGGTCTCCAGCCAACAAAAGAGCGAAGACACTTCAAATTCAACCAAATTTGTAGACATGAATCAGCAGAGGCCCACAGTATTCGAAAAACGAGGTCCCCGAGGTGTCCACCCAACAAAATTATGGAGGCACTGTGAATTCCACCAAATTCACAGACAGGACTCAACTGTTTTTCTCCGAGGTTTTCACCCAACAAAAAACTAGAGGCTCTGTTAGTTTCACTAAATTCACTTACAAGGCTCTGTAGAGGTCGCTAATCAACAGTAATGAGGACCGCTAAGTCTACATTCACAAAAAAAGACGGAGATACTGTAAAACTGAAATATTTTGAAAACCACCGAATAATAAGCCTATTCGAAGAGCTGGAAAAAATAAGAAAAGAGAAGAAAGAAAAGTAAGAGTATTGTCCGTGAATATGGTGAAAGGTTTTGGTTTTGGTTGGATGCAGACCTCGGGAGCCTTATTATTCGGTTTCAACGTCCCTTGCTGTGTTATGTCAACAAATTTCAGGAAATTTGTTGCGCGCGCCCTCAGATTTGTCTTGGATGGAGACCTCATTGTTCAAACTCAACACCCCATACTGAGCTATGTGTGCAAGTTTGAAAAAATGTAATAGGAAAGTTTGAACCGAAATAATTATAATAATGATTAAAATAGGAATTGGATGTTTTCCAACATCATGAATCATGACTTTGTATGTGTCATATCAATGTTGACTTGTTACTGTAAACCTCATGTTAAATGTCTAGAGAAAGAAAATAAACCTTTCCGAAAGCTTGACCAAATAAAAAAGAGTATTATTTTAAACAGCCCAGTATTTTGACTGCATTGAGGATGCAGTCATCCGCATTTTTCCTCAACTAATCAGTCAAGACTACCCTTCGCCTTATACATATCATTTATATTCTATCTCTAATGTAGATAATACAGTGAATAAATAATTCATTAATGAAGAGAAAGAAATCACAAAATCATCGCCACAACGAACAAGAATTGTAATAATAATTATCATTACTAGTAATGCGGCTATCGGTAATATAGCCACAAAATGCATTGAACCACATTACCATAATTAATACCAGATAATAATTAATAATCCTGTGAGCTATTTCGCAGTACTCCGAATAATGTTGAGATTTGGCAACAATGCATTAGCAGTAAGGATGACCGTTGCAGAAAACTGTACTTTATATAGAAATATTATAAAAGATCGCTGTAACTATGGTATGAAAACCATATCTTGTCAGTGCCATCTTACAGTTCAGAAACGCGAAATATTTGACTTTACATGAACCTTAAGGATAGCATGCACGGAAAAGAGAAGTATTATTTAGTTATTTTGGACTTATTTTTTTCAGGCAGGAAACATTTTTGAATACGATTTTACTGAAAACTTCGAATAATATTTTCAAGACTACAGTCGTTTAAAAGCGATAACTCATCGGGACCAAAAACCACGTCAAGATGTATTGGAAGTATTTATATTTAATATATTTTAGACGATGTAAATTCACAGTCACAGTTCTACAAAAAATATTGATTGTATTTCGTGTATAAAATTCGTATTTCATGGCACATTCGAGAGAATTTTTGGCATCGACCTGCAGTCTCGGCCAAAGATTAACACTCTCATGAGCCATTGAAAAAACACTCATTTTACGCACTTAATACTATTTTCGGCAACCATCCAGGAAGTGTTCACTTCCCGGACACTTTTTCTTTGGGAAAGTAGCACTTCCCGTCCTAGTCCGGGAAGTACTCGAATTTTAATACAAATATTAATATAAATAAGAATTAGAATGTTTCTGTTGGTACCTATCTTCTGTTCGAATTTCAATATATAATACAAATAAGAACTGAAATGTTCGAAATATTCAAATTTGGAATCGTTTCATCCGGTTTGCAGATGGGTGAAAGTTGACCTCTCTTCGTCTCTTAGACTAAATGCGTCTCATTGATTTGTTATTCTACATGATTGCCGAAAAAATAGTGTACGCAACACGTCCGAAAACAGTTTTTTTGGACTCGTAGACTTCCAGGACTCGCTAACGCTCGTCCTAGAATTTGGTCTACTCGTCCAAAAAAACAGTATTTTCCGGACTTGTTACGTAAATAAATATTATGCACTCAGTGCAATAAGAAACAAGTTTTTCCACTAAATACAGTTCAATATAATTTTGTTTTTTGCATGAACGTAGAAGATTAATCACATGAAATCTGTCACAAAGACAAAACAATAATGCAAAACAAAGTGTTATAAATAGTTCCAATATAACCTTGTCACACATCTTGGTCTTGGAAACCGGAGAAAGTAGCAAATACTGTCGGTCTATTGTGCAAAACGCCATATATTTCAGTGACAGTTAACCATTAGGTGGCGTAATGACGTCCTGCTGACGTGTTGTCTCACTTCATGGTCTCTGCTATGCGAATAACGGCAGCAGGAGGTCGATAGGGAAGGGTGCTCACGAAGTTACCTGATCTTGTGGACGAATACTGGCAAGGTTGAAGGTAACGGAAACTTTGATGTACATTCCAATTTTGAGTGATAATGGGTATATAGTAGTAGTAGTAGTACTTTATTGTTATCCCAAGAAACAGTTTTGTTTGTAATAGGGATATTAAGAAAATTATTACTAAATAGTATCAAAACTTATTTGACATACATAAAATTAATACAAGTATAATTCATAACATATAAAGATATAATTAATGCTATACATAACCTTTAGATTTGATTAATGAATGAACAAATTTTCACCTTATATAGAGATTTTAAATCCAGTAATGGTAATGGTAATGGGTGGGGGACGCAAGCGTCAGCGACTAGGCCCCAGTGGGCCCTTTTCGCAATCCCCGGCATCTTCACTCATCCCATGTCGGATACCTGCTCGAACCTCTTCGACCTTCTTATGAAAGTCGAAATGTCCTTCCTTTGCAACGAGTGCAATTCTTCCTCCTTAATAGTGGCAGCTCCGAAGACGTCTTTTCTGAGCCTGCCATAAATACCACGTTCCCCACATTCCGTGCATAGTAGGTCTGCCTCAACTCTGATGAGAGCCAGGTACCTCCTGAGGCCGCAGTGGCCGGTTAGAACTCCCACCAACAGTCGGAGTTCTTTGCGGCTCAGTTTCAGTATCGAGGCCGTCCTTGCCATGTCCGGCCCCGATATCATCTGCTTCTGCCTGCTTGTCTCCTTTTTATGCCGAGTGCGGGTTCGGGCCCGTAGTAGGGTTGTCCGGCTCCTTGCTGGGCTAGCTGGTCCGCCTGCTCGTTGCCTTCAATCCCTGCATGGCCCGGGACCCACATCAGCGTTATTTTCTTTTCATTCGCAAGACTCTCCAGGGCATTTCTGCACTCCTGAACCAGTTCTGATCTGGTTCTGGTTGCATTCAGAGCTCTGATGGCGGCCTGATTGTCCGAGCAGACATATACATGTCTCTCTGGACCGGACCTCACCTCTTCCATTCTGGTTGCATCCAGGATGGCATACACCTCTGCTTGGAAAACTGTTTTCAGAGAACCTAGCGCATAGGCTCTTTTCTCTCCGTTTTCCAGGTAAACTCCTGCTCCGGCTTGCCCTTCCTCCAGTTTGGACCCATCTGTAAAACAGACCAGGCTTTCTGGGGGAAATATCACCCTTTCCTCTTCCCACTCTCTCTTGTCTGGGATTTCTAGCGAGATCGTCCTTTTCCACCTAATTTTATCCTCTGCCTGTATCACTTTGATAGCGGATAGTGGGATTTCTTTCTCCGCTACCACAGCGATTTCGGTGTGCTCTGTGTACGCCTCTCCTCGCAAATCCATTAAACTCTTTGGCTTATACAAGTTGGCGGTTGGTTCGAAAAATGGTGGGTTATAAATACATTTTAATGATTTATTTCGGAGTTTTTCAAGAGGTCTCAAGACTGAAATATTGGCAGTAGTCCAAATGAAAATCAAATACTGTAGGTTTGAGTAAATACAGTAATACAGTGGTAATTATTTTTCAGGTATTTGAAAGAAACGAATTTCCTAATTTTAAACAGAACACCAATGACTGGATTTATTTTCTTCCTCAATTTTTCAGTATGTTTATTTCAGATTAGTTTTTCGTCTATATAAAGACCTAGGAATTTAGTAACTTTTGTATATTTGATAGATTCAGTTTCAAATAATAGTGAATCAATGGCATTGTTCATGTTTTTTTTTCGAAATCTACATAAAAGTGGTTTTTCTAAAATTTAAAGTGAGTTTCACAACTTGCAACCAAATTGAAATCTGTATCAGATCACTCTTCATAGTTTCACGTATCTCGTTGAGATCGTTTGCAAAATATATTAACGTAGTGTCATCCGCAGATAGTTTGATTTTTTCTTTCAGATCCAAATTTGTGATAGAGTTGATATAAATCAAAAACAAAACGGGTCCCAAAATCGATCCTTGTGGTACTCCACACTTCATGTCCATTAGTGAACCGCTAATACCATCAACTAATACATATTGCTTTCTATTCATAAGGTAATTTTGAAACCATTCTTAAATGTTGTCTCTAATTCCAATGGAGAATAATTTTGCTAATAAAATTTTGTTGTCGACGGTATCGAATGCTTTGCACAAATCAAGAGACAAAAGACCGCATTTCTGGTTGTTGTCAATTTGAATCTGAATATCTGAAACAACATCCAAGATTGCTGTCTCTGTTTCTCGTGACCTGCGAAAACCATATTGATTTTGACTCAGTAAACTATTTTTCTCAAGAAAATCAAAAAGAAGAATTTTTTTTACCACTTTTGAATATTGGTGAAAGTTAGCAATCTTCATTTTTTCTGGGACACAGCCAGTTTTCAATGACTTCGATATTAAGAGAAAACACCACCTTGGTAAAACGGGAATCCGTTTTGAGACCACAGTTTTTGTTTGAGAATTTTTTAATTTTTTTGCATTACCCAATGTTTTTTTGTTAATTTCGGAACTTCAGTGATTTTTGGTTATGATAATTTTTAAGAAAAAAAAAATAAAATGAAATGAAGAATTAAAAAAATTCATAGGTTCCGGAATTCTTATGAGACCACCGATCCCATACAAAAATCTCTTTAATGAAATCAATGAATTTTGCAAGAAACGGATTCTACGATCAAAAATTTATATCCGATTGGCGCTGTAATCGAGAGTGGACAGGTGCTGTGTTGCCAGTATTCATCGAGTTCATTATCTTCACCCCCACTCTTGATAAGTATCCCAACAAACCTTAGCTGGAAGGGATGAGGAAGAAATTCGACTTTTTGGTGAATGCAGCTCTTAAATCAAGTAAAATGGGAGAGAGTTCATTCTTAACAATTTTCACAATTCGAGCACTAATTTTGTCAAATCCAGAAGATTTATGAATATCCAAATTATCAATAATATCTTTAATTTCTTTTAATTTCGTGCATGGCATCACACGTTAAAAGGTAAGGGCTGCGGCTTCCCTAGCTCACACAAGTCTCTCGAAGACTTCTGAGGGTTGCGCGTAGGGGTGCAATCGGTTGACGAAAATAACAATTTTAACTACATTTTTTTTTAATTTTAACAATTTCATCAATATCTACTGGTGTCAAAAACATAGACAGAACACTCGATTTATCCCTAATTAAATAATTTTGTGAATTAATCGCTGAAGGTAGTTTTGGTCCAATAGTTACAAAATGATTATTGAATTCCTCACATTCACGAAGAGGATCACTGAGTTTTATTTTATTCATGGTTATGTGTTTGATTTCCTTTTTGGTGTTACTTGAATTATATAACAATGCATTTATGCACTTCCAAATCTTTCAAACACTGCGCCATCGAAAAATCGCACGTGTTTGAAAGACCTTATTATCCACTTATACTTTAATATACTATTATAAGATAGTTCTTAAATGAAAACCCCGGTGTTTACCCCAGCAATATCACTTGTGGAATTTTTTAAACAAGAAATAGTGGAAAAAATTATTTTTTTTTGTTTTTTTGGAAATATCTCAAAGATTATTCAAGTAATCGTTTTAAAGTCAATGGAACTTTTGTAGAAATTTATAAAACGAACAAAATGGTTTTTTATACGCCTAGATTGGTGCATTTTCACTGAGAAAATCCGGAAATACCTCGAAAAAGATTCCATTTTTAAAAAAATCATAATTTTTATAAATCTGAAGGTGGACAAACAATATATCGGAAACTGATTTTTGCACAATCACGTTATAAAAAATTAGAGGGCAAATCTTTTCAAATGCGCCGATTTAAGGGAAATCATTGGATCCAAATTCTGTAAACGGCATATGGGAGTAGAGATCAATATCTAAAATTTGTATATTTTGGATTTTTTCCTAAAAGGTGGGAAATGTGTTGAAAATGTCACTGGAAGTTGCTCTAATGCTTCAAAGTGCACCCGAAGTCGCTCGTATTAACTTCAGTTCGACTTTGAAGCGTTTTGATCAACTTTTAGTGACATTTTCAGATATTAATCTCAGATGCCGTTTACAGAATTTGATAGAACGATTTTCCTCAAATCGGCGCATCTTGCAAGATGTGCCCTTAAATTGTTTAAAACGCGATTGTGCAAAAACTACACATCGGACAGAAAACATGTTGCGTACAGTTGAACCACACATTATTACCTATTAGTTTCCGCAATATTGTTTGTCCAGCTTCAGATTTATAAAAATTAAAAAAAAAATGAAAAATGGTCTCATTTTCGAGGTTTTCTCCGATTTTCTCAGTGGAAAATGCACCGATTTGGTCTTATGAAAATCCAGTTTGTAGGTTTTATAAATCTTTACAAAAGTTCCATTGACTGTAAAACGATTTCTTGAATATTCTTTGAAATATTTCCAAAAAACCAAAAAATTCCACAAAGCGATTTTGCTGGAGCGAAAAGTGGGGTTCTCATTAACGATCTATCTAATAAAAATTAGTATAGGCCATTTGCGTCTTTTATTTTGTGAGGGAAAATACCTCTGTAGCTTGAGGAGCGTTTTATTGTAGGCAGAAATGTTCTACTTTGCTACGATCGAATTTGATGGTAGCAAAAGTAGATAATTGGTTGAAAAATTAAACTCCCTAAATCATTACAGAAATTGACACTATTGACATTACATCAAACTATGGACCAAATCTGTTCATTTTTGGTTGTATTTTGAAGTTCAAAAAACTTCATTTACTCGCATGAAAATAATTTTGGTAGTGAAGTATGAGCTTCTAGTTGAAATAAATATGAGTGTTATGGACGTAATTGAAGTTCGAGATGAAAATGTTTAACGAATAGGTTGTACAGCGAGTTTTATTTATATAATATAGAAGGTGGGTTCATATTGATTCTCAATTCATTGGTAACCTCTGTTGAAGCGGCTCAACTTTCGTTTAGCTGAAATCAGTTACAGAAAAACTGTTGCCATGGCAACCATTGCTAGGTTAAGGAGAATACAAAAAACCGATTCCCATGGTGCGGAAATGCGTGGTTGCCAAGTTGTCTACTTTAACTGAAATCAGAAAAAAGGTTACCATGGTGACCATTGTTAGGGTGGAAACTAAACAAAAATGCCATTCCCGTTTTGCGGAAATGCATGGTTGCCAAGTTGGGCCAGTTATACTTCAGCTAAAATCAGTTATGGAATAACTTTGCCATAGAAACCGTTGCTATGATCACAAGTAAACAAAAACCCAATTCCCATGGTGCGGAAATGCATGGTTGCCACATTATTTGCTTTACTTCAGCTCAAGTTTGTTATGCAAAAAATGTTGCCATGATAGTCGTTATGGTGAAGAGTGAACATAGTGTTTAGCGGCAATGCGAGATTGTCAAGTTGGGAAAGTTATAGTTTAGCAGAAATCGGTTATGGAAAAACTGGAAAATAAAATCAAAATAAACATTCATCCTAATCAGTTGGTATAATTTCAATTTTACGAAAATTCATTAAGGTTAAGTTGGCTCGTTAGACTAGATACCACTGGAACTCAGAAGGTGCATCGTTCAAAAAGATTAATTATGTAAGTATTTACTGTCAATCTTACTTTCATCAAAAATGAGCAACGTAATCGCTTGCCCCACAGGCCACATACTGTAAATTATCAAAAACTTTTCCATAAATTTTGAGAATTTGGACAAAGTAGTAACATGAAGGCGAGCGGGTCCGGCTGACATTTCGCAAATCCGCGCGCGCGGATTTGCAAAATGTCGGCCGAACCCGCTCGCTTCTCTCGCGTGACTTGTGATATAGTTCTGATATTTCAAATAACCGTATGGTTTCACAATGAATTAAATATATTACCGAATTATAAATATATACTCCACCGTGAACTCGTCTCTTCCGAAACAATTTCAACATCAAGATTAAGTTTAGTTAGTTCGAAACAGTTAAGGTTGGGTCTATATCTTCCTTTCGAATATTTTTTGTGCATCATTTCACTTCGAAGTGTTTTCATATTACTTGGAGGAAATTGACAAAGTAGTAACATGAACGCAAATCCGCGCGCGCGGATTTGCGAAATGTCGGCCGGACGCGCTTGCTTCGCTCGCGCTTGGTGTGTTCTGGATCTGGTAATTTGAAATTTATCTGTGATTTTGCAGTGAATGGAGTAAATGTTTTACGCCTGAATAAACGACCCACAATTGGTATAAACAGTGAATTCGCCTGTTCCGTAGCAATAAGGTTCAGTTTGTTTAGTTCGATATAGTTCAATGTTCAGCGTGAAAAATAGTTTTCTCCTAGTAAATATTACAAAAAACAGCTTCATTTAATTTCACCAATCTGAATGAGAATGCGAATTTTCACTTTCGGATTTTTTCTTTCGAGTTTGGGTCTTTTCACAATAGCGTGGCCTTAGCCGGGGAAATAGTTGTTTTCGGTTAGATATCACAAAAAATGGCCTAATTTTTATCGTTGGTTTTTTCCATTTCCAGAGGAGTCGTGTTTTTTCTATTGAGAAAGTTTCCCCTTTCGAATTTAATTTATTTTCAAATTGATAATTTGGCAACCAAGCATTTCGGCACAACGGAAATCGAGTTTTTTTTATCACTCACCCCAGCAACGGTTGCCTCGGCATCTACTTTTTCTCAACTGATTTCAGATAAACTAAAGCAGAAAATTTGGCAGCACGCGTTTTCGCACCATGGGAATTGGGTTTTTGTTTACTTGTGATCAAAGAGAGGTTGTTATGGCAACAGTTTTTCCATAACTGATTTCAGCTAAACTATTACTGGCCCAACTTGGCAACCATGCGTTTCCGCAAAATGGGAATAGTATTTTTGTTTACTCTTCACCCTAACAACGGTTACCATGGTAACCTTTTTTCTATAAATGATTTCAGCTAAACTAAAGTAGACAACTTGGCAACCACGTAATTTCGCACCATTGGAATCGGTTCTCTATATTCTTGTTACCATAGCAACGGTTGCCATGGCAACAGTTTTTCCATAACTGATTTCAGCTAAACGAAAGTTGACCCGTTGAAGCTCCCTTTTAAAATTATATTCTATAAAAAAGGAAACCACAAAAGAAGATGATGAAGATGGGTTCATATTGATTTAAAATTAATTTAGTATCTCTGTTGAACCTTCCTTTTATAAAAGTGGCGAAAGTTCAAAAACATCAGTGGGATAATATAGATTCTATTCTATATGTCTAATCGATTTTATGTGTGATGATTTGAGAAAAATTGACCAGAGATATATCAAAAAAATTATTTTCAGTTTCTACTTGTTCCCAATCTTCAAATATGCAATTATTATTTATAATTCTGGTTTATTATTTAGTTCGTTCACTCAAAGCTGCTTCAAAAGTGGAAGGTGTTAGGTTTTGGAATCACTTCTTCATAATAATTTTTACATCCTTAAAAAGTTTTTTGAGACAAAATTATTCAAGGAATTCACATATATGATAACTTCATTATTCCATTTGAAATATTCCTGCCTAAATAATCTTCCAATAAGATATAATACTGCTTGCGCCTTCTTCCATTGTCTGTTTGGGCTGTGTAAGTTGTTAATTCAAACAAATTATTCATAATGACTATAATTTTTAATAATGAAACATAATAAGTTTACTTTTTACAGAGATTTAGGGAATTTAAGAATAATTTTACTTCCACTGGAAACCCTGAAATTACGTTTTTATGATATTCTACTTTTTTTACTAGTATATATAAACTCTGGTGGTCAATAAAACGTGGCTTTGGTCCATTATTATAGTTTCTAATTGTAGTTTGAATGATTCATCTAATTACTATAGTCCAGGAGCCCGGTAAAAATTTGGTCAGTCATTTTCTCTCAAGCGATATTTAGTGGAATGCATCAGAGAGTCGTATTATAAAGATTCGTGAACGTCAGCTGCGATTCCGTTGGTGGGGGGGGGGGGGATGATCAACACAGTAGCTTCCTACGCACGAAGAAAAAAAACATATTCAATTATGTCCTCCTTCCCGGAAATATGTTAAATTGACGCAATCCGAATATGAGGTAAAATTTTATTTGAGAGGATGTCATAGAAGGTATATTTTTTTGTGTTCGACCAACTAGCTGTCGTATAATACACCATGCTATAGTCAGCTGATTTTTTCTTCCTTCTAGATATTGCTTTAGCGGTAATTCAACATGTTTTCAGGTAGGAAAACAAAATTGAATACATTTCTTTTTCTTTGTGCGTGGGAGGCTACTACCGCTCATCCCCCCACGGAACCGCAGCTGACGTTCACGAAGGTTTATAATATAACTCTCTGATGCATTCCACTAATTTTCGCTTGAGAAGAACTTGGTCATGGAAATCTGTCACTGGCTCCCGGACTACTACTTGTTGCCAATTTTTTTATATCTTTGAATGAATTTTCACTAATTTTATGTTGACATCTGACATGTCAAATTCAAACTTTGTCTTTTCCCATATGGTACAGGGTACTCGCAAGATTATCTTTTCATTAGGTGTTATGAATTGTTCCATACTGTTTTTCTCCTTTTTCATAGAGTCCACCTGGAGTTCTGGAACCATGACAGTATATTCACATCGAATGGAATTGTTAGTTCTCAGAATTGCCGGTGGTGGGCGGACGGATGCAAATCCCAAAACTAATGGCTGTCATGTGCCCGGAAATTTCCACTTATTAATTTTACGTCTACATGTAGCCAGGTAGCCGAGTGGTTAAAGCGAGATTGTTTCAATCACTTTTGGCTGCCAGTCAAAGGTTCAAACCCTAGCGACTGCAGAACTTTTTCTGATGGCCCGAGAAAGTGCTAGGAATCGCACGTAAAAAGGTAAGACCTCGTTAATAATAATAATAATAATAATAAAGGTCTTTATTAATCAGAAAAATAAACAGAATTATCTAAAGATTATACAAATGGGGCGAGGTTCAATTCATTCTGGATTCCTGAAAAGGGTCCAGAATGTCTGTTCTTCCACCTAACCCAGCAAATAGATAGACATCTATGACAAATTAAAAAATTAATGTAAAAAACAAAAAATTAAATATAATCAATACATTAGTATCTCAAAGTAAAATAAATTGTACCGTTGTGTGTAATCATTGGTAAAATACTTCACATAATCAATACTGTAAACAGCTATCATCGATGACTTAGTAACCATTCGAGTATCCCCGATCTAAATGCACTAGCACTTGAATACTTAATTGTTGCTGGCAGTTCATTATATATTTTAGTAATACTGTAACTGTATGAACGTTGAAATTGGGTACTTTTATGCAGGGGTACTGTTAAGGTTCCTTTGGACCTGATGTTGATATTATGAACATCTGTACGGAATTTCAGTTTTTGATATAGATATGGTGGAGTTTTATCGGCTATAATTTTTTTGAATAAAAATGCAGAGTGCATATATCTTCTATTTTTCATTTTCAACCATTTAATGAGCCTAAACAGGTGGCTTATGTGACCATATTTTCGTACCCCGAAGATCATCCTGATGCATGAATTCTGCACTTTTTGAATACGATTTTCGTCTTTTCTACTGAGACAGCGATCATACAGAACATCACAGTAATTTAGATGTGATAAAACTAACGCCTCACTTACAATTATTTTGACTGGCCTCGTTAATAGGTGCCGTCTCTGGTAAATTATTTTAAGTGCTGCGTAAGCCTTTCGAAGACAATTTGAAATGTGATTAGTATAAGTTAAGTCTTGATCAATGATAACACCTAAATTTTTAACAGTCTTCTGTAGTTCAATAATTTGATTGTTTATCATAATAGGATATTCATTATTATTTAGATTATTGATTCGCACCCGATCATATTTTTTTCCTAACAACATTGCAACTGATTTTTGTGGATTGAGTGAGAGGCAATGATTTCTGGATAGCTCAAATAGTTGGTCCAAATCAAAATTGAGTGCAGATATCGCTTGTTCAGTTTCGTCGGGATAAAAAGAAATATAAACTTGGGTATCATCTGCATAAAAATGATGGGAGGATGACAAAAATATTTTTTCAAAATTTGAAATGTATAGGGTGAAAAGTAGTGGACCTAATATAGATCCTTGTGGCACTCCAGAAGAAGTCATTAGATAACTTGACAAATCATTATTATATTTCACCGCCTGTAATCTGTGCCTGAGATAGTCATTCACAAGCATCAATGCATTTTGAGAGAGACCTACATATTTTAGTAATGATGACATAAGCTGATGATTAAGAGTGTCGAATGCCTTGCTATAGTCCAGAAGAACTAGCAGAGTTAGTTTTCCCATTTCATTTGCTCGCAAGATATCATCAGTAATATTTAGTAAAGCAGAGCAACAACTGTGGCTTTTTTTGAAGCCAGATTGATTTTTAGGAATTATTTTATTATCTTTGAAAAAAGTGGTCAGCTGAGTTTCCATGGCTTTTCCCAATACTTTAGACATCACTGGTAAAACACTAATTGGTCTGATCTCATTAAATGAAGTTGGTTTCGATACTTTGGCTAAAGGTATCACTTTAGCTTTCTTCCATGAACCTGGGAAGATTGAATTTATCAAACAGAAGTTTATAACATGAGTTAAAAACGGTAAAATATAAGGCAGACATAGCTGTAGACTCAATATATTGATTTCATCGAGACCGGACGCTTTACTTTTTATGGCAGATACAATATTCAAAACATCACACTCGGAAACAGTGTGAAAATTGAATTGTGTACGAATATGTTCATGAGCATTATGTTCATAAAACGATAAAATATTTTGATCAGGTATCATAGTAGGAACTGAAGTAATAAAATGTCTGTTTATTTCATTTACATTGCAAAGATTTTCTGGCAAAGAATTATTTTTCTTAGCAATTATATCGAGAGATTTTACTGTAGCCCACACTTTTTTACAGTCGGTTGTGTTGAATTTGGAATGGGAGTATGCTTTTTTTTTCATTTTTAACTGCAACATTTATTATGTTTCTAAAACTTTTATAAACTTGCCAGTCGTTAGCACTTCGTGTTTTTTTATATTGGCTCAAAGCTCTATCTCTATCTTTCATCATAGTACGTAGATTATGAGTCAGCCAAGGCGCGTATTTTTTTGTTACCCTAACCGTCCGATATGGGGCATGTAATTCTAAGAGCGTAATGATGTTGTTATTGATGAAATCAATTTTGCCATTAGCATCACTTACATCATATATATTTTTCCAAGGTATTGATTGGAGATCAGATTGAAATTGAGTATAATTTAAATTTTTGAAGTCCCTTGAAGTGATTAGTTTTGTATCCGTTTTTCGAACTAAAATATCCAATTTACAAAAAATTGGTTCGTGATCACTGATACTATTATTGATTGATACTGTACCTGATTCAGATACCAAATTTGTATATGAGGTGAGTATAAGATCAATTAAAGTGGCACTCTGATTGGCAATTCTTGTCGGCTGTTCAATTAATTGTGTGAGACCTAGGCCATCAAATGATGACGCTGCATCAATAGCTTCTTTGGATTCAAAATTCATAAAATCAATATTGAAATCTCCAAGGCAGAAAATATGATCAACATGTGAAAAAATATCAATTACTGTGTTTTCAAACTCTTCCAGAAAGTTCAGATGATCTATAATTGGTGGTTTATAAATGGCTGAGATTGCGAACGTGATATTATTTATTCTACATTTTATCCAAATCTGCTCAATATTATTGTTTGTAGTCTCTATCAAGGTATAGTTTATATGTGATTTTATGTAAATGCACACGCCACCGCCTCGCTTTTTGCGATCCTTTCTCACCAGACTATATCCTACGATTTCAACTTGCTCATCCGTTACAGCACTACTGAGCCAAGATTCACTTATTGCGAAAATGTCAAATGAATGACCCAAAATAAAAATTTATGCCCTAGCAGTAAATTATTCATTTTATAGAAAAACTGAACCAAGATAAAGAATCGAATTTCGGACTAAAATCAACAAAAACGGATTGTAGTTTCGGAAACAAAATGAGTAGTTTTTTGCTACAATAAAATGCCAAGCAAAACAATCACAGTAAAAAGCGCTTCGGTGTGCAGATAAATCAGAATACACTCGAATCGAAAAGTAATGCTCTTGTATTTACCAAGATAATTAATAAATTGAAAATGTACTGAGCTGATACAAAGAAAAAGAGTTGAGAATATATATATATATATATATATATATATATATATATATATATATATATATGTAATATGCAGCATTCCAACAACAAAGCTCCAAATCAATAAAAAAAAGAATGAAATCAAAGTTTGTTTTTAAGTATATGAACATTTCACTTCAGGTGTATTAAGAATGGAAAAAAGTTTTTTGAAAATTCACTTGACATATTTCTGAAGATCAGTCTCTGACATAATTTCAACAGCATTTCCATCGACAGAAGTGAAAACACATCCTTTCCAAGCCCAGCAGTTCTTCATTCCCAGCGTTTCGCGTGTTTTGTTCAGGAGATCTCTTTGAGGTCTCGTCATCACTTCATTTATTGCATAACCCGTTACTTTAAGATTCCTTCTTGCTCTGAAGATGTCATCTCTTTTTCACCGATTAATAAAGAACACTGCAATAGGTCTTTTTCCGGTGCTTGAGGTTTTACCCATTCTATAGCAATAATTAATATCATTATGAGTTGCAGTCCCCATGCACTTTTTAATTATACTCAGGGCAGAATCTATAATATTTTCATTGGGTTCTTCCGGTGCATTATTAATAACAACGCCATTTCGAAATTTCTCAATTTTGTATACATTATTTATATTGTCGGCATAACTTTTGAGTTCGAGTTTCAACTGGAGTAAACTATCTTTGAAAGAGTTTTCAAATTATGTAATTCTACTCAGTAATTGACCAATATCTTCCGTGGAAACGGGCCCTGCATTTAATGTAGTTTGTAACTGATTTTTCAACTGCTCAATACCCTGCCCCAGGTTTTTTTCAAGTTCACTTACTCGTATATCGACATCATTATGCGTTTTTGATTCGCTGGATCCAATTCTCTGGTTTTTTCTTGTACGAGATGATATATTAGACATGTTGCAAGGCACTAAACACACAACCACAAAAATTCTGCCGATGGTTCAACGTAAAAACTGAATTATTGGTGGAGCGATGTTGGACGCAGCTACTCGCCGTGCGACATCTATCTATCCCCGTGCGACATCTATCTATCCTTAGTTCGCACAAGTTTCGACTTCTGAGGGCTGCCGTTTGTGAGGGGACGACAGCTGGTTAACGGAAAAAACAACAACAAAAAAAACAATGTTCATGTGGATAGAAAATTTTCAGAAAATTTGCTGGTTACCATAGTAACAATGTTGGAATAAAGCATCTGATTGGTTGAAAATGACTGGTGTAAAATTTCCATATTAAGAAAACGATCACGTGGAATTTTTTTCCATAGCGTTGCCCTTCAGATTGCCGGTCTTGACTACCCCATTATGTATCCGCAGGATATCTCAGCTGCTTTCACTAGATATCGCCTTTCCTTTATAGACAGACACAGTAAGTACTTCACACTGTTTAACCACTTTACGATACCAGCTTTATGACACTGGCACCGAAATCGTTGGACCTCTCCCCATTTTCCAACTTTAATTGGGAATATGCGGTTGTGATTTGTTGAGTCGACGACAAGGTTCTGATTGAGGAAATCAAAGATAACTCAAAAATAATTATCAATAAAGAAACAGATTCAGACAATATGAATCTTAGTGAATACGTCTGAAAAATTTGAACAAGCACAGCTACGTTAGAATTGTTTTGCTGTTACAACATCCATCCACTATGAAGTTGCTATAAATCAACGAGGGCCCACTCCTATGAAGGTTCTCAGGGCTATTTTCAAATTCAAGCTCAAAACATTCTTGCCTTTTTACCTCCTTCCCCTCCTGTAGCCTAGTCTACAATGACCTCTAGAAACTTTTTGAAAAATTTGAAGGTGCGCCGGCAAAAATTATAAACAATTTAGTAAAAAAAAGGGAGAGGTTGAATGATGGTTTTTCTGGTTTTTAGGCCTACGTTTATTTAGAGAAAAACTCGACGTTTCGCCAACACGAGTGGTTGGCATTTTCAAGAGAAATGTTTACAGTTTCGATCACTGAACACTACTTGTTTGGTATGCGTTGTCTCAGCCAGTATTTATGGGTCGACGTACTCGTACCTGCGTTCGGGGCCATCGTCCCTGCGTCGGGTACCCCCTCGGATTCATTAATTTCCCGGTATAGTGTTATTACCGTTTTCTTGAGAACAGGTAGCCATGCTTTATTCAATTGTAACCCTTCTTCACTTCTGTTGAAATTGTTGGGATGTTTTTTGATTTCGATTGCTTCTCAGAAGAGTCTTGGATAATATGCATGTGTTGTGGCAATTACTTGAGTTTCTTCGAACTTCACTCTGTGATTGTTATTGTTAGGCGCATGTTCTGCGACAGCGGATTTTTCTGAGTGTCCTAACCGGCAATTGGCCTTGTGTTCCTTTATTCTGGTATTTGTGGAACGATTCGTGGTTCCGATAAAAACGTTGACACAGGTGCATGGAATGCGGTACACCCCAGATGAGCTTAGTTCATCACGTTTATCCTTCGCCGATCTCAAGTGATCCTTCAGTTTCTTTGAAGGTTTATATATGGTTTTGATATCATACTTTCGTAGTATACGGCCAATCCGATCTGTGACCCTAGGAACATACGGTAGGAATGCTTTACTTTGTTCCTGGCAGCCATTCGATCCACTGTCCCTAGAGTTCTTTCTTTTGCGTTTTATACACCGATCAATTTCGCTTTCCTTATATCCGTTTAAAAGAAGTGCGTTTTTCAAGTGTTTCAGCTCCGCTTCCAAATATTTGGGTTCACATATTCTTCTGGCTCGGTCTACTAGTGTTTTGATAATTCCTTGTTTATGACACGGATGATGATTTTAGGTACTGTGGAGGTATCGATCAGTATGCGTTGGTTTTCTATATACCTTGTGCCCCAAACGTCCTTCTTTTCGAAAAATGATAACGTCTAAAAAAGGCAGTTCCCTATCCTTTTCAACTTCCATTGTGAATTGTATATTCGGGTGTATCCTATTAATGTGCTCAAGGAATTTGTTGAGTTTTTCCAGTCCATGACTCCAAATTATGAACGTGTCGTCTACATATCGCAACCATACCTTGGGTTTGTACTTTGCCGTCTCTATTGCTTGTTTCTTTAGCTTTTCCATGACAAAATTTGCAATAAGTGGGCTTCCCATTGAGACTCCATCTAATTGTTCGTAAATTTTGTTGTCGAAAACAAAGTACGAATATGTTAAACATATTTCAAAAAGTTTTGAGATATCGCTTGGGAACAGTAGTTCTATTCCCATCATGGCTTCTAATGGTACCTTCGTAAATAGGGACACCACATCGAAGCTGACTAGAATGTCACTTGGGTCAATGGCCAAATCTTTGATTTTTTCGACGAAATGTGTGGAGTCTTTTACGTATGATGCTGTATTGCCAATATGTGGTTGTAGTAGTTTAGCTAGATGTTTCGCCAGATCATATGTTGGTGAGCCGATGGTATTGACTATTGGGCCTTACTGAGAGAACGTATTCACTATACCAGCATATTACTAGCCCGAACAGACGAAGAGTTATTGGACATCAGTTATAATCTTGCCAACAACATGCATAGGTGTGACTGGGACAAAATCGATGCTATCACATACAAGAAGAAGGAACAAGAACTCATCAGAAACAGGGATAGACAGAAGGACAAGTTTGAAACACTCAGAAGAGTGGACGAGGAATTGACGAGACATGACTCGCACGGTGATAAACTTATCGGACCCACTTATTGCAAATTTTGTCATGGAAAAGCTAGAGAAACAAGCAATAGAGACGGCAAAGTACAAACCCAAGGTATGGTTGCGATATGTAGACAACACGTTCATAATTTGGAGTCATGGACTGGAAAAACTCAACAAATTCCTTGAGCACATTAATAGGATACACCCGAATATACAATTCACAATGGAAGTTGAAAAGGATAGGGAACTGCCTTTTTCAGACGTTCTCATTTTTCGAAAAGAAGGACGTTTGGGGCACAAGGTATATAGAAAACCAACGCATACTGATCGATACCTCCACAGTACCTCAAATCATCATCCGTGTCAAAAACAAGGAATTATCAAAACACTAGTAGACCGAGCCAGAAGAATATGTAAACCCGAATATTTGGAAGCGGAGCTGAAACACTTGAAAAGCGCACTTCTTTTAAACGGATATAAGGAAAGCGAAATTGATCGGTGTATAAAACGCAAAAGAAAGAACTCTAGCGACAGTGGATCGAATGGCTGCCAGGAACAAAGTAAATCATTTCTACCGTATGTTCCTAGGGTCACAGATCGGATTGGCCGTATACTACGAAAGTATGATATCAAAACCATATATAAACCTTCAAAGAAACTGAAGGATCACTTGAGATCGGCGAAGGATTAACGTGATGAACTAAGCTCATATGGGGAGTACCGCATTCCATGCACCTGTGGCAACGTTTATATCGGAACCACGAAGCGTTCCACAAATACCAGAATAAAGGAACACAAGGCCAATTGCCGGTTAGGACACTCAGAAAATTCTGCTGTCGCAGAAGATGCGCTTAACAATAACAATCACAGAGTGAAGTTCGAAGAAACTCAAGTAATTGCCACAACACATGCATATTATCCACGACTCTTCCGAGAAGCAATCGAAATCAAAAAACATCCCAACAATTTCAACAGAATTGAAGAAGGGTTACAATTGAATAAAGCATGGCTACCTATTCTCAAGAAAACGGTAATAACACCATACCGGGAAATTAATGAATCCGAGGGGGTACCCGACGCAGGGACGATGGCACCAAACGCAGGTACGAGTACGTCGACCCATAAGTACTGGCTGTGACAACGCATACCAAACAAGTAGTGTTCAGTGATCGAAACTGTAAACATTTCTCTTGAAAATGCCAACCACTCGTGTTGGCGAAACGTCGAGTTTTTCTCTAAATAAACGTAGGCCTAAAAACCAGAAAAACCATCATTCATTCAACGATGGCCGCGAAAGCCTTTCACAGGGAGGGGTTGTTTTTTTGCAAATATCTCGGAAACTATTAAAGATATTTAATAAGAAAAAAGATCATGAAAAAAGAGGAAATTTCCTAAAAATAGTTCATTTCCCGGAATTCTACCACCAATATTTAGAATTTTAATTAAGAGTCGAAAATAGCGCTAAAAGCTGGCAATGCGAGTCCCGCGTGCGCTGACTGATACGGACCCTTGAACAATAAAAATAATTTAAACCCATTTAAATATCAATATTAAGAAATAAAAAAAATTACTCACCTTTTGGACACTTGAATGAAAGAAAATCCATGCAAAAAAATGTTTTCCCGTAATTATTTTATTACATATGCTTTTGTTATTGAATAGTTTTTTCAAGTTTCAAATTTACATACAAACCCTAATAACTGTTTAACTAAAAACCTCAAATTTGAGCTATTCTTGAAAGGATTTAAAAAGATCCCAATTGGAATAATTAGAAAATGTTGATTTTCAACTTTGTTATTAACAATCTAAGAGCCCTATTATTTTCAATTTACATCAACAGTTTACTTACCATAAACACTATAGGTGAAGTAATAAGTTTTGCGGACGACACAGCCATATTATACACATCAGATAACTGGACTAGCCTAAAAGAGACCGTGGAAACAGACTTAAATATTATGAACTGGTTCAGGTATAAATCACTAACCATCAACGTGGAAAAAACTTATTATATGCCATTCTGTTGTTATAAAAATGGGTTGCCAATTTATAAAACCATTCAGATTGAAAATGACAATACTCCAGTTGAAATACAATCAACAACAAATATTAAATATCTCGGAATTACTATGGTCTCCCACTTGAAATGGGATAGCCATGTCTCAAATGTCATGAATACTCTGAGAAGTATGTTGCCAAAATTCAAGTATCTGAGAATAATTTTGGATATTTCTAGTCTCAAAATTATTTATTATTCACTAGTTGAGTCTCGTCTCCAATACGCAATCCTTGGTTGGGGAGGGGTTATGAACACACACTTGAAAAAACTACAAATCATTCAAAAAAAAAATTAAAAAATAATATATAGGAAACCATATACCTACTCGTTAGACCGACTATTCTCGAAACTCAGAGTAATGGATATAAGACAGCTTTACTATTATAACATTACAATATATTTACACAAAAACAGATCTAGTCTGAAACAAATATACCATAGTTACACAACACGCAGTAAAATCAAAAATCTAGTACAGACCACCCTCTTTAAAAAAAACATAGGTCAGAGACGCCACCTTCACCTGTCACAAAAAATTTACAACTCTTTGCCAGAAATGTACAAAACATATTTGATACCTACTAATAAATTCGACTCAGCTCATCAAGAAGATTTTCAAAATCTACCTACATTCCACCAAAAGAGAAATGATCCATAACTTAGTCGATAGTTAGTTAGTAGTATGGGAATTAGTTAGAGAAATATAGTAAATACAATGTTGAAATATACAATAACAAATTACGCACCGAAACGGAAACAAATTGATATAAATTGTTGAACATGCCCATGCTCGACCACACTTGGTTCTAATGGGACATCTTCAAGTTTGTTCAATTATATCTGCTTCACTCTACACTTTATATATTATATTCTTATAAATCATTGTAAAATCAAATTATGGAATTTGAACTTTGTATTTGAAATTTGAAAATTTGAATAAACTTTTATTTTCTCTGGTGTTTTGGCATCGACTACTATGGTCATTAGCCACGTGTTCTGGATAGGCCTTGTTACTAACTCCATGCGCCACCTCAGGAGCAGCACTGTTAATTAGAACGCAACAGTGAATCACCCCAGGACTCACCCCAGTCCAGCCACGAGATTTGAATAATTTAATCGGTCAAATTAAATTAAAAAATCTCAGCCGCAACTGGGGCTCGAACTCCGGACCTTTCGACCCAAAGTCGGACGCTCTAACCACTGCGCCACGCCCCGACATATAAACTTATTATTATTATAATTTTTCCTTCCCGTTGGGAATGTACCAGTCAGGCCCTGTCTCCGGTGCTCCGATACATCCGGAGGGCGCGCTGGTGTCGTTAACCCCAATAACCACTCCCTAAGTCCGTAGGGTGAGTGTCCGAGAATCATGTGCCCTGAGTAGACGGAGCGAACCAAGGATGACGGCCTTCTGCATTCGCGCTGCTAAGATTTCCGCCATATTACGGCAAGCAGGTATTATCTTCAAGTTGGAGAGCAGTGTGTCCATTATTCCACCAAGGACTCCTATGATCAGAACCACCATTTTGACAGAATGGTCCGGATATAACTTGCGGAGTTCAAAGAGAAGATCTCGATATTTAGTCCGTTTTTCCTCCTCTTTTCGAACGATATTCATTTCGCCTGGAGCGGAAAACTCCATGACGAATATCATTCTACTTTGGTGGTCGAGGAGGACAACATCAGGCTTATTGGCTTGTATTTGCCTGAGGGTGGGGAATGAGTATTTCCAATAGATCCGGCACCTCTCATTCTCCACCACGGACTCAATATCCCCCGGAACATAAGACAACACCGGTGTCTCGTCTATACCGTACGAGTGTCGTAGATGGTAGTATAACACTCGTATCGCCGCGTTATGCCTGTGGATATAGCCTGAGACCGCATAAGATGGGAATGCTGATAGCAAATGCATTACGGTCTCAGGTGCCCCACGACATGCCCTGCATCGGGTGTCAGGGACGTCTATACCCAGGACGCGACTACGGTAGACGAGGGTGTTGAAGACACCATCCTGGCAAGCCATTATGAATCCCTCGGACTCCGACTTTAGCTCACTCGACCTGAGGAAGGCAAAGGTCAAGCTTTTGGATAAGCCAATGTCTTCGATGTTGTGAAAGAAGACACAATGCATTGGCTTATCCATATGTAGCTGTAGCAGGACCTCTGTCTCCGCAGCTTTGATGTGAGCTTTTTGCTGAACGGGTCCCAACTCGGTGACAGAGTTTGGGTTAGCCCGTTCAGTGTCGAATACGAGACCGAGTTCATCGGCCGCAAGGGTTGCTGCCTTAAAAAGAAATGCTCCAATCCCTGCTTTTTCATGGTCGCGGACCATGCAGAGAAGGGGATCTGAACTCCGGATGACTTTACAGGCCCCATCCAGAACCATTCTGTTATGCAGACACTCCAAACTCAAAAGTCCACGGCCTCCCCGTTGTCTGGAAAAGTATAACCGTGGAACGGACGATTTAGGATGCAAGCTCCTATTGAGATGCATCATTTTGCGAGTTTTAACGTCGAGTTGTCGCAGCTCTTCCTTAGTCCACTTCATTACTCCGAAAGAGTAAAGAAGGATCGGAACGGCAAGCATATTGGTTGCAGCAACTTTGTTCTTCCCCGACAGTTCTGATGACCAGATCTGTCGGAGTTTATGCTGATACTTGCCGCGGAGAGAGTTCTTAACTGTGAATACCTCTTGCATTATTATTATTATTATTATTGTTATTATTATTATTATTATTATTATTATTATTATTATTATTATTATTATTATTATTATTATTATTATTATTATTATTATTATTATTATTATTATTATTATTATTATTATCTGATTATTTCATTGGCGCTTAGGATGTGACGGAGAACTCCTCCTGGCGTGTCAACCAAGCCTCCATTCTCACATTTAGTGTAAGTATAATATGGAGAAAATAATGGGCTATAACTCAATATTTCAAATGTTACATTTAACGTACCTATTGAACCTGGAACCGTTGACCCGAAACTTTGACATCGTTTCCAAAGCCATCTACACAAAAATGATGTTTTCTACATTAAAGGGATGCAATGTTTTCATACTACAGTACGTACCCCACAATTTCGAAAAAACTCAAACAAGTTTTTAAACAAATCTGGACTATAACACTTTTCAACAGGTTGGGGCAGTAGTGCGTCAAAGTTCGTTTTCTCAAGTTCAATTGTGATATCGATTAACTAGATTCTGTTGAACAAGAATTTATTGACACTCATACAGGGTGATACAAAAAAATTGGGTTGGAAGGTGGAGTGCATTATTTTAAAATGAAATATTAATAATTATAATATATATTAGTATATTCAAATATCTGCGTGACCTTCACTTAGCCCTTAACTATTATTGATTGTCTCTGAATCGCTTAGATGTTACGAATTTTTGGTCGAAATGAGTCCATTCCGTAAAAATCCCTGACGTTACAATGATGGATTAGATTAGATAGACGTTACGATGATAGAAAAAAATATTTGTAATGCCATTTAATAGATTTGTAATATTTCTTATACTTTTTCATGCCTTGAAATGATAGAGGATGGTCGAAAAATATTTTTCGTGCGGAACTTTTCGAATATAACTTTAGCTTTCATTTAAGAGGAACACTCCATATATTATTCAACTATGTGACGTAGAAAATGGTGTAGAATAGGACTCATAAACATTTTCTGATTGTAGATCCCTAAGGCGATTTGTAACCATTTTAGAATTATTGAACTCTAAAAATTGTAAGTAGCTTGAACACACTGTATATAACAAAACATTTTCAATACATTCAATAGCATCTCATATTAATGACTGTCTACATTTTGATCAATCAGAATAGTGATGATCATCCAGGATTACGTTTTGTGTTGTTCAACATTGAAGAACAAATGAGAGTTTTCAGGGGCCTCTAGCGCCAAAACTAGCCTGAAGAAAAAGTTGTGCCTATTGAACTTTTGGTTTGGAATGACTTGGGCTATAACATATCAAAAATTCAGCCATTCGACAGGGGGCCAATTTCCCTATGTGCGGTATCCTTTACTGAAATCCAATTTCCCATTGAAACGGTACGTGTTCCTTTGTCAAGATATTGAAATTAAAATTTTATTATAAATAATGATGTTTTTTTCCAATTGGCGGATGATATATTTATGACTTCAAGTAATGTACGATTTTTCATAACTTTATTTCAATGAAATATCCAAAAACACCAGGGACAGTAAAAGCTACACACTTCAAGTCTGTCATAGGAGAATAATAATAATTCACTTGCTCAAACTCTTTGAACCGATGCCAGAAAAAGGGTGCGTTTTTGTGGAGTTCAAGTGAGTTATTAAGCGATTTATATTTTCTCGTTCGCTTCTTTCTTGGCATGATCGCCTGCTTTATGAGAAAATACCTATCATACCATAAAGTACTCATTTTGTCAAATTACTCAAACTATGCTGTAATGAGATTTTCTTGCTTGCCATTCGCCTTTTGATTAATGAAATTATATTGTAAGTCGCGTTCGCAATTTCAAGAATAAACAACCGGGAGAAGAAGCAAAGTGAAATTATGTTTTTTTGACCTACAGTATGATATATCTAAGTTATACAGTCCATAGGTACAATGAAAAAATATTGGGGTCACAATGTGAATTTGCGTAGATATTACTGGAAAGTTTACAGTCCCATAACTTTAAAAATAAATTGCCAACAATAACAAATCACTTTTACAAGCACACTGTGAAAAAAAACTGTGTTTTTTTCAGAAATATTGTGAAATTCCATATAACCTTAAGAATTCACAAGATTTGTCAGTACTAAAACATTTTTTTTTGTAAATTGCTACACAAAATGTAAAATCGCAATGCAAAATCACAGATACTTCTTGTTTTTTCAAAACGAATTGTGAGTTCACCATTTTTATGTGTTTTTACAGTCCACTATGTGAATTCACATTTTGAAAATAAAACTAATTCACCCTATCTCCTCTGAAATTACGAGACCTGCGGAGTAAAATCAAATTTATTGTAAATTCACCAATGAATTGTGAATTTGCATTCTTATAAGAATAACACATTGCAATATTACATTGATCAGAATATCACACTGTAAAATAACACTGATAATAATATTACATTGTAATATTACAGTAATGTTAAAATTCTCTGTTTCCGTAGGGAATTACAAAAGATATTTGCTCTTTCATAATCATCTGCATCTTAGGCTATTATTATCAGCGAGTTGTGAAAATACAGCTAGAAATTATAAATAAGACGAAAACTCTCCATTTACTATAAAGACACACTTTCACACTCAGAAATGTAACGACTGATATAGGTTAGAATAATATCCTAAATGATATTCAGTAAATAAGTAGTTTCGTGTCCATACATTTTCGGCTCTTTCACAGATATTGTTTCTTGTGCCTTTTGCAATAACTCGTTTCAATATAAAAATTTGCAGTAATTTCAATAGTATAAATAGTCAAAAGTTCTCTACGGCGATACTAAAAAAAACTATTGTTTTTAATCCCATTTAATCAGAATTCAATCACTTATACAGAAATTTTGTGAACTCTTCAAAGTTGCATTGAGAATTTCTAAGATTGCTTTATTTTACGATCAATGAAATCGGCTCGAAGAATTCCACTTCCAGTGTGCCGGGTCAGAGTTTAACCGTCTCGTCGCCTATTACTCAATTTGTTATACTCCTACTGTAAACAAGCCAAAACGTGTTTGAGTGATTATTGTGATCGGTATGTGAGAAAGTGCAACTGAATTGAGTTAATATCATAAAGGTATATGTCAATTCTGTTATTTGACGATTTTTACATGCAGGGCTGTTCCAACCTAGTCGAGCGCCTGGTCCTTGCCTGTTACTTTTTTATTATTTCCAGCTTTTAAAATTGGTATTGGCACCGGCCTACAACTGCAGACTAAATTCACGGTTCTGCCGGTTCAGGACAGGGAGCTTCCCTACCTATCACTAGAAACGAAAAAGTTTTTTTTGTTATACTTATCTGAAAACAATATATTTACATGCTCATTTAGCATACTGAAAAGGGTTTCTTTCCGTGAGCCCGCACGGAAAAATTTTCCGTGCGCTGGTGTAATTATAGCTGCCTATTTACATGTCATAATCAAATAATATGATGTTGACAGTTCTCTAGAAATCGCAAATTGTTTTAATATTTCCTTACTAACTCTTGTTTTGCGGCAATTTCTGGATATTTTTGTACCATAAATATTTCAATTAATAATATACCGGATGTCAACGAATCTATTAGACAAGTCATAACTTCTAGACAATTAGGTGTATCAAAATGAGATTTGGAATAGCTAAATGGTATGTGAAGAGGACAGTTTTCACATATTTTTCACTTTCCGGTCACTTCCGGATTCACCGGAAATGGCTCCGGTTCTAAATTTTTAAATTGTAACATTTTTGGATTTCTGAGACAATTCTAGATCAGAATGTGACATTTTCGAAAGTTTTTATGCCTACTTAACTTTTTCGGAGTCACTTTTGAAATTACATCTAGGTGGACATGATCGGAAGTAAACTAATCTAAGGACCGCAGGTGATATCAGAATATTACAATCGCGAAGTTTTAGTGACTACTATGATAGATATGAATAAGACAATTTGGCAAAATTACATTTTCGTGTCTAACTATTATTTTTCAAATGGCGACCATTTTTTGATAAGCACTTTCCGAAAAAAGGATATTTCGACGAATCTAACGATACTAATTTATTTGCGATTGGATCAACAAATTTAACAAAATTAACAATAATTTCAGCTATACACTTACATTTTTTTCAATATCCCAATTTCTTAAAATTTTCACTATAGTAAATTTTCAAAGTGCATTCCTCCTTATTGAAGATACATTTCAGCTCGTTCAATTGTTTCTCTCAACACGTTTCGTAACATTTGTGGCGTCATACTTCTAAATGCCTGCAGAATCCTTTCTTCTTTGATTTCTAGAGTGGCTGGAGCTGTTGCATAGTGGACCCTTTCTTTAACATATCCCCAAATGAAGAAATCTAGCACAGTCAGATCCGGTGAGCGGGCAGGCCACTGTACTGGACCATTGGTTTCAATAACTTGATTATTGAAATGCTCTATTAAGTAATCAAGAACGTATCTGAACGTATGATATCAAAAAATACAATATACAGGGTGTTCCATTTAAAAATTTAGAACCGGAGCCATTTCCGGTGAATCCGGAAGTGAGCGGAAAGTGAAAAATATGTGAAAACTCTCCTCTTCACACACCATTTACCTATACCAAATCTCATTTTGATACACCTAATGGTCTAGAAGTTATAACTTGTCTAATAGATTCGTTGACACCCGGTATGTTTTTGTTCCTTCATCATTCAAAATAAAAATGTTTCTCAACAATCTGTGGTTTTCAGGTAGATATAATAAGTAATATTTTACGCACTGTTCACTCATTTTTCAAAAAGACAGTTTCTGCGTCAGAGTTTACTCAGAAATCATCATTTGATAAAACGAGGAAAATTGAAAATTTCATAGGATAAAACATTCAACGATTAGAATTTTTCAATATAATAACTGTCATAGAAAAAACTTTGTATGAGACACTTTCGTAAAGAGCTTTTTTGTACTCGCGTGTTTTGTTGAACTCTGCTTCGCCCAAGGTTCGCCTGATTTAAATCATTTGATTTAAATCACGATTTAAATCAATGATTTAACTCATCATCATCATTTAAAAAATGTGAAATCAGAAATATCATTTATTTATTTTATAAAATATACTCAAAATACAAATTGAACTAATACAAACTGCAAATAAAACTATATTCTTAACACTGAACTGGTATGGTGATATCCAGGCTACACAACTGGTATTCTTGGGTCAATTTTGACCCAGCCCTAATTTAAGAGGGGAGGTTAAACTTTTTTTGACCAATTGTATTGAAATTTGTTCTTTTAAAGGAAACAAACCTACAAATGAAATAAACTCAAAATTTTATTCAAATTTCCTTACATAAACACGAAAATAAAAAATATACATGAAAAAAAAACATCGTTCAACGTTTTTAGTCAAATGATTTTTCTTTTGTCATAAACACAATGAAAATATGTGGGATTAGATAAAACATGACATAAACAAACTCGGACAATGAAAAAAATATTACAAAAATGCCAAAAAAAAATTCTAACGAGGGCTTTTCAGGAACCAATAAGGAGACTATGAAACTAATTACGTAAATCTTTACATTCATTACAAACATTTTGTTGATGCAAATGATGCTTACAAAACGTTTTCTTGCATGTTGTACAATATGTTGAATATTTTTTGTCAATTGTAGATGGACACTATTTACATCTTCGTCTTTTCAGTGGCGGCTCGTCTCGTTCAGTGGGATTAGATAAAACATGACATAAACAAACTCGGACAATGAAAAAAATATTACAAAAATACCAAAAAAAAATTCTAACGGGGGCTTTTCAGGAACCAATAAGGAGACTATGAAACTAATTACGTAAATCTTTACATTCATTACAAACATTTTGTTGATGCAAATGATGCTTACAAAACGTTTTCTTGCATGTTGTACAATATGTTGAATATTTTTTGTCAATTGTAGATGGACACTATTTACATCTTCGTCTTTTCATTGGCGGCTCGTCTCGTTCAGTGGCGCCAGTCTCACTTTCGAAACTCTGAATAATGCTATCACTAAAATTACTGTCACTCTCTTGAAACTCGGTTTGCAGTGGTGCTTCGTTGTCACCGCAGTCAGATAGATTGTTTATTAATGTCTTCCAACTCGGCGTTAGTTAGATGAGGTGTCATTTTGAACACGAGACACTACTTCGAACGGGGCACACAGCTAGTATCGTTCCCAAACGGTGCGTACTGGTCAGAGAGCAAACGGCAACTGACGCGTGAACACTACACTCGCAAGTACGTCAAACCTCGAGGAATACTTGCAGTCTCGAAAATGTATTGCGTTTCGTTACCTAAATATATGTGCTAAAAAACGCTAGGGGTCAAATGTGACCCAACAATACCAGTTCAGGGTATTGAAAAAAAAAAAATAATAGGTATTTTAAAAAATTTTCATCTTCATTGTAGTATTTGTACCGAAATACTAATTTTCCCGCTTTCTCCACTCCTAATTTATTTCGTAAATTGGAGTGAACCACTCCAAATGTAGAAAATACTCTCTCTACCGAAGCGGATGAAGAGACAGCACATAAAAATTGTTTCAGAATAGAAAGAAGTTTATCAACTTCAGGAATATTCTTTTGTGAAACCCACCACTGTAAGGCACTAACACTGGATAATACCTCTTCTGAAAATATAACTTTTGAAAATGGTTCAGTTTTGGCTTCAAGTTTTATAATGAGTGGTAGGAATCCACTATTTCCATACATTTCTTGTATGATATTTAATGCTGAATTTTTTTCTGCACTAGTCCATTTAAATTTGGTTCTGGTTGTATCCAAAATAATATAAGCCACAAAGTGATAGGGCGTTAGTGCCTGTTTATATCGGTGTTCAAAAATTTGCATTTGAGATAACGATAATTCTAATTCGTCCTGGAATTCTTCTTGTAATTTCTTCCATACTTTTACTGCTTCAGATAGGAAAGCATTTTTTTTTTTGTAATTTATCAAGTCCCACAGATGTTTAGGTAATCTTCAGCTGATCGTTAAGGACCAATGTTTGAAACTTTTTCGATATTGTTGAGTATATTTCTTTTTTATTCTCCTCTCATACTTTCAACAATTTCTCCCATTGACTTGTATATATCTCTAAACAATCTGACATACTATTCCATCTTACGTCACTCGGAAGCACTAATGTTTTTCCACCTGCCTGCATGTATTTTGCCCTAGCCAGATGATTATTTCGGAAGTACTTAATAATTTTTGTAACATGTTCTTCTATATTTTTTATTTCTAAATCGTTGCATAATAAGTTTAAAAGGTGAGCTGAGCATCCATAAGTTATGATTCTAGAGTCTACTTTTAGTTTATCTGATATATTTCATTTCATAAGTGACATGTTTGCTGCATTATCTGTCACGAAAGATTTTACGTCACTGTTGTATTTAGATTCACAAGATAAAATTAAGTTGCAAACAATCCCAGTTAAATAATCGCCTGTGTGTGGATTTCCTGATGTATCAATCGTTTCAAACAAAAATGTTTGTCCATTTTCAGTGGTTATTATGGCACAAACTACAGGCTCATTGTGGACTTTAGACCAACCATCAATAGACATGTTTACACTCTGACCAGAAAGACTTCCAAAACATTTTGTTTTATCTTCCTCGTGGATTTGTTCTAGAAGAGTTGTCGAAACGGTTTTTCCTGATGGGGGCTTATAACCAGGTCTTAATATTTCGATAGCATTTTTCACATGCGGATTGTCTAAACATCTGAAGCTAGTATTAGTTGCAAATACAGCTTTTGCGATTTGTTTGTCTATTTCTTCTTTTTTATTTGCAGATGTCAGCGTAACAAAGTTCATTAAATTAGCGGGACCGGGAACGTCCGTTTCTCGTTTTTTATAGACTGAATCATTAGTTTCTTAGAAAGTGATAATGACGATGTTGATGGCACTGACAAACCAAAAACAGACAAACTTGACGAAGCTAAACATAGCGGTCGATTTTCAAAACTGGTGGTTGAATTGGAAAACGTTGAAGCACTTCCGCTTGCAATAGTTGCTTTATCTGAATTAAGATCTGATCCTTCATGTTCTGTAAAAAAGCGAGAAAATATTTAGGTTGATAAATGATACGATAAGCTGTTGAATTAATAATTATTATTAAAATATTTGAAAATAAAATATATGGAAAGAAGTAAGATTTTAGCGCTCCTTGTAATCCTTGTATTGTATTTCTATTTAAATCAAATCACACCCCATACTAAAATCTATCACTTTTTCCTTGTATGAAGAATAGCAATTAATAATGGAATAATAATAATTTTTTAGTTTCTGTTTCTACTATATCATACCATTACCATACTAGTCATACCACTTATAAGACATAATATGTGTACATAGTACACACCTTCAGTTGTTAAATTAACTTCTTCATTACTTGGCCCAGAGTTCTTACTCTTTTCATGATGGTCTTTTAATCTTTGGGCAATTCTTTGCATTTCCTTTCTGAAATTTTTACATATAGCTCTACTACACGTTTTTCCTTTTTCTGATTTTTTTTTCTATAAAATAATTCCAAATTGGATCTTTCCTCCTTCCACTCATTTTTATTCTATACTCACTTTACTTGTTCAGTTAAGTTCACTACTTGGGCACAGACACACTCACAGTATCAATAAAATTTGTCAAATGAATCAGGTTACCAGTTCTTGTCATATTCGGCGGCTCCTCAAGCCACCATGCACCCCCTCAGGTTAAGGCCCGGAAGGATGAAAGCCCCAGCACTCGTACGTACTCGAAAGCTCACCCCCCCTATCCACCACCCCCGCTCGTTAAAGCGGTTCCTCATCCTGATGATTGGCGATCAGCAGAATAAAATCTTATCGTTTGATATGGAGTGCTCGGCCAATTCTCGGCCTGAAACTCTCTTACATCTGACATGAGTTAAATTTGATTTAACAATGACTTTACTGAATGTGCATGGTGCCCCCCTGAAACTGGCTGAAGGCCTGAAAAACACTTGGCTGAGGGCCAAGTGTTGTGTATTGAATTTACTGAGTTTACTACTTGGTCGGTTCTTCTTGGAATCTGAAACATAAAAGCATGATTATCGAAATTTTAAGCCTGTTGAAGTAGACGTTGGCGTCGCCGAAGGTTTCGCTTCCGTCTTACTTCTTCAGGGGTGTCGTTGTCTCCCTGGTTCACTGGTCGTCTGTATTTGTCTCTGTCTCTATCGTCTTGCTCACGTCTGTTCTCGAAGAGCTCCGTGAGCAATGGGTTCGTGTGGGTCTCTACTCTGTCTAGAGTAGTCCCCACGTGATTCCTGATCAGTCTGTTAATGTAGTCCAGATGGATGTCTAAGTCTCGATATATAAACCTGTTTGGCATATATCGTGGTGCGTCTGTTGCCATTCTCAGGCAGACATTGAAGAAGGCCTGCATCCTCTGCCTGTAACTGTTCGCGCATTGCCCCCAAGCAGTAGACGCGTACATCATGATTGGCAGAAGGATTGTCCTGATGAGGCGTAGTTTCAACTCGAGTGCCATGTTGCTCCTACGCCCGATGAGTGGATACAGCTTATGCCTCGCGGCTTTCGCTATAGCCAATCTGTGGGAGACGTGCTTCTGAAACGTGAGTTTCTTGTCCAGGGTTACTCCTAGGTATACGGCTTCGTCTACCCATGGAATTCTCTCATCGTTCATAGTAACATGGCCCTCGGGTGTCCTACGTCACCTCGTGAACAGTATGGCCTTGCTTTTGTCTGCATTGATTCCGATCTTCCAACGATTGAACCACGGTTCCAGCTTGTTTATCTGATGTTGCAGCTTGGATGTTACTCCTCTCTCATGAGATGACTCAGCAAAGATTGCCGTGTCATCTGCATAGAGAGCAAGTTTGGTCATGGGGTTGTCCGACATAGGCATGTCTGCAGTGTAGATCGAAAACAGGTGTGGCGACAGTACTGCTCCCTGTGGTACTCCTGCTTCTAGCCTTCTTCGTGAAGAGAGAGCATTTCCGACTTTGCATCGGTAATGTCGACCTCTTAGGAAGGAGTTAATCAGCTTGACCATTGGTGTGGAGTATCCGGCATCAACCAGTTTTGCGATCAGCCCATCGTTCCAAACTCTATCGAAGGCCTTGGAGACGTCAAGGAAGACTGCTCCTGAAAGATGTTCTTTTCTCGTGCAGTTCCAGCTCGTGTTCCTGTCTGAAGCCGAATTGCTCATTGGTAGGATGTTCAATTCTTCAGACATTGTCTCAAGTCGAGTCCTGATCACCCTTTCTGCGACCTTACTCATGGCAGGTGTTAGGCTGATGGGGCGGTGGTTTTGCGGAAACGTGTGGTTCTTGTTGGGCTTCGGAATCATGATGACCGTTCCTTCTTTCCAGCTGGAAGAAAAGTGTCTAAGTCTGAGTACAGCGTTCATGATGTTAGTCAGGGCTGCTAGTCCTTTCCTAGGTAAGGCTTTTAGTGCCCTGACTGGGATATTGTCTGGGCCCGGTGCTTTCCTGGTCTTTGCGTGTCTAAGTATGTCCTTGATTTCCTCTGGAGATGTCGGCTCTAGAAGAATGACTGAGTCGTCAGTTCTTCTAAGCCGTCTGATCGTCTGGTCTACGTGCGTTTCCGTGTCCTCGACTTCGTCGGTGTAATCGACTTCGTTTTCACGGCACTGACGTTCGAAGGAGTCCGCAAAAGCTTCTGCCTTGTCCATCTTCGTGAAAACGATGCCCATCTCACCATTAAGGGGAGGGCACGGTTTCCTCCTACCGTGTCTGAGGACTTTCTGCATTCTCCATAAGGTTCGTCCAAACGTTCAGACCACTGTCGCTCTCTGAGTAGCTTCAGCTCCTCAAGCTGAAATAAAATGCATTTTTATTTCAAGCCGAGAGTATATGCCAGGAGTGAGCTCCATTAGGCTCCGCCCCCTGGCTATTTTCTACGTTCTGGAGTGTGATTGGTTGACACTTTTCTATAAGTATAGGCCAGTGTGAACCTCGGCCAGAAATACTAAAATAAAATTTTCATTTGAGAGTATATCTCGGAGCGGAGCTCCGATAGGCTCCGCCCACAGTGACTTTACTTCGGCATTGGCCGAAGTAAATGTGCACAAAAGATATTTAAGAGCTCCTTTTCAGCTGTTTTGGCAGTTGTCCGGGAGCCACAGACCCTTGAGTAGTAGTCCTACCGAGTGGTAGCCCGGATGGCTCTGGTGTGATTAGTATTTCTGGCCAGGTCATGGCTTCCTTGAGAAATCTACGGCCTGGCTTAGATAGATGAAGCGTCGTTGGTTAACACCAACAACATTAAAAAAGAATTCGTACTGTTCCTGCCTGATCCAGTAAGAAGAGTTCCGGAGTTGCTGGATTGCGACGATGCTGTGTGCGGAGAGTAGCCTACCGGATGAGGTACTCACCTCCGATTTCCGTACCTCCGTGCACACGCATTTAGTTGTCACCAGTTTTGTTGGAAATTAGCATTCGTCTCCGAGCCTTGGAGTGAGCAGACGTTAGTTGTCTGCTCCAGTTCATTGTACATATTAGTCTACGTGAAATTGTGAATATTAGTTTGTAAGTTTTAGTAACGGTTTCCGCCGAATAAGTTTTTATCAGAAATCTACAGCCTGGCTTGTCTCATAAATGGAACTTCGTTGGGTAACACCAATAAAGTATGAAAGATTTCGTATAACGATTGTTGCTGCCTACGTATTAAATGCTAGAAGCTTTAGAAGAAAGAAGAAATCAGAGTTACATGGAATTATAAATTTTGAGCTTCTTTAGGGCCGTTTTGGACACATTCCGTTGAGCTAGCCGGATGTCGAAGGAATTCCCACTTCCAATTAAAGTCCACTCGTTCCGAAAAGATGACATTCTCGTCGTTTTATTGTATTTTGTGTTGTGACTGGTGCAATCCAGATTCGACAGGATTTTTAAAGGAAAATTACGGCGCGAGGCGATTTCTTGATTTCGCAAGGTCTGACAAGAATGAACCAATACAAGATAATGTCAAATGAGGAAAATGCTATTCGTTATTGTTTGCGTTTGCATGTAAAGATACATAGGTACTTAAAATGGACCAAAACATATCGATTATTATTCATAATAAAAAAAAATTACAAAAATCACGTTTTTTTTTATTTTTTCAATAAAAATCATTTTACGAACTTGTATCATAAATATATATTTCCGTGCTTGCACGACTTCCCGTATTCGGCCTCATCTCCCACGGGAATTTGTCGCGCACGCACGGAAAAACCCTATTTTCTGAACTCGTAATGAAATATACAATTTTCTCATTTCCTTATCTACAGCTACACGATCTTGTTCTCATCGTCGTTTCAGTTCCAAACTAAGGCAAATCTGCAAACACAATCAGAACCCAATTCGAAATCCTGAAGTCAAATGAATTTCTGAAAGTTTTCTAATACGGACCCGAACGTTCCTTGTCCCAGTTTTTATATCGAATTATCAACATTTCCAGTAAAAGAATTTCATTGTAGGAATTGTGAGGAACTTTCTAACTGAAAATTCCGAGAAAATCCTTTTAGGACGTAATGAACATTTTTATGAAGGTACACAAGTTGGACGACTTTCCGAAAAGAAACGCGTGTTTCAGACAGCTTCCCTCTATTCACTGAATAGGAACTAATGATGGTTATAAAAGTTCGCAGTTGGTGGCCGGCCACGTACGGTGATGAAATTTGTATACACGGTGGTTGCAGTAATGGAGAGATTTTATAATTTCGCTTGAATTTGTCTTCCTTCTGTGCAAATCCAGGTTTAAACCAAGAGTAAAATAGTATAATAATAATAATAATAATAATAATACTTTATTGCTTCTAAAACAAGTTTACAGCAAGAAGTGTATGGGGTTAACAAATAAAAGGAATATGATAATAATATATGTGAGTTTTACAATGATAAAAGGACATAGAAATCAAAATGTTACAGTTTGAAATATGATTATAGTGATACTAATAGTTACTCGCTTAAGATAAACGATCTTAATCTAAGAATATTCCAAATATATTCTGATATTTTCTTGGCATCAGTTAATGAAATATCTTGTAAAGCAGCCATCAACGTTTCCAAACTCCGTAGGCAAGAAGTATTATGTTTCATTACTGTATACATAGGACAGTCAAAAATAATATGAAAAAGCGTTTCCTTTTCGTTCATATTGCAAACTGGGCAAGTTAGTACAGGATCAATGGAGTAGGAGATTCCATACAGAGTAAGTTTGATTTTGAAATGATTGGCCATGCGTAACTGAGCGAGAGTGCGTGTGACCTGGATGGGTAGTTTTAGCAGGAGGTATGTGCTTGTAGTTGTGGACATATTCAATAGATTGTAAACGTACATAAATGGGTACCGAGAGGATATTGCAAGATCTGACTCATGCAAAAATTTGTAATATTTAGCAAGTAGGGGTTTTCTAAGCTTGTTCAAATCGTTGTAGTTCAGACTATTCCATAATGAAAATGAATCAGCGTCAGAGAAAAATCGCCTTATTTGCAATGGCCAGTTATATTTAGGATCTACATTATTCATTAGATGCATTTGTTGTTCAAAACAAAGCCTGGGGTATCTGTGATTTTCCATTAGGAAAATCTTGCATATCCAGTTCAGGGTTATTTTAAAAATATTATAAGCGAGTTTAACTCTTCCAGTTTCTAAGCGAAGGATGGAATCGGGTGTATTGATAGGGACTAGTAGTATTCTTTTAATGAACGAAATTTGAACTCTTTCCAGCACATCTAGGTATCTAAGTCCCCAAACAGAAACACAGTTATACATGACGCTCAAACACAAAGAATCGAATAGTTTTATTCTGGGGGGCCACGTATCAATTTTTGCCGAGGACATGATAGGCAAAATAGAACCAATAGCTTGTTTGGCTTTAGTGTTTGTCAGATTTGACATTTCATGAAAAAGACCAGAGGAGGTGAATGTTACGCCCAAATAGTTATATTTGTTAGTGATTTCCACTGACTGATTGGCATATTGAAATTTGAAATTAGGTTTTTGGAATCCACCACGGGAAAACTGCATTATTTTAGTTTTTTTCAAATTTACAGTAAGATCATTAGCAGCTGAATATTTTTCAAGAATTTTTAGTTTTCTCACAACATCTATCTGAGAATGTGCCAAGATAACGAGATCATCAGCATACATTAATGTTAAAACATCGTTTCTGTCATCTATATTCACACCTTGGGCTCCACTGTCATAAAAAAAGGATTCTATATCCGCTATGAAAAATGCGAATAATAAAGGACTCAATGGTTCACCCTGTAATACGCCACTTGTGACCTCGTATAGCTTCGTCAAGCCATCTGAGCCTTTTATCTGTACAGTTGTTTGTGAATATAAGGTTTTTATTAAGCGAATAATTTTTGAGGAAATACCTAAATTGAATAATTTCATCCAGAGTAGGTTGTGATTAATAGAGTCAAAGGCTCTTTTGAAATCGACAAAAATAGCGAAAAGTTTACGCTTTCTATGCCTAATATGTAGGTGAATGACAGACGTCAAAGTGTAAACATTATCAATACATCCACGGGATCGGCGAAAACCCGACTGTGATTCCGGCAATATATTTGATTCATCAGCCCAACAAGATAGTCTGTTGAGGATGATGGTTGTAAAAAGCTTCAGACAACAATTCACCATAGCCAAACCTCTGTAATTGTCCGGGGTATTTGATGGGCCACCCTTATGTAACATAGAGAGTAAAATGGTAGACCAAGATCGAGGGATTATCACAGTGTCAAATATATTGTTAAATAACGAGGTTAAATATGTTACCCAAATATGGGGCAACGTTTTAAAAAACTCATATGGTATACCATCAGCACCAGGCGCTTTGCCTGTTTTGCATTTATTGAGGGCGGTATAAACCTCAGTATTAGAAATAGGAGAATCAAGATGTGGATGTCTAACATCTAAAAAGGATACAGAGGCATTTATCCTTGGTGGGTATATATTTTCATAGAAATTTTCCCAAACTTGCACGGGTAAATTTTTGTGGTTGAAGTTATTACGAAAATGTTTAACAGTTAGCCAGAAATCCTTGGGATTTGATAAATTTGATAGTTTAGAAATAATTTCCGCTTCATACTTTCCTTTCTTTGTTTTGATAATATTTTTATACTCAGTTTTCAAAGTGATATATGTTGTTTTTGAATCGGCGGAAAAATTTTCATGTTTGCAGTGTCTCAGTGCCTTTCTAATACTTTTTTTAGCAGCAGTGCTGTCTGAATCAAACCACGGTTTGTTAGTAGGGTAATGAAGATGCAAAGGGTTAGTTTTTTTATGAACCATTCCTAACTCCGTAGCGGCCTCACATATAGCAGAAAAAAGATTATCAGATGATTCATTAGGGTCAGATATGAAATAATTTCGGTTAGAGTATTTCATTATGAGTTTATAACTCAGGGATAGGTTGTCTTTCCAGACAAAAGAGAATGGTGGATTAAGAGGGTTGATGTTAGAACTAGCAGGATGCAGGGGCATACCGTTATTACTGTAATTGATTGATAAATTTATCGGGAAATGGTCAGATAAAAAATCGTTATCGCTAACAAAAAAATTGTTTACATCCGAAAGAAACACATTATTTACCCATACCATATCCACAACACTCTCGCCCATTTCACTCACATATGTATATCTGCCAGGTCTATCCAGAGAAGTACGCCCATTTATAACTGAAAAGGAGTTATTAGCCATAAAATCAATAAGTTGACGACCTCTAGTGTTCAAAGAGGAGTCTAAGCTTAATCGTTCTGGAAATAGATTTGAATCTTCAATTATTTGAGAGGGGACGACCCCGATATCAGAAATTCTACAATTGAAATCTCCAGCAATTACTATCATTGTATCAGTATATTTCTCAAGGAGATCAGATATAAGAGTTTGGAAAACATCAAGGACTAGCGGCAATTCTAAAGAAGGTTTAAAATATATATTACAGACGATAAATTTATAATGTATGGTTGAAAAAGAGCAAATAAGACAGAAGGGATATTTATATAATACATTAACAGAAAAAATATCCCTATAATAAATACGTAATCCACCACTGGGTCTTCCCGAAGATTTTTGTTTCGTTGCATTCGACGATACACATTTTAAATGAGAAAATCTTTGAGGCATAACTGGGATGTCGGTCGAAAGCCAAGTTTCGGAAAGACAAAGGATGTCAAAATAAATGTTCTCATCGAAAAAATTATGAATATTTGAATGACCGTGACAATTCCAAAAAGTCAGTTTTTTGAAGATTCTGGTAGAGGTTTCGTGACTTTACTCGAGCTCTTGTTTGGGGATACTTCTTCATCTCGGGGTAAAATAGTATAATATTCGAAGACAACACAGAAAAAAAATATATCCGCATAGAGAACTATGCTCAATTCAAAATACTCGTTATTCTTATACCTATCCATTAACTTTACTTATGATAAATAAAAATAAACTTGATAATAGTATATAATATAATATAATATAATATAATATAATATAATATAATATAATATAATATAATATAATATAATATAATATAATATAATATAATATAATATAATATAATATAATATAATATAATATAATATAATATAATATAATATAATATAATATAATATAATATAATATAATATAATATAATATAATATAATATAATATAATATAATATACAGGGTGTCCGGTAAACCTTGTACAATATTGAAACTGGTGATAACCAGGTCATGACTGTTCAGAATATCGCAATTTCACCTCAGTAAAAATAACACCGTTTTCGAGATAATGGGCATATTAAGAATTTCTGGAAAATCGCTACCTCACCTTGGATTTTTGAGTGCCATGTATACAAATTGAGACACATTCAAATATCTTTGCTGCTGAAGATTACTGATTAGTGATGCTTTCAGACGTACAGAACAGTTTTTCAGAAAGTGAAAAAAAATTTCAAGAAATGGGGGTAAAATGACAAATCGTCACCTTAGAATAACATGGATTCATCTACTCACAACATGATTTTGGGAAACAAGGGCTTGAAGTTAGTGATAGGTGTATTTAGTACTACCACTTGTCAACTGAACTTGAATCTGAGGCAGTATGATGAGATATAAGAATACTTCGAATAAGTGATTGAAAAAAGTTTGTAATTGCCTACATTAAGTCAATATCTCCATTTAATCTAAGCAGATAGAACCTTGTTAGTTTAATTTTGAGTGATATCAGAAGACACAAGGTTCTATCTGACAGATGCAACTTTGTTCATTTCAGATTCCGACAGTAATGAATGGATGGGATTAAACGAAGTTCTATGTAGAATAAAAAATCATGACTTTATTATCAAAACAAGCTTACAATAGAAAGGAATGAGTATTAAAATTATAAAAAAAATATAAAATCCCCCGCTTAACATCAAACTTTTTCGATTGAAAGTAATTAAAAATCTAGAAGAGCATCATAAAACCTTTTATCAATTTCTGGCATGCAAGGCATCATTTTTCTCAAGGCATTTTTTTTCTCCTTAGAAATGCCTGTGCTTTTTGCCATCACTCTGGGAATTAATTCTGCAAGTAGTGGAATTTTATTTATCAATGATTTCTTTCTTCGGCGGGTTGCTCGTGGAATTCGGTCTTCTTAGGAAACTTGGGTGTAGGAATCTTCTGAGTGGCTTCGTTTGAAGAATACCTCAGTCAAGTCACTCTTTTTGAATAATAAAGAAGTTACCTTTGAGAAGGGAACATTATCGTACCTGAGCCTTGCCGAACATTCTTCAAAATTCTTAAAATCCTCATCTCTCATCTGCATGATGACAAATGGATTATTTCTGTTAACTTTCTTCAACTCTTATGAACCCCAATAGTGAAAAAAATTCTTTTAGTTTCATATGTTTTTCTATTTGACTATGGATGTTGTCAACCTCTTGGACCGCCCCATGCCCTGGAATCGAGTATTTCATGGTGAGTGTTTTCAAATCAGGATCATTTCTAAGTATATCTAAAATAGCGAAGGCAATGAATGAGTTCCTATTCTGGGGCACACAGCTATCACACCAAGTTAACAGATGCTCTATAGAATTATCTTCTAAGATTCGTTTTACCATCTTCTGGAAAGCACTTGCTAAGCAGTTTCCTGTGCGTCCTTGCATTGTTTCTAACCAAATGACGCAATAGGCTTTCTTCGTTGTAGATAAATGGCCTGTGAGATTGTACATGGTTAACTTGGGGAGATAAAAATGATTTCGAACTGATGTTCTTGGGCAGGTTATAACATTCTGTAAGTCGAAACATAGAATCGGAATTTCATTTTGCTTATCACTACATTTATTTGCCCTCATACATTGCTTTTCACTTAAATGTATATCCATCCCTTCCTGATCTTCAACAGTCAATAAACCTTCCTTCTGTCTCATATGGAATCGAAAGCACCTCTCGCATATATCTTTCTTTGGTTTATGGAATTCATAATTGAAATTGTTGTTGAAAATGCTTCTGTACATTGACAATTTAACAGGATTTTCAATTCCTACTTCTGTACAGTATACGAGATATAAGTCATATATCTTAGCTAGTGACAACCCAGATTCCAAATACATTTTGTTTGAATTCGCTCTGCAGTAGTGTGATTCCACTACTGTTTAATATGTTCTAAAACAGCTTGCTTTCGTTCACGACTTAATGCTCTGGAGCTAGTTCTTCCTCTAGCATTTTGTTTAGGTGTAGCAGAATCCGATTCGTATGATGTATATATTGGTTTTTGCGAAATATCAAAAGTTCCTAGAAAAAACTGTTTACATACACGTATTTGCCTCTCGCGAATATTCAAAAAGTATCTGAAGGAAAAATTTCTTCCAGAGGGTCCCTCCACAGTTTCACGAGCTTTTTTGTACTTTTGTGTTGAATTCCTCAGGAAAAGATATTTTTCATTTTGGTTTAATTTATAATAAAATTCAAAGCATGATTTTCGGTCCGTTTGAAGAGAGCATTTGAATTTACAGATCCTATTACAGTCTCTGCGATTAGATATCTTTTTTTCAGAAACTTTTTTCCCTCGAACACTCAAGTACTCTTTATCACTTTGGTAAAGTTTTTGTCTCACATAGCTTTTCCATTGTTGTGGATGACGTCCTCTCTTACGAGTACTTCGTTTTTTAGATATCCCATTATCTTGCATATTTTCTTTTTCTGGTTGGATATCATTGTGCTGTGTTTTATTATCCTGTGATGACTCCTGTTCAACCACCATTTTGTCTCTTTCATCCTCACTATCTGTGTCTGTACTGGTACCGAGATTTCTGGATAGAAATCTTCTTTAACAGGGACCAAGAAACCTCTATCGCCAACTTCTAAAAGTGAAGTTACAGTTTGCTGCTGTCTTTCAGTAAGAAGGTCTTGGGGATTATTTTGTTCAATAGAATCTTCCTGATTCGAATACTGTATTTCTGATTCTTCATCAGGTTCCATCTGAGTTTCAACTTCTAAATCGTCATCATGAAGAGAGGCAAGCATTGCTGTAAACATTTTATTCAGTTAGAATTCTTGAATATTTATAAACGCCATCAAATTATTATAACTTTCCCATTTTTATGATTCTTGATGTTCGAGACTCCATAATATTTACTTCAAGTATTGATTTATTCCTGTTGTATATATGATAAATGAATATTTTATGATTCAAATCTTATCCTATCAATCCACTTTTCAAACGAGTTATTCTGAGGTTATGCTCATGAAAGTTGACAGTATAACAAAGGTGTATCTACGTCCTTTTCCACAGCTCATTATGACAGAGTTCTATCTGCATGCAGTAAGAACTCTGTTATTCGATCATCTCCAAGATAGAACTGTGTTATGGCAAGGCATCGTGTTGTGGTTGTTAGATAGAACCATGTGAAATATTTTTTTCAGTAATGTGACAATAGATGGCAGTGAAATTCAGTATCAACAAAGATAATAGCAGATACAACTCTGTGATGCTAAAATCCAAATTTTGGCAAAGAATGTAGATAGAACCATGTTATTCTTAGGTGACGAAATTTGAATTTCATATTTTTTTTTTAAAGTTTGACATTATTGTCTGAAACAAACAATTGAAAGTGGACATTCATTTCAAAATAATGCTCATTTTGTTCAGACTCTACCATGATATTAAACAAACTATCATTATTTTTGGAGGAAATGATTTCCATTGAATGAGGCGTGGTTTATTGTAGGCTTCCATCAACTTTTATACTTACTCCCAAAAATTATTTTATTTCGATTTTATCAAGATGATATGTGGAAATGATTATTAATAATAAAGAAATAGCATTAAATAGTATGTCAATAAAATTAACTATTCATGTAATTAAGCCTAATAAAATTATCGAAATGAAATGTAGATTATCCTACATGACTCCGATTAATACGAATTCTTGTGATAAATGTCGCAATTGTCCAACATCCAGATTCCAAAGAATTTTCAGAGACCGAGAGATATACAGGGTGTAACCAAATAAGAGCAACATTTTTTAGGAGGTGAATCCTTCTTGAAAATTAAAAACTTTTCCAACTCCTGTGTTGTGTCCGTAGAAGCAATAGTTTCCTAATGGAAAAATGAAATACAGCATTGTGAATGAACGGATCTTCTGTAAATAGAATTGAAAAAATCTGGTAGGTGGCTGTCACAATTTGTTTGAACCACTTGTGACTTCTGTCGTAGTTTGTTAAAATTATTCCGCTTGTTTCATTCAGTGGTATTTATTTCTTATGCCGTACACACGTTATACTCCCCGAGAATATGTGCACATGCACTACATTTATGGTGAATGTGGAGGTAGTGCTAATGCTGCAGCAGCGCTTTAAGCAGAACGATATCCGATTGCACAATGCAGCTCAGAAAGTCGCTGAGTTGGGGGCTTTAACCTATAGCGCATTTGAAAAGGTTCTTCTTGAAAAAATGTCGTCTCTGCCTACGAGTGGTTGGAAAATAACATTTTTGTAATATTATTCAGTGCGATGATGAATAATCGTTATTGTGGTTTATAGTGTATGTTGAATATTGATTCAATAAAACGTTGAATTAGTATTTAATTCTTTACATCTCATTAAATGCTTCTAAGCAGTTGATTTGTTATAACTCATGATTATTCAATCATTTCATCTTGACAGGATGAAAATAAAAGACATTACTGACAAAGTCTAATGGAGTTGATTTTAGCTCAGAATAACATCACACTCTAATATAATCGAAATTCTACTCCTTCCAATAATAACGATCGTTTATTTTATACCGTGGTAGAGTCTGGACAAAACGGGCATTCTTTTGTAATGAATATGCACTTCCACTTTGTTATTTATTTTTTCAAAAAATAATGTCAAACTGTATATAAAAAAATTGGTGAAACCCAAATCTGGCATATTACCCTAATTTCTCGAAATATTTTATCGTTTTCTAAAAGACTGTTCCGTACGTCTGAAAGCATCACTCATCAGTAATCTTCAGCAGCTAAGATATTTGAATTGGTCCCAATTTGTAGACATGGCACTCAAAAATCCAAGGTGAGGTAGTGATTTCCCAGAAATTCAAAAAATGCTCATTATCTCGAAAACGGTGATATTTTTACTGAAGTAAAACTCCGATATTCTGAACAGTCATGACCTGGTCTATCACCAGTTTCAATATTGTACAAGGTTTACCAGACACCCTGTATATAAAAGAAACTTGTTTATATCGGGGATACGGTCAGTGGTGAAAAAAGAAGTTACTCTTTTTTGCTACCCGAGCTTTCGTGAACGTTTATTCGCTTTTTCGAGGGCTACAATATAAATATATGGACATTAGATGTATAAAATAAATAACAAAGTGGTAAACATCCTGTGCAAGAAACGAAAAAACTTGTCAGGAAAATTTAAAGGATAGATAATTTGAAATATTGATGTCAAAGAAATGGGAACTATACAAAGGAATAATTTCAGGTATTACTATCATTTGAATGATTTTGTTGTAAAAGAATTTATGAATAAATTTTGCTGAGGTCAATATCCGATTTTTTGTTCATATTATTAGTTTGCATTTTTATTTCAGCCATTTCCAAAAAAATCTTTTGTTTCAATTCTTTTCTTCATGTAAAATCTTTGAATAATCATAATCATAATCATTATCCAATACATGTTTGGTTAACGCACAAGAATTTTCTTTAAAAGTTCTGCAATTGCTTTTGTGTAATGCTATTCTCGATTTTAAATTATTTTTGTCTGGCCAAAATACTTTTTATTACAATTCATACAGGGAATTTCATAAACTACATTTGACTTTTCAGTAATGGGATCTTTTTGTTTTAATTTAGTGTGCAATGTTTCTAATGGTTTAATTTTCTTTTGGGCAATTTTTATGTTTTTTTCGTGCTTGAATACTTTTATAATTTTGCTAGAAAGTTCAGGTATACACTGAAAAAAAAGATAGGGCTTATAGTTAATAAATATTTGTTTGGGTACCTTTTATTTACAATGAATAAAGAAAAGAATATTTTATTTCGTATAAGGTGATTTTATTTAATATTAGTAAATGCGATAATATGATATATTAATAAAAAATTAATAGTTTGTTTGAGGTCGATATGTTTATAATTAACAATATAAATTTATTCCTAATGAAATCATTTGTTGGGTGATATTACTAAAATTGTATTCGTTAATAATTATAAGTTTATTCAAAGTGAATAAGTCTTAGTAATAGATAATAAATTAATATTCATTGAAAATACCGCGCTGCCATTATTATCAAATCTCCGCGGTAGGTGCCGTGGTGGCTTCGCTATGATGGGCCACGTGTCACGTCGTACGTCTGGGTCTCTCTCGTTGTTTGTCTTCAAGTCGTGTGGTGTGTGGTGCCATTTGTGAATGTTGTGTAGGTTAGGTCGCGTGTTATTTTAATGTGATTGAAGTGTAACTAAAAAGACTAGAAGACTATAACACTTATAATAATTATATGCGTCGTTTGTGCATCTAATCTACAATGAAACATCTGTTGGAAAAATCACAAGTACCTAGTTAATAACGCAGTTCATCAAGGCGGTCTCGCGTCATAAGCATGGATCAGGTTCAGGAGCTGGAAAAGTTCCTGAATGATAACACATTTGTTGATTTGATAAATATTGATATTGATAGTGATTTGATTCCAATTTCTTCCATATTGAATTTTGTTTATTGTTTGTTATGTACAAACGTTTATTTTTAATGAATAAAACATATTAATAATGAATATGTGTTTATTGAATGGTAATGAAATATTGGTTATTAATAAATATTCTTTATTTATTATAAATAATTATAATTATACAGTTGATAAATCTATAGTTTATTGAAAATTGATTTGAATTAACTATTAATGAGGAATATTTAAATAATTTAAATGCATTATTTGTTTCTAATAAATAAACGTTTATTCCGCAATATTCGAATAAATGATTCATTAGATGTTAATTAATTTCGTTAACTATGAATAAACTGTTTTTTCAGTGATATATGGTATAGGAGAATATTTGATAATTTGCAAATCTTCATTTTGATGGCGATTTGTATTTGTTCCATTATTTACGGAAGTGGTATTGTATAATAATTTCTTTTAGAATTGGGACGGATAAGAATTATTTAAAAGTATCTCATATAGCAATTTTATATGGGTGGGCTAATTTTTCGATTCTATTCTTGAGAGCTAATACAAGGTTGAATTTCGTCTTATTTGGGTGACTGGAAACGTAGTTCATGCACCTTCCTGAACTAGAGGGCTTTATATACCAATCAAGTATTATGGTATTATCAGGTTTTCTTATTAGTAGAGTGTCTAGGAAAGGTACGGAGTTATTATGTTCCGTCTCAACTGTAAACTGTATAAACGGATTGTAGTTGTTGAAAGTAGATTGAATATCATATATGCAGTCCACTGGTACTGCACAAATGATATCATCAACATATTTTTTTTAAAAAGGCAGCCTAAACTGTAATCTGGATATACTAGAATCTAATAAATCGTCCATCACACATTGGGCTACAATTGGTGAAAGAGTAGCTCCCGTTGGAGTTCCATGAATTTGTTTGTAATATGTATTATCAAACACAAAAAAGTGGTGCCAAAAATAAATTGTATGAGTTCTATGAAAACAGATTTTGTTAATTTAGTATGGTTGCTTATATTCAACCAATGTTTATCAATACTTGACTTTATTAAATTTAGTGAAATGTTACTAAAAAGTGAAACTACATCCAGACTTATTATTACAAAACCTTCTGGTATTTGAATTTGTTGTATGTAACTAGAAAATTCGAAAGAGTCTTTAACATAATATTCATTTTCTGTATTGTAGGAAACTATCAAGATGTTTGTGACTAACTCTGAAATTTTACTATTAGGAGCATCAATGGAGGAAATTATTGATCTCAAACTCAAAGTTGGTTGTGAGTTTTTGGTAAGCCATAATACTTTGGTGTGATGGAGTTGTATATAGTGAATTTCTTTTTTTTTCAGGGAGACTTATGTACTTTTTATCATACATTTTTTTAATGATTGCATTTGACTTTTATTGGGTGGTTGAAGTTGGATTACGGTTCAATTTAGTATAGTATTTATCGTTATTCAACTGTTCTAATCATAAATCCATATATTGTAATTTCGACATGATAACTGTGACATTTCCTTTGTCAGATTTGGTAATGATCATTTCAGGATGATCATTGATAGTTTTTCTATAAATGTATGAAAAATAACAATTAGGTTTAGGTTTGTGAAGAAAATTAGTCAAAATATTTGTGATTTGGACCCTGAATATATCTCTTTTGTTATCGTCCACATTATCTATCAAATTTTCTATATCTGCCAATAAATGAGTGATTTTAATTTCTTTCGTTTCTGGTTGTACACTAAATTTGTGCCCAAGAGATAGAAATGCCAAGATATCACTGGGTATCTCAATATCAGTTAGATTCTTCACCCAATTATTTACTACTTTTAACTTATCTTTTTTCTCATTCTTCGAATTGTTGAATTTATCAATATTACGATTTCTTATGAGGAAAAATGTACGGTTGTATTTAACTTGTTTTTTAGTGATTTCGTTTGATGAATTGGTTAGTAGCGTTTCGAACTGTATAAGATTCTCATGCGTTCTAAATGGTTGATTTCGAGTATTTATTTTGTACTGTAATTGGATGAAAATTGCCTCAGAAAATAATATACTTCAAATTAATTCAACATATGAAATAATCGAATGACTATTATCGTCAAGTGATTTCCTTCTATCATTGACAAAAGTCGTTGAGACAAACATTTAAAAATATTTCCAGATTTTCTCTTACCTTTGGCAGTAGTCATAGACCTATTAGATTATTTTATGATTCTGAACAGTTTAAAGTAAACAACCAAAGCTTGTCGCGGAAACACCCGAACCAATAATGTTAACTAAGCATAAGTGAATTGAATACTATCCCAATCGACCCCAATCGACTTGATCGAATGACGTTTTTATTGAGATGGCTTAGACCAAGTTAAGTTGTTTCAGATAAACGACTCAGTGGTGGTAGGTTTCAGTATACCTACAATGAGTTTAGTTAGCACTTATAAATAATATCGAACATGGAAAATGTTTCGATTCGCTAAGTATTCTGATGAGTTACGGTACATGTTTGAAGACTCGGCGAAGCTGGACATTGCCAGAGGAACCCCACAGGGAGGGATACTATCCCCCCTACTGTAGGACATCGTGGTAGACGAACTTCTGGAATCTTTAAACAATCAGGGATACTACTCCCAAGGTTATGCGGACGACATAGTAGTCCTCGTACAGGGAAAATATGCCCAAATAACATCCGAGCTAATGCAAAATGCACTGAGGACCGTAGAGAAATGGTGCAAAAAAGAAGGACCAAGGGCAAACCCCAGCAAAACCACACTCATTTCCTTCACACGCAAAAGGATTCAGGGGGACTTGAAGTCACCCAAATTCTTTGGCGTAACACTACAAGTTGCTAATCATGTCAAATATTTACGGCTGTTCTTGGAGAAGAGACTAACCTGTGTAGTCAACAAAAGCAAAGCATCGTTCATGATGTGCAGAAGAGCTTTTGGAAAAACATGGGGACTAAAACCGAAAGTCATGCACTTGCTTTACACCGCGATCATAAGACCCAGAATCAAATATGGTTTACTTTTGTGGTGGCCCAAGATGAAACAGAGACAGTCGAAAACCAACCTTGCCTATGTATCACGGGTGGTATGAATAGCACTCCGAACGCTGCTATGGAAATTATCCTAAACCTCCCACCTTCAGACATCACACTCATGGGGAGGCGAGGATGAGTGCATACATACTCATACAAAGGGTTAATTGGATAACCCAACCACAAACTGGGCACACCAAAATCATCCATGAAGTCAATATTACCGAACTGCTTGCTACCATATTACTAGTACGAAAAACCATTCAAAACGCAGCTGTAGTGGAACGAATGGGACTCGGGAGTAAAATCACTATCATCTGGAAACATTATCTGGTACACAGATGGTTCAAAAACAGAGGAAGGAACAGGAGCAGGAATATACGGGGTGAGGCTCAAAAGGAACGTAATAGTCCCACTTGGCAACAGCACCACAGTATTCCATGCAGATACTGATACAAGCAGATACACATGCCATAAGGACATGCATACAGATGAATCTAGACCGTGGGTATGACAGATAAAGTCAAAGCAAGTCTGGGAATATGTCTTCAGAGCCTCAAAAAACTGTCAAAACGCAACAAGGTTACACTTGTGTGGGTGCCCGGACATAGGGGAATTGAAGGCAATGAAAAAGCAGACCAACTTGAAAAGAAGGCACATCTGAATCACCATTCACAGGTCCAGATCCAGCGTTTGGAATTAGCAAAACCCTATGCGGAAACCTAATCAATGAGTGGAAGAAATCAAAACACCAAACATATTGTGACCAAATCGAAGGGGATCGACACAGCACATCAATGGTGAGGCACCTGAGCCAAACACTAACGGCTGACACACTCAACCTTAACATACCTAAGATACGCACGATCACCGGCTTACTAACCGGGCACTGCGGACTTAGAAAACACCTACACACCATGGAAATAAATAGAGAAACCGTGGACTGTAGACTCTGTGGTGACGAGGAGGAAACAGCATCTCACATCATCTTCGACTGCGATGCGCTGCTCAACAAGCGCAAGAGAATATTCGGACAGGTCAAACTAGAAACAGGCATGAATCCGAAACACATAGTAAATAGACTACTGAACCTAGTGAAAAACACAGGCCTATTTAACTAACACTGACGACAGAACAATACAATAGACCCCAGCTGATCTCAGTGTTGAGGGAAACCTCCAAGGTAAACCCGGTATCTCGCGCTAGTCAGCCTTTAACCAACTAACCAACCAACCTACTGTAGGAACACAATTTCAGAAACATTCGTTCGCTTACTATGAGTATCTCATATTCTCACAGTAGGTGAAAATTGACTACCCACAATTGACTTTGTTTCTAGTAAACAATTTACTTGGTCGAGTTTTCTCTGTGTACCTATAATATTATTTGTATAACTTCTATATGTGAGGGTTCAAAATAATAATTTTATTGTTTCAATTCATTTGCATTCAAACAATGTTCGATTCATTTTAACTGAGAAGGCAACACATGTTTTGATATAAAAGAGCTCTTCCGCCCTGTCGTACTTTTTTAATAATCAAACTGAGTGAATAAATAAAACACCTCAACTTTGAGTGATTAAGAACGTCAATTACTTGACTGACCCCAATCGATTGTTTCATTTCACTAGCACTTGCTAGTTTTCCTCAATCAGTGAAATACTGCTAGAATGAACGCTTGTGGAAGAAAAATCAGAGACAGTGTTCTTTTGTCATATTATCTGAATATGGGAAATATTCTTGGACTGATGCCGGTGGTGACTGAAACATTTTCATACAGAGTTTGGCGTTCCAGATGTGTCACATTGTTTTTCACCGCGACGTTATGTTGCAGTACTTGTATTTGGTCGATTTGCTGGAATATTTGGTTGGCTACATATAATCCTGACCTGTCGAGCGTTATAATAGGTAATGCCATGACTAGTGTCAAAGTTTACTTCACGATTATTGGACTTTATGGATTCATGAAAAATGAATCACAATGGAGAAAACTTTTGGAAAATATAGCGCAAGTTGACCAAGCCATGACGCAAAACAAAAATCATGTGTGCGTTGGAAAAATGCACATCCTCACAGTTTTTCTCTGTTATGGAGTAGTTGTGTTTATTGGAATTCTTAATTTTATTCTTTCCGCATGGGGTTTCAATATGGAAGTGGTGATAATGTTATCTTCATACGAACTCATATCCAGTACTCGATTATTTTTTATAGTTCTTATTATGGTCGAACTTTGTAATATGCTGACAAGACGGTACGAATACCTAATCGATATCGTTAATTGTACGTTTCAAGTACCAGTCCTAAAGGATGATGCTAAATGCAAAGCGAATGAAATCAAAAAAATAAGCTCATTGTTGCATGAAACTGTACGACACTTCAATTCTATTTTCGGTAAATATGCCCTATGGATGATTTATAATTCCACTTTCAACATTTTAACAATATGCGACATGATGTTGACAGGAAAAATTGGAAGAAACTCCTTATGGCTATATGAAATCATCGCTGGCATTCTTGTAGAGTTGGTAAGTTGATTCAATTGATATTATTTTAGTATACAAGGGTAGTGGTAGGATTTACTCTGCTGAGCATTGACTGAATCTTGAGCAAGGAATTAAAAAAAATTGCGTTGAATAATTTTTTTTCCACCATCGAAACTGTAACGTTGTTTCAGTAACTTTGATGGCGGACTTCACTATTTGTAAAAAACACTATTGTTCTCAAATTCATGACTTACGTTAGTAAACAATCAGTTCAGACTTCATACCCAGTGCAATGTTATTATGTGTGATAAACAATAATCAACCTTGTTATGATAACATTGAACCGTAATAACACACTGGGTTCATGACCAATAGTCTTTCAAATTCACAAAGGGCAAATCATATCTTGCCGCTTACTTTCATCAAGGGAGGTACCACCGTACCTCCCTTGAACATGGTCCTTCGAGCTGGATTGGAACCAGCGACCACCAAGGGGAGTACCACCGTACCTCATGGTTCTTCAATCATAAAAAACAACGATATTTGGTGAAGAGGTCCACGTAACTCATCGACAGCCCAAAGATTCAGCATCCAACTATACAGTAGACATCTAAACCATGAGGCAGCTGACTCTCAATTCATGAGATGAACCCTCACAAATCCATGAGTACGTCCCCAGAGGTAAACCCATACTACGAGGCAGCAGACCCTCAAATCTACGAGGAAATCCCTCACAAATCCAGGAGTACGTCCCCAGAGGTACATCCATACTACGAAGCCGCAAACTCTCAATCCAAAAGGAAGGAACCCTCACAAATCCAGGAGTACGTCTCCAGAGGTACATTTATACTACGAGGTAATAAACCATCAAAGCTAAGATAAGAATTCCCTCACAAATCAAGGGTACATCCCCAGAAGAACATCCATACTACGAGGCAACAGTCCCTCAATTCTACGAGGATATCCCTCACAAAATCCAGGATTATGTCCCCAGAGGTACTTCCATACTACGAGGCAGCAGACCCTTAAATCAACGAGGAAATCAGCAAAAAATCCAGGAGTACGTCCATAGCAGCAGTACATACATCCAAGACGCACCAGCCCCTCAAATCCACTAAGTGAAACTTCTAATCCAGTATTGAGAAACAGGTATCCAAGCAACAGGAAACAAGCGCTCGAGATCGGGGAGACTGTTTAATCAACATTTAAAACACTGCTCCTGTTCATGATAGCTACTCCAAAGCGTCAGCAATAAGAATTGATTCCAACTAAGTAAATGTATACCATTCCACACGAGAAGGTCGACGAAGAACCTATTTTTGAAATATCAGATGACTTGGAGTCTCCGGATTGATGAAGAACCACGACATCATTCCTAAAGGACTAACAGCATCTCAGCTACCAGTTTAGCCGCACTAGCAGTACTATTATGGGTCCTATACTGGGTTTATTTAAATAATCGAAGACCAGAAGACAACTCGACAACTGATCCTGCCATGTACGAATTACAACCCCTTGGCACCACTCAAGCAGTCAAGACCGGGGACAGTGTTAAACATTTTGGAGAAAACACTTTTGTTCTCAAATTCATGACTTTGTTATTAAACAATCAGTTCATTGAGACTTCATACACAGTTCAATGTTATTTATGTGTGATAAACAATAACTAACCTTAACCTTGTTATGATAACATTGAACCTTAATAACACACTGTGTTCACGATTAGAGTTTCCTATATGAAGGACCAAACAGAATAAATGAAATCAGTATTATCACATCGACTATAGTTTTACTCATGTGACATGAAAGCGCTATACCAATAGTCTTTCAAATCTACAAAGGGCAAAAAATCATATCTTGCCGCTTACATTTTTCAAGAGCAATATCACCGTACCTTTCTTCAACACTTTCGGCTTTCAGATCATGGTTAATTCCTATGACCAAAACTCTCTGAGATCCAAAACTACCTCGGGCGCCAGTTATTATTGATATGCTTCCTCCTTCAATCTAGAGCTAGGTGGGATTCCCAATATAATGTTAGAATATTTTGCCAATACTTTCATGATATTTTACCAGCGATATTGTACCACTATAATATCTTGAGTCCAATATTGCTTGGAGAGTATTTTGCCAATATTATTCAAGTGAAATTGGACCAATATCGCCGAATGTTCAAACTTTTTTCACGCCAATATTGCGTTTCAGATATTTTATCAATATGTTCATAATATTGTACCATTATTCTACCAATATAGGTGTGCAACATTGGACATCCAGTCGGTATATTGGAATGTGGTGATATTATTATTGTTTGGTTTTTGTTCAATTTATTTGTTGTGGACCATCTTCCAGCTTTTTCCAGAATTCCTTCCGCTGATTTGGATAAAGCTTGCGAGTTTTCATCAGCATTATTCAAAGATGTATCATCAGCAAAAAATACAGTGGTGACTGGTCGTTTGTGTATAATATGAATAACAATGGCCTCAGAACTGATTGTTGGAGAACTCCGTAATCATATTTTACATCAGACGATTGCATGCCGTTGACCGAAACACAGTGTGATCTATTAGATGATTAGAAAAATTGAAGGGGCACAACTCTAACATTATAATGCTGCATTTATTCCAATAAGATCTAGTGAGAAACACAGTCAGTCACCTTACTAAGGTCACACATAGTTAATGTAGCAGTAGTTAATGATAATTGTAGCTGTCATTCACCCGCTCAGCTAATACCATTGGGAACACTCATGTGAGTTTTGTGGAAGACTCTTTTTTGTGTTCCCGAAACGATTACCTGGTTCAACAACGGTCAACATTAAAATGAAATTTACCACTTTCCCTCTGAGCGAGCTACTCTTCCGGCAATTTGATTTGGCAATCTGTTCATTTGTTCAAACCATTTATTTTTGTAGGAATGAAAACATTAGGAATGTTATGGAACTAGGAAAATAGTTATTTGTATGCTAAGGCCGCGAAATACCTTTTTAACGTACCGAAAGAACAGTTATCGCCGAGGCCGCTTGCGGCCGAGGCAAGATAATCTTGAGGTCGTTAAAAAGTTTCGCGGCCATGGCATACACACTATTTTTCGTGCAATCGTTAAAATTATTAAAATAGATAGTAGTAAATAAATATATTATTGCTCTAAAATCAACAGCAGTTCAATTTATTTAACAATATCACCGTGTGCTATGGAAATGATATGTTTCAATATATACAAAATATTTTTCGTGCAATCGCACGCGAAGTCAGTATTTCGCGTTCTCAGCACAGTCCGCGAAATTTAATTTCGCGGCCGTTACCCATAGCAACGGCCGCGAAACCAAACGTCACTTTCAAAAATGTTTTCAGACATCGTCTTAACATTCTGTTTGTCACACCAATCTTTAAACTCGCAGTAACATTTTTCGTACTGCCGTTTAGATTTTTCGGGTATTAAAACGGAAAGCGCCGAATTTTGAGTTCAGTAGGAGTGGAAGGTACTGAAATATCGCTATCAGTATCAGACATTTTGCGTTTTGACAAGAACTGTCAAAATATTTTGTATATATTGAAACATATCATTTCCATAGCACACGGTGATATTGTTAAATAAATTGAACTGCTGTTGATTTTAGAGCAATAATATATTTATTTACAACTATCTATTTTAATAATTTTAACGATTGCACGAAAAATAGTGTGTATGCCATGGCCGCGAAACTTTTTAACGACCTCAAGATTATCTTGCCTCGGCCGCAAGCGGCCTCGGCGATAACTGTTCTTTCGGTACGTTAAAAAGGTATTTCGCGGCCTTAGCATACAAATAACTATTGACAGTTCTTGTCAAAACGCAAAATGTCTGATACTGATAGCGATATTTCAGTACCTTCCACTCCTCCTGAACTCAAAAGCGTTGTAAATTCGGCGCTTTCCGTTTTAATACCCGAAAAATCTAAACGGCAGTACGAAAAATGTTACGGCGAGTTTAAAGATTGGTGTGACAAACAGAATGTTAAGACGATGTCTGAAAACATTTTTGAAAGTGACGTTTGGTTTCGCGTCCGTTGCTATGGGTAACGGCCGCGAAATTAAATTTCGCGGACTGTGCTAAGAACGCGAAATACTGACTTCGCGTGCGATTGCACGAAAAAATTATTTTTGCCTTCTATCCGTTATCAATGAAGTTCTTTCATATTTTCCATGTGACTTTCTTTCAGGTTTATGCAGTGGCAATCATTACCTTTTGTGATAAGGTAGAAAAGAGGGCTATCCAGCTGCATAAATATTGCTGCTATCTGAAAGCAACTACTGAAGATGACTTCGTTAGGAACGAACTTCATGGTTTATCAATATGCGTGAAATATTTTCACCCAAAGTTCTCAGCTTCAGGTTTTCTGCAAATAAATAAGAGTTTTATATCTGTTTTCATTTCTGGTGTAACAGCTTATATTATAATACTCATTCAGTTCAGAATCTGATAAAATCACTGTTATTTGTAGTCTTCTGAACACAAAATTTTTGTATTTGGAATTAGCTAGATGTCGATCTCTGAAAACAAGTCAGTTGATATTTTTCATTTTATGTTAGTAATATACCTTTCCACGAAATATAAGAGAACACTGTAATTAGAAAACGTATACGCTAATATCACTCGGGATTTTTCATTTATTTCTTCTGACCGCTACTTTCTCTATAATCAGAAGAAAAGTGGTTTCGTGACGTCACGTTCATCAAAACTAGACTTGGCAACGTTGTAAAACTTGTGCACCATGGAATCTCAAATTCTCATTACACTGGATTGTGTCGTTTGACAGTTGTCATTTGATAGCAGATGGGTTCGTTCGTCTGTTTCACGGAGCATCAATAAGAATCGTTTGTCTCTGTTTAACTCGTTTGCATACTTCAATATTCAATACAAGTAGAGCAGTTCCATCAAATATGTATGCTGCAAACGAACAGGCCCTACTTGATTTCTTTTTTGAGGTTAATACAGTTTTCAAAGTTTTGAAATGTTTCTGTTGTTTGTACTCTAAATTTTTTTTCTTAATTCCTGTCTCTGTATCCCTGCAATAACTGTGAATATGTCGAAAAGGTGCTTCGTACCCGGTTGTCTGAACACCAGTAAATATTTTGATAATCAATTTTTTATGCTCCTAAATATGAAGCGCATTGTAAAATGTGGTTCGAAGCAATTAATAAACCTAATGTAAAAAGCGGAAATATAATTATGTTTTTGTGAAGAACATTTCCAAATGAATATTGCTGTATTCAAGCAGCGTTCAAGGCACGATTTTAAATAATCGTCATTGCAAAAAATTAATTCATGTTTGTCAATCATCTCATAAACTACCCTCGGTAAATTATCCGAACTTCTCTTCACGAAGCCTTTCCATATTTTAATACACAAATAAATTCACACCAGTTCGGTCAAAATAACACCTCGCTAGAGTAATAATGAATGTATCAGTTAAATGTTGAATGTAAATAAAAACAAACATTAACCTCAAATCTCGAGATCACTTTTGTTGCATGAGAACTGTCATAATGATTTGCACTGTTGTCAATGCTCGTTCTTCATCGAAAGGATGGTCCGTTCAGGAAATTTGAAAGTTACAAAAACAATAAAAAGTTGCCAAAATGTGGATTTTCTCTATGAGCCGATCAAGTGACGAAGTTTTAATTATTTCTCAATGGCTTATACCAAGCTAGAATCTATATTTTTGAGGATAACGGTATTGAATGTTTCGGAACGTGGATTGTGGTGGGGGTTGTTTCCGATGAACGTGACGTCAGCGGCACACTTTCAAATGAGATATTTTTTCAAAATGAAAGAAATATAACGGAACTCTTTGTTAAATGGACGTTTCAGACTAGAATCTATCGATTTAAAAGAGTTTTGCAATTTATTTTTCATAAATGTAAAGGTCCATTGTAATGATGATTATTTGTATAGAATAAATAAATAGGAAATAATTCAGAACTTTCGTTGAAAACACGAGACTGGAAAACTTTTGATACGCCGATATTTCTCTCTGCATCATTCGGAAAAGCCAGGATGGCGAATAAAAAACCTCAATAATGACCTAAACTTCCAGGTGGTGTGCAGCTTTTGATTCTAACAGGTCATCCAAGACATATAATCTATTAGAAAAATCAGCAGACGTCCAAGTAACACATCAGAACCTCTTATTGCGCATAAACGATTCATTCTGGTAGGTAGTCGAGTGGTTAAAGCCAATGTTAAAGCGACATTGTTTCAGTCACTTTGGCTGCCAGTCAAAGGTTGAAACCCTAGCGACTGTAGACATTTTTCTGATGGCCCGAGAAAGTGCTAGGAATCGCACCTTAAAAGGTGAGACCCCGTTAACCCATATCTCGCATACAAGTTTCGACTTCGGAGGGCTGCCGCCGTTCGTAAGGGTACGACAGCTGGTTAAAGGGAAAAACAATTTAAATTCATGAAGCTTATTGACTACATTAAAGCTTTGTTTGGCAATGAATTGCATATAAAGAGATTCGGTGAAACAAAATTGCAGAATCGTTCCCAGTGTTTAAATGCTTTGTTAAAGCATCCATTCATTACTTCTAGTCCGGGAGATACTGTCACTTGGAAACACGTCATAGTATGCACGATGAGATTTAGTTTTTATTATAGTGTACATACCACCTAATACTAAACCAAGCGTCAGACCGCGCGACCGTGGTGGGTTGAGTCGTGGGAGGCTGCGCAATTTGTCAAAAAAAGGTGAAAAAAAATTAATAGTATGCACGCTGATAATTCTAGAGGATGATATTTAAACACTGTATTTGACAAAAAAACTCGTCAGACTCTTGTCTGTTGGTGAAATGAGTCATAGGCGGCTGCGCAATTTGTAAAAAAAAGTTGAAAAAAAAGTAATGGTATGCACGCTGATATTTTTAGAGGATGATATTTACACACTGTATTTGAGAAAAAAACTCGTCAGACTCTCGTCTGTTGGTGGAATGCGTCGTGGGAGGCTGCGCGACTTGTCAAAAAATGTTGAAAAAAAAATAATAGTATGCACGCTGACATTTTTTGAGAATGACTTTTAGGCACTGTATTTGAGAAAAAAACTCGTCAGACTCTTGTCTGTTGTTGGAATGCGTCTGTTTCGTGTTGCTATGTTTATGAAAACCTATAAGATTAAAACCAATGAGGATATGTTGAGACTAAATCAGAAATTAGAAGGCTCTACTCTGCCACCTTGTAAATCTGAACTACGTCAACATCTGTTAAGAACCGCTTATATATCTGAATTTTGGGCGCATTCTTATTCGCGTAAAACAAATTTGGCATTACCAACTGATTATGGCTGGTAAGAAGAAAAAGGAAAGTACATTTTCAAGTGGTTTGAAGGAGACCAATTGCCTTCTATAGATGGCATTACAACTCACAGTAATTGTGAAAGCGAAAATATTATAGGTATTTACGATACATATAATCACAATATACAAGTCCCTCCCACAGCACACGGAACATAGGTAAAATTAGAGCAATTGATAATTGTCCGTCCTATTTTTAAACGTTTTACATCAAATTACTTTAATCTGACGCACTGTACGTCCTTCATCCTTGACAATAGCATTTGATAATTCGATCTTTCTCCGAAATTTCGCAAAGCATGTTCAACAAACGTTAGTACGTCTCTAAATGAACTACATAAGTGTCTTTGCCTCTGAGATAATTGTAAATAAGTAAGGGTGTAAGTTATTGTCATCCTGACAGCGAAACCGAAAACGGCGAAAACTCAAATATTGAAGGGGTTGGACGATAGTTAATTGGTCATATTCTCTCCTATGTTCGCAGTGCTGTGAGATGATCTGTATAAAACTTCTTGATCATGTTTATTGCACTTAATCACTTTTTCAGATAATTTACAACAAATGGACACGCGAGATGATGTTACTGATGGAGAAGAATCAGATGAGAGTGCCAGTGGAGACAGTAGTGATGACAGTTCCCTGATGGAGACCAGCGATTCCGATTGCGAGGATGAAAACGAATCATTTTCCTGAAATATTCATTGTATAATAGTAATTTTAGGTCATCTACATTAATTTAATTCAGGTTAAGTTGATGATATTGAATTTTAAAGTTGTTTCATATCTGTCACTGAGATAAATAAATAAATAACCTATTGAATTAATGGTATATGCAGACTGAAATCTATTTAACTGATAGTTCATCAGTTATATAACATGAATATAATCGTTAGTCGGCAACAGCGTGGTGGAAAGTCCGTCATTCGAATGGTGCCCTCCACTTCAACTGATGATTGTTTTTGGGTGATACGGACTACAACATATCACCTGTATCAATGGCAACTTACAGACTGTGACTTTAATTTTCCACTTTTTCTACGCGTGACTGATATGCATTCCACACACAGACAAGAATCTGACAAGTTTTTTCTCAAAAACGATGTTAAAAAGTCATTCTCATAAAATTTCAACATGCATACTTATTACTTTTTTTTCAACTTTTTTTGACGACGCAGCCTCCCACGACGCATTCCACCGACATACAAAAGTCTGACGAGTTATTTTCTCACACACAGTATTTAAATGTCATCCTCAAAAAATATCAGCGTGCATACTATTATTTTTTTTTTCAGCATTTTTTGACAAGTCGCGCAGCCTCCCTCGACGCAATCCACCAACAGACAAGAGTCTGACGAGTTTTTTTCTCAAATACAGTGCCTAAAAGTCATTCTCAAAAAATATCAGCGTGCATACTATTACTTTTTTTTCAACATTTTTTGACAAGTCGCGCAGCCACCCACGACGCATTCCACCAACAGACAAGAGTGACGAGTTTTTTTCTCAAATACAGTGTGTAAATATCATTCTCTAAAAATATCAGCGTGCATACTATTACTTTTTTTTCAACTTTTTTTGACAAATTGCGCAGCCGCCTTTGCCTCTTTCCACCAACAGACAAGAGTCTGACGAGTTTTTTTGTCAAATACAGTGTTTAAATATCATCTTCTAAAATTATCAGCGTGCATACTATTACTTTTTTTTTCAACTTTTTTTTGACAAATTGCGCAGCCTCCCGCGACTCAACCCACCACGGTCGCGCGGTCTGACGCTTGGTTTAGTATTAGGTGGTATGTATACTATAATAAAAACTAAATAGTATGCAAAATGAGCATACTATGACGTGTTTCCAATTGACAGTACCTCCCGGACTATTCTTATCAGTTTATCGGGACACCTTTTATAGATACAAATAGACATTCATTCATATTTATTAGTGTCGTTTACGCAACTGTTTCACAGCTTCGCTAATTCTCTATAAACAGTGGCTATATCACGCTGAGTTTTAAATACTTTCAAAGCGAGATCGTTGTTTTGAGGCAAATGCCGTCTATGCCAGTCCTTATACAGTATGTTTATAGAGGATTTATGCCTGTAAAGGAGGAGTGTTTTATAAACCATTTGTTCAACAAACATTCTGTGTTGGGCGTATATAGGGTGGGGCACCGAAAACGAAACAGAGCGAATATCTTCAAAACGCATGTGTTGTGAATGAAATGCAAAAAGATGTTCATTTTAAATCCTATCATAACCTCAACTGTCATACCTCTTCCTCCGCCCCTTGGTCAATACCACCCAAACAATTCCCACTAAACATGTAATGTTACAGAATATTGCCACAATATTGTGTATGGCTTGCCATCGTAAAATGATAATATAATATTGCATAAGGCTCATTGCTATATTAAGTTTTTAACATAACAGAAGAAACTACAGACAAGTTGTTTGAAAGTTATAAAGGAAGCTATTGATTGAGTTTCAAGTACAATGTTACATGATCCATGAAAGTTAATTGTACATGCAACAATACAGAACCTATCTACGGACAATGTGAGTGAGTGATATTTGGAACTATCTAACAAATTCGAATCGCAATTTTGCACTGAGTTTGAAATTCCAGAATATTTACAACCTTATATGAGCTAACTACAAACAATATTGACAGTACTAAGAAAACACAATACATTTTCAGTTTTCGATTGCATCATCGCAGAAATATACAAAATGATACGCTAGGATAATTTTAAATGGTAAGTATAAAGAAACTTGAAATAATATTTCATCTATCAGGAAACCAACCAATTTTGAATTTCCCGGTCTTGATGAGATGCCACCTAACGGGGCGACACCCAGATCCCAGACAAGCACGCGCCTCGCGCCATTTTGCTGTTGTAATAAATTTTATTGTTGTTGTGTGTCGTGCTGTGGTTTTGTTTCGTATACTTTCATTCGTTCTTAACCTAGGTACCTAAGTGAAGTACGTATTCTTCTGCAATTTTGTTTTTTGAATAAGAGTTCAATGAGTGTTGAAGCAGCACAATGGATAATGCTAATAAATTTAAGGCATCTTCATGTAAGGTAAGGCGATACATCATTTTATTATTTTAGGTTAGGATGGTCTGGTATGCTCATTCTGTGTTTAGTAGGAAAATGTTTTTTTCTCCTTATATTGCGAATATATCTGGTACTAGTGGCAATTTGAATGGGACTTTTACATTTGTAAATGATATGGAATACTTTTAAATTTCGATTCTAGTTGCACTAATATATTGGTGGATTGAATGAAAAGTCTTGTGTTGGAAGTTGTCTTGAACGTTTTTTAACAAATCATTGTGCCATGTTTTGCAATTGGACCAGCAAAAAAGATAATTTCAGAATCAAAGAATTGAAATCTATACAAATTTTAAAATTCAATTCAATTTGAATATAAAGCAAATATGTAAGCACAATAGTGTCATAATCAAGGACAAGTTCAATTGTACATTCTTTATTAAAATAAGACCGTAATTATTGAGTTGACTAATTATATTTATTTATAATATTTTGGTTTCAGATGCAGTGAGAAATTCATTTCCATGCATCAAAGATGATGCATTTGAAATAAATGTGATGGCTTGGATTCGCAAAAACACATTACTTGTAGGGTTAGGTAGTAGATTAAGTTGTCGATAATTAAGCTGCACATTCAATCCAATAATTATTTTGTTTCAGGTACCTAATAAGGCCAAACAGATTTTTTTTTAATTTTGACATTTTAATAAGTATGAGTACTTATTTGTTTTTTTGTGATATTGTAATTAAAGGTTTCATTATCAATTTTTTGTCTTTTTGACCTCCAAGATTCAAATGGGCATATGAAAAAACAATTATTCATTGTCTCGAATGAAAATACTGAATCTATATTTAATAGGTATAATTTCAGAAGATTTTTTGGGTTTTCACTGCTTGTTTCTAAAAACTAGAAAATGATGAATCTGATTTCCATAGAGGACACATCAATACTGAATGATATTTTCCAAGATATCAAAACTGATCTGTCTCCCATGAAGATTGCATTCACTTTCTATCAATATTAGTAGCAAGGAGTGAAAATCCAAAAATCTTTCAGTAGCGAACAAACCTACTGGAAAGTAATTTATGAAATATTACTGTTATGTTATGGAAAGGAATAGACAAGATTGGTGGTCAGTTGCTGCTATATAACAATATTGAATATGTTATTTTCTACTAATTTATATTCTATGTTGCGGTAACCTTGCTGCAATTACTAATTATGAAATATTACATCCATCAATCTATTTCAGTAGTTGCTGCAACATTGTCATAAGACGTCATTTCTAATATCACATTTGCAATTTTCCTGTACATTATATGCAATGTTGCAGTAACCTAGCTGGAATAATTGATAATGGCATATACCATTTGTAATATTGCTGAACGTCCATTTCAGTTGTTGCTGAACCTTTGCAGTAAGGTAGCAGAAAACTCTGATGTAACATTACACATTACCATGAAAGGTAACTGAAATATTGAAGGAATGTTACTTTGCTTAGTGGGTTTGAATAGGGAAAGTAGTAAGTGTGAAACACCATTGAAAAGTTAATTTCATAAGGAATTCAGCCATGTCAATGTTTGCTACCCAACTCTCTATTTTGGCGCCCTCTTGCTGGAAAAACAACAGTTCCGTATTCCAAATTATGATACTTCATTTGCAAGCTAATTTGACATAAATTCGATGACAATGCATTATGTAATTTTTCTAAGGGAAAATTTGCAATTATGATCCGATTCGATTCAAAATTGATATGTGGTGGTTTCCATGGTCAGAAATTATGATTTTTCTGTCACTGCAAAGAAACAAGATGGTGACTCCAAGATGGCGGACGGAATTTGTTATTATGGTCCGATTCGAATCAAGATTAGTATGTGGGGATTTTCAGGGTCAAAAATTATGATTTTTTTGTCGATGCAAAAAACAAGATGGTGGGAGAAATTTGTAATTATAGTTCGATTCGACCAGGCACTGAAAACGAATTCTTCAAAACACATGTGTTGTGAGAAAAATGCAGAAACACGTCGATTTTAAATCCAAGGGGGAAATCTTCCTATCATAACCTCAACTGTCATACCACTCTCCCCACCCCTTGGGCCAGTCATACAATTTGAATAGGGAAAGTACTAAGTATGACACTGCATTGAAAAGGTATTTCCATAAGGAATTCAGACATGTGAGTGTTCGCTACCTAACTTTTTATTTTGGCACCCTCTTGCGGGAAAATAAACTGTTTCGTAATCTCACTTATGATATTCAATTTTAAAGCTAATGTGAGCAATTCACGAAAACAACAAAAATTTAAAAAAATTGACATTGTATGAAGGGTAAGTCGAGGATAGATGGCGCAGAAGGTGAGATGGCGCAAAGGTTTTACAGCGCAACCGCTAGTGTTGAAGATGAACGGTTGCGATCTGATGTACTTCAGTTCATGCCTATTGAAAAATCTGTTTATACGTGATTTGGTGGGGACAAAAATATTTTTCCGAATTTGTTTTCGCGATAGTGAACTTTAAATTATTTAATAATTTTATTCACTTCATCGTTTCAGGTAAGTAAAAACATTCAAGTTTTGTTGCATAACATTAAAATTCCACATATTTCAAAACGTGTTTGGTTTGTGATGTGCTCCATCTCTCCTCTCACAACGAGGATAGATGGCTCACATATTTTTGAGGTGAGATGGCTCACTAAAATTTCTTTTTTTTCTGTCAGTATGCCTACAATATACAAACGCACTGGAAGTTGTTCCAGGGCAAGTTGTACCGAACAACAATTTACCGCAGCCATTGAAGCCATTAATAAAAATATAATGGGAGTGAATGATGCTGCTCGAAACGTTGGGGTACCGGCAACCACTCTACGAAGAAGAAATGTGGGAGAAAATGTAGAGAAAGGCCCTCTTGGATCCTCCTCCACATTAGGCGAAGCTGCTGAGGAACAAATTGGCCCAACATATCCCAAACTTCCCATAAAATGGTTTTGTCCCTACTCGAACTGACGTGCGAAGTATGGCTCCCAAATTGACCGAACAGCTGGGCAATAAACAGGGACGCGCCAAGTATTTTCGGCGCCGTCGTGCGGAATAATGATAGGCGCCTTTCACCAATATTATAATATTGAGCTAAAATTGCCACCCTTCCCTCATAGTTTACTGTCGAAATTTTTGAAGAAAACTCTATACTTTTTAGTACTAATGTCTATATTTATTTGTGACAAACGAAAAGTACACAAAAAATATTAGAATATAGAAAATGAAACAACGCAGTAACAAAACAAAAACAGTATTAAAGTTACAAACTATTGAAAAAATTCAGAAATAAAATAACGATTGTTTTAAGACAGATATCTAATATATGATCATGATACATGATGGAGAGGATTTACAAAAATTGGACTTTTCTAGCTTTACTTTTTGCAAATTCATTTACAAGATCTTCCATTTCAAGTTTCTTTAAAAAGTCAGATTCTATAGAAATAATAGCAAGATTTTCTAACCGCTCTTGGCCCATTCTAGATCGTAAATAATTTTTAATCAACTTTAATTTAGAGAATGACCTCTCTGCTGTAGCTACAGAAACTGGAATGGTTAATAATATGCGCAATTCAATCATAATGTTTGGAAATGACTGAATTAGGTTATTTATTGCAATGTAATTAAGTGTTTCTACTACAGACGTCGCCTTTTTTTCGCCATTTTGCAGAAATTGTAATTCGTGTAAAAGTTCTGTTCCGTCTATATCTTTCTCGTTTCGATCTTTGTCAGTTAAGGTTTCTTCCAGTTTTTTACAAAAATTAAATTGATCTTGGTCAGAATATTTGCCGAAATCCTCAACATTCCACAAAAAATTGAAAACATCAGAATAGCACGATAATAATTTAAATCTTTCATGTACGGATGAAAGAGTAATGTCTAGCACTCCGAAAAAGCAATTTACTTTAAATTTCATTTCTTGATTTTCAATAGGCTGGTCGTCACCTTCATAAGAAAATTTTTTTTTAATCTTTCGTGGCCTTAACATTTCTGCGGATTTGAATTTTGCATCAACTTCCAAGCAAGACGCTAGTTCTTTGGCATCTACTAATAAGTCAATAAAGCCTTTGTCAGATCGATATTGTTTTACAAATTCATTGAGTTTATTCAAACTTTCGCAAGCCTGGGAAATATTAAATGTTTTTGATTGCAGAATCTTAGTAACAACATCCACTTTATTTAGAATCTTGTACCACAAGACTACCATACACACAAACTCATAATTTTTTATTTTTTTACCTAGATGTTTTGTACTATTGTCAAAATGATTTCCGGATAAAATTTCAAAAAGAGCATCGTAAATTTCGCCCAACTGAAATCTTAGAGGGGTTATTGCATCAATTCGGCTTGACCATCTAGTGTCCGACAAAGGCTTTAACGTCAGACTTGAAATGTTACTTTTCAAAACAGACCACCGATTGGTTGAGGCAGAAAAAAAATTATATAATTCTTGAACAGTTGAAAAAAAATGTATACTGGAAATGTTGGATTTCACAGCATCGTTTATGACAAGGTTCAAACTGTGGTTACAACAAGTTACAAACATTGCTCGTGGATTAATGTCTAAAATTATTTTTTGTACACCTTGATGTTTACCCTTCATATTTAAACCATTATCATAACCTTGGCCACGCATATTATAAATGTCTAAACCATAATTCTCCAACGTTTTTAGTAAAAAGTTGGTTAAACCTTCACCTGTTGTATCACTCACAGGATGAAATGTTAAAAAACGTTCTTCGACACTAAATCTATTGTTTTTTAAATTAACGTATCTTAAGCAAACAGAAATCTGCTCCTGGCGGCTCACATCCGGAGTACAATCAAGTAATATAGAAAAATACCTCGCTTCTTTAATTTCATGTAGAATATTATTTCTTATATTGTCACCTATTAATTCAATGGTTTCGTTTTGAATTTTATCCCCAAGATAAAGTGGAATATTTTTTTGAGATCTATTAATATGTGCAGACATGACTGGATCAAATTTTGCTATCATTTCTATACATTTTAAAAAATTTCCATTATTTCTTTCGAATAATTTGTTACTAGGACCAAGAAAAGCCAAGTTTTGTTCAGCCAGAAATAGAATAGTATAAATTATTCTTTCAATGACGCTGCGCCAATGTTTGGTTTCATTTTTAAATAAATTTTGCATGTCCGAATCAACGGTTTGATTCAATTTTAATCTTTCTAGTAAATCTGACCAGACACGTAAATTTTGAAAATGAGATTTACTTTTTTCGTGGATTCTCAAATGTTCGCTCAAATGATGCCAATCATTGAAACCGTCTTGGTTATTTAATTTAGTGTTTTTAAAAGTCAATGGATTGTTGGGGTCATTGAATATTTTACAGCAAAAGCAGAAAACTGCATTTTGCTCATTAGAATATAGCAACCAATGACGCTGAACCTTTTCACCATTTAACAAAATTCGACTAAAATATATATCGGAAAACTTACGTCCTCTTTTGTCTTTAGCTTGCTTTTTTAATTCTGATGGCAAGTTTGACTGTGTTGATTGTAGAAAATTACTTTTATCAGAAGTACTATCTTGTGCAGTCTTTCGAAAAAAGTGACTAATTTTGAAATTGGTTTTCTCCAAGTCTTCCTCCCGTTTTCGCTTGTTAAGCAAGTTCTGGTAACCAGACAATTTCTTTTTTTCTTCTCTGGCCATCTAAATAAAATAAATAAAAATTATTAAACACCGCGTCTTATTTGTTTCATAAACAAAAGTCATTAAAAAGGAAAACAATTATTTGCCATGTTTGCATCCCTGATAATTATCGTTTACTTACCTTTTTTGTAATTATTTTTCACAATTTCGGTAGATACGTAATAGCAAATGTCTGTATGTCTTATGCGCTATGCGCTTATCAAGACAAGAATGAAAAATCAACCGGCTACATCGATTACGAACACGCATAATTTTGCAAGTTCAAACCTGCGTGTCGAAAGCTACGCGGATGTTCGCGCCCCCACAGGCCACAGGAATAGGAGTAGAAAAATTTCACCACTGGTACTGGTCGCAGATCGGCGGTCTATATTGGCGGATAATGTAACGGACGATGAGCGATACTGTAATATATATTATAGCTTTGTTTCTCCAGACACGAGAAAATCCCTTTGCTATGGTAATAATATTATAGCATCGTGTGCGGCGAATTGTTCTTTTTAATGATGAGCGATATTTTTGTAATATGTGAGATAAAATATATATTACATAAATGTCCGTTGCCGGCTTTAATTGTGTTGAAAATTCAACGTCCGTAGGCGCCTTTAAGACCTTGGCGCCGTCGTGCGCCGCACGACCTTGCCCATATGGACGGCGCGTCCCTGGCAATAAACATCGTTTTAACTTTTAATAAGGAATCACGATTACCTGGTTTTCCATGGCTTAAGTTATTTCTGCAGAGAAACCAGAGGCTGTCAGTTTGTACCACAAAATCTGACGACTGGATAAATTGCTTACGTTGCTCCAAATGGTTTCACGAGTCTTGCTCCAAGTTTGTTAACTTTTGCCATGACTGTGGTGTTGTTGTATGTAAAACAAAGTGACATTTTGGCCAAAATATCTTTTATTTTCAGTTGCGCCATCTCACCTCAGCACTGCGGGGGAGATGGTTTTTGTTAACTATTTTAATTTTTTTTATAAAACAAGTTTTTTTTTATGAATTTTAGTGTTCAGGACATTTTCCTAAACTCAATAAAGATTCGTTATATAAATTAACAGCAATTCCAATTCAATGTTTGAACATGCTATCATGAAATTTCAAAACCTGGGCCATCTATCCTCGAATTACCCAACTTACAAATTGGAAATTATTTCATACATTACTCAAAAACGTCAGACAGCGTTTCGAGACTAACTTTTACTCATGTATGGCAGTCCATGGTGAACTCTTTGAGCATCTATTGTGAATTATTGCAGTTTGGAATGATTGGATTCGAATTTATGCAAGGTTTTCCAATTCTTAAGTTTATTCAATAATCATTTTTTTTTATTCTTCAAAAGCTTTCATTCAACTTGCCCTGTTGGTTAGTAATTATATACTGGGTGGGGCACGAAAACGAAACAGATCAAATATTTTCAAAACGCATGTGTTGTGAATAAAATGCAAAAACAGGTCGATATTTAATCCAAGGGAAACATCTTCCTATGATAACCTCAACTCTTATACCTCTTCCCCCACCGCTTGGACACTATCACCCAAACAATTTGAATAGGGAAAGTAGTAAGTGTGACACATCATTAAAAAGGTAATTTCATAAGGAATTCAGCCATGCCAATTTTTGTCACCTAACTTTTTATTTTGGCGCCCTCTTGCGGGAAAAACAACTGTTCAATTTTCCAAATTATGATACTTAATTTGCAAGCTAGTTTGACATAAATTCGGTGACAATGCTTTACGGAATTTTTCTAAGATAAAAAACAAAATGGCGGACGTGATTTGCAATTATGGTCCAATTCGATTCAAAATTGATATGTGGTGGTTTGCAAGGTCGGAAATTATGATTTGTTGCCAATGCAAAAAACAAGATGGTGGCTCCAAGATGGCATGCATTGTCACCGAATTGATGTCAAAATTGTTAGCAAATGTTGTATCATGTATCATAATTTGGAATACGGAACAGTTGTTTTACCCGCAAGAGGGCGCCAAAATAAAAAGTTAGGTGGCAAACATTGACATGGCTGAATTCCTTATGAAATCACATTTTGAATGATGTGTCACACTTACTACTTTCCCTATTCAAATTGTTTGGGTGATGTTGACCAAGGGGAGGGGGGACAGGTATGACAGTTGAGGTTATGGTAGGATGGTGTCCCCCTTGGATTAGAAATCGACGTGCTTCTGCATTTTATTCACAACACATACGTTTTGAAGATATTCGATCTGTTTCGTTTTCGGTGCCCCCCCTGTATATGAAGGACAAAACAAACTTGTGAAATCCCTATATGCCAATTTTGAATCGAATCGAACCATAATTACAAATTCCGTCCTTCATCTTGGTTTTTTGCATAGACAAAATAAACATAATTTCCTACCTTAAAATCCCTACATACTAATTTTGATTCGAATCGGACCATAATTACAAATTTCGAACGCCATTTTGGAGCCACCATCTTGTTTTTCTGCAATGACGAACAAATCATAATTCATGACCCTGAAAACCAACACATATGAATTTCGAATCGAATCGGACCATAATTGCAAATCTTGCCCGCCATTTTGTTTTTTCCCTTAGAGAAATTCCATAATGCATTTTCACCGAATTTATGACAAATTACCTTGCAAATGAAGTATCATAATTTGGAATACGGAACAGTTGTTTTTCCTGCAAGAGGGCGCCAAAATAAAAAAATAGGTAGAGAATATTGACATGGCTAAATTCCTTCTGAAATTACCTCTTCAATGATGTGTCACACTTACTACTTTCCCTTTTCAAATTGTTTAGGTGATAGTGACCAAGGGGTGGGGGGAGAAGTATGACAGATAATAAAAAATCGAAATGTTTTTGCATTTTCTTCGCAACACATGCGTTTTGAAGATATTCGATCTGTTTCGTTTTCCGTGCCCCACCCTGTATAACTGGAGTCTTCTGCCGCAAGAGAACTCTTCCTTATAAACTACTAAACGTACACAAAACAGAGTTCCCTAACCTCTACAATTATTGTTTAGTTATATGATTGATTTTTGTACGAAAACTCATTTACCTACATATACAGTGACCGCCAAAAAGTATGTACCATATAGGAAAAAGTTTATTGTTAGGGTATTGGAAAAATATTTCTGGGGAAAAATTGGTGACTGTCCGATAACATAAAAATCGATTTTGACACATATCACATGACCACTAGTATGGCGGCAAATTGGAAAAAAATACCAAGAAGATGCCAAAGGTGGGGTACGATGGCAAGATATACAAAAGGGGAATCAAAAAAGTTGCTTGGAATTTAATTTTATACTCACAGAGTTTCAAGCAATAAATCGGAAAAAATTGGATTGCTAATTTAAAAAAAATCTTTTCCGATCTCTTCACAAAAACCAATGTTTTTTTTTCTGAATGACTTGACCATAGTAGAAAATTTGTATTTCGATGATAATAACAAAAGTCTCTCATTTTCTCCGCACCAGAAAGCAATGAATTGAAAAAATTGGTTTTTGCCAGAACCCTCGATATAACATTGGTTCGTATCTAACAGTTATATCAGAATTCCAAGACTATTGTGATGATATGGCAATCTAGAAACATCATGTTTCCTGATTATAATCAAGTTTCGGAGATAATCGTGCATGGCAAATGACAGTTCTAAATATTTGTCTATCATAATAAAATCTGAATTTTTTATATTGAATGCCATTGCATAGAGATGTTGCATTTTTGACATTATTTCATAGTTGTATTCAGCCCCATCTACATACACTATATATCTCAAAATCACAATAAACTATCAGTATGTGTTAGGACACATATTCATTAAGTAAGTATGTATGTCTGAACGTTCAAACATTCTGAAACAATTAAAAATCGAAAAACATGACGATATACTTAATAAATATGACTAAACATATGATTGACTATTATACCATTTTTGTGTTAGCTTTGAATGTCAATCAAGCACAAGCAGCTAACCGTCTGCGTCAGTGACACACTTTAAGCTATTTTACAGCAGTCCTGTATCTTACGTACCTACCCAAGAAAATGGTATACAGGGTGATTCAAAAGTACTTTGACAAACTTCAGGAGGTGATTCCTCACATTATTCTAATAAGAATTGCCCAAATAAATACGCTTCGTTTCCAAGATACAGGGTGTTGAAGTTTTATTTTTATTTTGGTTTTTTTCAAATAACTCTTGAAATACTGAACTTAATTAAACGAAACTTGGTAATAAGAGGTTTTTAAGGTGTCGAATTCGAACCTTATGTTATTATTTCTCTTACTCGTAGGGGGCGCCACCTACACGTCTTTTTCTTTTTTGAAGATTCATAACTTTTTTGAGCGTACTTCTAGCGTATTTTTCAGTAAAAAAATCGATTCCTCTATCACATCTACGTAAAAAAGCTACCCTTGTTGAAAGTCGCTGTAAGCAACCGTTTTCTAAATATTTGGAATTGAAAATTTCAACTCAATTATTTGATAATCGATGCATGTTGAAGTTATTACCAATATTTTGCATTTTTCACAAGAATGCTTTGGAAAAGAATTTGACGTTTAAGTAAGTAGTTTTGGTTATTACATATTTTGTGACAGTTAAACGTTTTGTTGAAGTTTCCGTAAGTAGAAGTAGAAAACACTAATTTTGAAAAAATGGATTATTTAAACAATAATTCTTATTTAGCCGATATGCATTTCGTTTATGGCCTTGCGGATGGCAATGCGCGGGAAGCAAGACGTATTTACCAGGAGCGATTTCCTAATCGAGTACTGCCTTCAGCTCCAACATTTGCTAGTCTCCACCGTCGTTTGGCAGAAACAGGTAGCTTTAAGAGGGCAGCTAATATTATTGGAAGACCACGAGCAGTCCGAACCCCAGAATTGGAAGAAGCTGTTTTGAACGCTCTCGAGGAGAATCCAGAAACAAGTACAAGAATAATTGCTGAAGCTGTCAATTCTACTCAGTCCACAGTTTGGAGGATTATCCACGATCAACAGTTTTATCCATACCATATTCAAAGGGTACAAGCTCTTTTGACACGAGACTTTCCCCAACGCATTACTATGTGTCAGTGGTTTTTGAGAAAATTGGCTGGAAATCCTCAATTTTTAAGATATGTACTCTTCACGGGCGAGTCAAACTTCTCCCGAAATGCTATCACAAACTTTCATAACAACCATGTTTGGGCTCTCGAAAATCCGCATGCAGTTAGTGAAAGGCATTATCAGTATCAATTTTCTGTAAATGTATGGGCGGCAATAATTGATAATTACTTGATAGGTCCTTTCTTTCTTCCGATCTGACTGAATGGCGCAACTTACAGACACTTTTTAGAAAATGAATTGCCGGGACTACTTCAGAATGTACCATTAGAAATTCGTATCCGCATGTGGTTTATGCATGATGGGGCTCCGGCCCATTTTAGCGTTGTAGCCAGGGAATTCCTTAACACAGTCTATCCAAATCGATGGATCGGTAGGGGTGTAGAAGAACCTAACCAGCAGTGGTCACCAAGGTCCCCAGATCTAAACCCGATAGATTTTTATTTTTAGGGACATTTGAAGTCACTAGTTTATAAAACTCCAGTAGCGAACGAGGAAGATCTTAGAAACCCAATAGTAGACGCATGTGAAACAATAAGGAACACACCAATAATTTTTGAGCGGGTACAAGATTCAATGACTAGGCGACTGACTGCCTGTTTCTTCGCTGAAGGTGGACACTTTCAACAATTTATTTGAATACAATTTAGTTTCGTTTATTTTAGTTTATTCTACATATTCAAAATTTCCTGAAATAAAATGTTGACTTTTCTTGCAAATTTTATTACTATTAATTATTACTATTGAATTATTATTATTAAATTACTATTTCGCTTAAGGATGTCATAAAGGAACGTACCTAACAGTAATGACCTCTTCAAGCGAGTAAAAAGTAATAGAATAGGTGGCGCCCCCTACAAAAAAACAAAACTGCTTACTAAACGTCAATTTAATGCAAATGCAAAATAAAGGTAATAATTATTACATGCATAGATTATCAAATAATCCACTTGAAATTTTCAAGTCCAAATATCTAGAAAACGGTTGCTTACAGCGACTTGTAACAAGGGTAGCTTTTTTAAGTAGTTATGATAGAGAAATCGATTTTTTTACTGAAAAATGTGCTAGAAGAACACTCAAAAAAGTTATGAATCTTCAAAAAAGAAAAAGACGTGTTGGTGGCGCCCCCTGCGAGTACGAGCAATAATAACATCAGGTTCGAATTCGACACCTCAAAAACCTCTTATTACCAAGTTTTGTTTAATTAAGTTCAGTATTTCAAGAGTTATTTGAAAAAAACCAATATAAAAATAAAACTTGAACACCCTGTATCTTGGAAACGAAGCGTTTCCGGACATATATTTATTTGGGCAATTCATATTAGAATATTGTGAGGAATCACCTCCTGAAGTTTGTCAAAGTACTTTTGAATCACCCTGTATTTCATTAGAAGTTCAGAAAATAGGCTTTTTCCGTTAGTGCGCGACATGTTTCCGTGGGAGGCGATGTCGAACACGGGATGTCATGCAAGCACGGAAAAAGCATTTGAGGACGAGTAATGAACGATATTTTTCATTATATCTTCCTGAAAATTACAGATTGTTAAGAAACATTTATTTTTAATGATGAAGGAACAAAAACTTGTATTATTAATTCAATCATTTATGGTACAAAAATATCCAGAAATGGCCACAAAACAAGCGTTATTTACCCTGTTGGTAAGGAAATATTCAAACAATTTGCGATTTCTAGAGAACTGTCAACAACAATTATTTAATTTTGACATATGTAAATAGGAACGGAAAAATCTATTTTCGGTATGCTAAATAAGCATGTAAATATAGTGTTTTCAGATAAGTATAATGTAGTATTTTTATATCTATAGTTACTAGTATTGCCCTTTTTTGGAGTTGTATTTTATGTATTTTATGTTAGCTGGGATGGCACAAGCAGCTCGACGACTGCTTCATTGGCGGTGTACATCATAGAAATATAATAAACACTATTATATTTCTATGGTGTACATGTGCCTATTCACAAAACTATTTGGATTATTTCATATTACCTATGTGTTTTATGTACCTTAGAAAAACCTTCATATATCTACTCACTGTAACTGTAATTCTCTTACTGTATAGTATTTTATATTTCATTTTATGTTTACTTAGTTATGAATGTCACGTAAAAGCAGCTAATTGACTGCTTCAGTGACTTTGCAACTGTTTACTCACAAAACATTGATAGTATTCTCCTAAGAAAATTTTATATAAGTCTATTTTACTTTTATTGCACTTTTTTTAGTGTTTGAAATTTATTTGTAGAAATTCGTGAACAAATGTTTTTATTATTATTATTATTCTTATATATTTCACTGTAGTTTAGAGTATAAAATGACATATTCTACCCCCTTAAAGGTATTTGTACTAGGAACTTATAAAAACTATCTCTCTCTCTCTCTCTTTCCGAGTTAGTGCTAAATACGCCGCTTTCTGTAAATGAGCTGCGAAATCAGGTAGAAGTCCAGAAAAATTGGTGTCCTTGGCTTTTCAGACCCGTCTAAAGGGCGCATTACTTACCAGCACCATTATTCTACTAAAAATCTATAACAGGGCAATAACTGCAGAGGGCAACATTTATATGACAATATTTATAGTCCATCCATATTTTACTAACGTAAGAAACCAACCTGCCATAATGAAAGTCGGCTACTAGGAGAAGGCCACAATAGTATATTGTGTATCTAGTAGTAAAAGCAATACATTCCCGGACGACAAGCAATGAAGTCTGGGAATGTGCTTTTACTACGAGGTACACATACTATTTTTTCTGAAATCGCAATCAAAAACTGTATAAAATGTAAACAAGCCGGCAAAAATATTCCCGTATCGTTTTCGATACGGGAAAGTACTTTTTCGGCAACCATCCGGGAAGTGTTCACTTCCCGGACACTTTTTCTTTGGGAAAGTAGCACTTCTCGGCCTAGTCCGGGAAGTACGTACTTCCCGGACTAGGCCGGGAAGTGCTCGAATTTTAATACAAATATTAATATAAATAAGAATTAGAATGTTTCTGTTGGTACCTATCTTCTGTTCGAATTTCTATATATACGAGGGCTGACAATAAAGTAAGGTCTCCAACGCTGCAACTTCGCCGGATCACGCGCTAGGCGAAATCTGGCAACACCGCCGTGTTCCTTGGTTCCCCCACTACCACTTTGCTGCTGGGTGAGGCTTCCCCGACCGCTCAGTCTTGGCTGAGCAGCCGTCAACGATGGAGGTACCACTCGCGTCAGCGTCCAAGTGCGAATTGCGTTCTGTAATACGTTTTTTGAGTGCGAAAAAGGTGACACCTATTGAAATCCATCGTCAACTAGTTGAAGTTTACGGGGAAAAGTGTATGGACATAAAAAACGTGCGTAAGTGGAGCCGCGAGTTCAATTCCGGGCGCACTAATGTTCACGACGAGGAGAGAAGTGGCCGACCGTCGGTCTCGGATGCGATTGTTCAAGCAGTGGAGGCAGAAATGCTCAAAAACCGCCGTGCGACAATTAGGGACTTGGAAGAGAAGCTTGGAGGAGTGTGTAGCAGCGAAACAATCCGTCATATCCTTGTGAACAAGTTGCAGTACCACAAAGTTTCTGCCCGATGGGTGCCGAAACAGCTGACCGAAGACCACATGAAGCGGCGCGTGGACTGTGCGACCAAAGTTGTGGCCCGTTTTGAAGAGGAAGGCGATGATTTTTTGGAAGGGTTTGTTACGGTGGATGAAACGTGGGCTCATCACTACACACCCGAAACAAAGGAGTCGTCCAAACAATGGCGCCATAGCGATTCTCCGAAACCCAAAAAGTTTAAGGCGACACTGTCAGCCGGCAAGGTGATGGCTACGGTGTTTTGGGATCGCCACGGGGTATTGTTGGTGGATTTCATGCCAAGGGGAACCACTATCAATGCAGCAAGGTACTGTGAGACCCTGGAAAAGCTTCGTCGTGCCATAAAAAACAAACGCCCGGGATTGCTGAGCAAAGGAGTAAAATTTCACCACGACAACGCGCGCCCGCACACAGCCAACGTTACCCTTGACCTGCTCAAGACATTTGGCTGGGAAATCATCGATCACCCTCCCTATAGTCCCGACGTGGCCCCCAGTGACTACCACATGTTCCCCGCCCTGAAAAAACATCTCGGAGGAAAGAAGTTTGATAGTGACGCGGAGGTTCAGAAAGAGGTCAACACCTGGCTGCGCGAGGCGGACGGAGAGTGGTATTCTGCCGGCATAGACAAGTTCATCGTGCGGATGCGCAAGGTGTTGGAAAAAAATGGCGATTATGTAGAAAAGTAGCCAAGACCTTGGCCTTTCCAACGGTGTATCGCTTTTTGTAAATAAATGTCATTTTCTATGAAAAAAAAAATTGGAGACCTTACTTTATTGTCAGCCCTCGTAATACAAATACACAGAAAAAAATGTACACTATAAGCAAGAGTAATAGTCTTGACTGAAAGCTAAGATAGACTCATATATCCGCAAAGAGAACTATACTCAATTCAAAATAAACGTTATTCTTTTATCCATCCATTTACTTCACTCACAATGGAAAAGAATAAACTTGACAATAGTATAGTAACAATAATTTCAAAATCTAGCAAAACTTCAACTGAGAACAAGTTGTTTTTCAGCAAAAGTTTACTTATTTTCAGAGGAAATAAGAAATACTTCGAGTGAGTTTAGGTATGTATAATGTAAATACTATTATTCCTTCGACAGAGAATCAAATTGATAGAACTAACGCTAGAACCCTTTGCAATAAATGTTTTTTTTTCTCAACTGAAAGCTAAGTAAACTTCGAGTAAGTATAGTTATTTTCAAAATGACTATTTTCTAAATCTCAGAGCAAGAATAAATTAACCTGAAATAAGAATAAAAAGAGTTGTGTCAATACTATTCACGATTTAGGATTAAAATAATTTGCATTTGCTTCAATGTAATCTAAATTCCATCCAATTATAGTAAAGTTCAGTACAACTTAATCATACTAGTCAAAATTAAAATAACTACTCTAAATGCAAATCTATCCTAGTTTTATAGATCGTATGCCTATGAATTTTGTTTGCATTGAAATTGTAAAAATGGTCATGAAATTAAATTTTGCTGTTGATGTACACTCAACCAAAGCAAAAAAGTATTCAAGACTATGTTAATTTCGAAGCAGAATAAATGTCCAAAAGCACTGTATCTATAAATTTATGAGTAAGTATAAATAATGCAGCACAGATCGGTGAATCGTTCTTTCAAAGATGAAGATTAAAAATGCAGAAAAAAAAATCTACGCGATTGAGATACGGCAGGGCATAAGGGTTTGAATGAAACTGTTCAGCAGTGAATTTTTAAACACATTATTTATTTGCAACAAAAAAAACAACTTATTTTCCTTTCAGGGGGTTTATCACAGAACAAAGTTGCTCCTGAGCATAACACTTTTTTCTAAAATGTCAATCAAAATACATTGTTTTCATGCAATATAAAAATAAAATATTATATAAAAACAGGCACAAATATACATACTGTATAACAGTATCATCGGATGAGAAAAACAAATGCACTTGCAAGATATCACCAGTACGTACTAGATAGATAATAAACAAGTTACAGAAAAGAGTATAAGAATGACCTATAGGTACATACCGACGACTTTTCTGCAAGTTTTTTCCAGTTTTCAGTGAACATAATGCTTTTCCCTATACTAGCTATTAATTCTTTGATCAAGTCTTCAGACAGTTCTGAGACGTTTTCAGCTGTTATTTTATAGTATTCTGAAAAAACAAAATGCATCTTTAATGTAATGCGGATATACCCACCAACTTCAAATCATATATTGATTTAAAGTAATAATATTTTGCCTATCAACGAATAAATTTATTATAATTTTCTTTATTCTATGCATAGAAAGGTGTCTAAGAAACGTAGGTATACCTGGCCAAACATAATTGATTCAGTCTTATACCCACCAATATAATTTACAGATATTATAGACAAAATTTGGCGAAAACATATTACAACAGGACGCCATACTCTTTCTTACAGTTACAGAGATGTTATAATCACTGTTTTGGTTAATTAAATATAACTACTTACCGTTGAACGTTGAATCAGGTCTTCCAATTGCCATTCTCGTAGAAGTTCCTCCATTTCTTCACAACAATTATGGGAACTAGGGAACAATCCGAAAAGAGAAAAGACAAATTTCGACAGATTAACACCTAAACCTAAACGTCGTAAACACTTATGTCGCCTAACGCCCCTACCGGCCTACCGCCAAATCAATCGGACAATCTCGATCGAGACGAGACGCAACGATCAACCCCACTACGTCTACTTCAAGTATAACATAATTCAAGTCAGAACAGCCTATTCTTAGGTGAAGCTGGGCTTAGTATTGGCTGGGCCTAGTATTGATATAAGTTTTCATTGGTTTCAACCAAAATATAGCTATACCTAATAAAATTATGGAAAATATTCGGACAAGAATATGTTTCTACAATTGAGAACAAATATTCTAGTTCTTAAAATACTTTTATTTTGATTCAATGTTAAAATTTAGCCTACGGTTAACTCTAACTCATTTGGAAGTTAGTTTTGCATTTTCTCAAAAGAATACAAATCAAAACTCTAATAAACTGTAAATCCTTTCTTATTTTTAGACAAATAATCTTGTTGGATTGAGAATACAACACATCCAATGAAATGGATCGTAATCTTGTCAATCAAGAATATCTCTCTTTTCAAAAAGAAAGTAGCTTTTTCTTCTTTCAAAACAAATCCTTTCAATTCGAAAATAATAAAATTTTGTTGGAGAATATTTTTTCAAGACTATTGTTATACTTAATTACAAACCAGCATTTTTTTCTGTGTAAGAACTGAAATGTTCGAAATATTCAAATTTGGAATCGTTTCATCCGGTTAACAGATGGGTGAAAGTCGACCTCTCTTCGTCTCTTAGTCTAAATGCGTCTCATTGATTTGTTACTCTACATGATTGCCGAAAGAATAGTGTACGCAACACGTCCGAAAACAGTTTTTTTGGACTCGTAGACTTACAGGACTCGCTAACGCTCGTCCTAGAATTTGGTCTACTCGTCCAAAAAAACAATATTTTCCGGACTTGTTACTTAAATTACTATTCCCGTACCGTTTAGGTCCGAAAACGGTCCGGGAAAGTTCGTTGCTTAGCAACGGACTAAAATACTAGATTAGCGTATTTTGAGGCCTGAAGTTGCTCCGAGAAAGTGGGCATTCTTGAACGATTTCAGAAAAAATATATTGTCAACAGAGGATATTGTTGACTGTAGCAGGACTGAAACAAAACATGAAACATTTAACACCAATGCAAAGCAAAACATCTAAATTATCAGAAGAGTTTTATCTGTTTGAAAATTATATAAAAACTTATAATGATGGGTTAACTTCAATTGCTTGTGCCATAAAATTGTTCGCAAATTCAACAATAATATGGTTTATTTCGAATGAATGATTCGAATAAAAAGATATATGCGTCAATTGAAAATTGAGAACTTCTCAATTTCGTTCTGTATTTTAATTTTTGGAAAATTTTATTTTCTTTCCAATATCTATGGTTCAACATATACAACTTCTCTTTTGGTTAAATCAATACTTGAAAATGCCGATGTGAGATTTTTCATTATAAATTTATTTACCGAATGATTTTGTAGTATGGAATATTTATTTTTCTTAATATTTCCATACATTTATAATAACTCATGACACACCAATATCGAAAAATGTTATTGAAAAAAGTTGTTTGCAGTCGAAAGATATTCCTACCAATTGCTAATTTTGATAACTAATTAAAGAGTTAGCCTCAATTTTTAATAGGAATTATCCACAATAATTTCTGAGAAGTAAGTGACTGAATAAGCATAAAATATCTGTGAAAGTAATTACCGGATCTATCAAAATCTTAAATGGGTCATAAAACAGTAATGGAAAGGTAATGAAATAAAGCCAGGGTCCCTAAAAAAAATTATTGAATTGGTAATTGGTGGACTAACAGAATATAATTCAATTACAAAACAATTTTTTTTATATATAGCTTCCATATTTTGCATATTAATGCCACTTTACTCCATAGTGAATTTAGAATATCAGCCGTTTCTCGCTTAGACGCATGCCACTAGCAATAATCGATACGCGCGTACTCAGTTAAATTTCCTGAGAAACTATTGATAAAAAAGTTTCTCATATGGTTCCAACATTTTAGTGGACACTGTATATACCAAGTGGATTCCCGATTTTCAATCTGAATCCCCATATTTCAAGTAATTCCTGGTTTCTGGGAAAAGCTTGCGAATTGGGTGCCGGCTGAGCCAGGTAGTAAAACCTATCATGCGAGTTGGGTGCCAGATACTTGGGAGTTGGGTGCCAGTAAGCCACAGTCATTAATAAAGATTTACATTTACAAATTCAAATTTTGTTATTTCATTTTTCTTTATATACTACACTTAAAATGAATTTTCATTCAACTTCCAAGCTCCCAACTTGCGAGCTAGGTTAGTTCGGTCAGGTTAGATCAGACTAATAAAATACTACACTCAAAATTAATTTATGATAATAATTATGATCAGTAGATATTTTTTTGGCGCCCAGTCGTCCCTGCGCCCGGTAGTCCTTGCGCCCATTTGCCGTTAACGACATTATATAAGAAATCCATCGCATCCAACTCGTATATGACCCTTTACGGTACCAGGTATAAAGGTAATTACCGGTACCCAATTCCCATTTTTCCGGGCACCTATATGTGTTCTCTACAGGTACTAGGAATATGCCTCAGCATCATCATGGCATATTCCCGGGCCATATCCATTATGTTCCTTCTTAATTAAGTGAAAGCACATAATCGGAAGGTACTTCAGACTTTCTACAGAACATAACACATTTGCTATTTATTTATTCAATCCAATATGGTCACATTACATGACATGTGGACAAGTCACTAATACTAAAGATGACACTTTCAGTTACATCTACAAACACACATTACATGAGTAATAAGATATTTTTTGGCGCCCAGTCGTCCCTGCGCCCGGTAGTCCTTGCGCCCAGTTGCCGTTAACGACATTATTCAAGAAATCCGTCGCACCCAACTCGTATATGACCCTTTACGGTACCAGGTATAAACGTAATTAACAGTACATAATTCCCATCTTTCCCTTTTGCAGATGAATAATTTTTGAACTGCGGCACTGAACAACATTGTTTTGACTAACCAGTCTTTGATATGCTTTTTGCATGAAGGGCCAGTTAACTTCCAGATTAATTAGGTAACCAACTAGGTTAGAATGTATCCTTCCAACATCATTTAAAGAATATCATTCACCATCTAAACTACTATTTAGTTATCTGGAGTTTAACTCGAACATGAAAAACCGGCCCTAAATCAGAAAAATCAAACCGTACATAGAACGACAAAGAAATAATCAACAATTTATCAACACTAGATCTTATGGCAGACTGTTTGTTTTCCAGGACTTTTCGTAAAAATTTCAAAATGTAGATGTCGCCCACTCCGTGGTGATCGCGAAGAGTCTGATCTGACAGCTCATGGTGTAAATAGCTACACATAATTCGTAGATTATTCTTGCAGGTGTGAAATATGTTGGCATAATTTCCAACTCTCCCTCCCCACTATTTATACAAATATGCAAAACAGATTCTTTTCAATTGCTAAATGAGTATGGATAAGTTGGCCATGTATTGAAATCTCGAAAGATGCAATTTCCAAGGTTTCGAAACTGAATGAGCAGACTGAGTCAGTTCCAATTGGGTTATCAGATGGTAGCATCCAACTACCATAACAGCAGAACCATACAAGGTTAAAACTAACCCTAGCTTTATTCACAGGTAGACACAAATTTCGTTAGAGGTAGTAATTAATTTCTGAATGACATCTCGAAAAGCGATTAAACGCTGGACTCGATCGTGGAGGGGATAGAAAGCGCGTTGAGGGCGTGGTCTGTACCATGCGTGGGCGGCACACTGTCTCGCAGCAGCTTGTTGCCATAACAACGCTCCCGACCGCCCGGCTAGATATTGATCTGGCTCGGGAAACTCTGTTTTTGGGATAGCTGCAAGTTTCCACGGTCCAAAAAATTAAATCACCATCGGTTTACGGTCACTGGCGTAGTTAGTTAGGGCAAAGGGGTATAAGGAAACAAAAAGGTCATTTTCTAAATATATGACCAACTAAAAGATAGATAGATGAATATACTTTATTGTATTAATGAAAACATTTGTCCATAAAGATAAAACTAATTAAAATTTCAAAAGTTACAAAAGGACATAAACAAAATAACATGTGAAATATTATAGCATCACAGTATATAATATCAAATATTGAATATTAAATATAGAATGACTAGAATGCATATGCAAGATGCTCCTTTAACTTGTAGAAGCATTTCCCGACCTTAACAGATTTTCGAAAATACTTCATGTCTCTAATGTCTCTGACCTGATTAGATAAATGATTGTAAATTTACTTTTGCTTCTATACAGGGTGTTTCATAATAAATGCGCAGGAGTTCAGGATGTGATAGCTCGTCCAAAAATATGAAAAAGAGTTTCTATTAACTTACCCTCTAAAATGAGATAGAGGGTGTTGAAATTTAAAAAAAATTATCGTTTTTTGCGTATATCTCTGGAACCGTTTATCGCACAGAAGACAGATTTCGTAGGCATTTTCTACTCATAATAACCTATGTTTCTTGCGGATTTTTTATTTTTTAAAGTTCAATCTGTTGTCTGTGCGATGAACGGTTCCAGAGATATTCGCAAAAAACGATTATTTTTTTTTAAATTTCAATACCCTGTATCTCGAAAATGGTGCATTTTAGAGGGTAGGTTAATAGAAACTTTTTTTCATATTTTTGGACGAGCTATCACTTCCTGAAGTCCTGCGCATTTATTATGAAACACCCTGTATATCAAAGACTGCTTCGTGAGAGTTGAAGTGGAAAGAGGAAGGGTAAGTTCTTATTCCCAAAGTGTAAATCGCCTCGTGCTGGAGTTAATGAATTCTTTCCTGTATTTGAGCATGAAGTAAGTTGTCTTCAAATGAAAATTTCATAAAACGTTAGTATATTTTTACTGACAAAAATTGGCCTGAACGATTCACACATCTTCACTTTCAAGATGAATTTTAAAGCTCGTTTCTGGAAGACAAAAACACGTGGGAATAAAACTTGACTGCAAGAACCCCAGAATGGAAGTGCATACCGTGGATGGGACTCAATAAATGAGTAGTATGCAGTTAAGGAAGGTGCCATTCCAAGTTAGCGAGATATTATATTGACAACGTAACAACCAGAGGACGACTTTTTTGTACCCCAAGAAATTTTGTTTCGGGCTTGCTTTTAATTACTTGAGAACCTAAAGGTACTTGTTCTAGATCCATCATGGAAGACCAGATTTGTTTTAGAAACATTTAATGTCAGCACGTTAGCCTGACACCACTTTTCGATTTTTTCTACGCCAACAGAAATAGTTGGAACCAGAGCATCATGATCTTTATTGTGCCAGAGAATCGTGGTATCATCAGCAAACAATGTTAGATGTCCAGAAATATCTATATATGTAGAAGGGCATGAGCATAGATATATAGATAGCAAAAATGGGTTTCCTGGATGGAGATACGATTTCTCAGAGATATTCACAATCGTTCTTCTTTGTTTTTTCCATTAACCCGCCGCATCTTAATAATAATAATAATAATAATAATAAATCGGCTTTTATTAATAAAATCAATGAAGTACCAAAAATAAATGACATAAAATGGTCCATAATTTTTGTGAAGTCTAGCTTATAGCTACTCATACTCAACCAAATTAGGGCCACAGATTCACAAATGACCAGCATACATATTTATTACAAACAAATATATAATTCTATTTTATTGTCTACTTATCCATGATGATTTTAATAACACATTGTTGTAGTCAGAGATATCTTTGGAATGTTCCTCCATTGGTGCGGGTGATAATGTTATTTATTCATTGGTCATTAAGAAGAAATTGTTGAAAAACACAATTGAGTTGAAGATGAAAGATCTCTTAAACATGGCTGTGCGATGATGAGGCATTGTAAACTTATTTCTAAATCTAATATTTCTGGAATGTACACTGCAACGTGGAATAAGCTTCTTCTTTAAAGTAGTTGTGTGAGGTGAGTATATTAGTTTGAACATAAAATTGCCAAGGTGGTGTAATCTCCGGTTCTTCGTACTCAGCCAATTTGTTTCTTTGAATTTCTGTGAGATGGAATCAAACTTTCTAATACCGTATATCAAGCGACAGCATGAATTTTGGACCTTTTGTATTCTATTCACATCTGTTGATAGAAGGCAAGGGCCGTATATAAAGTCACAGTAGTTGAAATGACTGAGTACAAGTGAGTCACATAGCATTTTCTTTAATTTTACACTCAAGATCTGGCGATTACAGTACAGAAACTTCAAATATAAGTATGCTTTTTTCATCAGCTTCTTAATATGCTCTGAAAATCTAAGGTCATTGTCGAGATGCACACCCAAGTTTCTAGCAGAGTCAACCATTTCCAATATTAGACCATCAATGCTGATTTGCAGATTCTCTTGGATGAACTTCCGTTTGTCCGGATTACCAAAGCACATCAAGATTGTTTTTTTAGTATTGAGCTGTAAGTCGTGTTGATGAGATTATTTTTTTATTTGATTGAGATCATCGTTGATGAGAGCTTGTTCATTTAAATAATCCTCAGCATCAAAGTGGGTGTAAAGTTATGTATCATCCGCATAAGCTTGGATTTTACAGTGTTTGACAGATGAGAGTATATCCGAAGTGTAGATAATAAAGAATAATGGTCCAAGTATAGACCCCTGAGGGAAACCAGATAATATATCCAAGGACGCGGAATATTTGTCGTTGACAAAGACTCGTTGTGACCTACCTAGCAAAAATGACCAAATAAGAAAAGCTGCGTTATCATCAAAGTCTAAGTTTACAGCAAATAAGTTCATGGTTAATGGTATCGAAAGCTTTTGAAAAATCTAAAAGCACTAACGAGGTCACAAGACCTTTATCAAAGGCTTCAATTATATCAGTTGTAACAGTGGCCAAAGCAGTGCCTGTGCTGAACCCCTCTCTGAAGCCACACTGTGTATCTGGAAGTATTTTATATAGTGATAAATATTCAAATATTTGTTTATATAATATCCTTTCAAGTATCTTAGACATAGTTGGTAGGATACTGATAATCCTGAGATCAGAAAAGTTAGAGGGATCATGTTTTTTGGGAAAGGGCTTACCAATCGCGATCTTCCATAACTTAGGAAAAAATTAACTTTCGATACAGCATTTAATTGTATGGGTAATGTAAACATCAATCACTGGGCCACAGTTTATGATCATTTTAGATGAAATTTGATCAGAACCAAGAACTTGCGTTTTTATGCTGCATAGGATCTCCCGAACCTCCTCAACCGTCGTGAGGTGAAACGAGAATTTATTTTCGGGATTATGGAGATTTTCACTATAAAATTTTACACGAGTAACACTCAGGAGTTTTAAAGAGACTTGTGCGAGCTAGGTAACAAACTAGGTAAATAACAAAAATAATTACAAAACAGAATATGTATAAATACCAAGTAAATAAACAAAAACGCCATGTAGTCCTGGAAAGGACTGTCTATGGAAGTGGTTTATGTTTATTTTCTTTCATGAAAGTGTGCGTGTAAAATAAAAAAATATTAAATGTATGAGAAAACTTATTTAAAATAACATAACAATAAATAAGTCAAATATATAGTCAACATAAACTAAGTCTACAAGAAAAATATATAAATATAAATAAAAGTATAGAATGAAAGAATTAAGGCATATTATGATGATTTGCGAACACTTTATTTGTTACTCAATCAATGAAAGTATGCTCTTCCACGTTGCAGAATCAATTTTTCAATAGTTTTTTTGAAGAACAGTTCAGATTTGATATTTCTTATATTTTCCGGAAGATTATTGTATAATTATGGGGCATTATAAATTAGAGTTCGTTGCCCTAACGCTTTGATGGCTCTCGTTAGATATGCGTTATTTATTCTCATGCTCCGTGTATTATGAGAGTGGTACGGTTTATTGAGATAGGATGACTTATTTGAGAATATAAACATCAGCAGTGACTTGACAAATATTTTTCTAATATCTAACATTTCAAGATCGTTAAAGAGTTTATCGGATGGGTATCGGTATGGTTAGAATGATATTATTTTAAGAATTCTCTTCTGGAGTACCAGCAGGGGTTCCATCAGAGTCTTTCGGGCCCCGCCCCATCCTTTTATACCATAGCTCAATAAAGACTATCCGATCGATAAATATGTCTCCTTCAGTTTTTGAAGTGGAAATATATATCGACATTGGTAGAACTTGTACAATACAACAACCAACCAGGTATGGGCCCACTAGTGCCAAGATACTTGACATTATAATTTGTTCAGAAGAAATGCATATCAATAAAATAGCAGTGGAAGAAATTGCAATATCTGATCACTGTCTGATATCGTGTGACATAGGAACTCCCAAGCATTCTATGCAACCATTTCTATATACATATAGAGACTTTTCACATTTCAATGAAGAACTTTTTATTACTGACCTAAATACCGCGGGATTCGAAAGACTTCATTATTTTAATAATGTTGATGAAAAAATTGAATTTTTCAATGATTTATTATTAAATGTATACCAATACCATGCACCAATTGAAACAGTTGAAATTAGCAAACCTAAATCACCATGGATAACTTACAATATTAGGCACCGGGCACGCAATAAGTATAGGTCTTCTAAATCTGAACGTGACTTCAACTTTTACAAAAAGTTGAGGAATCAGGTGAAATATGCACTCATTCGTGAAAAAAAAGCCTATCTAGAATTCAAAATCAGAAATACTCAGAATTCACGAAACAAATTTTGGAAGGAGCTCAAAGCTATGGATATCAGTACTAAACAAAAAACCAATTCTATACCTGAACATCTGAGCAACGTTGAACAGATAAATAACTACTTTATCGAATCCTCTTCCAGCGATGATGAACCTGACCAAGACACTTTGGATTTTTTCAAAAATTATACTAAACAGGGAATAAACGTATTAAATTTTACTGAAACTTCCGAAATGATTATTTACCAAACCCTACTATCGATAAAGTCGAAAGCGGTAGGTCCGGACAAATTAGGAATTGATATTATATGCATGTCCCACGATTCTGTCCTATATTTGTCATATATTCAACTTTTGTATTAATAATAATGTCTTTCCATCCATATGGAAACAATCACATGTCATACCGTTACCTAAAGTCCCTAATCCGCAAGAGTTGAAATCTCTTCGCCCAATAAGCATTCTCTGTGTACTTGCCAAAGCATTCGAGAAAATTTTAAATAATCACATTAACGATCATTTAGAAAGAAATAATATCTTACCCCTACGCAGTCTGGCTTTAGAGCTCAACATAGCTGCACTACAGCTTTACTGAAAGTCACAGATGACATTCACCTAGATTTAGATCATAACAAGCTAGTGGCCTTAGTATTATTAGATTATACCAAGGCATTTGATAGAATCAAACACTCACTTTTATTACAATTATGTCATTACAATGGTTTTTCGGAAAGTGCCACTTTCCTACTGGAAAACTATTTGCAGGATCGCTTCCAAGCAGTGCTATTGAACAACAATATCTCTGAATTCAAAAGGGTTTCGAATGGTGTACCTCAAGGTTCCATACTGGGACCAATCCTTTTCGCTGTATATACATCTGAGTTTTATAAAAAACTAAATTATGCCAAATGCCATTTTTACGCGGATAATACCCAGGTTTATATATCGTTTCAAGAGAATGAGCTACAACTAGCTATAGAACAACTGAACACAGACCTACGTTCCTTGTTGAGAGTGTCTAAGGAATACTGCCTGTCAATCAACCCTTCCAAGTCAAATGTCATGTTATTTGGGCGTAAAAGTGCGCGAGATAGAAGTCTGAATGAAATAAAAGTAGTAGTAAATGAAGAATTTCTTCCGATTACAGACATTTAAAAGAATTTGGGGGTTCTTATTGACACTTCATTGAAATATACTAAACACGTGAACATGATAATAAAAAGAGCGTTTTCTAACTTGAAACTGATCTATGCAAATAGGCACTTTCTCAACACTATCTGTCTGAAAATGCTCTCTGAGGCCTTGGTGCTTTCGCATTTGAATTTTGCAGATACTGTGTATGGCCCCAGCCTACTGAAATCCGATCTACGTCGTTTACAACTGATACAGAATTCCTGTGTGCGCCTTATATGTGGTCTTAGGAAACGGGATCATGTCACTAGTTCCATGAAAGAAATTGGCTGGTTGAACATACGAAAACGACAAATTTTACATTTGTGTACGCTGTATCATAAATTATTAAATTGTAAGAGGCCCGCATATCTATATAATAAAATTAAATTTCGCACCGACGTGCATAATCTCAATGTTCGCTTCAAATTTAAACTGCACACGCCTAAACACAGAACAGTAGCATTCCAGTCCTCCTTTTCATACATGATCGCTAAATTATATAACGAAATTCCTCAAGTCATGCATAATATATCAGTTCCTAAATTTAAGCGAACACTGAGAAAAATGTTGCTGGGTGATGAAATCACCTTCAACTCATATAAAAATTAGTTGATGATATATATTATATCCTTCACAAGATGAGGTTCCAACTACATTTCTATATCAGAATGAAAATTTTTCACTTGTTGCAAGGATTTGAAACAAAAAAAATATTATATTTGTATCTACATAGTTGGCCAAGGATATGTGTGTGAGGATGTGTGAGTGCTTATATGTGTATACATATGTATAGGTGTATATTTTTGTGTGTGTATGTATAGACTAACCTACTAAATTGCACTGGCTGAAAAGCCAAAACTAATTGAATAATACTATATTACTGTACTACTTAATTTTATATGACATTTTTGTATTATTTCTTCTATTTTGTTATTAGGGGTATTTTCTCAGGTTGAATGTAAGAGAGTACTTTCTCATCTAATATGAGAAAGCGCTAACTCTACCTTTTGGATGTATGTTATTACTACCAATAAAAGCATTTATTATTATTATTATTAATAGAGAACGAATTTTTGACTTTGGAATTTTTGTGTGGACGTCCCATTTCAGACAAGAGTCGATAAATATTCCAAAGTAATGTACACTACGGGCCATTGCAACATTTTGTCCATCAAAAGCAATAGAGTATGTTGGTAAATTGGTATCATATGAGGAAAAAGAAATGACCTTCATTTTTGTGACATTTACCGTTAACAAATTTAATTTGAACCAATTGTTTACTTTTAACAAATCCTCTTCAGCTATTTTCTTCACATCATCCCACGAATCAGCAACATAAATGATAGCCGTATCGTCAGCGAATGAGACAATATCTCCAACAATATCTGGAGTAAACAAGGAGTTTAAATATACTATGATTAGTATAGGACCAAGAACTGTACCCTGTGGTACACCACACGAAACCTATCTTGAATTACTTATTTCTCCATTTACTTTTACCATTTGCACGCGTTTTTTGAGGAACTTTCTGAGAAGTTCCAATTGACTTCCTCTTATGCCTAGATTTTCAAGCTTTTCCAACAAAAGTTCATGATTGACCGTGTCAAAAGCCTTTGCTAAGTCTACGAAAACACCCAAACAAGGCTGTTTATTATCCACAGTAGCGTATATTTGATAGGCATCCAAATAAAAACTGCTTCTGCGAATTATATCCACTTGAACTATATATAGATATAGGTAGTGAATTCTTCAAAAGTGTCTCGTATCGGTATCAAAAATCCGTTGCTGAAAATTCATCCTTAGGTACATAAAAGGTTTCAGCACGCCTCCTACGCATTTCTTTTTCAAAGCTAACAGAAAAATTAAGAAGCCGTAGCCTTCGAGGCAGCAATTAGTTGCAAAGTTTCGCAAAAAAGATCAAAAGAAACTGAGGGCAATGGGAAAAGAACACCAGTTCTTAGATGTAACGTTTGAAAGCGGACCAGTGGTGTAGACGATGACAAAAAGGTGAATTGCTTCCTTGAAACAATCGTTCTGCTGGACAGAACAGTCGCAGTGGAATGACTGGCACATGAATTCGAAAGAAATATTATATAAATATGTTCTAAATACTTCCAGAATCGGTCCTTAAAGACTCAATCTTTATTTCATTAACACAAAGTAATATCGAATTGATTTTTTCTTCAAAAAGAAACTTTATATGTTCTTCATTCCCTGACAAAATTTCTGTAAACCAGACCAACCCCAACTAACAATTTGATGCTTTATAAGAACTGAAAAGTCGTTTACATATCATTTTTTATGAAGCTTTGTTTCAGAAACATTTCTACGGCGTTCTCACAGCAACTATGAACAAACAGTACATGGGCACAGTCTTATAGAAATAAATATTTCTTTAGGAAGTTTTATTACGCCTGTTACGAGAGTATTGAATACACATTTACGTATAGGTATTCATAAGAACTGTTTAGACTAACCTCAGAATAATTTTATAGGATGTTTGTGATAATCATTCACAGGTTCTATTTCGTTCACTACTTTTCACTTAAAGAACCATTATAAATCTAAAAAAAAAACACTTATGGGGAACTGGTTTCTCATTCGCAATGAAACTTTTTTATCTACTCATATTATATTATATATTAATTATTCAACTGCTTTTAAGCAAGTTATAGTATCTGTAAACAAACAGCGTGAGAACATCGTTCACAGAAAATGTACTTTTGGCATATTTTACTGAAATTAGCACTAAATATAAAGCATCGTCTCTATGTCTACTCCATGCTAAGAAGCACACTCAACATAAATAATGGAATCAATATAGAGAATTATTTAAAATTACGTGCGTTTCTTAAACGTCAATCAGAAAAACATGTAGCTGAAAAGGCAAAAACATTAACGCCAGAACATAATTAATAATAATAATGAATATTATGTCGGGGCGTAGTGGTTAGAGCGTCCGACTTGGGTCGAAAGGTCCGGAGTTCGAGCCCCAGTTGCGGCTGGGATTTTTTAATTTAATTTGACCGATTAAATTATTCAAATCTCGTGGCTGGACTGGGGTGAGTCCTGCACGATTCACTGTTGCGTTCCAATTAACAGTGCTGCTCCTAGGGTGGCGCATAGAGTTAGTAACAAGGCCTATCCAGAACACGTGGCTAATGACCATAGCAGTCGATGCCTAAACACCAAAGAAAAAAAAAATTTCATGAATAGCTCCTGATGAGAAATATCTGGCGACAAAGGTAGATCGATCTAACAATAATTCAAACGTTTTTATCATTATATAATTTATTTTTGGTTGCTTTAATAATGGGCACTATGGGTGCTTGTCGTGCAGCAGAATTATACAAATGCAAATTACAGATTTAGAAGATCATGGATATATTTTGATGGTCAGTGTACCAAATACAAAAACAAAAATTGCCAGAAAATTCACTGTTACGGGAAACTTTTATAACGTAGTTAAGAAATATTTAAATGTTCTTCCTACCGATATATCGCAAACGATATTATTCTTTTAATTTCAAAATGGAAAATATCATTTACAAAGAATTGGCATTAATAAATTTGGAGCAATGGGGAAAGACATTGCTATATTTTTGAAATTACCCGACTGTAATTTATATACAGGGGATTGTTTTCGCCGCACATCGGCAACTTTATTAGTAGATGCTGGAGGGGATATAACGGCACTGAAACGACATGGCGGTTGGCGATCAACCACTGTGGCTGAGGGGTGCGTTGATGATTCCGAAAAGAATAAGACAGATACTGAAAATAAAATATACAGTTCCATAACACCCCAACCAGTACCTACATCATCAACATATATGCAACAAACACAAAAAGAAATAATAAACTTGTATAATTCAGTCCCAAATATTCAGTTCACTGGTTGTTCAAACTTTACTGTTAATTTCATTAATAAACAAAATGTAGAAATAAAGTTATCTTCTGGTGTCCCTCAAGGATCTGTACTTGCTCCATTATAATACATAATTTTTATAAATGACATTTGTATGGGCATTGACTCGGAAATCCTCCTATATGCAGATGACTGTAAACTAATTCGTCAGATCATCTCTCTGGGTGATAGTTGCTGTCTTCAGAACGACATAAATATATTGAATGAATGGTGCGAAGTCAATTCATTACCCCTGAATATAACAAAGTGTAATGTCGTCACCTATACTCGTGAAAAAACACCAATTGAATCCACCTACACCGTAAATAGACATCATCTGCAGAAAGTGGCAGAGTTCAAAGATCTAGGAATAGTCTTCGTTGCAAAGTTAACATTTTCACATCACGTAAGTACCATTGCTAAAAACGCTTTAAAAATACTTGGTTTCATTATTAGAAATTCCAAATGGTTTATTGAAACTGAAACTCACTAACTCCTCTTCGATGCACTTGTGAGATCGAAACTTGAATAAGGCAGCATTGTATGGAATTCTGGATACAGCACTTATATAAATAACATAGAAAATATTCAGAGGCGATTTTTGAAGTACGTGAGTTTCAGATGTGATGGAGTTTATCCAAATCGTGGTGTTCCACTCGATCAACAGCTCTCAAGATATCAAGTCAACTCTCTGTATAAACATCGTGAATATTCAGGAATAAAATTTTTGCATAAAATCCTTGTCTCACGAAATGACTGTCCATTTTTGCTCTCAAAAATAAATTTACGTGTGCCTCGGCACCTGTACGTAATATTTCTACATTTTACTTTCCCGCGCCACTAACGAATGTACTTCATTTCTCGCCTCTGTATACAGGGTGTTATGTAATAAGTGTCCGATATTCAACAGGACGATTCCTCAGTTATTCATAAGGTAAAAAGTTAATATAAACATGGGTCCGTAAGGCCTTCAGTTTTGAGATAGAGGGTGTTGAAAATTTATTTTTATTTTGGTTTTTCGTGAATAACTTTTGAAATAATATCTATATTTGAACAAAACTTTGTATTTGGGGACTTTTCAATATGAGAAATTCAAATTTGATATCTGTTTGGCACTTCATTGTAGGGGGCGCCACCTACAGGTCTTTGTCTCTTTTGGGGAGTCACAACTTTTTCGTGCATGTATGTATCACATTTTCTAAAAAAAAACACATTCCACTATCATTTTTACGTGAAAAAGTAATACTTGTCGAAAGTCGCTACAAGCAGCCGTTTTCGAGATATTTTAATTTAAATTAACCGATGCATCCAATCGCCTTCTCATTGATTTGCGAACTCTTTGAAAATTAAATAATCAAGTAGACTAGTAAGTTTATTCCAATGTTTTTTTTGTGCTAACATTTCAAAAATTATATCTTGACGCATAGTTAAATAGTTTTATTTGTTACTAGTGTGATTATTTTATTGAAAATGGTAAACTTCACCAATGCAGAGTATGCTGTATACATTTGAGTATACATTTTACATACGGACTCGCTAACGGAAATGCATATGAGGCTAGACGTTTATATCAGGAGCGTTATCCGAACCGCACAACTCCTACTTCAAAAACCTTTTCAAGAATTCACACTCGGTTAAGGGAAAAAGGAAGTTTTGAGAAAGCTATAGTCATCTGTCGGGTGCACATCGGACGGTAAGAACCCCAGCAACCGAGGAAGCAGTTCTTAATCTGGTAGGAAAACACCCGGAAACAATCTCCAGGAAAATAGTGCTGACG